>CM032883.1:17618557-18818557 GCA_019176425.1 Megalops atlanticus | reverse complement strand
GTCAGCTCTGTTGGCTCTGAGACCTGCAGTACAGTCAGCAGGTGTGCCAAGCCCAGAGAGAATCGTGGGAATTACCTTTTTACAACAGATGCAAAACCACCTCTGCTCGTAAACCTCCTGCTGATAGTGTGTGTGAGTGTGTCTGTGTGTTTGTGTGTCTGTGTGTGTGTGTTTGTGCGTGCGCGTGTGTGTGTGTGCATGTGCATGTATGAGCATATGTGTGAGTATGTGTTTCTGTTTGTACATATTTGCTCAAAATCGACCCTGTGTCTGGATTAATCCCTCTCCTTTGGGTGTCCTGGGTTTTCACAGAATGAATGCATGGTGATGTGTCTTTCTCAGGGGTTCAACAACTCCAGTGTCCCACCCATCTTTCCTTCTTTCAGAGTGTAAACTGTAGTCCTCACTCACTGTCACCACTGCAGATCCCGTGGTCCTTACCACAAAGAATGGGGGGGATACCTGGCTTAATAAATCCCTCCCTACTAAATCCCCCTTCTCCACTTCAGCTGATGTGTGGTCAGCATTCTGGACAAAATGGCTGCCATGCCTCACCCATTTCAGTGCTACACACAGATGGTAACAGAGGTGTCTGTTTCAGCCCCCGCTGATGTTAAATGAGTTCAGATCCTTGGAAGGGGGCAAAGGACTAATATTGATGTATTCTGCTCATCTGGGGCTCTAACCTATGACTCTCAGGTCATGAGTTCACTGCCCTGTTTGCAGAGTGAATGCAGTCATGGTCTTGACCAGGCCTTTCACCTCAGTGGCCTATAAGCAGTGCAGCAGAGTAGATTTGGATTTGATTTGGTCATTCCCTAAACCGTGTCAGTTAAATGGATTTTTTTAAGACACTCTCAACAAACAGATAGGTTAAATCACTGTATGCAGCAGTCTACAAACACTGATTCTCTAGTATTGTCATCTTTGGGTAAGAAAAGTTTTTTTTTTTTTTTTACCTAATGATAATTTATGTGATTTATAAGATGATTTGAAATTCCAGAAACAGCATGCATTAGTGCAAACTTTGCCGCAACAACACCTCATTACCACTAGATGGCAGCCTAGTTACAAGGGGGATGTCCACAAAACCTCTTTTTTAAAACTAAATTACAGCTTTGCTTTTGTGCAAAATGTTGAATATTTGACCGGACGAAGTTTTTCTGGTTTAACCTCCCATTTGGTGTTAACATTCAGTCACTTGTTTGCTTCCATTGTTTAGTACAGTTTGTAATCCAATGACATGGGAGTATAATAGTAGAATTATTATTTTCTGTGACAAGAAGTGAGCTATTTTAATGTTGTTGTAGATGGAGTTTTGACATCCCTCTGTTTAGTATTGAAAATAGCACATGAAGTTACTGTAGGCTGGAACATGTGTGTGTGCGTGTGTGCGTGCATGCATGCGTGTGTGTTCATAATTTTAAAAACGAGCTCTTAATCCTTCCTTTCTATTAGCCGGTAAGAAATTGACGATCAATTTTCCGTCATGATCCATGAGCCGCCTTCACCTGTGACTGCGGACACCCATTTGGCTTCTTGTTATTTGTTGTCGACCTACGGCAGCGACAATTCCTCGAATTCTCTGGGAATAATGGTTTCTCAAGGGCATTGCTTATCAGAGCGGCTTCTCCCGCCGTGGCACTGGGTTGGGCGTGATATTTAAACTGCCCTCCTGGCCGTGACTCCCATGACTCCTGCGAGCCGCCGCTCACATGACATTTCAGAAGCCGGTGCGCGGCGGAGCCCGGGAGAATGCATATTCACACGCGGTGCAAGGAACAGAACTGTCCCATTGTCTCCGAGCCAGGGGGGTCACCTCACGTCTGCCTCCGTGCCCTTTGGTCCCTCCAAATAACAGCACGCTTATCTCGTCTCTGGCTCACGGGAATTCACATGCTTCCCCTCTCCTCCTGCGGAGATTCCATCCAAACGTCACAGGCGGAGCATGAACGGCACGGTATCTGCCCCCGAGCGTTCTTTCTCACACACCTCTGTGTCTGTGGTCAGGGAGCTAATCGCTGTCCTTTCAGAAAAAGTGCGCACTTGGTGGTTAAGACAAGGATTACTTTATATATCAATGTGTTTAATGGGCTCACATGCTAATTAATTTTTCATTTCTGAAGCAGAATTACATAAATCTACACTGTCTTGTCAATGTGTAAATTTGCTGTTTTAAATATTCCACAAGTGTGACTCGATTTCCTTTTTAAGATTGGGTCAGGGAGCAATTTCCCAGCTTTTACATATGCCCACTGTGTGAAGCAATCTTGACACTGTTGTAAATGGTGCTATACAGACTTAAATTTGATTCATTCTACTAGCCTATTGTAACCTGTATAAGGCTGCCAAAAAATGTGTAATTCAGAGATTGATTGATGGAAGAACAGTCTAACATGCCCATAGAGGAGAGTACCTCTTTTACCAATTAGATTCTCAACCACTGTTTCTTCTCTTTGCCTTTCCCCTTAAAAACCCAGTGGTTTGTGTTTAAATTTTAAAGTGTACTGAAAACTGCAGTAATGCAACCCATTTAGTGTTACCTTCATTACACACATACTGCATGCAATTTTTGCCCTTTTGTCCAGGTTTTAGGAGGAGGCAAAGCAAGAACCCAGTCAGCCATGTGGTTTCCCATGTAGGAATAAGCAAGTTTCAACAATGGTGGATGTAAATAGATATAGTGGGCAAAGGTGGCCATGGCAGGCCAGCTTTGGGACATTGTAGGTTGCATCAATAGACTTTTGCTAATCAATCATCAGCCAAGGCTGGGCAAGGCAAGTGCTGCCACATTGCATTACCCCAGCAACTGCTCATCAGTTTGCAGCCAATGTTGGCAGTCTAATAGTCTCAATCAATTCGTCAACAGATACTTTACCATCGGGAGCCAACTGTGATTAAGTGATGGCAGAGTCAATTGGCCTTCTGTCAGCCACCAGTTTTGACACACAGTTGGACACACTGCACTGCAAGTGCTGAACAATTAGTGAGTTGTGCCTGTACAATTTTGGTTCCATTTTGGACATCTTAATGTTGCCCACCAGTTGGCTATCAGTTTATAGCCTGCATTGGGCAAATAATTGTATTTTACGACAGATAAACAATTTGTGATATGTCAGTTGTTAGTGTTGAGTTCCTGAAAGTACGTGACAATTGCCTAACATCCGCTAATATCTGGCAATGCTGGAATATAGATGACAGGTTCCAAAAAGCCCCCTGTCCACTGCTGGCTTTGGTACACAGTTTTATGTTTTGTAATTGACCAGCCATAACTAACCTGCCTTCAGTCAATCTTGAACACCCAACAGTAAACCATAGTATTTTGGTCTGCTAATGGAACATAATAATACCCCAAACTCTGGTCATTTTGTAGTGGATGGCATCAACCCATTGAGTGAGTATGACAATGCTTCACTAGTTTTCAAGTTCCCATTATAAGTCAAAACAAAGGTCTGGGCTAACCTAAATTCACTCACAAGTTCACAAACTGTGATCTCAGCTGGGTCTATATTCCTTTTTGAAGATAGGTTCATGATCTTATCTTACATCATGTAGCTTATGTAATGTTAATTAAACATTATCCGCTGTAATGGACTATAAAACTGGTCTACATGACAAAACATACTGTGGCAGCTGGGGAGCCACAGATAATGGAGACAGATATCTTACATTTATTTTTATTGTAATTATTTTTTATTACCCCTTCCCAGTCCAGTCAGATCGTCGTTGGCCTTATTTAATTTTACACAATTGACCAACCATCAGGTTTACTCATCAGCAGCTAATAGGCCGGCGGTGGTCCCCAACGCTGGTCCTTCAACGGCCTGCCTCAGATAAACAGCACTGCTGATGCATGGGCTGTTTTCAAGAGCGACCGAGCGGCAATGACAGCAGGCCCCTGGCTGGCAGCAGACAGAGGGCTGTCTGGGACCAGTCATAAGTACACCAGCTCTCTCAGCTGACAGGTAAGCGACCGGTGGACGGTCTTGCACTAGCAGTTGAGGATTATCAGCTAATGGAAAATAAACAAAAGATGTTGTGTTGTAATGTTCCATCATTGCGCTAACTAAGGATTTTGACTGATTGTAATGATAAGGCATGCAGTAGGGTACCAAACCTTGACTTACAGGAGACAGATGAGTGATTCTTACTCATCTATAGTTGTCTGCTCTAAGCTGCCGAGTCATCGGTAACCTTGTGAGTTTGAGCCCATCAGGTGATGAATGTATCATGCTGGTTGAAAGGGGTGGTGATGCTAAATTTCCAATGTCAACAATGAGGCAGGTTGTTGTGTTATAAAAAACCAATGCTCACTAGTCTATGAGAAGCCATCATTAGTGCATTCCATTAATCCCTTGTGAGGTCCATCATTGGCATGTTATGTTGGTCAGATATGTCCTTTAGTGGTGGGCATGAACGGGTCCATGTCAAAACAATGTGCAAAATACCCTGAGGGCCATACACACCGTCTAGGTCTGTGTGTGTGTGTGCTTCTCCTTTAATCATACCGACATCTTTGTTTGCTGCGTTCCATCTTTCCTGCCCATGCTTTACGAGTGGCAGTATAAACCTTCAAGCTCAGCGTCTCGGTAAATGTCACGGAATACACTTCACAGCTATAAAGAGGTGATCTTTTAAAAATAGGGTGGCTCATAGGAACAGGTGCTGGCCATGCTTCATTTACACTGCTGTTTTTTTATAGAGTGGCGGCTCTCTACCTTTTTCCACCGGAGACCCAAAATGATGACCCGCATCAACTAATTTGTCATTTTATTTAAAAAGTAATTATAGTTGGTTCAGGCACAACAGGACAACAAGCATTCGCTCCGTTCCAGTTTAGACAGCCAATCAAATATTCAGAGCCCGTGAAGGGGGAGCGTCAATGAAATGCCGAGCGTGGGCTCTTAGGTAGATGCGCGGGTCATGTGCTCAGCTCTTGTTGTTTGTTTTCTTATTTTGATTGTCACATTTGTTTTCATTTCCAGCCCTAAGCAGGGACCCATCTGGAATGTGACCCGCGCTGATATGAACCGCGGCAGCGCTGTATGCCTGTGTGGAGCCTTTAACGAAGCAGAACGGCGTGCCCAGGCCACTGTCATTCTCAGGTGCGCACGACTCACTGCCGTCTGAGGGAACGTTTGACAGCTCGAGATTATTTTCGCATGCAGAATCCGAGAGCGGGGACCAGCGCTGCGTGACCAGCTCACTCTGTATTGGGGCTTCAATCAACCGCAGCTCCGCCCCCCCCCCCCGACTGTCTGCTTAAAGGGTCGGACGGTAGGCTATTTGACGCAACGTTCAGGAACGTCCGCATAGCCTCTGCATAATCATTTTCATGATGAGGCCATGTGCTTGTTTTTCCCCCTTTTTAATTTGCATTTTTCCAAACCTTAAGTATGGATTAATGTGTCAGCTCGTCTTACAGTCGTGACCATGTCGGTAAATAGAAGCTCGAGGCATGTCGTTAGCGATTCAGATCGGATCGAACATCCCCCCCCGAGTGTCCCCTCTCCTGTCCCCAGAATCAGAGCTCACTCCCCTGTCACATGATTTAATTAGAATCAGCTTCTGTTCAGCCTGACAGCTCATCTCATTTCCAGTGCTTTGCAGGCCCCAGATAGACCAAAAAAAAAAAAATTTTTTTCAGAAGACAAATTAATTTCTTTTACTGCCTTTATTTTTTTCCTTAATAAACTGAAAATGCGTGCTTTTCCAGAGCCTGTGACTTTGTTTCAGTACCTCCAGGCAGCTTAAGGGGATCAGTCATATCGGCCTCAGAGTATTTCATTGCCCCCTATTCACCTGCCTAATGAATGGCAGTGAATACCAGGGACTCTAAAGCCCCAAGGACCACTGAAACACCCACCCACCCACACACACACACACACACACCTGTTTCCTGTTGTGGAGTCTACTGTGGGCTTGAGCAGCTTGTTTCATCCATAGCCATAGCCAGGACAGCTCATGGTCTAGCAGAGTTATAATAGAACAATATATTCCATCATCCCCACAGGACAAATATGTCTTCTAGTGTTCACGAAATATAGGCTGATGATGACTGCACCACTGTGGTTGGTAATAGCACACATTAAATACTGCATTACAAATGGAATACAATAATTCTATCAAAGGTCAAAGGGGGACTAACAACCCAATTCCTTTCCCTATTTGTCTGCAAGAAGAGGGAGTGCACCAGGGAGAGTCACCTGTGAGGCCTCAGTACAATACCTTGGCTGTCCCATATCAGAGAAGGATTGGTTATTATTTCCTATGATATCAGCCATGTCTTCCCTCACTGCCTGGTGCAGTCACATGGGCCACAGAGCATTGCATCTGCCCTTCAGGTTACTGAGTAACTGCTACCGTAATGAGACTGTTCATGGAAATAGATATTGTTAATCCAAGAGATATGTGTGTTATCCAGGGTCTCATTTCCAGCACCTTAAAAAAAGGTGAGAGCGTGTCAGGATCTGCTTAGGTGTCTTTGGTGTACCTGTCATGGTAATTTATTCATAAAAAACCCAATATGAGTCAAACAAATTGTTATGACATGTTACAAAGCGGTGTCTGTCCGTGTTCATGTGGAAACCTTGTAAAGAAACTGAGCCGCTGAAATCTACTCTGACTCAAGGTGAGAAAGTGTTCAGCCTGAGCTTCTTCACCTCTATGTGTGTGTGGTTGTTCTTCATCTCAGGAAGCTTGCTGAGAATGGTGTCCACTTAAGGAAACATACAATTTTACAACTGTGGTATTAACAAAACGGCACAAAATAATGCCTCTGATGCTAATACCTAGTAAGGGCCACTCTAATCACTTCATGGTAATAAAGTTAATCACATCATTGCACAGTGAGAGTGTTGCCATGGCTACTGTATTATGTGACTGCATTGTGATGCTGTCTGCATTTTGTGTGTTTTGCTATGTTTACCCTAATGTTAATCTTGATAGCTTTCCTGTGCTACTGTAAGCGGGAATTTTGCATTATTTACTGTGGCGTGAAGTTATGTTGCATCGCTTACTGTTCTGTGTGTGTTGAGATGCTTACTACACAATGTGTTATAAACATTTGCTGTACACATTGTGTTGCTTTGTATCCATTACCATATGGAAGCGCTCTGCTTACTACACTTGAGTGTTGAGTGGGCTGAGGTGTTTACTGTACTGTGTGAGAGTGTTGCAGTGTTTGCTGCACTGTAAACAGTGTGAGCATGTGTAGAATATGGGTGCTCCACTATAAACTCTAGAGGGGTGATAATCTTTGGCTGTTTGTCAGTCTCTTGTTTCCAGAGTCATTAAGCATCCACATGCACCACGTGCCGTCACCTGTCTGTCATCGCAGAGTTTTCCTCACAGGCTCACCATGCTGGTCCAGGAGTGCAGGAACGCCATACAGCACACTAAAGTGTGAAAGGCGTACAAGGTAAAATGTGTTACTACTGTTTCACACAGAGCATCATAGTCCTCCACAGGCCCAACAAGCCAGGTGGAATGGTGCATGGAGGTGTGTGTGTGGGGGCGGGGTCTCATAGGGTCAGACGATTGATTTTTCCGAAGCGAACTTGACACTTGGATAGTGGTGTCACTGCCCCGGTTCACATCTTTTTTACTCAGCGCTAAGTGGTTACCATTTTTTAAGTTTTTGTTCCTACTCAATTAATTAGAGGTTTATTGTTCTGGGGTCACAGCAGATAGTCTTACCACAAGGCCGTTGAACAGCTCAGTAGTGTCCACTCCACAGTTGGCACACAATGGGACTTTAATTGGTACCATTATTTGGCACCCTGTGCCCCCTCCCCTTTGATGGTCTATATGTTTCAGAAGCCATATACACTCCCAGCTCTGACATTAGGCCACAAATGGCTTTTCTACCTTAGTACTAACAACAGAAAGCCCAGTTTGCACTCCCGTCCACTGTCTCTCCCTCTGGTTGATGTGGCGCGTGGCAACGTTGGCATTGGCCGTGTGGCAGCAGATTCTCCTGCTCCGTCCAAGGAAGGTTGACACTTTGAAAGGGAGTGACGTAAATTGTGTGACAGACTCCACGCACTCCGGTGTGGCTTCACACGCGCGGCTCTGCCCGGTGCCTCCGGCGCGTCGGAAGCAGGAAATTCATCATGTTTAACGTCCTCAATCAGGAGCCCGCAGTTCTAATGAGAAACATATTACTTTCCCCCCTCGCACGCGGCTCACACTCATTTCATTTTACCTTCCTGTGTCTCTCTTTTCATTCTAAATTGTCCTTATCCCTCATGTCTGTCTCCCCCTATTGAGATCTCAATACATCCCCCACTTTATAACTCTCCATAAATCAAACGTCTTCAGAGGGTCCCGGGTACTGTAACTGCCCTGATTGGTGCGTTCGCTCCAAAAAAGCTCACAACTGGAGTGATTGAGCCTCGCCAGCGTAATGACGTGACGGCCGGCATTAACGGTTTAATCACACGCTGAGGTGACACTGCCTCCGACAGCCATGTATTACCATGCGCCGGCCTGCGCACGCAACAGCTGTTCACTGGCTCTGCCTGTCTGATTAATGGCCGTGTTTGGCTCTCTGTAATTGCCCGCTCAATCGGTATTCATAGCCCGACGGGCAGCGACAGGGCAGCACGTGACCGGGGCGGGGGGGGGCGGCCATTGACGCCAGCAGAGCGGGCTGGGACAGCAGCGAAGCAGCAGAGGAGACGACAACAGCAGCCAAGGGGGGCTGTGACCCTTACCACAGCCAACTGGGCTCCAATACTCTGCCCTTGTTATTGGTAAGAAATGACTGCATTGTGATATTATGGAAAAAAACAAGGCCACAGAGACGATCCGTAAAGGGAGGGAACATCTCACTCGTTGCTTATGCAACCCCCTTGACTGGCTTGCTGCAGACAGATAAGGACGCTCTATGTCTCCATATGGCAGCACAGGTGACACAGGGGGGAACATCTGAGCAGTCACTGATTAGAAGCCCTCTCAGATTTTCATATCCGCGTTGTGTGGAGGTGATGATGCTGGCGGCCGTACGTCACCACGCATTTGATATTCTCCAAGGCAGCCAGACCCCTTTACGCCTGTCCTCCTCCTTCACCTACCGCCTGCTTAGATTGTTGAGATCATTTGTCCTATCACTTCCCGTGATATTACAATTAAGATAAAATAGCTCTGTCTACAGGGGTTCTTGACATGGATTTTCACCTTTCACTCTTTCACCCAGAGTCTCTGATTATGTGACCCAAGGTTAAAGGTTGCTCGGGAATTGATGGATGAGCTAAACTGGGCTGTAGTAGATCTGTAGTAGGTCTTGGCCTTGGATCTGTCTGCATGTCCACATGTCATTTATGGAATCTGGGGATGACTGTGGGTTGTGTCACTCCTACAGTTTGTGTGATTTCTGATACGGCCATAAACCACCTGGACAGTGTATCCGCAGCAGGTCACTGTGCTGTGTAATTTATTTGCTCATCGGAATTTCAGAGCAGATTTTGTGGATTTCTTCGTTTATGGCACTGAGTGCCCTGCAGCTGTTCCACAGGCCAGGGGCCAGCAGAGTCCCCAGAGAAAGCAGTCCACTCCAATAAACAATGAGTCATTCACAATTATTCCTCCTTTCATCTCCTGCTGCGATGGGCTGAGTGTCACTGAGGAGTGCTCCGCGTAAGACGGAAATACCGTACCGCCCCAGTGCGTTAAATTCACACAGCCGCAGCATGGTATTCTTCACTGCATTTTAGACCGCTGACGGGATTTTTTTTTGTTTTACACAATTCTTTGGTACAACAGAGGAAAGCCTTCCTCTGTCCCGTGAGAAGCTGACGGTACTGTCACTGGTTGAGCTTTGAGTGCATGTTGAAAGCCCCAGTGGGACTCGAATTGGCTTTGAGGCGTGAGAACAAAAATCGCGAATGCTGTGGATCTTCAGAAGCAAAACCCAGGAGTCGGGGTAGCCTTCGCTTGGATGTGCCAGATATTTGCAACACAGTCACTCCAGGCTAGACTCCTTAATAGATACAGTCATCACCCAACCAATGCGCTCAGTTCTCATGTTCAACACCAATATCGCAGGCATGCGAAGCTGTCTTCTCCTGTCCAGTTGGATGTAGTGTATTATCCTCACAGGGTGCAGTATTGATTTTTTTATTGCTCTGTAGAAACAAGCTATCCTGGATGTCGCCGCTGACCCTGGTGTCAAGGCGTTTGTGGATTCCTACATGGTGTCACATCCCAAATTCCCTCCACCAAAGGATCAGAGGTCTGTAAAGGGAGCACACCTAATTGGAGGGATGGTGGTTCAGTGCTCTAGTGTTAACCTGGAATTTCTTGTTATCTTAAAGTGGGGGCGGAGGATACGAGTCTGCAATCTGAGCCATGTTTATCCAGCAGGAGGCCATCCACTCCTCTTCAGCAGAGTGGGTTTACACAGCTAAATCTGTCTTATACTAATATGAAGAAGTGCACAGGTGTACAGTTAATTTGACAAAGTTTAGGTGGGACATTTCATTTAGAGGAGGAAATCTTAGAGTGAGTTGGATTTCACAGCAATAGAAAAGCTGAGTAGGAAGGAGCTGATCACCAGATGAAGATGTAGTTGTATGCACAAATGAGCCCACTGAATGAAATGAAAGAAATGCCTCATCCATGTTTTTCCATACACAGTATCCATGTTTCATGAATTCTGACCTTTCTTGATATACTTAAACTGGTGCTTGTATCAGACTTCTAGTTGGGGTTTTATCTCTTAGATGGAATCTACTTTGCAGTAGTTGGAATTGAATTTTAAATTCTGTGTGTATCTTTCCATAAAGGTGTGCAAAATATAATCAAAATTTGACCTTGCATCTTAATAAGAGTTTGGAGTCTAATAAAAATCCAATTTAAGAATGATTAGTTAAACTAAAAGATATTATAATGAGATTTTTAAAAGCTTGAGTGTTTTCCACCCTGATCACCTCTTTTGTAGAGAAAAAGTACATGATGAGGATTCTTTAGAGCGGACTTCTTGTACACCAAATAAAACAAGACATTTTCAAAAATATCCTTCATCGATGTTTGAAACGTTGATGCCTTAAAGCACATAATCCCATCCTCTTTCTGTCCTTTGGAAGTTCAAAAAAACCCCTAAGTAGATGAACCCTCTCTTTTCTTCACCAGTCGAAAGTCAAGCAATTCTATAATCTTCACCGCCATACATGAGTCTACTGTGACAGCCCCACGCCGCACAAACTTTTTCAAGCATGCAGTATTGACATTTTAAACAAAAATCTGCAATTGTTAATTGTAGCAACCATTTGACAGATCACAGCACACACTTAAGAGGATCCATCTTTGGAGACTGCTTTTATGTACCTGAAGGTGCAAATCAGAAGTTAACAGCAGATTTGAAAATTGCAGCATGCCAGCTGGGTTCTGACTGCAGAACCTCTGTGTGAGTGATGGTGGTGGAATTGTGATGGGGTTGACGGGCCCCTCAGCTATTTTGGTGCGTCAGGGTATGGTGCCGGGCCAAACCACTTTACACAACGAGCCCTTCGCTCTTTGCATTTATCACCACTGCCACCAGAGCCATCCGTGTGCACTGGGACGCGCTTAAGTGCCTTATTGTCTTCATTTTAAATCACATTCATTAAGATTTAAAGGGAGGTTTTTATTGGATGTGCATTGTAATTAATTTGAATGCCTGGTTGAGAACAGCATCCATGGTTTGAAATGTCATTATCTTCCATGGGGGAGAATCACTGTACATTTCACACCACTGCAGTTCCACTACTCAGAGCTGCCAGTAGCACCTGCTGTACCCACCCGTCTTCTGTTTGCATTCATCGTTACTTCTATTTATATTTTTTATGCGGCCGCTTTGTGAAAATTGACCATGTGGGACTGTTGTAGGAGAAGCAGCAGCCAGTGCAGAGCCTAAAGACAATTTTAAACAGCTTGTTGTCAAGCACTCGGTAGAGAAGAGGACAACGATGGCACTCACCAGGCGGCTTTGAAATGGGGGATCAAGGATGCAAATGCTCACGTCCACCACAATAGCAGACAAGCATGAAGGTCCACTTCTTCACAAACAATGCAATAGTTCAATAGGCAAAACATTATGCAATATTTTGCAGAGGAGGGAAATTTCTCATTGGGGGTACAGTGCAAAGACTTACTCCACAATCTCCACCTGAGTGTTTCATTTCTGTGAGCATTATGTTTGCAGCAGGAATGAATTCTGACACATTTCCTGTGGTAACCTCATTATATGTAACCGCTACATGCACTGAGGTGAATAAATAATTCACATTAGTGAGGCAGCTGTGCAATTTGAACACACTAGCCACCAACTTGTTTGCCATGCCTTGCATATGAAAGTATGTTGAAATTGATATTCAGATATTCAGACTTTGCTCCATATGTAATTAATTCATCTCCAGTGACTTTGGGTCAATTACGAGACTGTGTGCATATATAATTAATAAAATGTTAAAACAAGGAGCATGACCAATATGCAAAATTAACAATGAAACTTTTTTCCTGCAAGCTTCAGAGTGGTCTGTCTGCATCAGCTTGAACATACCTGAAGGATCTATGCTCATGTTTTGGTATAAAATGGATGGTTTGGGGTATACTGACTCCAATGCTGTTTATTATAGTAAACACGTATTTAGAGATATTCTGAAATACCAGTCTCACTACCATCTTTTCACTTTTCCTGTTGAGTTTATATATATATATATATATATATATATATATATATATATATATATATGCCTGGAATATGTATATACAGCCAGCCCAGGCCCAACTGTGGATGACTCAGCTCCCCTGTGGCAGTGTACTTTATGAACCAAGTTAACATTAAAGTTCTCTCAATGTTGTAGCAGTGTTGTGCGTATATTGAAGCCTGGGCATGGCTACTGGTATGAGAACGCTTGAAAAAGAGCAGAGCAATGTAAATAAAGAGGTCCTATATGGATTGGAAGCAGCATCTCTATTACAGCTGTAAGCTGTTCAATAAGCTGATAGGGAGAGGAGATGTGCTGATACAACAGGAAGTAAAGTCCCAAAACACTGAGCCATTACTTCACCTGAAGGAGAATCGCTAGTCCTTGGAATGTCAGTGAAAAATATTGGCGTCATAACGAAACCTTGGATCCAATACAAAACAGTTCTGCGATGGCACTGTGGAATGTTATAAAGAGGTAACACAGATGTGTTGGGACTTCATTAGCGATTCAGGGATGTGCTAGTGGGGTTGTGTGGATGCTGATAAAACAATCTGCGAGCTAAAATCAATAGTGCCCCAAAGCAGCAAATTGTCTTCTTCTCAACTAAAGAAATACAATTTAGTGCACCTTAGGGTTTTCTTTATTTGTTGCAAGCAGTATTGACCCAGAGTTTTTCCACAACTTTTTTCCAACCATTTTGCGACAGATGCAAAGAGGTTGGTTACCTGCTGGCAGGTCATGCAGCGTGGTAATCAGTTAAAATATGTGTTAGCGCAACGCAATTACAGTAAGGTATGATGTACAAAATAAGTGCAAAACCTGTCTAATAACAGTTGTGGAGAGGACATTTGTATTTCATAAAATGCCTCTGTATGTGAATTACTCGTGTATTCCAGTGGGAATGATGGTCCACTGTTTTTGCATGGTTATGAAAGAAGCAGACAGTTATTCATTTGATTTACACCCGTCATAAAATTACTTACGTCAGTATAACCATTTTGATCATTTCCTGTGCTCATTCACTTTATCATGTGCATGACCCACAATTAATTACTGATAATTCATTTTTGTACTGTAGTTTGGTGGTACCTAATCTCAGTATTAGTAGACCTTTACAATAAGCAATTTGAGTCCAGTGATAAAAGAGGAATTTTTATAAGGACTGATGCAGCTGCTGGAGTATGGAGAAAGGATAAGAAGCTAATTAAACAGAACATTTACAGGAGCCCCCCTTATGTGTTCATTATCTGTCAGATTCTCTATTGGCATTCAGTGACGAAACCCATTTCTTGTTAATTCATCTAATGTAAAATAGACGAATGGCAAAGAAATCAGTGTAATGGCGCTGAATCGTGAGTCAGAGGAAACGGAAAAGATTATTTCCTGAAAATGCAGACTGTTGGACAAGACTCTGCACAACACTGAGCTCATGGAATTCTAATGTAGCGGACTTCCTGCAACTTCAGTGTAAGTAGCGCTTAGAGAAACTCCAATGATACAGGTACGGTGCCAAGATCATATTATTATGTCTGTTTTTTTTTTTTTGTAATGTGGCATTATGTAAAAAATCATTTGGTTACTGGATGACTTGCTCTGGAAAAGAGCATCTGCTGAATGAATGTAATGTAATGAAACAATCAGACTTTAAATGTGGCGACTTTGCCATAGTCACCTAATTGCTGAGATAACATCATCTGAAAATTTATTGATTAAAATTGAGCTGGGCTGTTTGACAAACCGGTGGCTCTGATCATTTTCAGGAGCACATGAGCACAGCGGTGTCATACAGGCCTGCAGTACAGTCCCAATAGCATTGTCCGTGAGAAGGTTTGACTTTAGCATTGATTTAAAAAAAACACTGAAGTGAAAAGGACAGAAGTACAGACAGTACTGCAGTTTTATGTGTCATGTGTGATTGGATCAATGGCACCTAATCTCCCTGGTAACAGCTTCAATGGATTGTGTGGGACTGTGCCAGTGAGAGTATTTAATGCTGCTGAAAAGCAGACATCCTTCTCATGTCCTTCACACCACTAAGAGAACACTTACTTTAGAAATGAATTGAGTAGCACTGCCGTGGTAAGAGCTGCGTTATCTTATAGAAAGTACATCTTTCCACACAGTAGACGGGATGATAATGCCTTCAGATACCTCATGATTCCCTCAAATGTAACTGAAAAATGTATGCTTTATGAAGTAATTGTACTTTGTAATTTGCATTTAGATGACAGGTATGATGTGGAGACCCAGCTCTGTAGAGGCCTATGACCCTCTCAACTACCCCATCCATACAATTCTGCCAAGCACACAAGATAAACAAAGGGAAGATCCTGAGACCCTTTTACATACCAGAACTACAGTAATACCAGTGATGCAGCAGATCCAGTGCTATGATGGTACAACCTGACAGAAATCAAGCCAAGCAGGGCAATCACATGCACAGATAATGTACCGTGGCAACAGGAGGTGCAGTGCAGACGACAGCATTGACTATGATGGAATGAGACTCCATTTTCTTTTTGTCATCCTTGAAGGAATGTCAGAAATTATTAAAGGACATAAATATCTCTTCCTAGGCAACCCACTGTTGTCTTCTTATCAGGCACAAACAGTCCCATCAAGAATGTACATCCAGGTTACAGAGGTGAGTATTGTTATCATTACATTTAATATTGATTGCATTGCCTGATGCCCTTCTCCACAGTGCCATATGTAGTGTACATTTTACATGATATCTGTTTCTTGCACCTGGGTACTTACTAAAGTACATTCAGGCGAAGCACTTTGCTCAAGGGTTATGTGGTATGACCTAGGCTTTCATTCCGTTCTCTGATAACAAGTCCAGGTCCTTAACCAATGCATACTGCAATGACGCTAACTCCATCTGTAGGGCTGCTCAGTGTCGTTGCCCCTCTTGAATGTTTCTCAAAGGGACTGGCAAACCGCCAGTAGAGCACATGTGGTGCAGTGCCTCTAGTTTACCGACGTGAATGGTCCTCAGAAGAGAGAGGAAAGAGACACTGGATCCGATGGGGACTTTTAAGGGCTACTTGGATGGCATGAAGGAGGAGTGTATTTAGCCCCTGATCTTTCTGTTGCGTAACAAACCACCAGGATTCCTTTTCTGATCCATTTAATTGTACTCGCAGCCACCCTCTCGTACTTAATGTTCGACTTGCCAAGTTTCGATGTCTGCCAATGCAATTTCTGTTAAACGCCACAGAATAAAGCGATTTGCAGTGTTTGCTGTCCAAAACTTTGACCAGATGTTTTGTCATCTTGCCTAACAGAGCGTATCGGAAGACATTGTGCCCATTGTAGGGAGGGAATCCGCAGGTCCAGGAAAAAGAGGGGTTGTGCGGCTGGGCCACTGCAGCCTCTCAGAGTTTTATTTATGAGCTCAAAGAGTTTGTGCTTCACTCACTGTTTAATGTATCAGCCACTAAAGAGACACAACAGTCTCTTCCCCAGGCCCAGGGGAGATACACGGCTAGAAGTGTGAAGGCCTCACAAGGACGCTGTCAGACTGTCCTCTCCTTTTCTCTACTTCCTAGCTGTTTCATTGTGTCGTGGCGTGTGTGACTGAAGCCCAGCCGGTAGGCTGACACCAGCTCCCGCTGCGTTATTCATGGGCCAGAGCTCTGGAGTGGGTACAGGAATTTCTAAAAAGGGACAGAAAACAAACAGCGGGGGGCACTGCATCTTAGCAGCTGTGCATTCAGACTTTTGACCAAGAAGGATTTATGTTCAAATCCCATGCATGGCGCACCAGCTGTGCACTTTGGAATTACTTCGGTAAACAGAAGTATGGATGCAGAATATGTCCACTGTAAACTGTTGAGACCCTGACTAAGGGTGTCTCCAAAGCAAAAAAATACTGTGATGTGATGATAAACTATTCTTTCTGGCTGACTGAGCATTCACACTGGCCATTGATGTAGGGACACCGTCTGCACCATCTGAGGGAAGGAAGAGAAGGAATCACATTCTCTTCATGTCAGACTATGATCACTGTGAGAGAGCCAGTAAACCTGATCATTCTTGTAGAGTCCTAAAAGTTCTTGATGAAACAGTGCCTTGGAGGCATTTGTCTTCCAAAGCGGCTTCAGAGAATCAAACCACACAAGCCACCACAGATGATATTTGTTCTTGGCTTATCATGTCACATTTGTCCAAATGGCCAATTTAGGGAGCCAAAATTACTTCACTCAAAATGTAATAACAAATACACACACATACACAGGAACACTCAAAAATTCTTTTGCTGCTTTATCACCAAAGCTGAATATAATGCTCATCTTCCTAAACACACTCAGTGTATAATGACTCTCTGGCTGATACCACTGCTCTGATGATGGAGTCTGCCTGATATATGATTAAAGCAAACAAGGACACACCACATTACCTTTAGAGAGAGCGTGTTTTGCATCTCATCATTTCATGGAGCTGTCTGGATCATACTGAACATTCAATAAGAAACCTTGACAGGTACCCAGATGGGGACAACAGTGTGGCGTGGCAGCCTAAAGAGCATCCGGTACAAGCACAGACACCTTTCTCTCTCTCGCTCTGTCTTTCTCATTCTCCCTCTCTGCCTCTGTCTCTCACTCTGTCTCTCACTCTCTCTTGCGCTCTGTCTCTCTTGGTCTCCCTCCTTCTTCCTCTCAGTATAAAGAATAACAATAAATACAACACTACAATGAACAACACAATGTACTTACACAGATGTATACGTAAGATATACATAGATACCTACGCTAGCCACAGTGTGGTGTAGTGGTAAGGAGTAGGACTGGTACCCAAAAGGTTTCTGGTTCGTTTCCCTGATGAGGCTCTGTTGTTGTACCCTTGGGAAAGGTACTTAACCCACAATTGCCTCAGTAAATATCCAGCTAAATATCCAGCCGGACAATAGGGTCTTCTAAAATGCCAGTAATGTAATATAATATAATGTTAACTTGAATGAAAAAAGCAAAATGGATAAACAACAAACACATTGTCAAAAGTTATCATAACAGTAACCTGCCCAGTTGATACATAGCATAGGATACTCACCGATGTTGGTGGGGCAGGCCACCATAACAATAACACAACTGAACTTCCATCACTCTGGCACAAGGTGCTCACTATAGGTCCCTCAGGCAAGTGACAAGTGACTACATATTGAACTGCTAGTGGGGGTGTGCAGCCCCTCCCCAAGGATGACATATCTTTTCTACATCAGCCATGTTTGTGAAACAGGAAGGGCAGTAGCTATCATTCTAAAGAATGTTCCCCTTGCCTGAGAGCATTTATAAAAATGTATTAGAAAGTGTATTTATGTCTTGGCTTCTAGTTTCACAGTGATTACAGAATCTGTCCTCCCTGGCTAATAAGGTTTGCCTGTGCCAGTGATTCTCTCTCTCTCTCTCTCTCTCTCTCTCTCTCTCTCTCTCTTTCTGTCGCTTTGTGTCTCCCCCTCTCTCTGGTGCTTTCTCCCTCTGTCAGTCTCTCTCCAAATGAACGTGTCCTGTTCGATCTAGCAGACGAGCAGAAGATCAATAAAATGAAGTCTAAATGAAAACCGAAGGATGCAGTAATGAGTTTGCTGGTTTTAAGGTGAAATGTGGCTTTCAGGACTTGTGATAGTCAGTGTTTAACTCTTCTTCTCTCTGACCTCCACCACCCCACCCCCAGCACCCTTACCTTACGCATGTGAAGGACCGCAGTGACGCAGTGTGTCTGATGAATTTTAATTATGCTGGGTGCCAGCAGAGCAAGGGTGACGCAGACTCTTTCATGTGTAACTGAGGGGTCAGGGAAATCAGAGCTGACAGCAGAGTTTCAGACTTCAACAGTGATTTAAACCTGATATCCCATGAGCAGTCCATAAAGAGAGAGAGACAGAGAGCTAGTGAGGAAAAAAGGTGAAAGACAGTGAGAGAAAGAGAGAGAGAGACAGAGAAGTACAGATAGAGTTTTGTGGCTGTTTTTCATGGTCTGTTTGAGGGATATGAGGCTTTGTTTCAATTCTCAGGAGGTCTCTCCCTCCGTAGAAAGCATCTCAATGAATGGTACCTTTTATGCATAATATTTATCACAATAACAGGCATGTAATGAAGTGCCACAGTCTGGAGCACTGCATTCATATGCACGTGGGTGTGTGTTTGTGCATGTACATGTGTGCCTGTGCCGCTGCTTGCATGTATGTGTGTGTGTGTGTGTGTGTGTGTGTGTGTGTGTGTGTGTGTGTGTGTGTGTGTGTGTGTGTGTGTGCACGTTATATCCTCAGACAGAATCTTCTCACTGCAATTTAATATGGCTAACTGTAGAAGCGCTTCAGTGCAAGATTACTTTAATGAGTGCTGGTTTTAAAAAAGAAGGAGGGTGATTGTATAATATAAATGTAAATGAGAAGATTAAAACTGTGACCCACTGCTGGCTGGAAAAATGGCAAACTGCAGAGAGAAACATTCGGCGCACATAAGAGAAATCCTCATTAATCTGCGCTAGTCGGTTATCGACGAAGTAATAATGCTGACAGGACCATGTGATAAATCCTAATGAATGGAGCCGGGCTGGCTGTATATCTTCACAGCAACAACACATAGCGCCAGAGAACGATGACCTTTGAGCAGCGGCAGGGACAATGCAGCGGGCACACGGGAAACGCGTCTGGGTGTTTTGCAGCATTGTATTTCTGCTGTCTCCTGTGTGTTTGCTTTTAGGCGATATCATCACATGAAGACAGCGTAACAAAACATGCACCCAAAACAGGGTATTTTTGCACAAGCTGGCTAATAAGGGTAAATAGCTGCATAATAAATAACGCTAATGTTTACTGACTTAATATTCGTTCAATCAGTGGATTCCTTTATCGACGCCTTTGTGCGATGCCGGCTCAGAGGCGATCACAAGAGACAACAGCCATGCCAAGCAACAAACAACTCCGTAGTCTGATATGTAATGATAATTAACTCGCAACCTGGCGCAGTACCGCAGGGTGCCCGCTAATGTGATTCTGAATGTTTTACGGCCGGTGTAATGAGACATAACACTAAACACTGCCGTCACTAACTCATTTTCCTTAACGCTGCGCTTAATAAAGCAGAATGAAGTGTCTCCTTCCTGAGCTCCTTCCAGTGAGACGATCTCAAAAAAGAGATCTGATGAGGAGAAAGTAGTTTGGGCTGTGACTACACCAGGTTTTGTTCTTGCCATATTCTTCAAATGATCAATACTGAGTTCTATGAAACCAAAAGCAATGCATTGATTTCTGCATTACTGAGAGGAATAAGACTCTTATTCCCTGTAAATGGCAGTCCAATTTCTTGGCCCAAAGTTTTTGCCACACATGCAGCATGTTTCTAGATAAGTGGTCTTCTGACACTGCAGATGCAATATCTGTGTTTATTTGGATATAAAATCAGGGAAATTAATCAGGTTGTAATATGAAAAATTTTCATTTGATAAAGAAGTGCAGGCATGTGGGGAAAACAATTATATAAAACTACCTGTAAACTACACAGAAAAATCAATAGTGTTAATTCAACATTATACGTTTTCATTTAAATCTGAAAAGTGACTGTATTGCCACACTTACACACTTGTGGTGTTCAACACTGTTGTGTATATTAACATATCTATTATAATACTTAGCTTTCAACACATATAATGGTCATAACATAGAAGGGAAAACATGTTATTCATATTATAGATATTGGTTATAGAGACCCCAAAAGTTTTCAAAAGCAATTTAACTAGTTTATTATAGTAACATCTATTAGTCTATGTTCTCTCAATATGACACAGACAGATTTCACCAAGCCCAAAACCCTGTTTCAAACCAGTGTTCTAATCTGATGATATCAGTGGTTGTTTTATTTGTCTAAAACGGGAGGGTTTTTTTAATTAGCTGGTGGTCTATACAGCAACGCTTTATCAGACAGGGTAATTGGTTGTAGGATTAGACCATTGCACAGCAGTGCACTACTTTTATAAGAATCGCATTTGACCGTGTGATTTGATACTAATGAGCTCTCAGTTCTCAGAGGTATAGTATTTGATGTGGGATTGCATTGACTTGGCCTAAAATTGTTTTGTCATCACTCAGAATTTTTTTTTTTTTTTTTTTTAACACAGTACACGGCAGAGGGAAATCTTACTAAGTGGAGCCAGGAGGTTTTAATTGTTGTTTTCCAACAATTTATGCAGAAAGTTAACTTTCTGCAGTAATTTCCATAATACTGATGTACTAGAGTTAAAGTTATTATTTTGTCTCCTTAAGAAATTTTGCTATTATTTTACTTCATTCAATGACTAATTTAAAGATACAAGACATCATTATTGTATACAATGTCACAAACCTATAGTTCCCAAAGTTCCCAGCATAAAACATTGACCTGCAATATTGTGTTGGTTGGGGCTCCTGCAGCCGAGCATTCATAAAGCAGAGTTTTGGCTGCAATTTAACAGCTTTTGGCTACCTGTGGTCCCAGTTTACAACAAAATAATCAGTCTGCCTTCAGAATGTAATGCTGGTAGGAATTACAGTGCATGACTCTGAGCGGTGAATTTGAATGTTGGGAACTTAGCTGAGTTCAATAAGGAAACAATATCTTGCATCTTTAGGGTATAGTATTTTACCAATGTGAAACCAAACAAAATTCTCACACCTCATTTCACACTGAACAGATACATCAGAAAGTAATGGACTAGAATCTGATTGCCATGTCTGAGAAGGCTCTCTTAATACATTTGTAATACACAGATCTTCCCTACCCAAACCCAGGACCCTCCAACCTACTAATCCTGCCATGAATCCTAATGAACAGGTTGACTCTGTGAACCATCATAAAGCTCTTCTCCATCCTTTCTACCACTTCTAAACCCAAAGGTGTGGGTGTGACACACATCCATCTCTCTCCATCCTTAAAGTCTATTCCAACCTGTTCCATCAAGACAGGAAGGCCTGTGGGGGAACGAAGGACCAAAGAACTCTGCAGATGCTGTCCCTTCAAGGAGTTCCAAACTTTCCCCTGCAAATGCACTCTCTACCTCAGTTGAGTTTGAGGAATTTATATTGGGTGTTAAAGCTTCCTGCTTTGTCAGGTAATGTATATGTGTCTCTCAATATATTTTTGCTTGATCTGAAATAAGCTGCCTTTCACTGTGTGACTGAACCAGCAAGGAACACAAATCTCCTCTTATCTAAGGGATGTTACTGCTGTGGCACAAAGTAAGTCCCCTTCACGCTAGTGAATTGCTAGCATATGGAAATGTAATTCAAGGATGTTTCCCTAGCTGACAACAAAGATCAACTAGCCCTTCACTAGACAGCCTTTGGTTGGACATACCATTCATAAATAAACCCATCCTGTGGCATTTGACTGCACTTTCCCAGGGGTTCTTGTTAAAAGTATTGTCTCCTCCAGAAAACTTAAATTTTCTCCAGTTAAATGTATGGGGAGTGAAAGCTACATGGTAAGCTACTAATCCTTTTTAGAGCAATGCCCTAGGTGTGCTTTAAGTGACAGGGTTCGTAGCATCTATTTTGGATAGCCACACTAACATTTGACCTTTCCCTGAGATTATAAGCAGCAGGTAATTCTTTACCTGAGCCCATCTCTCATCCACCCAGGATAAAGTAGCCAATAATTTTTGTATCCATCTCCTCGCCCAGCTCCTCTTCAGCTGAAGTGCAGAATTAAATCTCAGGACAGAGGCGGGAGGCACTCATGGAGAGAGAGCGAAACGGTCTCCCACGGAAACAGAGAGGAGAGAGAGAGGGTGCCACTGTTACTCCCTTTCTAGATAAATGACATGCCGTTCAGTGCTCTCAGAATGCATTAGCTCATGCTGAAAGAGGGCTACTCATACTTATATGTTTTAACAATGAAGCGACAGACGGGCCGTTTCCCTCATAACTTTCCACTTGTGACAAATAACCATGTGCAATTTCCCTTCTGTGAGTCAGACAAAAAGGTGCAGACATACAGTAACCCAGTGACTCTCCCTGAGGCATGCCATACACTCTGATGTCATTATGAGGTCATGCACAAGTGAATATTCACTATCCTGGGGACTGCAGAGGAGCCGACCAGCTGCGCTGATATTTCATGATGATATGGAACAACTCCTACATTATGAATGTGTATACTATAAATTCTCTTTTCATCACACCAATATGCGCTGCCAAGAGCAGGCAAGAAATGGCAGATAAGGACAGATCAGGATAGCAGACCACTGCAGACTCCTGAGTTTAATATTAAATTGATAAAATTAGTTTCACAGAGCTGCTCAAGGTGAAAACAAACCCAAAATCAAAATGCTTTAAAGTGTAACTGAGTAGCTTGCTCAGCTGAACTGATCTCATGGCTTACACCTCTGACTACATTTGTGGAAATAACTTGACTATTATTTTCATTAATGTGGTATTATCATTGCGATTCCATTACTGCATTACACTGACCAAAGCGTTTCCTTGGCATCCTCTGGCTATGAGGATAAAATCTTAAGCGTTGTTGTAGCTGTCATCACACCGGCGATTGGAATATCATGGACTTGACATTTTCAAGCATCAATCACTCCTCATCACAGAATTCAATCGCCTGTGCACCAGGTGGTTTTTGACGTGACACCGAGGCTATTCCACAGCTGTTATTTTGTCATTCTGGGGGAGCACTGTCTCCCAAATGAGGTATTAGGTATTTTTCCAATGTCCTCCATGTTTCCCTGGGGGAAAAAATCCCCTCTTTTGCTCGATTTTCCTAGGCTCATCCATTGTAAAGCATCTACTGTAAAGCGTGTTGTGCTTGGGTTTGTGTGCACGCTGCTCAGCCACTTTACAGAGTCTCAGTGAAATTGGTGATGACACTGGTTTCAGCTTTTTCTGCTCACTTGTAAGTCGCTTTGGTTAAAAGCATCTGCCAAATGAATAAATGTAAACGTAAACGTAAATGTTTTGTTTTTGTTCAATCTTCTGGCTGAAGGTAGAGCCGATGTACTTCCTCTGTTCTGCATGGGTTCTGCACGGTCCTGACTTTCGTGGACAAGATTCTGGAAAGGATGAATGGAATAAGGACCTGAACACTCTATCCGTATCTCTCTCTTCCTCACACTTTATTAACATGACAGGATAAATGTGTAGGATTAACCCTGCCTCTTTCTGAACGATATGACAGGGCATAAAAGCCACTAAATAATAATCATAATAATCACAATAACGTTCTCCCTCATTCCACGCACATGGTGTTCATGCAAACAACTCTCCACAGATTCCCCGGCACCCCCGCAGTCCCAGCGCCCACTCACTGCTGGGCTATGAATACAGATCAGCCTTCCAGACAGGACCAGCTGTTTATCACCAAGACACCCAAGACGCTAAACTCATAAACTGTCTGCTCAGAACTTTAATTACTGATCAGCAATACCACCAAGCCCTCACAATTCCCTTTCATCCCCCCTCCTCCCCTCCCCCGTCTCCTCGTTCCACACCGAAATCTGCACGCTCATCATCTGTGTTTTCATTACACTGTTTTTTTTTCTTTCAGATACAAATTAAGAAAATTGCCCATATCCATGCCGTTAATTTGTTTCTCAAGTTATGCTACTTGATGTAACATTTCAAAGTCATTCATAGTGATTATTCTTTGTCAGAATTAAAATGAACTTTAGCAAATGGAGTGATGCAGAATATTTTTCCCAGCAAGAACTCATAAAAATATTAATTAAAAAGATGCATTGGGAAGAGCAGCCGGTTTATCCCAAGATGCATTTGTAAATAATGTATTGTATAATATGACAGAAGCTGTCTCTTTGATCTGGTGTCCACTGCAGCGCATGAGAAGACTGTTTGATGCCTGATTAGTTAGAATTCCTTCATTCTGATATTGCTTCATAGACACCTGTATTTGGTCATAGAGCTAATTTTCTCACCATTTGCCTGTTTCTTTTTTTCATTTTCTGCTGTCACACTTTTATTGCCAGTGATTTAGAATGACTGAAATCATGTGAAAATGTTGTCTATTTTTTATTAGATGGTGACTCATTTCAGGGGTTGTTTTACTGCCTGTGGAAATGGCATGCAGTACAGCAGCACATCTGTTTCTAGATGATTCTTGACTGTATCAAATGGTTCACATTAGTCATTCCTTAAAGGTCTTTCATTGCTTCTGCCATAGAGTTGATACTGATCATCAGCGTTTCAAAATTGTGGTGTTCATACCAGCCCCTGAGGGCAGTGGTTGGTGTTTAATACATTTTGTTTTCTTTCATTATTGGACTATAAGCTAAATACACAGCAGCCTTTGAGAATGTAATACATACAAAACTGAAAGCTCACAAGGTTATTTTATAAAAAACAAAATGTTTTACCAGTGTTGCTATGCTTGAGTTAGGCCTGGAGTTTGGTGATAATGTTGAGGCTGGGCCTACTATGGGAATTACTGGAATGAAATCAAAATGACAGAGCATCTGTAATCCCTGGTGGTGTTAAAGGCTTTTCATGGCTTTTGTTTCACTAGAGCTTCACTGATAGGTTGCAAGGGATCACTGGTAATCTTTTAGGAAACACAAGGGATCACTGATGTACAGAAAGAGGAAAAAAAAATCACCGAGTTAAAAATGTAGCCTGAAATAGTAGTAGTTAGTAAGCCTGAAATACAGCTATCTGTTGTTATGTTGCAGTTATTTTTGATAGTTGTCCATACTGTAAATTGGGCCTTTAATTTAAATTTATTTAAATTGGATATTTAGATCAAATTTGTGATAAATTGTTCTTTGTGGCAGCTAAAATAGGGTGATTTTGACCATGTCTGATCATATTAAGTTTACGGTTCATTATTTTCATTTTCAGAAAATTCACAATCTGTTCTCTGAGCAACTAAAAATGGTCATTGGCCTGAAGAGCTGCAAATGTAGAATTTTCTAAAAGGGAACTATTTTCTCAATGCATCTCCTCATATCACAATTTGCAAGACATGAGAGAAAATAGGAGAGTTTTGTGCTTCTGATTACAGATTTCACATGTCCAAAGCATGCACAGAATGAGTCAGCCACTTTCATTCTATCCTATAATGCACTCAGAGGCCTTAAATATGAAGGGTTTGATAAAGGTATAAAATTTTGCAAGAGTTAATTTCCCCTTGGCTGTCTTGTACTGACTCATCCGTGGTTGTAATTATCTTCTCCACCTGCTGTCAGAGTCATTAGAGACGTATATCCCCCCTCAGAGTGGTCTTCAAGCTAAACACATTTTTCTCTGGGTGGCTTCCAGTTCTAGTTGCATTTTATGTATTTGTCTTCATTTTCTTTCCTCCCTTGTTCTGTTTTTTTTTTGAGCCTTTAAAAAGATGGACACTGCTATGTCGTTAACTCTGTCTCATTACCAGTCACAAACATGCCCGGCTTGAGTGGTCATTTAAAGAGCTGCCAGCCGAAATTTAGTCTAGGGATATAAAAGCGGCCTCTCCGGCTCCAGCCAGCATGTGCCCGCACCATAATGGGGGCGAGACGTTCAGTCATCAGAGCCTTACTGGCCACGTGCTGCTCCTAAAGCTGCCATTACGACCGCTTTTTATTGCACATGCAAAACGGGCACATTGCAGATCACAGTGAATGTCCACATTTTTATTTTTTTTCAACATTCCAATTTCCAGCAGTGACTCCTAATTATGATGCATGTTTACTCTTTCAAATTAATCTCATTTCATTTGTTTTGTTTTTTTTTCTAATGACCTACTTGGTTTGATTAAGATGACTGATTAATGTACTGTTATGAAAGGGAGTGAGAGCTCCATTCATTCCTTATTAATCTCAAAAGGTCAGATGAAGTGAACAAAGCCAATTCACAAGCTTATTTATTCATTTCTTTTGTATGTTATTTTGGTTCGATACTGGCATTTTGTGCTTAAAATCAGCCTTTATCCTTTGTTTGGGTGGACATTGTGCACTGGAATGTATTTCAAGGACCTTAAGCAATATTTGATTTCATTTCAAAAAGCAAAAGCAAAAACAGAATTAATTATGGATTAGACAATGATCAAATATTTCTTTTGTAATGTGTGTATGTATATGTTTATCATGAACAACACATAGACATAAATATCATATATGATTGTCCTATTATGTATACATATTTATTCATGTTTCACATTAAAATAAATAAAATAACCTAACTGTGCACCTGAGAATTGTCAAAAACATTTGTAGTAGTGGTTCTTTCTCTCTGACTAATAAACCTATGATAAAGCTTGGTATGAATTACAAAAGTGAAAGGCTCAGGTGGTAGTTGACTGAGATTTTCTTCCAGTGGAGAGAATATGAGAGAAAAATATTTTTATGTATTACAGCTTTAGCAACATACCATTTTATATTTCTTTGTCTGCTGAATTATCTGTCTTAATATCACATGGCTATCCCAGCAGTTAAAACAGCTTCATTTTGGCCAATGTTTACCATATGACTGGTTATATCATGATCACAGACCATGAATATTGGCAACTTTGTGGATTTAAAGGGAACAGAAAGGCTATCTGGGAAGAATAAGCTACAGAGTCAGAACGTTTCCAAATGGGGGGGAAACAAACATATTTTACCCATTGGTTTTTGATTATCAGGACTGTCAAGGACAAAGTCAGATTGCAGATGGATTGCAATGAGAACACTCTAAAGTGCCTCATTTTGGGACAATTTCCTGATGCCACATAATGGCTTTTCCTTCAGAATTTCTCACAGAAAAACAAAGGAGAAACATATCACTAAATAATAAATGTTTCTGGCAAATGTACATGCTGGTGACAGCCAGGAATCTTAATAAGTCCTAAACATCCAAAAAGAGGGTTCACAACAACATGAAATTTCAATTCTGAATACAGTAGACATTGATTTTAATAATATCAGGAAAAGATTAGTGGTATATTGAGACTGTCAGAACATACAGGCATCTAGATGGCCCTGTGAGAACAATAGAATGGAGTAATGTAGTTTCAGAGAGGAAGCAGGAGGCTGCAAAATGGTGGTCTGATAGCTGCATATTAAATGCATTGAGCCCACTTGCTTTGCTTTTTCATTTGCATATACACAAGTCCCAAGCATGGGCTAAAGGTCAAGCTGAATGTTATTAAATTGTAGGGGTCTCAGATTATTTTGACAGTTTTTTTCTTTTTTAATAATAATATTCAGAATTATAATTATGTTCTTTGGAATTATTACATGCCATGCCTATTATTGCTTTCTTGTGTTATATTGTGTGTCTCATTGACCAGGAGGTTTATGGCCCCAGTATACCCTAGTATGTCCTTCTAAAAACTTCACTGTGTTTTCTTACTTTGAGATGCAGTTACTGCAGCTACAGAAGGCCATCAGGTATCTGTTCCTTTTCCACTCTGCCTTCCTTGAGGTCATAAACAATCAGCCCAACTGCTTCCTTGTTAGTCAAAAAAACGAGCACCTAGTCTCTTACTGGTGGCTACCTAGCTAGATAAAGGGAAAAAGTTGACATGATTTAGTGTCTTCTTGCCTTGTTTGGTCAGTAAAATTAGACAAGTTAGACAAAATCAGTCTATTTGTCTGGCCTGCACGATTCTTCTGATTTGAATCCGTGTGGCCCAGGAACACAGGGACCAAATTCCATGTAGCATGATGCAGCAGCTCTCATTTTGACACGACTGGTGTGTGTGGTGTGGTGGTGTGTTCACAGGCACTGCCTAGACTATTAGTACTAATACAAGGTCGAGACAAAGGCCCACTTATCTCTCCCTCAAACATCTTTTCTTCACTCCCCTTCCATCAGTCTTCCATCAACATTACAGTACTGGGCCTTTCTTCGGGGGGCCTGATAACCTTGGCTACTGTTCCACTGCCTCTGGGAAATATTGTTGTTCTGAATGCTAATTGAAAGTTACCTGTTCCCACCACATTTTGTACAGACCTCTGGCTTTGTCCTATTAGGCACGGGCAAAATGGGAAATATTGTTACTTTCTGAATGCTCCCCCACACTGGAACACATTAATCAGTATTACCTGTTCCCGCCACATTTTTGTACAGACCTCTCAGAACTCAATAATTCATTCAGTTCAAGTACTTCAATAATTCATTGGCTTATTACTCAGTTTTGGCAAAATGGACATAAATGACATCCTGCCAGATCAAAGATAAAGTGTGGTCACTGAGGGACAGGAGGCTTGTTTAACTTCTGTGTGGGAAAAAAATCTTGTCAGGGGTGCGGGGTGAGGATGAAGTGGCAGAGTGGCTTTATTAGAGCCCCCAGGACACTGGAACACATTAAGTCCAAAAACAAACAGTATGGTCTGGACAGGCGAGGGTCGGCAACGGGCAGGCCAAAAAGAGCGGCAGGCCGAGATGAAGGGGTCACAAACTGGGCAGGCAGGTCCGGGCAGGGCAGCCCCCTCGGGAGTGAAGTCCGGGAAGAAACAGAACCAGAACTCAATAATTCATTCAGTTCAAGGCTGGACGGGGCAATAATTCAGGGTCTGGACAGGGGCAGAACCGGGCAGGCCGGCAACATTACGGAGGCAGTTTTGGTTAGGCTTTACAAAGACACAAACAGAAAACATGTACATCCTGCAAACACAGAGACTCAGATCAAAGATAAAGGATACTGAGTCACTGAGGGACAGGAGGCTTGAGGTTTATGATCAGGCGGAGACAGGGCGGAGAGCGGGGCACAACACAAGGAAAAACAAAAGCACATGGACAGGGGAAGAACACAAACACACAGCCAGGGCGGAAACAAATCTATAAATTAACATTTTTAGGCTTCTCAGTATCATGAGGTTGTGATCATTTTGCTTAACTCAACTATACTCTGAAATAGTTTTTGCAGTATTTTTTTGGTGTTCTGTATCGTTGGAGAATATGCTCCAATAGTTTGAAAGCAGGGATTTCTGCTCCACTTCACTTAAGTTTTGGATGCCAACCGGCAGTTTGAAGACAGTCATTTTCTTGAAGAGATGATCCAAACAAGCAATATAAACAAAATATCTCAAGAGCTAAATTGCACAGGAGCCACTCAGTCAGAACTTCTGGATAAACTGAATAAAAAATGTTTTTCATGAATATTGATTGCTTTTTTTCTGCAAAACAGCCTTCAGCTGAAAATTGCTCTTAAGACTCACCTAAGGTATGTCACATAGTAGGCTTCACACCCACCCAACCAATTTTGGACCTTTGGCAATAAATCAATCAATCAAAGGATAAAAAAAACAAACATTAAAGGGAAATTAAAATATGGAAAGCAATTCTCACAGAAACATATGGCCCAGGAATGAACCAGCTGTCTTTGGAGGACAGCAGATGTCTGCCTCTGTGGTCCTGCCTTTATTCAGTACCCCTTGAGACCACACCCCTCAGATGTAGCAGAGCTCTTCTGGTACTGCACACATATCTTCTTCAGAGAAGGTGATGTCATTCCTGCGGAGTCTGAGGTGGTAGATTATTATCAACTCTTGAATTTGCTTCCATTGGCACTACGGGCTAAGTGTTTTCCACTGGATGGTCACCAGCTGGCAGCACTCTGCTTAACAGCGCTCATACCACTTCATTTCAGTGTCAGTGTTACTTCACTGTCTGTCCCTCCGTAATGATTCAAACACTCCATGGAGAAGCTAGTGTATCTGCAAGTTAACATTATTGTGTTTCCTCTTAAATCTGTGACATGTTTCCTCTTAAAGTGTGTGACAACCACTGACATATATTGAAACAGGCGAACAAAATGGTGAGCCAAGCTGCTTCTGAAGTGCATGGTGCATGTTCAGATGCATTTATGGGTTTGCCCCAGTCTACATAGAATGGTATACTCTTCTGTTAGAATGGTGTATTGTGGCTAAAGATCAATCAGTCATGCATAGTTGGATTGATAGTAGGATATTATCTGGCTTTCGTTGGTTCTTTTTGACTGGCTGACTCTCATGAGTTGCCCTCCATCTAGTCAGTAACAATGTGCCTTCCTCCATTTTTTTCCTTTCAATGCCTTTAACTGAATAAAAGATGAAGATTCTTTGTGTAGATCTGAATGAATCTAGAGCAAGCACTGTGCTACACACCAGCCACAAGGACACAGCCCCCGCTGTAATCAACCTTCTTCCTTAATGCCACATCTGACCTGCTGACCACGAAGGGGGCTTCAAATCCTCCACAAAGCATCAGAGGACTAACATGTGTTGTCTTTCCAATGCCTGCAGCACTGCCCTCATCAATCACCTCCATCTTTTTCCTCAGGGTCACAGAAAATGCCTTACAGCTGAGGAAGGGGGGGATGAGGAACCCTGTTCCGCCACAGCGATTCCGTACCTCAAAAACACTCTGTTATTGACTCCCAGGGATTTATCGAAATCTCCCTTTATGCTTCAGGTGAGAGCCGCCTTGGTGTCTAGCACTGCCACGGAGAACGCAGCTGATTGGTGGAAGTGTACAGAGGGATACACAGGCGACTTAAGGGAGCCAAACTTCAAAAGAGACGGCGCCGCTTGGCGTTAAAGTAAAAACCAGTGAAGCGGAGCGCGGCGGAGTCGGTGACGAGCCCCCTGGGAGCAGACCGGGAGCAGAGATGGACAGACCGAGACCTCAGTGCTCCAATTCCCACGGCTGAACACAAAGCAAACAGCAGAGCTGCTCACCGAACATAAAGGCCCGAGCCACACAGTTTACACCTGTTAAATCGCGGTCATGTTTTTCATTTTCCTCTCCTCTCCCCTCTGTGGAGTAGGCATGCGGAGTGCAAATATGCCGGTATGCATCCTTTTCAGAGGTAGGAGGCTTCATAAATTCACATGAGATTGCAGGGAAACATGTGAGAGTCCGATCTCCGGCAAGTAAACACTGTGCCAGTTCAATTCTGTAGTTTATCTCAGAAGCCTTGCTCTTTACTTGAGGGAAATGTGACCATGTAGAATACATTTAAGGGTTGAAATGAAAGTAGGGTTTTAGAGGGAAGGAAAAATGTCAAATTCTGATTAAATTTACAGTTTACAGTCCAAAAACTAGTGCCTGTCCTGGGAAACATGGCTCAGAAGAAGCACACGTACAAACATAACAGTGGGTAACAAGACTTCTTTTTAAAATCTAAATGACCATCAGCACCAGAACATTCACCACACTGACATAGATACAGACATTAATATTCTTTTCCTTGTTCATGCTGGCTATCGTGGAGGGAATAAAAGATCATTTGAAGCAGATTGCTGAAGGGACCTTTTGAACTGATGACCTTGTAGCAGCAGTTTAAACAAAAGATTAAGTGGATATGTGGAGTGATTTAGAATTTAGAGAGTGTGTGGCAACCAGTGACACATACAGTACCAGTCAAAAGTTTCGATACACTTACTCATAGAGGGGTTTTTCTTTATTTTCACTAGTTTTCTCATTTTGGAATAATAGTAAAGTTAAAAAATAGAAACTTTGAAATAACACAAATGGAATTATGCAGTGACCAAAAAGTCAAAAGTGTTAAACAAATCAAAACTCTTTTATATCTTAGCTTCTTCAAAGTAGTCAAAAAAAAATCGACTTCACAATTTCTATTTGTTTAAGAAACAAAAGTATTTAAACTAAGTCTTTAGATCAAAATGTCTTTCAATGCAAGCTTTCCATTATCTTAATCATGTCCAAACTTTTGACTGGTGCTGTATTGTTACTGTTAGCATGTAAATGATGAGCTGAATACCAAAGGTACCAATACAGAGCATAATGAATGTTTGGTCATAGTTATAGGTTTGGTCGTATTTTGATTATTTCAGTGAATCTTAGTTAAATATCAATCAATGATCAAGGTTCGGACAAAAGGATTTGATCTGTATTTCTTTGGCATTATCAGCAGCTGAATTTCCTGTCATTTGTGTTATGTAATTGTATATCTGCTTCCAATTTTTCTCATTACACCCCTGTAACTAGATAAAAAAAACTCACACTCTTTGGTGGGAGTTAAATGAATATCATCACAACTCTCACAGCCTCAGTAAAGTTATTCGGTGGCCAACCAATCACTGATCATAAGAAGGTAAAGGTGGTTGGAAAAAAAAGAAAAGTGCCGTTTTTAATAAAATGTTACCAGACACATCTGCTTCGGAGTAAATGGACAATTGAAATAGCACTTCATTGCAGCCTCAGATTTATATTCCTCGCAAGGACCTCACAGAATTCACAGCCGCCTGAAGCGAAGCAGGCACCATTTTCAGTGCCATTGACAGGATAATTGCTTTTGCTCTTCCAGGCACCAAAAGTGCCTTGCCTCCATACAAGGCCTCTCTGCTGGGGTGTCAGGGAAGTGTAATTGCGAGGACGCTGGGACCAAACAAGGCCCCCGAGGGCCCCTAATGTCTTTACAATGTGGATGTAATGTTTAACGTGTAACAAAAATCGAAAGCGACCAAATGCATTATTTGTTTATGAGGAAAGACTGAAAGGTATCAATGTAAGCAATGGTGATGGAGGAAAGGAGCAGGTGAGGAGGTCCTTCTGCTGTGGAATTAGCTTTTTCTTCCCAAATTGCAATTTTGACATAAATTGAGGCACATAATTCCTCATAACATCCCATCTAAACATTAAGCATTTTATGTTGTTTCAAACAAATCCAAAAATTGTTCCACTTTCCAGTGAAAGGTTAAATACTAGATTGCGAAGGCAGCAATTTCATGGCGCATTTGAAATTTAATTCATCGAAGACAAACTTTCCCCTTAGATAATTTCACTCTCAGGCGTACAAACAATTACTGTCTGATGCACAGCCACTGCAGCAGTAGCTGCCTTTTGTAGAGAAAGATGTGCAATTGCAGAAAGAGGTTTTTGGCTTTTAGGAGAAAATGATTAGTTTCCTTTATTACTGCTGATATGACCCGGTATGAGTGTGTTTGTGGGTGTGTGTGTGTGTGCACGTGCATGTGTGCGCGTGTTGTGTGTGTGTCTGTCTATGTTGACCTTCTCAGAGTGTTTTGACAGGGGACTCCAGTCAAGGGAACTGTGGCACAGGGAGTGGGTAAATAGGTCACACTTTTGACCCATTAACCTCCAGATACTTTAGACTCCACTCTACCTCTGTGTCCAGTTCATGCTGATGTTGTGTACAGTGAATATTAAAATAGATCCTCCTTTAACTAATTCAACAGAGGACCTACTGTGATTAGGTTAATTTTTAAAGGACCATTGTGGCTGTTTCAGCCAAGTATCAAATAATGGTACCTTCATATTATGATCTATAGGTGTTTTTCATGTTGCTTTGAATTGCTGAAGGTAAATTTAGATATTGTCCACAACTCAAGTCTCATATCTTTCTCTAACCTCATTGCATCATCAGTTCTTTCTTAAACTGCTTTCTTGAGCAGTATCATCTTTATTATGGTCATGGATGTATTCCAATTTTGCCAGTGATAGAACAGATATTTGTTGAACATTTTTGTAAAATAATAATAATTAAATTTAATTTTTAAATTTTATTTAGGGCATATCCAATGCTTTCTGTTAGATCTTCTCTTTGATATTCACCAAAAATGGCACCCATTAGACACCAATAAACTGCCTTCTTCATACTGGTGTCCTGATTGAATCATTTCACCACTGAGATGAGATGATATGTAGTCTACTTTAATATTCACTATATTCACTGGCAGAAAAAAGGAGCACCTCTTTGAGTTATCTTACTGTTTCATTATTGTGGATTCTCTCCAGCTGTGAAATGCCCTCCATCTAGTCATCAACAATTACACTGACAGGGCTGGGATCAAAATAAAATGATATTTAAAACAAGAACTTAAATGTCCATGCTGATTTCAGAAGTGTATGCTGTTCCATGAGACATGCTGTTTTTTGCAGCCATGTAGAAGAATCAGGAAAAAGTGGTAAAAATATGATATGCTGACTATATCAGTTAGATATAGATAATTATTGGTCCATCTGTAATTGTGCAATTTTGTTAATGTATTACAAATATAATAACACAATCTGGCATGTTAATTCATGTGTTACTCCTATACCCACTGTTATGCATGCAGGGTCTTTTTAATACCTGCAAATCAGTGCTACAATGTTTCATCATCATAGAATTGTGAGGCAAGTCTGTACAGCCTGTTGGATGAATTGGATGTGATACATCAATATTTGTTTGATTCATGTCCGTTTTATTTTAAATGCCAAACACTGAGGCAGACACAGGCAGAAGGCAGAGAGGGGCACAATCAATCTAAATTCAGTAATAACAAAGAGACAGAAATAGGCCAAAAATGGATGTCTCTGACAGTGGCTAACCAGCTCAAGAAATTCAGAGGGCATCCCTTTCTGATTAACTGAGCGAGCTGCTTCCCCAAAATAACAACAGTAGCTTCATTTTAACACTAGATGGCAAAAGGGAAATTATAAGGGGATACATGAAAGTAGCTACAGCCATTGAAGAGTGACTTAGTATATTTTGGCTTTAATGAGAAAAATTATTGAAGAATATTAAATCTCCTCTGCATGTTACATTGCATACCCATTTAAAAATTCAAGTTTTTGTTGAGTTTCAGCTGCAACAGATATTACAATGTCACACGACACAAGACATGGGTCATTAAGATTTTAAAGCCAGTACAGTTTCCCATAAAAGGACTAAGCTGGTTTCTAAATTTCCACTTGATCCCTCAATGGTGTCAAGGCCCTTATGTCTTTATGAGAAGAGGTTTCTGGCAAAGCCCAGTCAACTTCCTTCAGAGCAATTTCATAAATTCCATCCCTTTCTTGGAGTCATGGTGCATACTGTCCCTGAGAAAGTGAAGCTGGTCTAAAGGGCCTTCTTGACATTCAGCCCCAAGCCATAATGGCAAGTGACCCATTCTAGATCATGCAGTACTGAATGACCGTGGTGCCTTCTCAGCAAGGCATTGATTGTTCACGGGCTCTGCGTGTGCAGCATATGTAAGTGTGTCAGTGTAGGAACAGGGGATCACATAGATGCTTACTGAATCAGAATCAGACCCTTTTTTTCTAAATCTGAGAATAAAGGTAACTTAGCCAATGAGGTCATAGCCAACCCATTGTCTCAAGAAAGTTCATGGCAGCACAGCCTTTGAAGGTTATAGGTCACACAAAAAATCACACTGCCCCAGGTCCAAGTTCAAACCAGTTTAACTGCCTTTTTTTCTTTTTCAAAGTGTGTGGAGACCACCATCATCTTTCACTCTGCAGGAGAAAATGTGGAGGCAGAGAGAGATAAAGAGAGAAAGAGGGAGAGAGAAATGGAGGCAAAAGCTCAAATCCTGAGGAGTCAGGAGACAGCCAAGGAATGAGACAGTGCACCAGAATGCACTGTTGCCATGGCAACTGCTCCATGTGACTACTTCCCCATACATGCTGCATGCGTCTCCTTCGCCACCATCAGCAGATCCCCCTACCTCCACTAGAGCTCCAGAAGCACCTCGACTTCAGTAATGAACCAGAATGTCTCTGGGAGAGACTGTAATGAAACACAATCCTCCTTGGACTCCAGTTTCATTGCCAGTCCCCTCATTCAGATGTATGAAAGACAATTTCCCGTTTTTTTTTTTTTTTTTGCACAAGCTGATAGAACATGGAAAACATTAATTGAAAATTACAAAAGTGCAGCACCGCTTTTAACGAGCATCAAAGAAGGCAGCACTCAGAATGTGTCCTTTTTCTTGAATGCGTTAATCTCACTTTGCAGGCAGAGATCAGTGCCATCATTTGAGGCATTGTGTGAGTCATCTTTTGATTAAGAATACAAATAGACCATTATGAAAAGGTTTCATGGAGTGTTGCTCTGAGGAGTAAGCCCTGAAAACCAGAGAAACAAACCTTTTGAAATTTGCAGGACCAAAATATTGCATCAGCATGCAAAGTTTTTGGTTTGTGTCTCTGTAAATAAAGACATTAAAATGAACACATTTTGATGACTGGGTATGGTTAATCACTCTTCAGAGGAAAATGTGATATGTGCTTCCCTCCCTCTGCCTGCAGTGTCCACCAGAAGCTGGTAGATGGCACCCCAGGAACAACATGATAACAAGAGAAGTGGGACTTAGTGTGCTGTGTCAACTCCATCTCACTTTGGCAGATGGAGGCAAATAGTTTAGTTTATTTCTGGGGCAAAGAAAGGTATCTGCATCCTCTGTTGCTATTGATTGTATCATTAGTTTGGCTCAATGGGGAAATGCTCCCAACAAGAGTTTTGTGTGTTTGATCACCTGCAGCCTTAATCTGGAACCAGAACCCCCAACCCCCAACCCCAACCCCTCAAAATATGCTGCATAACAATTTGTGGGATTTAATGTCATGAGTTGGGGTGTTCCACAGATAAAACACCCGTTCAAGAACCTCCCTACACACAAACACATAGATATTAATATGGTCTTAACTCTCCCCCCTGGAAAACAAAGTGGAACCATTCTTAATTGGGGCTGTATCAGGTAGTATATGAGTTTCCACTGTGCTAATTATGGTATCTATTTTCTGGTTTTACACAGTAAGCACACATACACATACAGAAACACACGTATACCCATTCACACATACAACAGGGGATTGTCGCACCACAAAATGAAGACTGCATAAACCTACACATAAATCAACCTGTTCTTTTTTTTACCTCAGTGGGCCATTTATTTTACAGTGCATCCATAGAAAATATGAAACAGCATAACAATCTGAAATCCAAAAATGCACATGCACAGTACACATTCATAAAAATATTAATGCATTAATGCATAATTGAAATATTAGTGCCTGCAATGTTTTCTCATGCCAATGCCCTGAGTCACATGGCTTCTGTCCCAAGGTTCCTTTAGCCTGTAACTAGTCTTGTGAGGGACAAAATATTTAAAATACAATAAATAATGTGATAATTAATGCTGAATAAATAATAACCAGATAACCAGGTTTGACATTTTCACAGATGAATTCCACAGAGACTGCATTTGCCTGTGGAACAAAAGACAGATTTGTTGCATTATTTTTGAATTTGGGTTCATTATAAGGACAGCTGGAATGCAGCCATTGATTCATTGTTGAGAGGGTGCTCTTGATCACATAGAATAGTTCTCGCTCTCAGAAGCATTTGTTCCTCATAATGCTGAGACATTGACCACAGTGGTTACTGTTGTGAAAACCTATCATGCTCTTTCAAATTTGTATTTATATTTGACCTTCACATTCTAAAATGAGCAAACCAGTGATTCAACTATTTCAATAATGTATTTATAAATAACAAGGTTAATAATGTTAAATCAATTCTAAAATAGATAGGCTTCCTCAAAACAACATTGTAACAATAAAAATAAACAGCCACTGATTCCTTTTTAGCAAATCCAGAGTCTGGGCTTTCTTCCCATGGTTGATCTCCTTCAGGGATAGACCACCTCCAATTTTCATTTTTTACGTATGTGAATTTTTAGATCATGTGGCTAAATTAATTTAGATGGCCGGAAAAGCATGTTCCTGGTACTCTGTGTTTTATTATTCAGGGAGAGAGAGAAAAACTCATGGTTTGTGATACCTCAGGGTTTTCTGGCCCTTGCACCCAGGTTGCTCTAGTGATGAATAAACTCTGTCTTCTCATAACTGAAGAGGGATTCTGTCTGGTCCTTGCTTGTGCCCACATTCACTTCAGTAGAGGAAATACTGCAGCATGTAAAGTCCTCTCCCACTCGGCCAACGTCACGCATCGGAAGACCTAACAAAACACCTATTCCTTCTCATACATTCAATATATTAAATTCCTCCATTTTTAAAAGAAAATCTGTTAAGATTTCTATTTAGAAATCAATAATCCTACTGATGACCTTAGACACAACAGAGCAGCTTCAAGACTGAAAAATGTTGCTCGATGTCATTTAATGCTGGCTAAAAGTTTGAAAATGACTAAAAGACTAAAGCTAGATGATGACTGAGCGTAAGATTTGGTGACTACAGAGTACTTGTTCTACCACTTTTCTTGCTGTGGAGGACTGGTGGCGTTACCAGTATCCTATTCATTGGATTCATTGCAACATCAGATTTTTACTTTCATTCAGCCTCATGAAGTAGTGCTAGAGGTGTACCTTTTAATGCAGAAACTTTGTATTTTCACTGCAGTCATTAATGACAGGACACAATTCATAACATCAAACATGTTATCAACAGTGCAGTAAGTTCCATTCATAGATATTAGTGCTAGGCTAAATACCTTCTTGTGAAGTCATAAAGTCTAAAAAGCTGTGCTGTGTGAGCTTGTGCTGTCAGTTTAACCGCGGCCTGACATTTTCATGTAATGTTCACAGAGTGCATCCTGAATTGCTGGCTTGATATTTTCTGAAAGAGATTTGCCATTAGTCCGATGAATAAGCCAATTTCATTTGAAAATGCCATCTTCCTCAGAATTTGCACAGTTTAAAATGCTTCTCGTTTTGCGTTGTGCCTTTCCAAATTCCACTCAGGCTCAACCTTTTCAGACATCCTCGTTGGAGTGCAACTCATTATGGATTGTACATTGACACGTATTAATTGCTGTTCGTCTCTCAGCTGAAAATGCAGAGGCACGCAAATGCACTTACAGTCCATATTATTTATTAGGCTGTGCCATGGTAAAGTGCTCTGACTCCCCTAGAGAGTCACACGGCTCCTCTCCTGTGCTAGACATTTGTGTTGTATACCACCAGAAATCAATCAGAGACAAAATCAATGCTGTTTCTCTCTTCATCAAAGACCATCCTGGAGAGGCCGCAATGTCTCTGGCTAAACAATATTTTCATTCTGTAATATTTAAGGTTCACATTTAATCATCAGAGGAAAAGAAACATTTCCAGGACTTCCTGAGATTTTAAAATAATGTCACCTGAATGTAATTTAAAAACATGTCTTGAATCAAAACCTGAATGAAGAGTCTGTTGATCTTTAAGGGAACATCCTCTGCTCCACCTCATTGGTGCCATGAACTGCCCCTCTCCCTGTTTTATTGATCTGCATTTGAATGAACTTTGTAGTTTTCATTTTGAAAACGCATAGCCTCCTCTCTGCCAGATTTAGTGTCCCTCACTTAAAAAAATGACTGGAGTCAGCTGTGATCAAATGATTGATGTCAGCGAATGATGAACACAATGAGTCACGGTAAAAGCTCTTTTATTCAGATGGCTGGCTGTGGGGAAATTGCATCCTGGGAAGACATGGGCGAGTCAGGGTGAGCACGTGATAACCACCACCCATTTGTGAAGATTGACACATAATCTTGGCTTACAAATTCTACCTTGACAGTGCAGGCATGCATTTTGGGTGTGTTTATGCACATATATGTGTATGTGTTTGTTCTGGGGGTGCACATACATTTACACTCTGCATATATGCATACTATATAAATACGCACACTTTGATACTATTCTTGTGCCTCTCTTTGATGAGAATCCAAGCTGTCTCTTGAATAGCATTATCACATTAAGGGCTAAGTAACAGAGCATCTGCGGTTTCAAAATGAAACCATGAAAGCGTGGAGAATGAAAACGGAACACCAACTGTGAATCCCCCCCCTACACACCCTCCCTGGCTTTGTGGGATTTGTTTGTGTGAGGAAGGAGATGGAAAGCTTGATTACAATTTAACTCTAGAATGCAGTAAACTGTCTTGTTTTTTAGAGCTGTTTGTAAGGTCAACACCAGGGGCAATGTATCAGTTTTGTTGAGATAATGCTTCAGCCAGTGCTGCTTCAGTCCACCTCTGTGAATGCTGCACCTCAACTCCCACAATGCACTGGGGGACAGGTAATGACATAACCATTGTTTCATGTTAGATAACATATCTACATCTACACCCCCTTAGAGAGGCAGATGTCTGTCAGGAATGGCAGAGATATCCTGTGTGTTTGTGAATATAAAGTCCGTCTTTTACATTTTGCAAACTCTCGTTACATTCCTCTGATCAAACATTCTCAGCATGCCAGAGCCAAGCATTCCTTTCCCTGGTTTCTTTTCTGCTAATTCAAGCCTGAAATTCAGCACTTTTTTTGTTTAATTGTTGCATAATTCATCCTTAATTTTGTTTCACCTTTTCCGTGATCTCCCCAGACATAAACGGAATATTGTCAATTGCAGTATTTTCACTGATTCAAACATTTTATCATTTTGTTCATAGAACTGCATGCCTATTACCTAAAGAAAGTGTTGATTGCATTGATTTTTTTTTCCATGGAATAGTTGTCTAAAAGGTGACAGAAACACACTCATAATGTTGTGGATCATAGCTGGTACACACTAAGGAATAAGATTTATCTCTGCAGTAAAGCACACCATTCAGTTGTAGTCACTGTTTCCAATGTATTAGAAAAAGAGAGGCTACTATATCATCAAAAATCCAGTTCATTTCCAGATGGTTTGTATGCCATTAATTGAAATGGTGACATAAATGTATACAAGAAACCCATCTTAATGCAAGCTTTACATGTTCTGAGAGCGTTCCTGAAATTCCACAACAGTTTGCTTTTGATGTGCTTGGAAGATGTTTCTGCTTAATTTGCTCAAAGAGTAATCTCTGTGAGATTGACGAACAGTGCCAGTTTCCAAAGCGTAAAGACCTAGAATTAATACCACCCGCCTAAAATCCACTTTTCATCATCCACATAAGAGCACCATCCATGGTGACAACAAAAAGAATTTGCGCTATGAGAACGTCATCATTGACCGGCTCTTGGCACAAAGACTCCGTTCAAGAGCCGCACAATAGAAGCATGTTGATCTTTTAGTAAAAACACAAACCTGGGGTTTCCCCTGTCAAGAAGAAAACACCTTTTTACTTCTTTTGTGTTTTGTAACGTCAAGGAGGGTCAGAAAACTCCTTGGTGACAGTTATTAGCATAATGTGAATTGTTGTTGATTGCAGCCTCCAAAGTTTTCCCTGTCCGAGAGATGGAGGAATGATCAGAAACCATTCAGATCTCTGCAGACCCCTCTGCATTATACAGACCCAGCATGGTGGAGGAAGAGGAAGCTGAGGAGGAAGAGGACATCCTACATGGAGAGAGGAAGAGGTTAAGTCACATCCTTATTTCCGTCCTCTCAGGTGTGACAACTGATTACTATACGACTGGTCGTGTTTCAGACATCAGCCAGGACCAAAATTCAATTCCACTGCTGTGCAAGACGATTCTCCTTGGGGCTCTGACTCAGCATGGGAAGAAGAGAGAAACGAAAAGGGGTGGAGGGGTTAGAAAAAGAAAAGAGGGAGGAGACTGACACGGTGGAGGAGGAAGAGGAGAGGGGACCTTCAAGACTTGGCAGGGCCCGCGTTATCGGCCCTGCAGATAAAAACCCCTGCCAGCCTTGTCAGTTCATTACCACGGAGACAAAAACAAAACAAAAGGACGATGGGAGATAATGATCTCGTGCCCGCGTGGCGAGTTCGGCGCACAGAGGCGGAGCGAGGCCGCGCGTGCACCGTATTTGGCAGGGCTTCTCTGTACCATTTCACATCGCTGAAAAGTTCTCATGAATCTCTTTATGCACACTCTGCTACCCAAATACCCTCTCATAAAGCCTTCACACTCCACTGCCGTAATTCACAACCAATTACTAAAGAGCCTGTGCCAAATTAGAAATGCTGGGCCCAGTGCAAGACATAAAGCATGATGAAGTTTGTTTATTTTAATAAACTTTGAACAACAAAACAGAATTCCCCACAAGTCCTATGAATGGGAGATAGAAACTGCAAAATGAAGTATTTGAGCATGTAATCATCTGCTCTAGACAGGAAAATACAGCATTTTGTTTTCATAACTGAGGCAACAAATGCGAAACACAGGCCCTTATCATTACTCACAAAGCAAGACCAGTGACAGGCATACTGATTTAAGAAGTGGAAAAAGATCAAGCAAGTATCTGACTAGTCTCAGCATTAAAATAAATGCTCATAGAGCTAGGCCTTATCCCCATGGCAACTTGAAATATAACCCCTGGACGAAATGTCTGTCATCGCACGGCCATCACCCCAGTGCTCACCCTTAAATGCTGATTGCAAAGAAGAGAGGCTATTGGTTCCACTCATAGGGTTTCCCCTTATGATAGCTTGGATGCTGTAAGATCAATGAGATTGGGCTACACTGTGTGCCGTGACCATAGAAGCACTTTTATTTTGGATGCATTTTCACAGAGACACCGCTGTCACTGATAATAGAATGGTTGAACACACGCAGAGTGAATTTGCTGTGTCTTTTTTGTTCCCAGACAGCAGGTTGCATAATACGAGGTGCCACGTCGCTGTGGTTTCTCATTATCCAGAACTGGGCTTTCAGTCCACTGAGCATCAGCTGCGCTGACTGTTCTTTCTTTGACTCTGCTTGGTCTAACTGTATCTGTCCACAGAGTTTTAACAGCACCGCTTTGTCAGTTTCATCCAGTAAGGCAAAGCTTCAATGATTTAAAGCTGTGCCCTTTAATAGTGTAGAATTAAGGACAACAGGTAGACTACCACTGACTTCAGGAAAGAAAGAACTTCACTACCATTTTCTCAAGGATTTACTGAAGGGAATTTCAAGCCAGACCTTTTGGACCCTCAGGCTCCTGCTACACTGCTCTTTCAAACAGGACACCCAACTGTCACATTGGATTTCCTAACTGTTGCTGAGACATACCAATGGGTCAGCTTTTGAGAAGCACATTGGGAATGCTGTTAGCTATTGCATAGGTGGATTTCCTTTTCTAATAACAGCCTAATTCTTCAGGAAAGATCTAGATAATTGGGCTTCATTTGTTTCTGTTGGTTGTAATAGTATAGAAATGTACTCATAGCCTCAAGTGCAGAATTACTATACTCTGTCATTGTTCACTTAGAATGTCTTTCTAACTACACCACTTCTGTATGGAGACTGAAGTAGACATTGTAATTCTTTTTTAACAAATGGCACTGCAATGTCTCCCAGAGAGATTAAACACTCATTGCCAAAGAGAACGAGTTTCGGTTGAACTCTGCCACGCTGTTTTATGTGGAGTATTGCAGCTCTCCTTGCACCCCTCCTCACTCCTAAGCCCTGTCATCCATCACAGAGCTCCTCGTTCCAACAAACATAAGTTTATTCTAATCTTCTCTGTTAGCTTCCTGTTCCTTTTGTTTAAGACTTCTATAGAGTCATGCTCTTTCTTAAAGGCGCCATCATATAGAGCCTTGTTATGGGTCTTGAAAACAAAACAGGAGCTGCCATGGTCCTGTGCTGAATATTTAGCGAGGGTGACAGGTGACAGCAGCGTCACACCAGCAAAGCCAGGTTAATTGAATTCGCGCCTCCCTATTCTTCATTGTGTCAGGAGCCATACTTATCAGTGTTGGCAGGCCTATCTATCTCTGTCAGGGTGTCCACCCCACCCCACTTGGTTCCTAAAGAACCCCTTCACCTGGGCTTCTTCAGAAACCCCCTACAACCCCCCCCCCCAGTGCACATACTACCCCCTCTCTCCCAAGCACTGAGGCAAGAGATGTTATGTGACCTACCAATGTACCTGGCTGCGTCAGCATGAGTCAGACAGTCAAACCTATGTATATTTGTTTTTTTTTACTCCAAGGTACCAATTCAAAGAAAAGGAACATAAGACTCTTTGTCTGTGTGTGTGTGTGTGTGTGCGCGCATGTGTGTGTCTGTGTCTATCTGTCTGTCTGCCTTTCTCTTACACTGTACTCTTGCCTTACTCAGAACGAGCACTAATGTATCATCTACAGAGAAGAGTTGGCTGTCAAAAGTATATTTGAGATATGTTCCAGGTGAATGGATGCCTACTCATTCCCTTGTTCATGTTTTTTTTTGTTGTTGTTTTACTTGTTCAAAGGTATACAGAAACATACACCTGTACTGTATCACAGATACATACGCTCCTACATGCTTCAGAATGCTGTTACAGAAACCCATTTTTGTTTCAGTTTGTTTGATAACAATGAGTCAGAGAGTTTGGGAATGGTTGGAAAAGTGCTTGTATTTGCTTTCACAATGCTTTACAACATTTTGCATAATCCAATTAGGATTTGGAATTTTCCCCTTACCCACCTCCTGTTCAAATACTTGCCTGTTTATGTAATAACAAAAGTAGTAACCAATGACTGGCAGTGTGGCCAGGGGCCTTGTCCTCATTGTGTCCCTCCAAGAGAGGTACATGCAGTGCAGAGAATATGGTTTCAAAGGTCAAAATCAAACCAGTAATGTACCTTATAGATGTACCTCATAGAATATGGCCACTGGGAGGCGTGGGGAGGTTGGGAGAGACTCCATCTTCAGTCCATACAGTTGATGTAGTTAGATCCCATTAGAGCTGCCAAGGTCCACAGTTAATGAGGCTCAGATTAATTCCAACCACAATGTGCTTTGTCTTGAGCAAGTGTTACATTATTCCATGCCTTCCACAACAATATGACCCCGGCAATCAGTGAAATTACCTGCATGTTGTGTAAGACACAAAACAGCACCCTGTAACACTTTTCCCAGGGTGGTCAGAAACAAAGGCCATTGTATTCAGATTGAGTCTGTGCCTGAGAGGGTAAGAAAATCTCCAGTTTGCAACTCCTGTCTCGGTGTGATGTGCTTGCTCCGACAAAATTTTTTTTAAAAAAGTTCAATGAGAAATACAGTGATTTCAGATGAGGAAAAAACCGGGGGTTAGATTTAGCCTTGAACCCCTATCAGCTCAGTTCATCTGACACAGGCAAAGAAGTCATTATTGCAGCACACTTGTACTATAGTTTGCTTCATTATATTTCAGGGTAAAAGATTGACCTTTCATGCCCCAATCCTGAGGAAAGCGAACTGATCTCATTGCACAGAATCCTTGAGTATTAAGCCCGTGACTACCTCAGCATACTTTTGCAGTAAGAAATGAATAATTCAAGTGCTGGTAAGTCAGTGAATAACAAGGCTAGATGATAAAGTGAAGTCACCAGGGGCAACAGGCAACAGATATGAATGTGCTTTGCTCACACAGAGCACCGTTTTTCAAATCAGTGAAAACACAATAAACATGAATGTCTTTCAACAGTACCTTAGGCCCCAGGTTACTGAAGAGTGCTGTGTTTACTGCATGCCTTACCTCAAGTCACTGTAATTTGATGTACCCAAAGCAGCTTTAATATATGTGTCTGGACCTGTGTTTACTGTGATGGAACATACAGTACATGCCAAGTGGCTTCATTAGGAGAAATGTGTAATGTGTAAAAATTATGAAGGTTCTGTGGTGGATTTTACCAACAATTTGCTGCATCCCACTGGTATTCCACTATTGCGGTGGAATTAAGTTTGGTATATACCTAGCCATCCAACCAACAATTTAAAGTCCTTGCATCAATGCACAGATTATACTTTTATTCCCTCTCAGAACAATTGTCACTGGCTGGGCAATGGCTAATCTTGAATGAACATTTTTAAAAGGATTTTGGAAACAAATAAATGTCTGCTCGGAACTTCCAAAGATCAAAAACTTAATGCTACTAAAAATTAAATTAAAACTTTTTTGGACCTCATTTTTGATGCGATGGTGGTTCTTTCATCTTTTTCATATATTTTGCTATTCAGCACTTTTAGAAAATTTTCACAAATTTGTTGTTGAGTTAAAAGCAATCATTTGGGTCAGATTTTCTCTCCCAGTCCGGCATGTTTAAAAACGGCATACCTTTTCTTTCTCAGAGCACATTCTAAAAATACTTAAGTACACATCTTAAGATTTCAATGACAAATCTCAAAAGCAGAAATATTTTCTAACCTTATGATTTAAAACTTAAATTTGCATTTCATAAATAAATCTTTATCAGAAAATATTTAACTGGTACTTTATTTTTTAAAATTTATTTACACCTTTAATTGAACTTACTCACCCTTCCATCACTTCTATCATTAGGCCAAAGGCTGGTTAAGATTCTGTCACCTAATCATAGCTCATCTGAAATCTGCAAGACACTTACAGTGCTCTATTGATTCATGTATTATTGGAAAGACTACATCTCCTACAGCACAGTATTCCTATGACAGCACTTAGATATTCTAAGGCACAGAGGGAAGACTGCCCCCTACTGGCCCACTAACACCACTCCCAGCACTAATCTGGCTTGAAGAAGAGGTCTCATATCCAAGTCCCAACCAATTTCAACCCTGCTTAGCTTCAGCCATTACACAATAGAGAGTAACAGGATAGTATGACAGCCAGCATTGTTACACAAGAGGCTAAGTGGAACCTCACCGAGAATGCAGTGCATTCGTCCCAGTCAGGTAAAACCGGATTTTGTCACTGCTAAAAATTAAATATGTAATGTAAAGAACATACTGTTTCACCATCCGAGTATGCAATTTTGCATAAACATATCTTTTTTATGGAAAAAAATAGCTCCTTGGCTAGGCTAGCTTGCTTGCTACAGAAGCGCATGAGTAGGTAAGTGAGCTAGCTAGCCTGCTGGTTGTTCATGTAGCAGCCTAGATAAATAATAATTCGCTCTCTCTGGTTAAAATAACATGCCTTTGTGTTCTCCTTCTACTTGGTAAAAGAGGAGGCATAGAAATGAGAATTAGGCCTACTGTGGCATCTTCCCACTGCTGACATTTCTGCTGATGCCTCGGTACTAATGACGTCTGCTGCTTCAGCTTTGTCCTAAAGCAGGTGACAATTGAGCATTGTGATTGTCTTGCAGATTTCAGATGAGCTACAATCAGATGACAATCTTAACCAGCTTTTAGCCTAAAGGTAGAAGTGATGGAAAGGAAAGTTCAACTAAATGTGTTAATGAAAGAATTTACACACCAAGATTTAAAGTACAAGTTAAATATTTATTTTCTGATAAAGATTTATTTATTAAATGCAAATTTAAGTTTTAAATTATGAGGTTAGAAATATTTCTGTCTTTTGAGATTGAAATCTTAAGGTGTGTACATAGATACATTGAGAATGTGCTCTAAGAAAGAAAAGGTATGCAATTTTTAAACATGCCAGACTGGGAGAGAAAGTCTAAAATGATTGCTTAACTCAGTGACAAATTTGCAAAAATAATTTTTTAAAAGTCTCTGGGTGCTGAATAGCAGAACACAAGCAAAAGATGAAAGAACCACCAACACACAGAAAATGAGGTCCAAAAAAGTTTTAATTTAATTTTTAGCAGCAGTAGTCAAGACCAAAGACACGTTTCATCTTGAACTGAGCTCAGAGGAAACTAACAATTCTTCCTGTGTTCAAAAACTGTCTCTGCAGGCTGCAATATTTTCCTGTTTTTTTGTGTATTTTATGAATGATAATAATCAGATGATTAGAGAAGCCAAAATGCAGAAACACATACATACACTGAATGAAATGAAGAATGCACAAATCTATAGAATGGAATACATAGGGATGCAGTTGTAACACAGGAGAGATCTTCAGTTTTCTTAAAGGCAGATTGGTATTGCAACCCAATGAGACCCTTCACTATACAGGAAATCATAGATAAAGACATTGCATACCTAAATGACTTCTGATTTTGCAACCTATATGTACATGTATTGTGCCCCATCTGCAAACTGAAAACAACTGAAATATCATGTATCTTTGGGTATGCATGTAAATGCATATTTATCTTGCATGCTGTTTTGCTGACCAATGGGATGAGTAACACAGCTAGAATCTGGAAGAGATTTTCATCAGAATATTTGTTCAGTGAAGTCTTGTTTTAACGGTGAAGAGCACTCTGTAATATTATTATTGGAAATTCATTCTTTCTATTATCTAGTTTGTCCCTGTCTTTCTCTCTCTCTCCCATCATTGCCCACACACACACACACACACACACACACACACACGCACACACCCACACATGCACGCATACACACCTACACGCACACACATACACACACACACACACACACACACACCATCCCCTGTGCAAATTAACATGCATCATATGATGCACAGTACTGGGAATTAAAAGCTCCGTCACCACCTTCTCGGCTTTCAAGAGAAACAAATCTAATTCTTCTGAGAAGTTTTTAGTCATGTGCGAGCTAATGGAATAGGGCTGGTCAACTGATCAGTGCTGCCAGACATCAACGCTCCCTGGGGAAAAAGATCCCCTTTTTCCATCCCAAAACCCTCACTGCTGCCTGCCTCTAAGCACCGTGTCTCATTCTGCAATATGACATTATACTCTGTTTAAGCCATGCAAGTTGACCTGGTTAAGGATGTCCGCTATGAGAATAAATAAAAGTAGGTGATCATGTGCTGGTGATTCTGAGAAAACCCTTCCATGGATAACCATCAGATAGCTATCAGGATTCTTGACTTTTTGTTGAGGGAGAAAAGAGCATCATCCGATGCAAAGCTGCGAAATGCTTCCACTGAGAAAAAGCCTAAAAAGAACACCTGATTGAAATAAAAGGTCAGATCAACCCAATCCCCAACAGAGGGGCAGACGGAGAGAAAAAACTGACAAAAATTTGGCAAGATACTGTTTATTAAGTGTCCTGTGTCTAAAGTGAATATACATTTACACATTTGTTAACTATATATTTATGTATATATTATTGTTTAATGTTCACAAAAAAAAGTTATGAAAATAGATTATACATTTAATAACACATTTCTTCTTTGATGGATAAATAAAAAGCTGATATAGATTTATAATGCAATAGTGGGACAATTTTCAATCAAGGTGCACTCCAAAAGGAAATGCACAAAAAAAGAAAAAGTACAAATAAACTCTTCTGCAGAACATATTGCAAAGGCATATAATCCAATCTAAGTACATCTTTACGTAACCATTCATTATATATTAAGCCAACTGTGCATACATTATTAAAATTATAGATTTTGCCACAAGAGATCAAAAATATATGTCTTACAAAGTATCAACACAGCTGTATACAATATCAGGGCTCATCAACATATCAGCCTTGATCATACATACAATATCAAAAGTTGTGGCACAGTGGCCTTTGGTCAACAGGTTGGGAGTATGTGCAAGGCAGTGTTTTGATTGAGACTTGGAAGACTTCAGAGACTCCCAAAACCATGAGGGCCATAGAGCAATCGTTGATGAAATACCAGTGAGCCAGACAAGAAGTGAATCCCATTACAGACCCGACAGCCTGGAGGTCCGAGCTGGAATTACAGCTTCCTAAGACCAGTTCTGTGTCAGTCAGGGCTGGGCCCGGTGTTCTGCCTGATGGATTGGAGAACACGTCTGTGCTCTAAGCTGTTAGGGACAAGAGAACTTGCATCATTAACCATGTGGCAAAGCTCCTGTCTGAAGGGCACCAGTACTAATTATATAAGACCTTCACGCTTGCTTGCTCTGTGCAATTTGCGGGTTAACAATACAACACAGCCAAGAGTGGGTTCTTCCCCGCAGTGCACATACTGTAAACTCCTCAGGAAATCAATCTCTCTTTAATCTATTCACTACTTGGGGGAGCAACAGAAAATGTATCTGTTCAGTTCACTACAGCATATGAAACATTAATGGGTATAACACTGCTAATACATACAGGCAAAAGTGCTCACAGATGCATGTGCTGCACAGTCTCTCAGGGCTGTATGAAGTACGGTTGGCACTTGGTAGAGGTGCGTGAACACAAGCGCACTCTGTCAGGGTCTCCGGAAGGGTGTGCACAAAGGAGTATCACTTACATTTGATCTCTGGCTGACTGCACTCACAACGTTTCCCCGGGTGATTTTCCACATGTTCCACCGCAGAACGGGAGAAGCCGAGAACTCCCAGAGGTTCTAAATATACCCTACCTCACCAGACACCGGCATGTTCATTAGCCGGTATCCATGGATACGAAGACATCACAGAGCTGCCTAACAAAGCGACAAGGCATTAGACTGGCGTGCCACTTGAAGATGACCTCAGACGACAAAAATAAATACACAAATAAATTAGGACCAACTCTAGGCTATTAGTTGAGCGGGACGCCTACACCTACTCCCTCTACCTCCAGGACTGGTCTTGTCTGGGGTGTGTCATCTTGTCCAATGGTCCAAAAAAAGAAAAACTGAGTGCAGTGATACAAGTAGCCACACAGAAAGTGTTTTTTTCCCACAGGTAATATACAGTGACAAAAAACTGCAGGAATATTTTTAATATAACACATAAGAATCCAAACAAAATTGGAAGTGGACCTTAAAATAATGGAAATGGGAAATGAGCTTCAGATGGCTGCTCTAAGAGGTCTTCAATATAAAAACAAATCCACTCCATGTCCATTTATCTTACATTACTCTCACTCACACAATGTATCTGTTTAGTAGTGTCAAATACAGGACAGCATCCAAGCATAAAACCACATCAGAGCTGAAACAACAAAACTATAAATGGGGTGTGTGTGTTTTTGTGTGTGTGTGTTTGTGTATATATTCAGTTATTTGAGTTTGCTTAAAAACACTGATTGTATTGTGAAAATTTCAGGCAAAGCACCTCATTTTCGCCATATGGGCTAAGCCAGCCCACACCTCCTTCTTTTGTACCCCTCTCCATAGTTTTTGGCATAGAGTTTTATGATTTAAAGCAGGCAGAGCAGGTGCTGTTTCTTGCAGAGTTCAGCTGTGGCGAAATCGTGTCTGGAACTTCTGACTGGAGGATGTCATTCTCGTTGGCTATAACATGTTTCACCAGGCAGTTGGCCGCTTCATCAATGTTGATGTTCTCCTAGGGAGAGAGAGAGAGGGGGAGGGATAATTAAATTACATGTTACTTCCATTACGAATGAAAAAGACAAAGCCTATGTCTGACCATAATAACTAATAGCTGACATCTTCAGGGAAAAAAAGGATAAATGTAAAGATGTAAAAAATAACACAAATTTGCAAGTGACAGTGGATTGCTCTTGGGGACAGCTGAGGGTGAGGCGTCCATCAAAATGACACTTCCCCCAGCAGCTGTCTCACAGACAAACAGCTTTGGAGGGGCCCTGGAAGGACAACGTTAAAAACGGTGATGGAAGGTGTCAGGGGGTAAGCCAGCCACCCAGAAGTGGTCCGGCAGGTGATCAGACGCCTCAGAACCCACTGATACGGAGCGCCACATTGGTGGGCGACTTCTCCCCCGGAGACTCGTCGCCACACAAACTGAAACGGCACTACACAGATGGTGAATCCTGGTTGCTAAGAAACTGGACTGGAGTGTTCTTTTTAATATTGCTCGGTACATAAAACAATACACGTGAAAACTGAGGTGCATAAGTGCACTACATTCAGTTTGTATCGATTACATAGTCAAATCTCCAATAAAAACACAAGAAATACACGTTTCAGGTTTTTTTTTTTTGGTTTGCCATGGTTCCAGCAATGGAAGACACCTTTTCCACCCCTCGGCTTTACAAAGAGAAGTCAAGCATCCAGTGCACTCACTAATTTTTTTCTGCCTCTTGAACATTTGGGAATAATTTAAGAATGCTATTGGTGTTGTTACATCGTTAAACATGAATGAGGAGTCTTCATTTAATGAGGTTCCTCACGCATTTGGCCACCGATGCTTCCGTAGCAACTTTTCTGGCCGCGAGTGACTAGAGGAATTAATGACAGGATGAATATGCATGAGCCTCTTTATCCGAGTCTCGCACAGGAAATGGTAGGCTACCGCAGATTTCTGCTCGCAGACTTGGCTTTCGGTACCTCCTCTGGGATTCTGAATGTAGCTGATTTTTTCTTTCCGTTTAGCCTCAGAACATCAATATACTGTATGGGTGACAGCAGGTGTGACGATGTGAAAGAGGAAATTAGATGGCCCAATGAATCTGAGACAATGAATAAAGGAAAACCAGAGCAAATACCTCTGAATTTTAAATCAAAGATCTTTTCCCCAGAAATGGAATTCACTCCCTGAAATAATAATAATAATTATAATTATAATAACAATAATAATAGAATATCTTAAGCATCTTTTATTCCAGTATAATCAGTCAACACTCAATGCCCCAGAGGATTTAGAGGAAAATTTCTTGGGTAACGAGTACTCAGTCCTGCTTCAGTCCTCTGTAGGACTACCCACTTTGTACAGCTGCCATACATCTTATTTAGCCTATGTGCCACAATCTACAACCTATCTCTTCATTTAAATCCACCACTGTATGATTATTATTGTTACTGTACTTTAGGAGATTTACCGTGTCTTCCAAATGTTTTTTATGCACACCACACAGTTACCGAGGGTACCCTCATAACCCCTTTCTTCCTGAAATAATATACAATTGTCATAACAGCTGCATTATTGAGACACTTCTGTCCTAGCTGTGAGCCATCTAACATATTTCAGTATGTGTGGTTTGCAAATTTTGGGTGGGTTTTTTTTTCCTTTTTCACCAGACAAGCAAACACACAAAAATATTTAATGTTGACTGGCTGGTATCTGTTTACAATTATCTGTTATTCTGACACATTCAAAGCTTTTCCACATAGCAAAAGAAGATCATAGACTGCACAGGTAGATGAAGAAACTTTAATTAGCTCTACACATCCACTTATACTCTCTAAACATTATGTCACAGCTATGGGTTTTATCTTACTATTCACTGGTATCTGAGTGAAAGAAGCTAACAATTTACAGTGTTGACTAACCTGGCTGGTTCATGACCTCTGATCCTATTTGACACTCAGAATTTGGGGTTTCCATGTTACTTTGTATGTCTACGCTACCTGCCATAAACATTCCGAAAGAAAAGTGAAAGGCCAATAAAATAATCACACTTGAAGTAATCCTCTGGGTATGATTTTTGCGAGGACAGACACTCACCACTGTATACACATGGATATGTCACTGGGGAGGGCGTGTGTGTGTGTGTGTGTGTGTGTGTGTGTGTGTGTGTGTGTGTGTGTCTGTGTGTGTGCCTGTGTGTGTCTGTGTGTGTGTATGTGGATGTGTGTGTCTGTGTGTGTCTGTGTGTGTCTGTGTGTGTGTTTGCAAGAGCAAGACAGAGGGAGAATCCTTACTAAGAACAAGGTAATATCCTCTCCACACTGACCGCAATCTGACCTTTCTGTTGAAAGATCAAACAGCTCACCTTAAACTTATCTGTGAAATTCCTCCCATCTCTGAAAATCAATTTTCATTCACTGTGCAACATGGCAGAGATTACCTGCTGAGAGGTTCACTCAACAGTCTTCTGCTGTGGTGCGTAACCTCTGCCTCTTAGGGTCTAGAAAGAGTCTTCAGACTAAACCTTGATCACATCTTTACATACTCAAAGTCACCACCTTTGTGGTATGTGTGGTGTGTATTACCCTAAATATTTATTAAACATTTACACTCTGTCACTGCTAAAGTCCTGTAATGTTCAGCCAGTTTTTGATTTCCAAAATGGGGTCTAGGTTTTTGTTGATACAGAAAATTTAACTTGCCCATTCTGCCAAAGATTACCTTACAGCCTTGCAGTTTTTGTTGGTGATGCTGTAACAGCTATGCCCTAGTTTATTTCTGTAGATGCTGTGCATGATGCTTTCTCATGTATTTAGATATTTTCTCTACCTTTATTATTTTTTTCTTTTTATGGCTAAAAATTGCACAACATGCCTACATACATCAATCCAAGCAGACCCTTTTTACATTTTCAATAAAATATACCCTGCTAGCTGCACTTGATGATGTCAACAGGAATCACTAATATACCTGCACAAATCACTAGCTACAAGCAACTGTCAGAGGCACTGAAGAGAAACACCATAATATAACAAGAGCCTTGGCAGAGCTTCAGGAATGCTGTTCCCATCAGGTGTGATGTGTGTACTATAGGTGCAAATGTGTGTGCCAGTGTGAAATGTGCAAAATGCTGACCTAGATTAAAAATTTCACAAAGCAAAAACAATGGACACAATTCACACTCAAGGGAAGATGCATCAGGGACCAGTCACACATTGCATGTATACACTACATGCACCTTTCCTATCAGAGATACCAAAATATTACTGAAGTGATGATACACACAAGATAAACGCACACATGCCCAGCAGAACACCATTTCTAAATCGGGAACATACAGAAATTGTATGTGTGGGGTTGGGTTATCATACATTACAGGAACTCCCCTGCCACTCTGTTCTGATGACAGAGACTTACAAAGTGATAGAGGGGACAGTGTGGATGTAGCAATTTTGTCCCTCATCAGAATTTCATGTTTATCTCGGAAGAACATGATCCTCAATGAGCAACAATGTATACAATTTTAAATGTCATAATTTTGAACAGATACGTAGAACTGGGCCATGATTTAAATCCCACTTCTACATTAACTCATTAACTAGCTACCTATCTGCTTACAAAGAAGCAAGATGTTAATGTTTACTTCAATGACTAGGGGGCTGAATCAGACTTCTTTTTTTTTTTTTTTTTTTTGCACACCTCACTTATGTTTTTCAGTTCATGGGATTCAGACTTCACTTGCACACCCACACACACATACACACATGATACATACATTTTCTCACAGATTAAAACTGTGAAGGAATTTTATTTTATCTGTGTGCCCTAGTATCCTGCATAGGAACTGGTTGAAATACATGGACACTGAAGAATAGGAGGTTATCCATGGTCTAAACTAATTTGGCCTAGTTAGTTGTTCAGACCGCTAGCTATCTTAATAGGACAATTGTGCCAGCTCTCATGATGCTGTTTGCTTTTTCCATTGGCAACAGTATTTATACAATGGTCCTGTTATGATTGTCAGTATGGACCTATATTCAGTGTTAGCCAGTTAATTACCAGTACACAGTTAGCTAGCTAGCTATGCAGCCATCATTTCATATACATTTGCATTTAGTAAAAACACAAAACCGTAAATACTTACTCACATATAGCTCACAGTTTTGATTTAGTCCAACTTTGTCTAGTTGGCAGTGGTATGGTTGTCTTGCATATATATTTAATAATGAGATATAAATCTACCCAAAACTAGTCACATTTGTAATTTCTCACAAGGCACAAGATTTCATTGGACAGTCTACATTAGGAGACAGACTACATTAGGAGAGCTTAATCAGCATTGCCTGTTCTGGTATTCAGTCAATTTATATATCAACTGTATATCAGGCTATAGGGTGTCAATACACACATCTGTCATTTCAATAGCTGATCAGCTTCAGAACTATAATACTTTTAAGTTTAAATACTAAATGCTTAGAAAATAATGTATGGCAATAATGATGTGTATTAAAGTGTAATCAACTCAGTGATGAAGTGGTAATAAAAACTATATTATATTTTAGCGCCTCACAGATATGTAAAATAATCCTGCATAATTCAGTTACAGAACATCACGTATCAAATTCAGTCATGTAATAAATCACAAATTACCTTCACAAGCATCCAAATAATTTATGCTCTAATTGATGCAACAGAGAAAATAGATGTGTTCAAGCTTTTTCCACTGTAACTACACAATTTTTGACATTTGATATTAGAAGTCTGCATATTCAAGTTTAAAGTGTGTGCTTTTAATAGAAACTGAAAAATAATACTCCAATGACCGATATTATTCACATTTTTCCACAGCAGCTTAATAAAATAATTTTACAGGAAAGTAAATGCCAGCATTTATTCTTTTGATGTAATTGAACATTATGAGTTCTATTATGTTATGATGCACAAATTAGTTTTAAATGGGTCACATGCGGCAATCCAAATGTTTCTTTCACTTAGTGGTCACCATGCTGGCTTTTGTTTTCTTCTGTTGCTGAAGTATACAAACTGAACTGAAATCCCTGCCGCTGACATTCTTATTGTGTGGCACCATTAAGGAAAACATACACATTCAGCTCCTTGCTGTCTTTTCTGAGGAAAGCGACAAATATTTCCCTAATAAAAACATAACTGTAGATACCTTACTCCATGCTGTATTCTGAGGGGAACACTGAAGCAATGTAAACACAACAGATAAAGGATGAAGAGATGAAGTGTCTATCAAAAAAGAGACAAAGACTAAACTAGCAGGTATGAAGCACTGGAAGCAATTCCCAAACTAAAGCCTCTCATTTCAGTATCTGCCAGAGAAGAGAGATATTAAGAACAGTACATGCTTCAGAGAGAAACTGGCTGTCTCTTCCCCTTGCCATCTCTCTGCCAGTCTTCCTATAGTTGTGGCTCAAATTCTTTATTTGCACTTTATTTATTTTAAGTATATGTTTAACTGAAATATCATTAGTGTAGTATAAAGCAGGGCTCATAACCAAAAGGTTGCCAATTTGCCTCCCTACAGGGGGCACTGCAGTTGTCCCCTTAGGCAAAATACTTAACCCCAAATTGCATCAGGAAACACCCAGGTGTCTAAATGGATGACACTTAAGACCTGCATCCTATGTAGGTTGCTCTCAATAAGAGAATATGTTACGCACCTACATGTAATGTAATGTAAAATAAAACCCCAAGATAAATGATTAGTTGGACTTTCCAAGTGCTGTGATTAAGATTACAACAGCAATTTTCTTTCAAGGTTTCAAACCCACTTGATCAATAGTCTCTTGCCCCTCACAGAGCTTGTTGCTGTGCTTTGCTCACAGTGGTGCATATTGCATGATAGCTCTGAAGCTATCTGACCAGAGAATTATGATGCACACTTCCCCATCAGCCATGCTTTAGGCTGAGCTGGGTCCAAAGCAAAGCAGGAGTAAGGAAAAAAATGGAGGTTTACCTTGGCTGAGGTCTCAAACCAGCCCACGAACCCATTCTCCTGGCAGAACTGGTCCATTTTGATGCCATTGTTCGTCAGTACATCTCTTCCTTGGTCACATTTGTTGGCCAGCAGCACAGCTGCGATGTTCTTGCCATTTGAAAGAGTCAATTTGGAGTCCAAGTCCTCCTTCCACTTTGTGACTGCTTCAAACGTTGATGGCCTGGTGACGTCAAAGACAATGAAGGCTCCCATAGCCTCTCTGTAATACACCCGGGTCATGTTCCCAAACCTCTCCTGACCTTCACCCATGGAAAATGCAACAACAACAACAAAATATTAACCAGCTATAACAGAACAGTTGTACAGTACAGGTGAAGTATTAATAGTGTTTTGTGTTTTCTTGCATATTTTAATATAAACTTTCTACATATGAAAACACCTCACTGTTAAAGTTCAGTAAACTGACATCACTCAATAATAAACAATTCAGATGAAACGTATCTCCTCAAACAAATCTACTCAACCATTTATTCAGTGTGACTGAGATTGTTTATTTCTTCTTATTTTTCTTCACACTAGTTTACTATTGAGACTAAAGTTCATTGTGCATATTCCCCATTTCCTTTGCAAGTTCAGTAACTCAGTAGTAACTCATATGCAATCGCTGCCTCTGTACTTAAAACCTAGTGTCAGTTAGCAAAGCACCCTTTGGAGTAAATTAATATGGGCCCTTTGGGGTTTTAGTCCTAGAGTCCTAGAACCAACACTACCAGATCTGAGAACATATGGTCTAGCACTAGGGACAGGAGACCTCCAAGGCCAGGTTTGGGTAGCCCAGCTTTAGGCCAAAATGGGCAACCTCTACATTCCATAGATCCCATGATCTCCCATAGGGGATTATTAGATGAGCACAGCCAAGTCATGTGCTGGCTCGTAATCTTTTTGAGTCTGACTTCTAACGTATTCTCGGCTCACAGTAGGTAAAGCTGTGGAAGAGTGTCTGAAAAAAAGGAGCAAAACTACTTCTACTAAACCCTGAAATAAGTGAAATTACAATAGCTTGGTTTTCAGCACTACCTATGCCTTATTTTCACATTCAAAATGGCCAACATTGCATTTCATTACTCACAACATAAAATTAAAAGCACATAAAACTAATTTCATCTGTCAAGGGAAACCTTCATGTCACATGGCAAGCTATTCTCCTGTAATACACTTTACACAGTAAATCTCTTCATGAAACATAAATTGCACACATGTCATAATTGCAACCTGATGCATACAACAAATTTAAGGGAGGTTGGAATGCTGTCAAAGTGGTTTTCATCACCAGACATAGACCAAAATTAGTGTCACTAACCTCAGGATGTATTAGAGCATGATTTGTATGACTGATGTCCGATTTCACACTCTGACAGTCATATCGGCCTCATTAGGCAAATGAGAAAGCTTTGCATGTGTAATCACAGAGAGGAACTACTCATTAGATGGAAGGATAAGCACGTGTGGAATGTGCCAGTGCAACACATTTCCCATCAATGCCCCCTTTCAGAACACAGAACCCAGGCTTTTGCAAATGTGACTGCCGATGTTCTAACCACAAATCTGTGTTCTGCTGCACTGTCTCTCTGGATAAATGTAATTACAGTCTCCAGAGTGCCATACCCACACCTGGTGTTGTGTCCATGTTCTTGACCTGATGTAAACAGATGCCTAAGTGTGTGACAGCACTCAAGTTGACCTTTGAGAAGTGTGCATGGGCCTGGTGTTGTTTTCTGTGGCTGGGGCAGCAGAGTCACGTTCAGGGTCAGCTCTGGGACACCCTCGCCAAAGGAGTAACTATACTTCCTTGAAGGGAAGATGCCACAGTGTGTGTACCAACAAAGTATGCACATTGTGTCTGAACACTTAGAACTCACAGGACCTCAGCTGGAGCTCTTTGGGTGACGATCACTCTACCACTAAAAGGCTGATTCTGAGTACATTATCTGACTCCCTACATACTGCCCTCATGCAATACAAATTACACACCTTATGTATTAACCACTTATACAACAGGACCTTTGCTCAAGCAATTCAGGTTATGTACTGTGCTCAAGGATCAAAGCAGTGTTCAGCCTGTGATTCATACTTTCAAGGTTATGGTCTGGCCCTGTAGCCAATACATGACCCTATGTCTTAATACAGAAAAGACTTGTGGGCCCAGACATCACTAAGTAACGGGCTCTAGTCTGGAGTAATGGTTAAAGCCTTACAAGTAAAACAGTTTAAACAGTCTTCCATCCAGAGGAATGTGCGTTCTAATCCCGTTGTCCAATTCCAAGACTTCAAGCATTAAGCAATTTCATAAACGAATTCTCTAAAGCAAGCATCAGGCAATTTTTGGTTAGTCAGGTGAATGCATTTCTTCAAAGGATCTTTTCTGTTTTTATTTACAATGACTTTTCTGTTATTGCTTCGAAATCTCGCTCACATGAGGCAGACACACATGACTTATACATACCGCAGCGCAGGGCGGGGAGCCGGCCCCGGAGCGATAGATTACGCTGCTGAGCTGGGAGTCTGCCAACTTTTAAACTCTCACGTGAGAGAACCTTTAAAGTAGCATTCTCACTACAGCATTTTAATAACTCCTCTTTCGTTCCAGTTTAAATTCAACCAATTTAAAACGGCGCAATGCTTAAGATTACCATGTTTATTTGACAAGTCTAAATTAACTGATACTGAATGTCGTACAAAACACTGATTACAATCATAACTGTCAATCCGTGTTCGATGATGTTTTAAATTACTAGGACTGTTTAATCAGAAGAATAAGAACCTCGTTTCCCCGACTCACAAACTTAAAATGACAGTCGGGGAGTGATTGTTTATTTTCTCTTCGCCCCAGGTTACTTAAATTCATTGAACTTCTAAATGGGACTTCGCCAGTCATAGTCTAAGTGCTCACAATAATCATTGGCTCTACCTCTGATTGAGAAAGGTACAGCAGGACATAACACAATTCTAAGTGAAATGAAATCAAGGTTTTACAAATGAACCGCAAAAGTCTGGAGTGTTAGATGGTGACAAGGCTATTCAGGGGTTAATTCGGGATAGCGCAGGTCTCCCTATCCCTATCCATTTGTGTAAGTATGTTGTACAAAGGATTCAATTTTTGTTTCACACGTCACAGGAAAATTGAAAACACTAGCAATGACATAAAAACAAGCAAATTGAATCAGAACATGTCTACATGAGTTTTTGAAGATATTAGGGACGTCAATACGGTAAATGAAATATGCACTTTCTAAAGTATCTACATCAAATGAATACAGCCAATGTTGCTAATGAACTGAGGGAAGAATGGGCCAGCCAACTCGCTTAATTGAGGGGACATTAAACTAACTGCCCTTTTAACGGTGAACATGAAGTCTACATTTGCATTTGAGTGTGCTCAGCATAGCGGGGCAGGTTCAGTCCTACCTGCAATATCCCATAGCTGAAGCCGGATAGTTTCTGTATCCCAATTTAAAACTTTCAACGCGAAGTCTACTCCGATAGTCGCTCTGTAGTTTGGAGAGAAGTTTTGGTGTACATATCGCTTGATGATACTTGTTTTGCCCACGCCCAAGTCCCCGATTACTAAGATTTTGTATAGATGTTCTTTTTGGTTGTTCTGCATGGTGGAGGTTGACGGCTGGTGCTGATCATGCCCCGTGTAATCCTTATTGTTGGTGTAGGGTGGAGAAGGAGCGGAGCTCTTTAAAATCAAGAAGGAACGCCCAGAGCGCTCTATGACAGGGCGCTGCTCGAACTTGTGACTCGCAACTCAACTCCAAGGACGAGAAAATGCGAGATCCCAGTTCAAGCGGAATTTTACGGTTCGCAGTATTATAGGAAGAAAGGGCGAACTCACTCGGCGGTGAGATTTCATCCATGTTTCAGAAACATTAAATGTCGCTGGTCCCCTGGGTAGGACAGGGTAATTTGGACCCACCCAAATTGTTCAAAGTTAGATTTCTGTACCAGACAGTTAAAGCCATTCAAAAAGATGCATTCATTACATTAATGCATCATTACAAAAAATGCAAGAGCAATATTAAGTGCACTCATGATTGAGAAAACGTTCAGTGCGTCCAAGATTTTTTGGTATTTGTTCCGCACTGAAAACACATTTTCCTTTTATTGCATTTAAATGCAACCCCGGTATGTGAACATAAAATTGGTGCCAGTATATAGTCATCAACTCAGAGAGGTACATGCTTTCCACTGCAGTGGCCCAGGTAGTCCTGCATTCTGTGTAGTTTGAATGCAGTATAATGATTTGTTGGCCATGTGAAGAATTGTCAAATCGCCATTTAAGAAAATCAAATGCTGGCGAGAAATGACTACAACCACAAATGAATCTGTAAACATGACCCAAACAATCTCACATTCTTTTAGAAGTAATTTTATTTCTTTCAAATGTAAAAATCACAGAATAAAAAGTGCAGTTTGAGTCCCCCCACTCCCCCACAATGTATAACACTAAAACCTTAAGTGCAAGGATTTCTATAAAATTACATCAAACAAGCAAAACTATTTTATGCTAATCAAGGCACACCAATGAACAGACATTTTCCCTTTACAAATGCATGACAGAAAACTCTTCCCTAGCAACTGCAGTTTCCACACGAGTTTTCCTTTGTGTGGCAAAAGGAAAGGGGCAAATGGTGCTTGGTTTGAGTCAAACCTGTGGTCTCCTGAGGTTTTCAACAAAATGAAGCAACTGATGAGGTAAATCTGATTTGACCAAGTGGATAATTCCCTATAGAAAATGAACAGCAAAAAGCAAACCTTCCATGTAGTATATGGTGTTTAAAATTCTGTTGATCAGTTGTCTTCCTGAAAAGTCTGCTGCACTGAAAGGTACCATACATACTATCAACAAAAATCAATTTCCAAATAAGCCTCCCTGTGTAGTTTGGTACATGCAGTTTCCTGATTTAAATGGCACAGGGGGACAGCAGTCTAGCACAAATCTATTCATTTAAAAATTCAAAGACATTTTTAATTCCCTTTAAAACCTCTTGCAGTTGGGATTTTCTTTAACATCAGCATTATTCAGTGATTGCAGTGGGTTGGACTGGCACACCTCCTCTGGGACCTACAGCTTGGGGATGGGCGTGGCGGCCACAGCGATGCTTTCAATGCTGCACTCGTCGGAGCCCCTGCGGATGCGGAAGTACCCGTCCTCGCCCCACCCGGTGCTCCAGCTGTTCTTCACGATCCAGTACTTCTGCCCGGTCATGTGGCACTTCCCATAGCCCACCAGCAGCACGGCGTGATTGGTCAGCTCAAAGGGGTTGAACTCATCTGTAAGGCCCGTGTGGTGGTAGATGCCCTCCTTGTAGTGCATGAAGTCTGGGTAGACCTCGAAGGCCACGCCCATGGGGCCGTCCCTCACCAGCTCCGCCATCATGGCGGCCTCGTTGCACGCGCCGTAGAACCCGCCCACGTAGTGGTACTCGGAGGTGTAGTAACGCAGGCACTCTGGCTTCAGGGTACAGGGGGAGTCAACCCCAAGATAGGGGAAGCAGCTCTCCTCAACCACGCCGAAGTCCTGGATGTATTTGCCAATGAGGTATGGGAAGCCACCCTCACAACCTGTTAGGGGTGAGGCAGGGACCATTAAGCAAATCACAGACACAGAATTACTAGATCACAGCACTCAACTACCCTAGATTCAAATTAGTTCTCAGTACAGTTACTTTGGATAACTGACTTCAACCACAGTTAAGTCCACTAATGTTCAGTGGGATCTTACAGAAGCCTACAAAACATGTACTCATTGATTGACAAATGCAGGAAATTACTCATGCTGTCAATGACCATCTTGCTTTTCAGGTACGATGCTAGCAGATCAGTATACAGTTTTAAAAATAAAAACTGATGCTTAGTAAGCCTTGAGGCTCTCTCTAATTTAAACAGTATGGCAGATTTTTGGATATTGCCAGCTGAGAGAAGAGCTGTGTAAGCTCACGTATGAGCACTATGATCATCTCTGCATTTAACAAAATGTACACAGCTGCTTATTTGCTGAATCGCTCCAGTTACTCAAGAGTACCACAATGCCCAAGTTAGGATTTGACCCTGTAACATTATGTTAGAATCCAGCTGCAGAAGTGACCCTTTACACCTTGACCCAATGCCATGAAATCTAGACCCCCCATTACAGAATGCCAATACTCATAATCTACTCCATTCAACAGCCATTTCCTCCCCACTAGAGAGATGGAAAAAAACCGACTGCAGATTGAGGCCACCTGAAGGCAGAATTCCTCAACTAAGAAACAAATGAAATGCTGGGGAAATCATCCTCTTCACCACATTAATGAAATGACAGCTTTGTCCAAGTCTCATTGGCTTCTGCTGACGAGACCCAATTATAGAGTTCATAAATTAAACAAAAGTACTTTCAGTGCAGGGGGGAGAGAAAGCGATTAACCCCAAACTGAGGTACAAATGCATCCAGGTTTGCAGGTCCATTACCACTTACCATTCAGAGCTCCTAATGGATGTCAAGGGATGCAATTATGTGAGAGAGTTTGAGGGGGGGAGAGAAGGTGTATTCAGTCAAATGGAGCAACCAGTTATTAACCCTGAAGTGTCAGCAACACAGCAGTAAATGGTGGAAAACTGCCCCACTGTTAACACTCCACTGAATTCCTCAGTGACCCAGTGCTCGATGTCACCATTAACTGGGTTTAAGCAGGCAATGTTCGGTTTCCAGTCAAGACAGGCAGGACACCAAGTCTGGAGTTGTCTGCGGTTCAGAGGCTTTACAGGGAAGCGGACGTACCTTGGGAGTACTGGGAGCAGGACACCACCTGCTGCGGGCTGAAGACGGGCTGCTGCGTGTTGTTGGTCCGAATGCGGATTCGAGCCTCCAGCATTCCCATAGAGGCGAAGGAGTAGCAGCTGCCACAAGAGGCTGGCAACAAAGAGGGAAATGAGTCATTAACATCAAGTGCTTCAACCCCACATGATCACCAAGTTCTGATTTTTCCCCTACCCTTGTAAGACAGCTTCCAGATAAGGAATATTTCCACTTCGAGCAGCACGTGTACGACTTGAACAATCTGGGAAACAGGCCTTAATTTGAAATAGGCTACTGAAGAACATTCAAACATTAATCCTGATACTTTATTTTCTCTGCTATACTATGGATTGTTGCTTTGGTGTGACCACTAACAAATGCCCATGCATAATCTTAAACTGGAGATAGAGAGACACCATTAATCACCCTACCGATACTATCCAATGGCCTCTAATAGCACAATACAACAAACCTATCCACCATTACTTTAAAACCCTGTTAACAGTTGATTTCACTTTGCAGTAACAGATCAAAGCCATTTAGAGGGGGGGGGAACCACATTGTTATACAAACATGATTACATGAAATAATGGGCTTGATTATGTGTGCAGGAGGTTAAGGGGTATTACAGAGATTCCATGCACATACAAGTGCAACTAGTGTAACAAGGAATTCAGAAAGGATGTCACACAATCACCCTTCCCAACTCCTGTCTGCTGTCATCTTTCAGCTCCCCATCTGGATCAGTGCTGTTAAAAATGACTGTGCATTCTTTTTTTTTTTTGTTATAGTCTTTACTTTGGCACTCATTGCGCTGTTTTTGAATTCGGATTTGTATAAATTAGCTAGTACTGCATCCTCAAACAGACTTTACTCTCAGCTAAGAACTACTGACTCATTGTGGAACTGTACACATCCTGTCCCCATACTGTTTCTATACTTACTGTATATACTTTTGTATGTCGCTTTGGATAAAAGCATCTGCTAAATAAATGTCACCCAAAATGACCAAGCAAGCTGGTGAAGGGATATTTGAATGTCTTAATTTATCATCAGTACTCCAACACATTGCTTTTAAGGGGCAGAGAGAGCACTGATTGTTTTACACAGTTCTCTCACTCTGAAACACCTCATGGAAGCCCTGTCCTCCCCTCAAGTGTTAATCACGGCCGTAAAGGATATGTGTGAAGAGCAACTTTCAAGAAATGGCCTCCATTAAGGCCTCATTAAGACATACTCTACTTGCTGCAGAAACCTCATCCCTCAGGCTGAAGAAGAATGGCCAACATTGCTGTTGCCATGCCTCCAGACATGTATGGGGGGGGGGGCCAAGGGCCAAAACACTTCACTGCTAAGGACTAGGCTTGCTCACACAGTTCTCAAGTGCTTCATTCCAAACTGCCATCTCGCCCCCTTCAACAATGTGCAGTGTCAGATTTGTTCCTAGTAAAAGTGTGTAGTGAAGCAAGCCATTTGGAACACAGCCCAAGAGAAAATAGCACAGGCTCGTCCCTGCCAAAAACCACACCGCGCCTCCATAAGGAACTGGCAGAGTGAAGCACTGGTGAAGCCACCCCGTGCCAGCTATGAGAAGCTAAAACCCCCTCTCCTGGCAGGATTCAATCACTGCATTAGGGCCAAACACTGCCCATAACTGCTCAGTCCTGTTCTCAGAATGAGCCACCTGCAACCATGAGACCAGCAGAATCTCTCATTTATTTAGTGCTGGCTGAACTCACCTACTCCGACATCAATTTGGTTCTCAGAACTGCTTCTAGCACCCATCACTGGATCACTCCAGCCCTCCTGAGTTGCCCCTCCTGATCAGCTTTCACTGGCTGCTAGTACCAGTATGCGTTAGTTTCTAAATGCTGGCATTAACCTACAGCCTACCAGCTACAACACTCCACTGTGCAGCTTCAAGACTCCTTTGAAGGGGCGCAATCAGACTTATCTGAGCTTCATCAACTTCCCCTTATCTGTGTGGCTTTACTGTAGGGCACATTGTATTGCACCTTTGCATTGAAGCATGCCTACATTAGTTATCACAGTTCCGTGTAAGGATCCAATATATGTTCAAACATGGTCAGTTGTGTCCTGTATACACATCCTCTCAAGCAGCACAAGACGTTGTCACTGTCAATAACAGCATCTGCTAAATGACAGTAACCGCAACTGAAGTGTATGACTATGGTGCCCTGTCAAAACGTAGTGTTTGTTATGCCAAATGGTGAGAAATAAAAGCAGCATTAATGCAGTTTCTCTCATATAAAATAGTACAGTAACTGTGGTACTACTTTATGTGAATCGTGCTATGCAGTATGCCTGTTGCTAAAGGATAACTGGCATGGTGTGAATACTACAACTGTTTGCTTGTTTCACTATCTTTAGGCTTGACACCAATTTTGGGTTCTGGTTGTTCTAGAAAAGTGTGTCTGCCAAAGAAATTAAATTAAAATCAAAACAAAATAGTCACATTTTCCAGGCATTCACCACACACATCAAATCTTTTTCTGGCTACTTAAAAAGGGTACCAGCCACTAAGATGACACCAAAAAAGGTAATTTAGGGATATTCCCCTCCTACTTTTTTTAAATAGCAGGGAGTAGACAGAAGGCTATTAGATGAATGACATGTTTCACTTTCAACACAGCTTGTAGCATTAAACCAGATACAACTCCTCCCAAGGTGCAACAGTATGGAATGAAAGGTTCAGGTCAGTGAATCAATTCAATTGGCATTTGCAGCAACAAGCACAACCCTTACAATCAGACACCTTAAAGTTTAACAGAAGTTGACAAGATCATGCTCTTGCCATGGCTGTCATGCCATGCCATGTCATTTAGCTTCAAAACCACAGATGTAGTTAAGTTAGTGGCTCATTCTACAGGTAGAATTCTAGCTTTGGTGCAAAAGCCCATGGTTAGGGGCAGCAAACAGCTCGAGCAGGGATGGATCCTGCAACACTCAGCTCAGCTCATCTAACTACACAGCAATTCAAAATTCAACACTTTTCACTGACAGCTGCAGCCTCATGAAGACAGCTTTAAATAACATGGATTGGGAAAGACTCAGACAGACATACTGTGAATAGGCAATTTAATTGTACCCGTCTTAGACCACAGTTCAGCTGTAAAACACTGCTGGTCTTCCCCACAATGTCAGTGATCAATTTATTCCCCGTCAGACAGAATATCACTGTGACCTTTATCAACAGAGACTGTTCAATCTCAAAGGATTTTCAGCATTTGAAGGCTGCAAACACTTTGTACACAGGCCATTTAGGTAATGTCGCAGGTGTGGTATACAGCCCTTAGCCCAGACACAGCATAAACCAGTAACATTCACCTTTAATAGCTCCAAGGTGAATTTAAGCCCCCCTTCACCTAAGGACCCAGGTCCCTGAATGCGATCTAACAAACTGTCAGCAGGAGGTGACATCACTTTCTACAACACTCGTTATGCCAATGTGTAACATTTGCAAATCTAAGACTACCAAGTCTTGTCTAGCAACACTTCCATCAGCATTTCCTGAACTGTAATTTTCAACATGGAAGCTACTTAGGCAGTTCTGACACACAACTGATTCATGCAACTTCCCTTGCGTTGATTAAAAGACCTTACGATGACAAATTCTCAGCTGCCCAACCAAAAAGCCCCTAGCACCCTTGTTCCAAAAAACAGGATAAAGTTGACCGTTGATGCAGTTGGTTTATCAATAAGCGTAAGTTGTTGACCACATATCTAGAACACATTATATAGTATGGGTTATTCCTGCATTGTGACTTTGAAGTGGTAGAAAGTTTTACATATACATATTATATATAATGTATGTATATATAGGTAATAAGCATTCTGAAAAGCATTGGGAAGGAATGCCAGTGTGAATCACCTCACTGACATGGGAATAAAAACTTGATATGGAGCCACTGCATGTTCAAGCTACAAATGTATGGTTTAATTCAAAATTCTTTTAATTCTGTTTTCTTTTTAATACGCATGCAAGAGACAAACAAGTTACTTTGGAATGATTATATTGAAGAGGAATACATAGTACATGTGATTCCTGTTGCATAAAAGGACACGGTAACCTTTCTGGAATCTGCGACTGTACCTTGGTTGCGGACAGGGCTGACATAGTTGACGCCATTGACATTTCTCCAGTCCCAGTGCTCAGGCAAGCCTGCAGCCAGCTTGGCTGCCTCAGCTGTCACAGGGGCAGGCTTCACACGCCTATGGGAAACAAAGGACCAGTTATTTGCAATTTAAAAACGCCCTTGTACAAAGATTTTTTCAATGTGGATTAACATTTACTTCAAAAGGGGGAAGAACAGGGCATCATTTTAAAACCCTTGAACAAACACCAGTTCTGGAAGACACATATTTGCTACATAAAAAAAATCATTGCCATAATATACTAGGACCCCCTCGATTTCAGGTCTCATGCAGTATCAGGCCCTGTGCTCTCCATTCTTTTGGCTGTAACATTTCAGAACGCACACAAAGGCACTGCTGGTTCACAAAGAGATGTTTAAAAAATATGCAGACCTAGGCAGATGTGGAGATTCTTCTCATCAAAATCAGTTCTTTCACCTTGGAATGCGAGAGTCCCGGCCACCAGCTCTCCGGATCAGCTCCTCAATGGTGAAGCCTTCATGTTCGCTGTAGGCTGTGGCCTTCCAGGACTTCTGAACAGTGTTGATCGCACGCACAAAGTCATGGTTGTGTTTGTAGGGCCGCTGAAAGAGCCTGTCAATCAGATAAGCAGTACAAAAATGCCACTATCAGTAGATATACAAAATGTCACACTGTATGTAACCAGGAAGTCACCACTGGCAAGGAAATTGTTAAAACAGGACCTCCAAAAATACTAAATTTTATGCATTGTGACAGGGCTTAATTGGGACACAAAAATACAAATGCACATATCCATATAACACAATGTGAAATGAGCTGCGATGACCATGCAAGACAGATCATGCAATGAAACCAACACTGGAACTCACAAACTTTGTTTGAAATCTGGATGGTTGCTGGGGGAAGTTCTCCGGGGAACTGCAGTCACCCTCTTCCCGATGAAGCAGGCCCAGTTGTGCCCAAGAACATCATGGACCCATCCTGGAAGCGTCTGGTCACAGTAGCTGGTCACCTCAGATCCCTCCTGTTTGTACTGCATTGGGATGAAGCAAAATACTGCCAGTCAATAAACATTTATTTGGGACAGTGGGGACACTGTAGGAAGCAGTCAGGGTATTTGGGTCACAAGACTGATGATCACTAGGTAACATTAAATGTCTCATTCCTTGAACTGATGTTTGCTTAATCACATAACCATTAACGCGTTATGTGTGAAAATGTTAAAATTACTTATTTGATGTTGTGATAAGCGGTCATTGTGGCTGGTAAGATTCCGTAAAGTTTTATTATGACAATTGTGACAAAAGCATATAAGCGGAGCTCCAAATAGGCAAGAAGCTTGCAGACTGCAATGCCGACCAGAGAGTCACACGAGCAGGCACGTGAAGATGTCTACTCTGAAGCTGAAACCGTGGAGCCAATTAATGTTACCAACCTTGAAAAATCCGAACCACTTGTAATCCGACAAGACAACTTCGAAGCCTTGATTGTAGATAAGAGTGAAGAACCCCGTGTTCCCCAGGTCGTCAGAGGCCACGGATAGCTTTTCAAGATGGACTGTCACAGTTTTCACAGTGGGGCCTGTAGCAAACCCGACAGACATACGGACATTGCCGAAATTAACAAGCATTATCTGGTTTTACAAGTTTTAAAGTTTACCATATGCAAAACAAGAACCTAGCTAACAGATTAATGTTGCATGGGCCTTACGACCAAATGTTCTATTGTGATAGTATCTAAATGACACACAGACTGATCAATATTCTGGGGATACGAATCGGAATTGGCTAACTTCAGCTGTTGAAGACAAAACAGAAGCTTCCACAATAGCTAGTAAGCTAACACAGCTAGCGACTGCTTACCCATCGTAGTGCAGTTTATGTCGCGATCTTTTCCGCCTTCGGACACCTGGAAAATCCAAGTGCCAACCAAATCCTCATATGTGCAATTGGCAGGGGTATCGCAAACTGATCTTTCGATCCCGAACAGAAATATGCACAACCACACCAATGTCCCCTTCATCTTGAGTGCCACAATACTGCACAGTCAGTGTCGAAGACCGAGACCCCACGGAGTATTGAGTAGAGATGCGATCTGGAGAATAATGCGAATATATCCTGCTAGCTACATGTATTATCAAAGACAAAAGAGGAAATGGTTGGAGTAACCTTATAACGGAAACTTATATTTGTTTGTAATGTCCTCCACAGTTAAGCAACCGCACAGAAGTTCCCCTCTGTCATATGACTTGCGGCAGTTCTCACGTGATTCGTCTTTAAAAAAGGAGGAATCAGATGGCGCTTTAATGAAATGATTAAGCAAAACCAATAAGCTTTAGATAATTAGAATGCATTGGGTTAAATGTTATTTAATCCGCCTGGTCAACAATTTAGCGGACAACGCGTAAATGTAATCACTCAGCGGAATTCTCATTTTGTACATAGTCTGTACATAGCTGGTTAGTTTGCGTGTAGCCTTGTAAGGCAGCTTCGCATACTTCTACAAAATGGAGCAGACGCCTGTGCAAATATCAAGTGATTGTTTATACAATGTATTTTGGGGTCTTATAGCAGGTAGTAGTTACATATACTTTATGCCCCAGAATTCACATTACTACGTGATATCAAATACTGTACTGTTATTGATACCCAGATTGATTTCAGCATTATGGAAAGAGATTAACTTGATAATTTTTTCATAACGTGTTTATGAAAGTGAATGCTTTCATTGCTCGAAGAGAAGGCAGTCACTAGGCGCGATCTGGTAAGCTGTCTTTTGCTGTGGTGACTTCCGGAGGTCAAGTGCTGAATGTGTTGAGTCAGAAGTGTGAAGTCGTCTGAACTTTCCGACGAGCGTGTCTTTGCAAAAGTGACGAAAAACTACACAACACCATACGTAAAAGCAGTTATAAAACGGGTTAAAAACGTTAGCACGTTATTCACGCACGCCTACGCACGTCACACATGCGTAGTCTTTATGTTGCTTTTACATTCTATTTAGTGTTACTCCATGCAGCACTTATCGTTGAATTGTCATTCCACGACATGTCAGAGTACTTTGACCTCTACCCCAGCCCCCAGCTTTGTTTGAAACCCTAGGTCTGTCAAGGTGATATTTAGTGCAGCTTAATTTGAAACCACTGTTTTGACACTCAGTTAAACCCAGTTGTTTGTCAATTGCTAAATAAAACGGAAATGCTGTTGTCCTGAGTGACCAACAATGGAATGCAATCTAAAAAAGAGAAAAATGTTTGCTCTCAATTGGTATTGGATTGCATAAAAGCTCAGCGGCGTATTTTCTCAAAATGACAGCTCGCCATTGTTGACGCCCAGACTTTTAAGAACCACATTTATACCATTTCGAAGGCTGGAGGTAAAATTGGATTTCAAAGACGAGTCTGGGGACAAAGACTGCAATTACGGAAGCAACACAGGGAACATGACTCATCACCCCCAACAGACTATAATCAATGCACTGAATGAGAGTAATGAGGAATTAGTCATGTTATTTTTATTGCTGTCCTAAACCTCTCTGGTGTGTATTGCTTTTTGGCTAAGTGAACCTGAAAAAATGGAAGAACATAGCAATGCGTTGTCTGTTCTGTAAAAGCTGTGGGCAGAGGTGAAGTTTCTCAGGATGCCAAGGTGATTTCTTTCTCTTTTTTCTTGCAGGAAGGTTTAAGCATACACATCTGTGTTTCTCCATTTCACCCAAAAGGAAATAAGACTCCTAAGTGTTTATTTCACCCCAGCTCAACTGACAGCAGACTCCTTCCTGATAGCATACTTTCACTTTAGTGATCTAAGTGCCTGTGTGTGTACAGCAAAGCTGAGTTTAACTGATTGAGTTCTCTGTTTGTGAATACTGTTGAACAGCATGCCCTTGTTTCATAAGCATGGTTCACTCTTTACTCAGCTCACAGAGCTCACTAACTATCCATAGACACAATAGCAGGGAATGACCTGGTCTGACTGTTAAAGCTACTTGGGTTTTCCTGGGAACACATACAAAGGTAGCATAACTAGCAGAGAAGGAGATGACAAAGGGGTGTATTATGTTGCATACAAATCTAAATATGAGTGAATGCTTTCTTAAGCAAAAACATATTCCCAGGGATATAAAAAATAAACATAACAGTAACATTTTTTTCCAAAAAGACAAACAGGGACCCAAGAGAGAGAGTAGAGCAAGTGTAAAGCCAGAAGGGGAAAATGAATGCAAAGATAGGATTCAGGCCTTCATTGTTTCAGTCCTATTCTTCAGTATAAATGGGGCACCCCTGTCTTGTCCTTTTGTTATGTTTCATATAATGACTGGGGATTGTTTTGATTGTAATTAGGACACATATGCATGATTTAGATGATCCACTATTGTAGCCAGCACTCTTATTTGTCATTGTTGGGGAAAAAAAACTGATGAGGATAATTTGCATAATGTGGTTGAAAGTCCTCTCCCAGAATGCCATTAGACCATGAATGAAATCAAATGGCATTCCAGCCTGCTTTACAGACATTCACCGAAAGTCTTCTTTCAGCTTCATCAGTGTTACAGTAGAGCAGTAAACAGAAATGAAAAATGACTTTGAAAATGCACAAACAATGGGAATCGACCATGCCTGGGGGCCTTTTGGGTTTTTGTGTTTGTTTATTTTTTGCTTCGTTTCCCACCTGTTGGTGTTCTCTACCCACAACTGGGACTGAGAGACAGTGTTGGTTCCATAAATGTAAAAATGAAGGTGTGGCAATTCCCATTGTATCCAAGCGAGAGTTTCCACACTGGGTCATGAACAGAAGTAGTTTTTTTCACATGTTGTCTTTATGCATGTCTAACTGAAAAAGCCAGGCCCTAAAATATACATCGCCCACACAAATTACATAACTTCCCCACTGTCAATACAAAACACTCAACAAGATGCTTTAAAAACATAGCTTTGAAATGTTTTTTATAATTATTTTTATGAAATACCAAAGACATCATCTCTACCTTCTTTACATTAAGCTATTTTACGTGGGCTGGATGTAGACAAATGTTGTGTCACCACCAGCATTTATGGCTTTGAACTGACACTGTACAGCTGTGCTTTTACAGCCTTTGCAGCGACTGTTCTTTTTTCCCAGAAATAAATGCCTTGCATATAACTGGAGCAGCAAGCAGGCTACTTAAATGTACCTCACAAAAGCCTGACCCTCTTATGTCATTCCATTACTCAGTAATCAAGGCCCAGGGTCAGCGTGCAGGTTTCTCAAGTAATTTACCCAACACGTCAATAAAGCATTTGGACTCCGTGGTAGACTCACCACTCCCCACAGACAGAATATTGACATCTCCAGGTGAAATGGCACAACCAATAAGTTTGTGTTAACAAAGAAAGACAAGGTCGCCCCCATGGTCTTTATGGATTTTGAACTCATAAGTAGTTTATATGACTCATTTTGATTTTTCAACTCAATCTTGTGTCTCTTTATTTTTCTTTTTCATCTGCTTACACTTTGGAGTCTTCCACAGTCTGACACACAAAGTGCACTTAATGTAATTTTGCATTTTATTTACCCTCATTTACTCACAGTGCACTAGATTTCATTAAGAAAGCTTTGTTTTTGTTTGAGCAATACAATATGAGTCATATAACATTTAGTCTGCAAGTATTTGTTAAATTAGTAGAGTGTACCACAATTGATAATGCCTTTTAAAGACACAAGAATCATAACAGGCCTAGAAGTACACAATCCCAGGGAATGGATTCAGTGGGAAGACAAGATGATGGGACAGTGCTGTTATGTTGCCAGGTGTGCTAATCAGTGTAAAAAGGGTTCCTAGTTGCAGCACACAGCCTTCAGTCTCATTGACGCAATGGACATGTTGGACCAAGTGGGTTAGACCTTTATGTGATTCCCCAGCTTGATGCAATGAGAGAATGTTACACAGCATGGCTTCCTCAGAGAGTGAGATTTTAAGCACTATGCCTGAACGGTAATTAAGGGCTCATGTTCCCTCCGCCCCACTCCCTTAAGAGTTTATTTTTGTAACTAACAGAGATATTTCTATAACTTTCTATAACTAGCAAGGGATGTCCACAGCATCCCTCTCCACTTACAGTCCCACCTGTTTATTTGGCATCTTCTCCCTATTTATGGTTTTACATGTTCATTTTACCAATTCTACAGTAGGCTATTTTGAAATGTCTCGGCATTAAAATTTCAGAGAAACTCTGGCAGTCATTGGTTTAGTTTAGTTTGTTGTTTGTCTTTCAATTCTGAAACAATTGGTTTAATACCACTAAGTAACATAGTCAGTTGCATAAGTGTGGACCTGGTTTAACTATGATATGTGAAAACCATACTTGGTGTAGAGACACAAGCAGTACTATTATATTGATATTTGGAAAGCACTCTGTCTCTCCCTCAATGGAGTAGGAAAGTAAACCATGTAGTATTCATTAGAGAAAGAGTCCATTCATTCATTATTTTTAATAGCCTCTTATCCTATTCTAATAGGGAATACAATACAATAAATAAAACAACATGAATCATATTCTGTCTGGACCTAATTTATTATTCTGGAAGAGTAGAGAGGTAGTTGGCGATGCAATATTGAAAGGGCTCACTTTTCACACTGACTAATGCTGTTTTTTATTGTTATTTTTTGAACACCTACCATTCCCTCTACGAATACTTTCATGTTTTTATTTATTTATCCTTTTCAATTCTTCAGTTTTACATCTCATACATTGTGTAGACCTAGCTTGCTAGCCATACAGTATACAGTTGGGCCAATCAAGCTGAAGTGCCATCCCATAGGACAAATCCACATCACCCCCAAGCACATGCTAACAGACCAGTGCTCTAATGCTCTAGTCATTGCACATGTGTGATCAACAGTAACAACAACTTTGAAATGAACAAACACTGAACATTAATTCCAGGTTTTTAATAATGTTCAAAAAGTACTCTGGAGTACAATAACACAATGGTTCGCCGATGGTAAGAAAACTCAAAAACAATGAAATATGTCTCTAAACAGCATTAACCTTTTTCATTTCTCACATTTACAAAGCTGATTGAAACTATTAAAAATGTCAACAAATAGTGATAAAAATCTTTTCCAGCTTTACGTCAATAATATCATAATACAGTACATTCTAAAGTTCTGTCAGTCAGAAAAGCAGCAAAAAATAAACCATAATGCATCACACAAAAAAGGAATCGATTATCAAATGTCAGTAACACAAAAATGTAAGCACTTTGACAGTCCATACAGATTAAATAGTTGGCACAGGCTGGAGTGGGATTTAGTAATATACACTGTCCTCTCCATTTATTTCTGTATGGAACCAAGAAAATCCCAAAATTAAGATTCACACATCACTTTTTGGACCCTATTTTTGGGGGAAAATGTTCATTTAGGTGAGTTGTCCCTTTTGATTCTAAACAATCAGTCCAGGCTGTGAGTAAACACAGAGGCATTTCAGTGCCAATTTTCTAAATTATGTTTAAGAGTGTCTCAGATGATAAGAACCATTTGCCTTTAAAACATTATCTCGAGCTTAAAGTATGTAAACATTAATATACATTTAGGCAACATTCATCTTTTTTGACATATTCTTTGCACTGCAAAAATAATGAATATGATTTTTAACCACACCATAATTGAATCTGAATATATTAAAGTGTATGTTTAATTTTCCTCTATTTTTCACAAATTAAAGAACACATTTATGGAGACTTTGTTCTAAAGCTTCCCCACGGTTATATTTTTTCCAAAGAATATATTGCAATTTAAATAGGAAAATACACGCCAGAGAAAAGTAGGAAAGGTATAATTAAGATTGATCTGATACATACTCATTTTAAGATGAATATGTTTGTCATAAGAAAATTAAATAATTAGTTCTTGCAGTGCATTTAATTAATTTTGTGAAGGACACTGTGTAATACAGTATTTTGTAATGGGAACTTAAATGTACCACTTTTATTCATCACCTTCACTTCATACACATCATAAAACCCCACAAACCTTCACTTCTGCCCATTTTAGCATTTAACACAAGGAAATAATCAACTTAATCAATTGTTATTTACCCCTGTGAATTGAACGTGCTCCAATTGGTATATGACTAAACTTGTGAAGGTTCACAACTCCACCCACACATATCTTCTAGTTAAATGGGAAGTCTTGTGTGTTCCACACTGTGACATACAAAAATAGGGTCCACAATTTTATAAATATTTAGTTTCACAGAACACCTTTCTAGTCTCTAGATTTAATGTATGTCTTTCATAAAGCTAAGAGAGATGACAAGTCATATGCACAGTAACTGAACAAAATAGATACCCCGAAGTTAACCTTCACATCTGAAGATGGTACCATGTTACCTTTGTGTCAACTAATCATATAATGAGAAAAACTGAGGAAAGAGGACCAGAGACTTTTTACAGGAAAGATTGATAGTTTGGAGGCATTATAGCCAATATTGCAAAATTTCAAAATTGTCATAAATGAAAATTGAGTCATTTGTGTTTAAAGTTAAGTTTCCTACCAACTGTATTAATTAACCTCAAGGGAACATAGAGTTATCCGCAGGAAAATTTAAACACAGGAAAATATTTGGTTGGCCAGACCAAGCATACATAATTCTAATCAGCAAAAAGAGCTGTCAATTGTTGGTTCATAAGTTGAGTACATGCACATCAAAATTTAGAATCTAGATTTAATTTTTTAATTGCATACTCCCCAATTCAATATATGCAATTAGATATGCATTGTATATGTTAAATAGTAGGGGAAACTGGATAACTTTTCAAGTAACCAACATTCCTAAAGCAGTAGGACATGATCATTTAACTCCACACTGTGCACTTTTAAAGACAGGAATAGTTTTGGCCAGGTTATCAGCAAGTTTTAGTGCAGACAAGTCGGGGCTTCCACTTGCTATATTACATGGCAATCACATTTTTCCCGGATATTGACCTCATATCTCACTTGTTTAAAAAAAACAAGAATAATGTCTTAATTTAATGCAATGTTTATGCAAAATCAAAGGCCTAATACTATAATCAATGTATTGTTGCAAAGCATTGTTCTTTTGCAAATGTGTGCTTCATGTGCATGTATGCTTTTGTGTTGTTAATATTGCTTTATGTTTCAAAATCTGGAATATTATATATAAAAGAATAACCAAAACAATAAAAACAGATTCTACCTCTGATTTTACGAAAACACTAAACCCCACCCCTCCCTTTTGGCACAAATAGTTAGGTTTATATATAGAGATATATTTCATATACTATCACTGGACAACTGAATTACAATTTTTCTTTTCACATTCATTTAAACGTAATTGTAGATGTCAGTATTGTTATCATGATAAGATCATTTTAAAAAAACATTTGTTGAAGTTAGTGTAAAATCTTTTTGCAACTTTTTTTAAACTTTATGTAAGGAACATGGGATTACCCTCATCTGATTTGTAAATGAAAAATATCATTTTCAGCATGCCCTTGGTATTTACAATAACTATATGCTATGATAAATAAAAAGAACATTTAATTCTCTGCTTATCGGCATCTTGGTGAATAGAGACTAGTTTTATAATTGGTATATGAAATCGGCCACATTCTTGACAATTTTATTAATTACAGTTGTGTTCCCTCATAAAGATATCTCTGTCAATTTCCTTTTCAGGTACGTGTTGTTTTTAAATGACTCTCTGTGTACAGGGCTGAGAAAGCAGAGGATAGTACCAGCATTGCATGATAACATGCATTCTAAATACACTCAAGAAAGTGAAGAGCCCTTTTAAAGTGGGGAAATACAGTCATGAAAGAAATAAACCTCATTTCACTTTTATTCACCCGTAAGACAGTTAATTAATCAATTCATGATTTAATGTGTTGTATGGTGGCATAAACATGACCACTTTTCACTCAGTCAACTAACAAATTCACTTCATTAAGCTAACATTTAAACGCTCTCCGTTTGAAACACGTTGAATTAGCACAGTACTGAGCACAAGCTAATGTCGGTCACCTCAGATCTACACTGAATGCTTGGTGTTATGGATGACTATTTTCCAAACACTCAAGAGGTACGAGATAATTTTGGTCCCACATCGTTCGAGAATTATTCAGGAAATATACATTCAAAATCATGAAGCGTTAGCTCTGGAAAAAAAATAAATGAAAAGAAGGATGATAAAAAGTCATCAGATCAAAAATAAATATAAGAAGAAAAACTTCATATGACGAATGCACTATTTTATGTATATGTACACATTTTTATGGTAGTCAAGCAAAGCACTTTGTAGTAGCATGTCTGATAACTTGCCGGCAAGGCCTATCAAACTTCTTCATATTTACAGTGTAGCCCAGGCAGACCAGATGGACTGTTCTCTAATATCGTTTAAGCACCCACGAGTGGCATTGGTCCACAAAGACATTCCTTCCCTAAAGTCCTCCTAGCAATACCAACACTATGGAGGTGTGGGTCCTCTGGGAACAGTAAGTCCACAGATGCCCAAATCTAAAACAGCTCTAATTAGTTGAAAGCCATGTTTGTGTAAGGCCACTACCAAATAAAGAACAACCAAACTCAAAAAGAGTCCAAAGTATAGTACATTGAACACATTGTTTTTCCAAATCATACAAAAAACAAGAGATGATTTATCAGTAGCTTTGTCAGTTGAACCAATCACCTCTGCCCTTCTCTTCTACTTCATAGGTCAGCTACCGAATCTATTGTAAACATAGGAGACACAGTAGGTGTGTTGTTCTCGCTGTTCTTGCCGCGTTCCAGTGTTGTGGTTTTTCCGGCTTCCTCCCCGGGTATTCTGTTCCCTTCACAAGGACGAGGAGCTCTGGCTGTAGTCCCGCAGCACTAGTCTGTCGTATTTGTGGGAGGCGGGGATGCACAGGGCGGACTCCGACGCGGGCGAAGAGGGCGAGGCGCTGCCCGAGTCGACGGAGTCCCTGAAAGGCGAGGGCGGCGTGAGGGCCACCAGCTCCTCCAGGTCGGTCTTGATGGCGGACGACTCGGAGGTCGCCTCCTTGATGCTAGAGGGCGACGTCTTGCAGACGGCCTGCAGGTGCCCGTTCCCCTCCAGGGGGGGCACGGGCTGCACCTCCGCGAAGGTGGTCATGGTGGTGGGCAGCTGGATCTCGCGGGGGATGAGGAAGGGCGGCGGGCAGGGGTCTGAGGCGGCCCCGGCGCCGGAGGGGCCCGGCGGAGAGCTGGACAGCATCATGCTGTTGAGTTCGCTGATGTTGGCGGTGAAGCGGTTGACCACGCAGCTGATCTGGTCCATGAGGGAGCCCTGCGAGGAGCAGCTGCGCTGGGGCTGCTCGCTCAGGTAGCTGGGCACCGCCGGCTCCTCGGGGGCGCAGCCCAGCGAGGCGGCGCGCTGGCTGACCGTGCTGATGGGCGAGGGCGTCTGCGGCCGGTACGTCACCGGGTAGTGCTCCTCCGCCTCCGACACCTCGTACAGCATCTTGGCGCCCGACTCGGGCGTGATGTCGCCTCCGTAGCGGCTCTCGGGGGCCTTGGAGAAGGGCTTGATCACAGCCGTCTGGTTGCTCTCCTTCTTTTTGATGTGGAAGGACAGGCGCTTCCACAGATGGTTCCCTCTAGTGCCTCTCTCGTTCTGGGCCCACGTGACTGACTTGCCATTTGAGCTGTGTGAGAATAAACATCCCATCATTAAAATATCCCTGCCAAGCATCTTCCAGGGTTAACAAACAAAGGGTTGTGGTGGATAAGAGCACAAATTTTCCCAAGCAGCTACAAGAGACTTCATTGTTAGAGACACATGTAAATGCATGTGCATATGTCATGTTCTCATTAAGCTGAGGTCCTATATGTGTGCATATGAAAGGGTGGTCGGGTGATGAGAGGGGGGGCTGCTGAGAGGATCCAGAAGGGAAGTATAGAGGGTCACTCTCCGTGGGCATCACTGCGAGGTTAATGACATTCAGCAGGTTTAATTAATCCCATAATTAAGTCCCCGATTTTATCACATCTCCAAGATGGGGTAATATAGAGTTCTTGAAAACCACAAGCACTTTGTTTCAAAGCTCAAAAGACCACAGAGCCCCCGTGAACAGATCAATGACCTTCAGACACACCTTTGTATATTATAGAATTATTATTGTTAAGAAGTGTTACATGCAGTCCACTTCTTGTAATTGTATTGACTAGATCTCAGCATGATCTTTAGCTCTTGACCACAGTATGCATATAACAACAGTCACGGTCAATTACTTATTACTGTTAACCATAATATTACCTTTTAAACTTAAAGATTCACTTGGTTTCAGTAGGAAATCCTAGAAACCAACATCATGAGTAATGAATCATGATATGGCAATTATAAATGCACATTATTCCAGCCTGTATAATATATCTAAGTGACAAATGATAACTAACAAGTTATGTACATATAAATGTTAATTCTTAAAACTTTTCATATATGCAAATAAGAGCATAACTTTTATATTATTGGCAGATGCACACAGAGACAGAGTAGCAAATAAACCAAACTAAGGGAAAGCATTATCAGATGTAGATGCATTATAAAAATTTAAATGAGTTACATGAGAGTATATCAAAGATCTAAGGCCTAAAATAATGTATTAACTCCAATTTATTCATATAGCATGCATTTAACCAAGGTCTGTTGCCAAAAAACAATATATATTTTCAGACAAGATGAGAGTGCACATAACAAATTGAACCAGCCCCACTGACTGTGGACCCAATCAAAATGATTTCCTGGGCTTGCAGTGAAGTCCAAATTCCCGCTGGGAGTCCAGCACAAATGCCAAAACCCTCTGTTTGCTCTGGGACTTGATTCATGTGTGTGTAATGTAACTGGGTAAAGTTCTGCTCAGTTTTCAAATCAAGAGTCAATACTGTAACCTCCAGCACATATAAACTCTGCAGAGCTTTATTACCCACGGCTTTCTGGGTAAGCTTTATTTCATTTTCTTCAAATGAAAATCTTTTGAAGGATGAAATTAGAAGGAGGGCCAAAAATGAAAGGCACCCACTGGTATTGATGCATCATACCATTGTTTGGGATGAATGGTCGTCATTCTGTTAACTAGTTACCTTAAACTGCTACCCCACTGCATAGTTGTGCAGGATTTAGGACTGGAGTATGACATCTGTCATAAAAATTGCATGTAGGTAAGAGTGTGGTAAGATGCCATTTGAATGCTACATGAAAATGTTTGCGTAATTATAAAACTAGGTTTTTTTTTTCTGCAAGAGGTACCTCAGTAAAGAACTTTATGTTTTACCAGTACCATTGGTTAATATTTCAGAACCGATCTACATTGGACCGCCTGGCTAGCCAACACAGATGGATGGACAGGGAGAAGCCCTTTAGACAGGGGAGACAGGTGAGACAAGTACAGGTAAAACACAGGTTTAGAGAACAATTCTCTGCGATGTTTCGGTCTTGATCCCATGTCAAAAGAAACGCTGTCAATTTCTTCCTCTTCTCCAGTGCTGTCATCTCAGAGCTTTAGTGAAAAGCCAAACTTCTGACTAAGTGACACACAGGCCTTTGTTTTGCTTGCTGTCTGTAATTTAAAGTGACCAGCACCTTTGGAGGGAGTCAGATTAAAAAAAGAAAGCGCTTCAGGCCTCAGCTCCATCGCTGGGCTGCCGCTCCAATGCGATCGAACATGACAGCTGTTCAGAGCTCAAAGTCAACCCGCACAACTCCTTCTCCACTCCATTGTGAGTCTGGACAAAGCCCTGTCAATTAGGCAATTTCTCAGGACTAAAAAAAAACATCAGAAAAACAACGAGAAAGAACCCCGTTGTTGAGAAAAATGACAAAATCTTGCAAGTGAAGTCATAGAGCTGTGTGGAGTGGGCTTTGATATCTGATAACGTAATGTGGTCCATGTATCCTACCCCAAAACCATGTATATTTTCATATTTGCATACTTATTCTGCAGTTTTACATATCCCACTATTTTTCAGAAATGTATCTCAATTTCCGATGAATGATCTTGGATTTTCTAGGTTATTGTTTTTTTCACTCTGGAATATACCCACTGGGAAGTGTTATGGATGTATGTGAATGTAAATGGTGCTGTAATAAATAATTATTAATAAATAATGATTTAAATAAGAAAAGTTATTGGCCAATTGATGGGTTGATTGGTTGATTTACTGATTGATTAAACTCTACTGAGGCAGCTGTCTTTACACTAATAAAGAGTTTATAGGGAAATTTCTTTTCATCTCTGTCATTATGCTTTTTTTTCTTACTTACGTGTAAGTGTAAGCATAAATTATTGTTAATTATGCAAAAAAGCTGTTAGCATGGTCATTTTATAATTGAAAAACTGAACATAGATGCCTGTTTCCCACAGCAATATTACACAGAAAACAATTACTGCTGTAGTAGTTCACAGCTGTTAAGTTAAATTGCTGAAAGGACCATTTCATCAGGGAAATAGACTGATTTGGTAGTATTCCAAAGGAACAGGACATCCCTGAGGTCAGGTGGATTTTGAGGAAGTGAACATGAGTTTTATGCACATCGACACTTTCTGTTCTTCTGTACAGTTTTGCACAGCACACTCAGGCTTATAAATTCATGGTTCAGACTCACTGTTGTCTGCTGAAACAATGGTAAGGAATGGTATAGCCAAAATGTGACATTATTAATGAATTAATTAATTTGATTATTTACTTCCAGTACTGTCCTTACCCCATAACGGCTCAAGGCCTTTTATAAATAGATTTCTTTTTTTAGCAAAGAATAATGAGGAGGATTTTTACCATTTGGTTTTCCTATTTGTGTTTCCTTTCCCCCTAGGAGGTCATCTGAAGTAGATAAAACAAGTAATAAAGTATGAACAGCAATATTCTCACCCTCTCTGGCAAATGTCTGCAAATCATTTCCAGCATTCAAATGCTCAAACGCTGAGTTTAAACAAAGGTAGCTTAGGAGGACAGACCCTTATTGGCTGGGGGAATCAATCAGTCTAATGGCTCTTGCTGAGCCAATACCTCTGTTCCCTCAATTGACCTCCAACCCGAGACACTCCTTTGACTTGCCTGACCTTTGATCCTGGTTTTCCCATGGTTGACCTCTGACCCTGGAAACTCCTTCTTTGTGAGTAACCCTTTAATACTCATCACCCTCAAATGACCTTTAGCCCTGAATGTCTGCGCTCCGCCCCCCCTCTTCTACAGACAGATTTTCCTACCTTAGGGTTTCGCCGGAGGACCCTCTGCGCTTCCACAGGTTGACCAGGCTGCTGGAGCGGCTGGCGGCGGAGGAGGACTTGCCGTCGCCCACGTGCATGCGCACCACGGTGGAGGTGGTGAAGGCGCTGCGCACGTTGCGCTCGGGCTTGGCCAGGATGATGTAGACCTTGGGCACGAACATGCAGCCCAGCGCCACGGTGGCGCTCAGGCTCACCGAGAAGCACATGGTGATGATCTTGTAGTTGCTGCCGAAGTAGATGGGCACGAAGGCCAGCCAGATGATGCAGGTGGTGTACATGGTGAAGGCGATGTACTTGGCCTCGTTGAAGTTGGCCGGCACGTTGCGCGTCTTGAAGGCGTAGAAGGTGCAGCTGAGGATGAGCAGGCCGTTGTAGCCCAGCGGCGCCACCACGCCCAGGTTGGTGGTGTTGCAGATGAGGTTGACCTCGCGGATGCTGGGGTAGTCGTGGATGACCTCGGGCGGCTCCATGATGAAGAGGGCCACGATGATGCTGAGCTGGAGGATGATGAGGATGAAGGCGATGACCAGCTGGGCGCAGGCGCTCATGAAGCGCGGCTTCTTGGTGCAGATCTTCTTCTTGCTGCCGGCCAGGATGCGGGCGATGCGGTTGGTCTTGGTGACCAGGGCCGAGTAGCTCATGGCGGGCGACAGGCCGATGCCCACCCTCTGCAGGTAGCAGTAGACCACGTGCGGCTTGGCGATGAGGCAGAAGGTGCAGAGGTAGCCCAGGCAAATGCCCGCCAGGATGATGTAGCAGAGCTCGCGGCTGGAGGACTTGACCACGGGCGTGTCCCGGTATATGATAAAGATGGAGGTGACGAAGAAGGTGGCCAGGAGGCCGAGGCAGGCGAAGACCACAGCAGCAATGGGCTCGGGGTCACCCCAGCGGAGGTACTCCACGGGAATGGGGTCACAGCCTGAGAGCCAAGAAGCAGACAAGCGCAGCCTTGATTAGTTTTCTGCGCTCCCTCTAAATTAGTTTTAAACACCGCCTCCCATACAAGAGATAAGAGCAATTAATTCAGAGGACAACTCTAATTACGAGTCTTCTTAATGTGCGTGGAAGAGAACGTACACGGATCAGCTGAAGGAAGTAAACGTGGTGTGTCAGATGTTTAGAGAGAAAGCAGAAGTGCAGCAGTGAGGCGTTAAATTATTTCATCACCAACTTCATATAATCTTTCAAGTTCATTCTTTTTAAATAATATAGGGTTTAGAACAATAACACTGTTGCTTAAATGGAGCTTAAAACCTATAAGTGATTTATGAGTGAATTCAGACATCACCTCGAGTCTAAAATGTCATAAAAGGTCAGAATGTAACTTAACACAACAAAATATTTCCATTATTCATTTGTTATTCAGGCATTCTCAATTTTCCATTTTTTTAATCCAAGCACACCTTGCAGTGAATTCTCCTAGCATCGGCTTGCTCCGCTGCACTCGCTTCTGAAGACGGTTAATTGAAACAGGATTTAATTCGCTCCGAGACAGCAAAGTAATTAAGCGACTTGAGGAAAAACATAAAAAACTATTTGTTTACACATTGTTATTATAGCATAAACCGAGTCGTAGAAAAAGCGGAGAAAGATTATTGTTTCAATGCAATGACTCGTAACGGTGTAAGCTACAGCTGTTAAACCAAGTAAATTGGAGCCGTAGAATTATTTCTACATAATTTAGTTTATATTTTCCCAAATTAAAATGTGCACCAAATCTCCATCATGGTGAATCTTCTAACTTCTGAGAATAAATTACGCCTCACACACCAGCTCCTACATTAACAACAATATTGTTAGTTTGTATTAATAAACTATATCCCGAATCCCATCCCCACACGCTCCAAAAAACATCCGTTAAATTGATTTGCAATAACAACCGCACTTGATGTACAATAATGAAATTGGGTGGCCAAAGAACAATTATCGTGAGGGAGAGAGGGAGGAGATTATTTTACTGGTAATAACGTAAACGCCTCCGACTGCACTGTTTCAATCATATGAATAATAGTGTGTGATGAGGTCTGCTCTGGTGAAGGTGGGAGAGACCGCACACGGAGCACTCATGCTGTAAGCACCAACAGGCGTTTGCTGAAATTCGCCACTGCCGCCTCTACTACTAATTACTAACTTCAGAGCCTCAGAATTTGTGAATTTATTTGTGTTAAATTAGGCACCTCATCATCGCGCCAATCCCGAGAGGAATTTAAAAATGATCAGTATCCCATGCTAATGTAATCTCAAGTGACGGCTGAATGTCATTCCGCATTCCCCGCTTTACCATAAGAAAGAGATGAGAGAAGATAAAATAGATAATGGATTCACAGCTGTAAAACCGCTGTGTATTTTCTGTGTCCGCGCGCTCGTGTCTGTATGTGCGTCTGTTGTTTGTTTGAATTTATTAGATAGAACTTTTTAAACTGCTTTGATAGATATTTGGTTAGTAAAATTTAAATGTTAAATTTAGCAAAATGTGATGTGACAAAAAGGTGGGATCTTATAAACAAAATTCTTGTGCTTGTGTTCCCTCTTAAATATTCTACATGCTGTTGAGTGTTATATCCCTTGAATGCACCATGAGACTCTTAGCCAGTGTTATTTTTCAAAGGCTTAATCAGAGTGGCATTATTATCATCAGAAAAACCTGTCAGATAATGGCATTCAATGAATTGCATTAGCCTCTCTCTTCCGGTTAGGCAATCAAGGGAACAATTACTTTCATTTTAATTGAAAGAGCGCCTTGCCTCCATTATGTTTAAAAGGATGCAATGCATGGCCGCAAAAGGCAATTGTTCTCCCATCTTCTACAACCAAAATAATCCTATTCAAGAAACGGTCACATAAGAAATCTGATAATGGTTCCATGTGCAGCTTTCTAACAAAGGGAGCACATTGGAATCATTTACTGGGTGAATGAAATCCTTTCCTGCAAAATGAATGAATAAAATTTTGGAGCTGCATCTCTCAAGGATCAGTTTTTCTTCAGGTTAGCTTGTTATCTGAAATTGCAGACTGAATTCATTCATACAGCCTTGCTCTGATTTTTTTGGCCAATTTAAGGTAATCACACCCTCCTCTGTAGGTCACTCAGCCATAACCTGGCATGGTTTCCAACAGCACAGATTTCCAACTGGTGAAAGACACCCACAACTGATCAATAGTGTCTACAGTTAAAGATTCTTAGTATATTTTCCATTTTTTACAAGCTTAAACAGTATAGACAAAATACACAAGAGAAAGCATAATGATTACAGTAAAAATTTGTTATGAGACAATATTGCAATGTTTTCAATTCATTATGACTTGAAGGTTACATGAATACATTTTAAAACTGAGACACCTGTAATGTTAGCTTGATATTTTCTAATATCACGCTAACATTACATGGAGAACGTAGCACAAGGGGACAAAAATATTGATAAAATTTCATTGCATAATCCATCAAGAGCCACTCTGAATATAATCCCCTTCAGATGGCATTACTGATTTAGTAGGCCTAAACGCTTTACCAAAGCAGTGGCTGACATTTTCCTTCACATGTGACAAGAGTGTCTCCAAAGGATCAACAGTCAATGTTTCCCAGCTGTCTGTATGTAGGATGGTGCCACGGCATTTTAAGCAGGAGAACACTCCGCGTTTCTCTGTCCCACTGTGGGAACAGAAGGCTGTTAATATGCTGAGCCTCCCCGATCCTCCCCTCCTCTGAGCCGCAGCTTCACCCTGGATATTGCATGATGCATCGCTGCTCTGAAAATGCAGCTTCAAGGAGAGGGAATGTGGGATAGAGGCTGCAAATTTCACCACCCTAGAAAGGGCTCTCACGCATCCCCGTTTCCAGATTTCAATGTCCTATTCAGATGGACAGCGGATGGTGGCCTCCACCCACAAAATGCTGAAGAAAGCCTTAGTGTTCCACTGAGCAAGTTCCTTTTCTGGAGAATGATTTGTGCAGTGGGTGACCCTATTGAAATAGGCAGAAACTGATACCAGAGTACGTAGACCAAACACACAATAAAGGTATGGGCATAATCTAGTGTTCATCCTCAATGTGGAATACATAATTACACGTTTAGATCAATGTTTTCTTCTTAGACATACGATCTAGTGAAAGACATATAGGACAGAATTAATGAATAAAAGGATGTCTTTTGACATTGGTCAAATAATACTGTATACTGGCCAGACCTATAAGATTGAAGAATTACATTTGTCTGGGACGATTGTCATTCATTATTAAAAGTGCAATTACAAATAAATGGACATATTGGAGGTGAACAACAGCTTTAACCAAATTATTCAAACATTGAAAATGAAAAGGATTTGGATGTACAGTATGTTTCATACAAAACTTTATTCAGTTAGATTTCAATATGATTCGCTTCCATTCTTTTGTAGTGTCCTTGTTTTTTTGAACATAAATTAATCATGTTACTCACATAAATTATGCATCTCCATAGGATTTGGTACATAATATTGGATTTGGCATGTTGGTGTTGGCTACAATACTACAGCTCAGTCATTGTTTTACCACAAAGTTGTCCACTATGTCACGAAACTCCCCCGACAGCAACAAGGTCTGTAAAGTTCCTTGATCAAAGATGCCGTGCTGGTATGCATTTGTTTTCTCTCCATCCTTAATTGTTGAGATGGTAATTAAGCAGAGATACAAGATTCTCTTTCAAATTCAACTTTCAAATTCTTAATGACTTTTTCACTTATTATTGCCTATATCATACTGCATGTTGTGAATGAGCCCAGAATTATTCTTATGACTAGATTTCTTGATTCTTATTAATGGATTATTTAAGCGGAATTACTATGGAATGATTTTGTCTCATAGAGTATTTTTGATGTCTATATTCAGTTGATTCTTACAAAAGTGAATCATATAAACAGAATGTGCTGTATTTGACTTGTGTATGGCTTTAAGTCCAATGTGCTGTCCTGAGGGGATGAACACACAGGCTATTTGTACCTGTTGTGGCAGGATAAAGAATTACGCCTGAATTTGTAAAAAATTCTGATCCAGCTCTATGCAATACAGCGAGCCAGCTGTTGCAAACATTACGAAGTTGCTTTCAGAGGATAGAGCCATTGACTTAAATCTGTTATTCACATACTTCTAGATAAATCAGCAAACAACAGACTGTGAGACAGGAGACTGTGGAAGGTTCTCATAATAGAATCAAGCTCGAGGGAGCTCTGCGACTCACCTGTGAGGTCGTCTGTGGGCCAGGAGCCCAGCACGCAGGCGCGGCAGGTGTACTCATCGAAAACAAACTCATTCTCTTTACAGGGCGTGCAGGTCCAGCAGCAGCTGACTTCACCTTTGCGGATCACCTGAACATAAAGTTTAAGTCAGGTTGAGATGGACAGAGTGGAGGAAAGAGTCAGCTGTGGTTCTCATTAGCAAGTCTTTGAAGCCTGCCACTACCAGCACTGCAACTACCTAAATACCAAAACAAAGGCAGCGAGCTATTAGTAGCTTTCTCAGGCCCTACCCCAAAGTACTTGCCTTTATGGCCACTTTATCTGCCTTTTACTTGGCTTTATGTGAGCACTTAAAATAAAAAAAAAAGAAAATATAAAAAGGGGGGCAAATATGAAAAAAGACTCAAAATGTTGGTTTTGATGTCAGTTGCATTGTACAATATAAATAGCTTGAACTTCAGGTTTGATAAATGGTTTGGGAATAATACCCTCAGCGCCAGCAATCTAAGAGATGGACTTGGAGAGGGACAAACTACAGGCTGTTAAAGTCAAATGGCAGCCTCCAGTATGTGTGATAACCTTACAATCACGATTTTGCGTGACAAGAACCCATCTAGTCTTTAAACGGAGTGCCTTAAGCCATCATCCCAATGACCCACCTTTATCTGGCCCTTGTCACATGGTTCACTGCAGACCGATTTGATGATGGCGTTCTTGTTGGCCCAAATCTCGTCATCATCGATTTTCAGACCACTGTTGTCCCAGCTTCCCACGTTAATGTAGTCATAGTAGTCCTTGCCCATCTTCTTAAAATTCATGATTTCATACCTGGGAAGAGTAAAGCCAACACATATACATGGTCAAATATCATATATAGTCACAGACATATATATATATATATTTAATAAAACACAACTCCAACAGAGTGTAGGCATGACTTTGCAACAAAATTGGGAGTATGTTATGTGAGGCACTCACTCACCTCCCTGGGGAGTCTCCATTCTCGTCGAATAGGATTTCCTTCCCAGACACGCCTGTGAAGTTGGTCCTCATGAGGAAGTCCAGGAGCTTCCTGCCATCGATGGGCCTCATGGTGTCACAGAGGCCAGTGACTCCTGGGCACAGGGCTCTCTGCATGTTGTGGAGTCCGTAGGCCATGGAGTAGATGGCATTAATGACAAACCCCATCTTGGTGTCCTGTGCGTACTGCTGTCGGAGGTTCTCCTTTTCTGGAGGGGGAAGCCACAAGATAAATGTGTCAGAACCTCCTCTGATATTCACAGCATTGCCATTATGGGAGCCTGCGAAAAATCCAACAAACATTCGTTAATATTGGGGGGGGGTCAAAGAATTTCAGAAATGAGCTGAAATAATCGGCCCTTGAAAAATGGGATAGGCCATCTATGATTAAAATGATCTGAAGTTCTTCATTTCAGTAGAGTCGCTCTGTGTTACATGTTATGTGTTATAATCATTATACAACAGTGATGTTAATAATAATAATCTATACCTACAGCGGAAATGCTAAATGCTTTTCAATGGAACTGTCAGTTGTGAAAATGATAACAGAGGAGGGAAGAAATCTAATCTTGTAACAGCTCAGCTACAGTGGTATATTCAATTTTCTCAATGACAGTATGGGTGAATGTGATTGAACTGGTCTCTCTGTGCCAAGGCAGCGGGTGAGCCATCTGTGACATCACAGAGATTGCTCTCAGTATTACCACACACCCTACACACACACACATACACATGCACATGTTTAGATACCCTTAGATAATGCTGGTGGACCATTAGCTAATATCCTTATAGTATTTTACATGCCAAATTACTTTATTATTCCTGCCTTATAATATGTACATACAACAGCACCTGGTTATTGTAAAACACAAGGAAACCGTGCATATTCTGTCTCTATCTGTACTTTATGGGGCAAAACTATGAGCCAAACAATGCTGAAGTGAACATTCTCAAAATTCTTCAGCTGGATTGTTATGGCTTAAAAAAGCAGTTCCAGAATTAGCTGTTTGGAGTGGGTGAGTGCACCAGAAAAGTGAGTCAATGAACAGCAACAGCACCAATGGAACTTGAAAACAATGACAGGAAGAGAAAGGGGGAAGGTAAAAAGGACCACTTCATATGCATGTGTACATACATATAAACACACACATTTTACATATATACTGTGAACAACAAAATAGTTTTTCCCAATGACTTTTTCAATGGAAAAATGATTAAAGCACAGGACCTAGTTTTGTGTGGGAGGATTGTGTGCTTTTGTACAGTGAGGAGAAGGGATGCACCCTTCACAATTTCCTTCCCACAATCCCACATCCAATTAAAAATAACAGCCTGTTTTTATTAAATCTGCTTTTGTGAAAGGATTATCTGTGAAATAATAACCTGGTCTGTTTGTGAACTTGAACAGCAAGCTTTCATATACAGCACTTTGCTGGAACCTTTACTATGGGTCATTAAAACATTAAATCAAACAGGAGAGGAAATGCCATTTTTATGTCCAAAATTAATTTTTGTTGTTGTTTTTTTATTATTATTGAAAGCACATCATTACAGCAAGCCCCTTTGAGCGGGTATTCAGAGGGAACTTTGTAAATGAGTGGCAAGGGAGAGAGAGAGAGAGCGAGGAGCCGCATTTAAAAGTAAAAGCCTTTTTGGGATAATGGCTGGAAAAAGCATTTTGAATAAATGAATTGGCCCCAATCAGCTCTGTCTGAAGGGAAGGGAGGGGGGTGTTGAAATGAACGGGGGCGAAAGGGATCTGCATGCGGCTTCAGCTGGTTTCTGCTCTGTCATTAACATGAGAATTGCCCAGAGAAACACCTTACAGAGACATGGGGCTCGTGAGCCTGATTGATGTATTCATGCATTCTGAAAACAGAGAGACGCAAAACAAAACCCCATAGACCGGGCCCATTGAGTGGCCAGATGTTCCTCGCCTCTGATAGTTCAAACATTCTCTGTTTTTGCATTTCCAGATCTAAGCAGGTTCTAATTTTGCGCCTTAGAAGCAGCAATGAATGTGCTTCCCACTTCCTCTCTGATGGAGAGGCAGATGTCTGGTTCATGTAAGGCCTTGGGTCTCAGCCTATTTTGAATTCTGTGACGTACAGCAGCCCTGAAGAAACTGATGTAGAACAAAAAGCAAAAACGGAAAAGATACTAAATTAGGACACGAACACACGACCTTCTGTTGTCCGAACAAGCGTTTAGGTGAATCATATTTTGCTTGAGAGGCCTGCCAGGTGTCATCCATGTACACATAACAGGAGTGTACTAGACAAGACGTGAGTCTTTTTAGGATAACAGCATATTGAGTGCGATGGAAGAGTATTTAGTTTATTAGGATGGTATCTAATATGACAAGACTGTTTTGGGTATAATGCGAGTGCCTTATACATGACAGGACTGTATCACGCATGACAGTTGTATATTGGACATGACAGGAGAGTAGTGGACAAAGCATACCAAGTTTAATAGAACAGTATCCAGTGTAATACGAGGGTGTCGGGTATGACAGGTGTGTATTGAGCGTGACACGTATGTATCAGGTCTGATGAGAGCGTAGCAGGTGCAGCGGGATTGTGTTGGGTGTGACGTGTTTCGGAGGGGGGGGACGGGCTGTCGGCACACTCACTGCCGCAGGTGCGGTTGTACTTGGTGCTCTCCTGCGGGTGGCCTTTGAGGCGGCACTGGAAGCGGTGCTGCCAGAATTCGGGGAACCAGGGGTTGCGCAGGTTGGTCTCAGGCCTCAGCTTCAGGTAGTAGTCATCAAACCACTTGACGTCGGCCGACTGCAGTTTGATGGTAATGCCGCCAGCGGCCTCTCGGACAAACCCGTCTGTGACATCGTAGCGGTCAGCCCAGCCGTCACTGCATGGGAGAGATTACTGTGTTAATGGAATAATAACAACAAAAAGCCAATCATTTACTTACGGAATAATAATAATAATAGCTTGCTTTGGAGTGTACAATAAAATGCTAGTTTATCCTGTTCAGTTCAACGGTATTTCAAATTCAGCGGAAGGCCAGGTTTCAAATGGCCAAAAGAAAGACCCTGAAATAAGCAGTGTTATGCACTTCCTGTTGTTACATCTGGCCGTTGTTTCTGTTCACTTTTCATGTTAGCTCTTTGAGGCAAAGAATCTCAGCGAAGTGAGAAGTGAATATCGGCGGGTTTTCAGGCTCTGCTGGTTAATGATAAAGAAGAGAGACTGAGGCGCCGTGGCTCGGAGGTGACCTGCGATGCGCGCCCCTTTATTGCTGTATCTCCCCGGTTACCGCACGTTGCCGTCTCCGAATAATGACAGGGCAATCAAGTGGCACCAGTAAGCTCGTGGCCTCGGCAAACACATTCGCAAAAACGTGTGAACGGACGTGAGGTCGGAAAAAAGTCAATTATTTACCAGAGAACACATTTGAAGGTAGACGACCTAAACTGCCATGTAACTAAAAAAATCGAGCTGTAGGGCTTTAGTCTGAGGAGAGAAACTGAATCCCAAGATAGGCATTACCTGCTTAGCTGTGGCTTTTACATGAACCAAGGTTCTTTACAATTCTAATGGTAGTACATTCAAATGATTTGTGAGATACTGAACAAATGCCGTTTAATATTAGATCTTGTCCCTGCCATGTCATCAGTCAACGATGGGGGTTGAGTAGGTCAGCCAGGGTTCCCTCATCTCTGCACTCTCAGGCACCCTGAGATTTGTCAGGTGCCTGCAAGTTGCTTGGATGACGTCAGTGGAGTAGCACCTATCCTGCAATGAACGCCCACTGTGCCGTGCTGCGCCATGTGACTTTGAGTGTGAAAAATAGCCATTGTCTGCATGCAAGTGTATCAAAGGGCTGCATTTGTCTTGCCTCAGCCCTTGTTGTGGTGAGACGAGGCTAATAAACAATTGTTGATCCCAAAATAGTGTTGCATAATAGGAGGGTTGCATAATGGGGGAAGTTTTTTTTTTAAAAAAAAAACCTGCAACCACTTTGATATTTTTTGTGACTTCTTATGAAGACACATCCACAGTTACACCAAAGGCAGTTTAGGCTGTGTAACAAAACCTGATCAGCATATTTTTGTTCTTGCTGCAGAGTTCCCTTTTCTGTTGAAGAGCCTGAATGACGGTCACTGTGTGTGAATATTCATGACAAGGCAGGCCTGGGGAGTATTTTGATTTCTGAATGATACAATACTGCACATATTAATAACTTACTGACAGGCTGATGAATGCTGATACACATCTACATTCAGCAGGGCACTTTAGCTGCCTGTAGTCAAATGCTGCACCTTATCAGTGAATAAACGGTGTCTGTTCTAACTTCAGGCTAACAGACTTACAACAGACTTATGGTGGGTAGGTACTGATGCTGGATTAGAGTGAAATCACATTGCCCTCATAGTTACATGTCTCTCCCACAAAGCTTAACCACAAACAAAATAACAGCTCCTCCCACACTATAATGGTGAGGTAGAGGCATTATTCATGACAAACATGACTATAAATACATTAGCATTATTTTTAAAATGGACACAGTCTATCTGATAGATTATATTGTTATACAGTGCAAGCATAACAGCTTGATTATTGGTGGTATAGGTAGCTTTCAGCTCATTAAGAATTGTCTGACTTTTGATTCAGCATAATTTCTTTGGGATGAATGCTCATGAAGACCCATATACCATCATCTTCTCAAAGGGGAAGCTTTTGCACTGTATGTATTCACAAACAATCTGTTCTTTTCTATTCATTCATCGCATGCTGGTCACATCTTGTTGTAGATTTTATTTTATTTACTTTCGCTAAAACTCACAATTCATCTTGCCTTGGTGCTCAAATGCGAACAATTCCAAACAAGAAGATACATGGGCTCCAGCCTGCGTTCCTACACAATGTGAAATGATTGCGATTGCTCTACCATGAAAGAACACACTCTTGCACATAATGATTGCTTCATATTAATTCTGTCTACTGCCTGTCCTTATGGCAATTATATTTCAAATGGAGAGACACACATTATTTCCTTAGACTAACAGAAGGAAGGTGATTGTACCAAATTACATGAAACACACTTCAATCAATTTAAGCCTGCTTTCAACAAGTTTGCTTTTCACACAACACATTATAATGTTTATTTGCATCCCTGATGAATGATTTCGAGGACATATTTTTTACTGTTATCACCCAATTTTCTCATTTCTCATTATCTGAGTCACAGCTTCAAAACTATGGCATGCACATTCATGGTTCTGATATTATGTGAAAGAGAATACTTGTGGTGTTAGAAAGGAAATAGCGCTAATCACAATGGACCCTCTCTAAAAACCACTTGCATACAGTCCAATACCAGTACAATGCTGTAACTGTGCCGTCTTGCAACCCATATCAACATTCTGAACATGATATTAAAATATAACCAATACAGTCTTGGCACAGAATATGGTTGCATTAACATCAACATTCAACAATGAGATTAGCAAATCATCAGAAGGCATGGACGTCATGTATAAAGACTACCTGACATAACATTGTAAAATCAGATAGAGTGATGAGAGGCGGTAAAGCCGTAGATGCAAGAAAGAGGGGTCTGGGTGTGGTCTTGGTGTGGCATAACTTTAACTTTAGAACTTTATAACTTTATTGATCCCAGTGGGAAATTCATGTCACCATTTAGACAGTGGCAAACAGTGCAATAAAGTAAAAAAATACAAAAACACAAAGGAATGTAAAAACAGAACCAATAAAATAGTAAATAAGTGTACATTAAGAATTAAAAAAACAAACAGAAAAATAAGAAAAACCACAGATGTGCAAAAACTAGAGATGTGCAAAACCAAGTGTATTTACAGAGTGGTGGGGTTTATTTATTATTAAACAGTCTGACCACAGTTGGGATGAATGACCTGAGGGGTACACTGTGGGTGAAGCAGTCTCTCACTGAAGGAGCTGCTCAGGGCCACCACAGACTCATGCAGGGGGTGTTCCACCAACAGAACACTTAGGGGTAGAGACATTAATCTATATAGGCTGCATTTAAAGTGGTTTATCTCAGCTCAGGTCTGGTCTTCTACTTGGCAGCATATGGCAAAGTAGGGAGTAATCCAGTTTACACTAAATGAATGAAAGCGTTTTATGTACCATAATATGCAGGTAATAATCTGCCTAGGGATCAACGAGAACTAATTCAATGCAGTGATTCTGGAAATGACTTGGAGGGCCAAGAGCTCCACACACTACAAAATATGAAGAGCAGGAGATACAGGAGAAAATGCATCAGAAATGTGAAAAAGAAAGAGAAGCAAATCTCTCATCTCTTAAAGTCCCCAAAATGAACAATCCCTTTGGCGTCTAATCATTCATGTGTCTGAAAGCCATATGGTCACCCTGTTATCTTGTTAAATTAAACATTTTACTTTGCAGAGGAAGGAGGAGAAACATAGCTCACAGCTATGTTGTTTTTATCACTGACCCCTAAAACTAAATTCAAACCGCTGTCTGGTTTCCAGGGCTGCACGAAAAACTCAAATTCAGCAATAAACAATGCGTAAATAATTTTCTGGCCGCACGCCTTTGAATCTCTCAGATCTAGGACTTGAGATTCTGTCATAGTTACAGCTAAGGAAATCCTTAATGTTTAATTCCATAAACTGAGAGGGACATCTTTTTAGAACAGGTTTATTGATGCCTGGTGTCCCTTGGGTATTACATTGGCTGTGCGAAGGATTCAAAGTCAATAATAATTCTCTTTCTTTCAGACCGTGTCTACCTGCGGGGGCATGCTGAGAACTTCAGGAACAAACAGACCTTTTAGAACTCACCCGCACACCAGCCGGGGTCCTGTGGTTAATCTGGGTCAGCAACCACATTATCGCTTGGACGCCCACAGCTCAACCAGGCACACGCACTTCACTTCCTGCCAAATCCTGCCCTGACGGTGTGGCCCCTCCTCCACCCTTTTCATTAGAGGTGCAGGCATACGTGTTGTGCCTGCTGATTGCTGCGCCGCACATGGTGGGCGCATGTGCTCACGACAGACCCCTCCACTTGCCGATTTAACAGGGCGCAGCGTTCGAGAAGATTGAAGCGGCAGGATAAAGGCCAGGGGCAGGACGACCTGCCACTGGGCACCACGGGCCGTGACCGCACACAAAAAAAATGCCACAAACCTGTGACACAAGCTTCCCATGGGAAGCTGACCGAATGATGCGAGTGGTGGCAGAGGGGAGCTGGAGCGTGCCGTAATTGGGACATGGCAGGGTGTCAGCGTTTGGCTCAGACTTCAGTGTTGCATGTCCCTTTTCAGGGGGGCCGGTCAACACACACAGGTCTAGCGAGGTCACTCACTAATGGCAGCCTGGGTATTACAGGCAGCCCAATCATGAGCAGGCCTCCAGGCCCTCCCACTGCTCAGCCACTGATTAGATATTATCAACATGCCGCGGGGTATATTCCACTGGTGCTGTGCTGTCTTCATACCCGCCTCATCACCTTCATTGCTATGAATAAGGTATGTATACAAACTGCTTACACTGCCAGCATAGAGCATTCATAGGTAAGGGTATTCATTCAAATTTACCGGGTAGCGGCAAATGTGCAATGTATACACATTTAGTGGATCAGATTCAACTGTGTAAGCTTTGACAGGGTGGTGTAAGGTAAACCTGGGAACACAGAATAAGATAAGGGCATGGGGTGTCTGGCTGTGATGTAAGTGTGGCATTCCCATCAGCTTGCAATTTACTTTTTTACATTATTCATTTCTACAGCTGACTCAAATTCAGAAAAGTATATCCAGTATTCAATTCAAGAAAATACATCCAGTGAGATCCTACCCTTTTGTTTTGATTTGCTTTGTTTTGTTCAGTTATGTTTTAGAAAGCTGTCAAGCTATCTTGCTATATTGTAAAATAAAACCAACAGAAAGAATTAAGGCAAATGTACTAATTCTATATACATGTACAATATACATGGACCTTGTGAGGGCCATTGAATTGATGTGTAGTATGTTTGTCCATATAAACCCTTTCCCTGATTTTTAAACACGTATTCTCTCTGTGGGACGCTTAAAATGAATTCAAACTAAGCAAATATACTTCACTTATGGTCATTTAAGGTAAATAACCTACAGTCAAAAAACCAATTGTTACCCTTTACATTCTCACCTTGTTAACCAATGAAGGTCTAAAGAGGACAGACACACAGCCACAGATTACACCTACACTTCAGCCAGGTAGACATTTCCTAGGGTGAGAGATCAGACTGAATGAGCCAATCAGGACACAGCGACCCTCTGCCACATGCAAATGAGACCTTGTTCTACAAGAGACTGTGTGTAGATGATAGCTTTGCCATTGGCAGCACAGTGCACACCCTTGGGGAAAGAGTGACATACTGTCTGGCAAGGTGGAGAGCCATTGTTAGAGCTGGCTGCGACCTCCAGCTTGGCAGCACATGATATGGAGATGATGCTTTCATGTATTGCTTGTGTTTACCCCCGGCAAAATCAGCCTCCTGTTGCCAGAGCTGAAGAGGAATCGAGCTGCTAGTTGCTCCACATTTCCTGTTTAATGAAATATGCATAAATCATTTTTTTCTCTTCATTAATTTTTTTTTTATTTACAACTGAAGTAATCCTTATTGCAATGTCAAAGCAGGATCAATGAAAAAGCCACAAAAGATGAACAATGAACCAGAGCTGATAATCTATAGTATGGATATGTTTGGTGATGGGCTCATTAAGGAACAAAAATGTGCTGACATTCACGTTGCTCAAACGAGCAGCCATTTATCTGTTGTCTATCTTTTGTTCACAGTTACAATGGCGAGACCCCTCATTGTGTAACTTCAGCCACTCGCTGTTCCATTGATCTCACGTAACTCACACACTTAACAGAGTGCCAGGAACACCGTTTGACGTGTCTCCTAATTCCCCACATCTAATGGAAGGAGGGTACATGAGGGAATTGTAAGGCAAAAACAGGAGGACCAGGGGGAAGGCTTCACAGCTTCCCTCCCAGATCAGCCTTTCACGAGGCTGTGTGATTCATTGTTCAAAACCATTATAGAGTCAGAAACTCAAATACAGTTTACAACAAGCACCGAAACGCATAGGTTGCTGCAGCAATTTCACGCTTAGGCAAACTGATGGCAGTCACATGGCATTGATCGATAAACTAGCTGTCCTGCTGGGAGATGGATGTGTGTGGCAAACATGTCCTTCTGCTGTTAATGTGCTTGGCAGCATGTGAGTTTGCATGCTAGCCATGTCAGCCGCTGCCTCAGAGAGAATGTGTGCTAATGTGTTAATGGATCATGAGTAAACTCCAGACGATGGGTCTTCCTGCTGCTGTGCTTGCCTGGCAGGGTAGAGGGTGCGGTAGGTCTCCCTAAATCTTACATGAGTTCTGACTGCATAGATGCATTTATATTGTAATGTAAAGAAGAAAAACCACAACCAGGACCAACATCAACACCTGGATATAGGACACACAGCATCTTTGTAAGACACTGTAAAGTGTAAATCATAGTGTGGCGTGGTGGTCATCTGAGATCGTATGCTCTGCTCTCTGTATTACAGGTTATTGGGTCAAGGGTCAGATTAGAGTTTGCATAAGAGTCAGAATCAAGCAAACCTGTATTAAGTGTCCTTCTTTTTATTGACCATTAAATAGTCAATTATATCAGTTGTGATATTATGGATTATTTACCAAGCTAAAAAACTTTGTAGTATTACTATACACATTGTTTCAATCAGAAAAGAAAAATAATAACACCCCCTCCAGTGAAAGGTCATGACATTGCTTTACTGATACATGCTTGTTAAAGGGATTTGTTATTGACGCGCTTGGTGTAACAAGATAAAAGGGTTGGAGCGTGTTCCCAACCTATTGTTCAATGGATTCTAGGTAAATACTACTGTTCTACAGGCCTACATTCCCATGATGAGCATATGCGGCCACTCTAGATGTTACAGCCCTCTGTATTCCCCAGCAACCGGGTTTAGCGACAGGTACTACCCTAGTGACCAGGGTAAATCTCTGAGGACCTTTCATTGATTTTACCTATGCTATCCTTTTTAGCAAGGTATCAACATCCAGCGGTTGCCCTAAAGACCACCACAATGAACAGTGTAGAGAGGGCCTATGTTGTCTGGCAGAGTGGGGATGGGTAGTCTGTGTGAATACAGATATAAATGTCCACAGGAGTCTTTCCAAATGGTAGAAGGGGTTAGTAGATAACGCCATATTTATGGAAGTGCTGAGTTAAATGGATGCAGCTGGGTGAAATAGCCTTTGGTGTTCTCGGTGAGTAGTGGTAGGGCATGTGTAATGGGTGGAAGTGCAGTGTAGTGCTAAGGAGCAGGTTGGATTCCCAGGTGAGCCTTTGCTGTTGTACCCATGGTCAAGGTAAGTAACCCAAATTGCTTCAGTAAATATTCAGTAAATGTATGCCTGGATAAAGCATAAGAATCCTAAGCAAGTGTAATAATCCTCATATCCCCATATCTGGAGCCTGATTACAGAATATGAAGATATAGTGGCAAAGCACAGTGGGGGATGTGGAGTAGGAGGGGGATGTGTGTGGTGGAGAAGGTTGCGTGATTGACGGGTGTGATCAGAAGAGTGTGGAGGGGGTATGTGTGGGGAGAATATGTATGTGTGTTAGGGAAGGGATGAGGGAAGAATGAGTGGGGAGCTGGAGGTTATCAGCTATAGCATTTTGGTTGTTATCAAACACCTCACTGAAGGCTGCAGCGTTTGACAGATGAATTAATAGATGTTTTCAGTCAGACTTGCCCACTCTCCTCAGCATGTTAAGTATGCAGCACAAACCCAGTGGACAAGCCTGAATGTTCACTCGTTCCCTTTTAAATGGGTATGATTCAGCCGACAAATCACTGGTAAAAGGTCCCAAGAAACACAAAATCAGAGAAGCTTGTGTTCAGCAGGCATGAGGCCTTAATATTACCCAATAATTACGATACCATGACATAATTTTTACATGGTTGTTTGGTGTCTTTTTATTATCAGCCTTTTCAAAATTGATACAAACAGCTCTGTGACACAGCTCCAAAACCATAACTTTTCTGCAACAATTTATTCGTTTGTCACAGCTGTAACATTGTGTGCCCATACCTGCATTATGTACAGAGCATAGAAATATAGTGAGGTGGGAACATGGATTAGTCTGTGAGGCTACTGGTGGAGTCCTTCCATACTAGACTAGAAGTTGCCAAGAAACACAACAGAAATTAAACCAAGCAGGGTGATCACATAGCAGGGGAAAAGTTGTGTGGCAACAATAGTGGAGACACTGAAGACACCACTGAACTACAATGAAAGGTGACTGAAATTTTTTAACTGAACAGGGAGAATCTCCCATTGGTGTGGAAGACATGCTACTGGAAACAGGACAGGAGCGTCAGATATCATTATGTCTAATTGACAGTGACTCAAGCTCCTCCTGCTGTGTCTTGCAGCGTATTCCACAGTGTCCCTATGCCTCCAGCCCACTCGGAAGCTGGAACTTTGGCATGGCAGTCGTCATCCATCTCCTCTCTGGCTAATGCTGTGTGAATCGGCCTCAGGTGACAGCTCTAATTTTATCAAACCATGCGTGAAAGTGGCCCCACAACAGTTCACCCCGGCGAGCATAGCCGAGTTGGAAAACCATTTAACGACCCAATCCTGTGAGGGCTTTATGACGTTTTGACCATGGTCGGAGTTCCCCGGCTTCACCCTCAGCTGTTGTAGATGGCACTTGCCAGGACCGTCCCAATGTTAATGTGTGCGGGTCAGCTCATTGTCCCTCTGAACTTAGCCTGGACAATCAATGCAGACACTGCAGGAATCACCCAAGGGGGGTTGTGGTGCGGGGCAGGGAGGAAGCCTCACCTCTGACATCAGCCACCTTTGGGAAATTATGGAGGTGTGCTGCTTAACGAGGCAGACAGAGAGACAGAGATCGCCTTCCACGTCTATCCGTCAGTTTTTAATTGAAGGGGGTGTTATTCAGCCCAGCAGCCTGCTGCTCCTGAGGGACAGATACATCATGCTCACTCATTCTCACCTACCTCAGACAGACAGCCACTCAGCACTGAACAGACAGGAGCTATGTCAACACTAGCAGTATGGCGCTGTCAATATGAAATTGTTTAGGTGAGTTATTTAATGCGCAAATAAGGGAACTGATATCTATCTATCTATCTATCTATCTATCTATCTATCTATCTATCTATCTATCTATCTATCAATGCAAAATGAAAACTACAGCTATATCTGTTCAAGTCACACAATCCCACCATTCTATCAAAAGAAGTCCGCAAGGAACCACACAACTTGAATTGAAAACTGAGGATTTTTTTTCTCCCTCTTTTTTTTGGAAATGCCGTTTTAAGCTTTTATAGTAGAGGAGTGCCAGTGCTTGAGGGGACTTCTTTATAGCGGGTGTTTTTGAGTAATGTCAGCATTTCAGACACCCGCCCCCACCCCCCAGTGGCAGAGAAGGCGCGCAGCAGCTTGGAGCAGTCCTTTCCATTTTGCGCCATTAAATCCATTTTTAGATTTTTTTCTCTTAGAAAAACTGACTTGTCTTTGACACAGACATCAGAACTCAAGGACGTCTGTCAAAGTAAAGAGTTGCCTGGCCCATAATAGTTTTTTTTCTTTAATCCAGAAAATAAACCTTTCCACTGTCATTTTAAAATCCGCAGTATTGTACGTCCATTTCAAAAGAAAGGAGGCAGAACATCTAAGGGGAGAAATCAGTCCGCTTTGTTTTGTCCTCTACAGTGGGCACAGATTGAGCACCCCTTTGAAATCCAGCCTCTTCTACATCAAGAACAAACAAACACAATAAAAAACAGCAACCTGTGCTCAGACTGTTTGACTGCCCAGGGAATGCAAGGACCTGGATGAAGGTAAACAGAAACGATTGCCTGTGAGGAAAAGAGGGCCTTTACTCACAAACACAATTGAACCTCTGAATCAATGTTTTTTTCTGCTTTTGTGGCAAAGTACCAACCAGGTCACACTTGTGCCATTTGAACGCTGAGAAGACCGAACAGCACAGCACAGCGCCGATAAACGAAATAAAGCCCTCTCTCCCATGGCCTGTCCTAATTACACACGATAACAAATCTCAGATATTAGATATGCAGGTCATTGAATATTACCAGTGACGTGAACAACAGCTGGTCTCCCAGCAGTGCTGCTCCTTACATAATCAGGGAACTGTGCACCATTGATGGGGCAGGCAGATAGCACACATAGCACACAGGCAACAAATGTGAACTCAATTTGTTTGATCACGGAGGTGTCCGCTTCTTACCTTATTATATTAAGGACAATGTTTCGATGAAATCAAAGGGTGTAGCCATGATTGTTTTGGTAGCCCACCATTGTGAGGTTCTTCTTCAGGCCCTGCCTTGTTTTGGACAGCACAATGTCAATCAAGGTTACACATAACCAGTCCAAAATGGGGAATAAGACTAATGCAAGTCTGTGAAAACATCCTTCAGAACGCACTACCCATAAACATAAGCAACAACCATGCCCTTCAAACAAAGACATATGCGCTGAGCAAAATGCACAGTGACAGGCACATGAAAGGCCCATGGTGGCTATTATTCTGAGAGCTAACACCTTGACCAGGTGTTTAAGAGACAAAACAAGTCTCCATCTATCAGAATCTTCTTTCATTGGCAGTCTCTAATGCTGACTAACAGCTCTCGCTCTCTCTCTCTCTCTCTCTCTCTTTCGTCCATACCTGTGGCCTGACCCACATGTTTTCCGTGAAGACCGCACAAAAAGGCCAACGTCACACACAACCCCAACTGCACTCCACACATCCATCTTCTACCGTATATTCTATTCTCTCCCTCTCACTTTTTCAGCTTTTATCTGCTCTCAGTCGTACAAAAGCGGGCGTTAACCTAATGATGATTTATAGAAGTATGTCTGAGGTGTGTAGTGAACATTGAGTGGTATCTGCTGTTGGGATACCGTGCTGAACAGGCCTCATATCAGTGCGTTCCGTGAGCCTGTCACAGCAGTGTAATCTTTATTACTTAGGGGGAGCCAACGTGGTCTCGCCTCCTGGAGATGTTCTTCTTTAGAAGGGCAGGCTGAGGAGCATTAAAGAACAGCAATCGCTGCACGGAGCCGAAAGATTGCCAGCTTGCCTTCTGCACCATTCAGGCCAATATCTGGGTGAGCAGAGAATCAGACATTACATCACCTGGGTGACATCTGAGTCTGACTGGCACTGAACCACAGCATAATTTCCTGGAGGAAGCGAGCTGTTTTTATAAGAGTGGGCTGATAAAAGCATTTGTCAGAATGCAATCGCAGCATTCCGCATTCACCCAGTTTTGATTACATTTGAGGCGCAGGAATCGCATCCAGAATGGATACGGGACCTCTGTTGCGTGCCGCGCCATGCACCGACAGAATGGAAATAACCTTCCCTCTGTTTCCCTGCTGTGTAAAGAATCCATTTTTTAAAAACATGACAGTGAAAAAGGGTTGACAAAAGGGTTGGTAAATAGACAGGAATAATTAAATTTTGTCACTGCTCTGAAAAAAAATGTGTCGTTTTGGAGCATCCTTAATAGCTGGAAGGGTAGAGTTCAGCAGTGATGGAATGAGGCTGCATTGTTCATCCAATCTAAAGTGCAACCTTTGTTGAAGCACTCACTAACCCAACAGCTCTGTATTATTCAACCTGTGGTGTAGGCGTTTTTGTATATCTTCTTCTTTTTTCAGATGATGCTGAAAAAGGTTTGGAAACCAGCCTTAGTAATGGTCAAGGGGGTGCAGGGGGGTTAAGGAGCTGCAATGGAGTGAAAAAGTATTTGTAGGGGTGGAGAGTTACATTAATCATGGCTTGTGTTAAGACAGACAACATATAAAATCTCAGTCTCCCTGCCTGCCTGCAAGCCTCTCTACTCCCCTTCCCCTCTGGGAAAGGTTTCTGTGTAACCTGCATGGTGCTTCTGTAACACCAGGAAGCAGAGCCAAGTGCATCCATGTTTCAGATCTCACAAATGCGACAGAGACACAATGCAGAACCCTGATACAACAGAGTATAAAAAGCATGCAGCCTTCATGCAGAATCCAGCTTTGAGTATCAGTGGCAGTACTAGGGCAGGGTTATGAGGATGAAGCCAAATGGCCAAAGATGCTAGATGGTATAAAATAATACATTAATTTGCCTAAAATGTCCAGCCTCCCAACTCCATTTGTACATTTTTATGTTTATGGACATTTTGGTGGTTGAGCTTGTTTGAAGGAAAATATCCACCCAGAATTTTTTATTTTGTGTGTGTTTTTATCATGTCCTTCGATTGCTGCAAAATAAAAAGTCTCTCAGCTTATCAAGAACATCAGCAATCACACGGCTATTCAGAAGAAATAAAGAAAATGAATATCCTTTGTACACTGCAACTCAGTCTATTTTATGATTGAACCATCTTTCTTGTATCGACTTGCACGACTAATTCAAATTGTTTACCTTGTTCAATGTAATTAGTACTGACTAACCAGACATCAGGCACGAGCATATATAAGGATAATTATGTCACAAAAATGTGGCTGAAAAATACCAAGATGAAAAACTATTCTCTCTAAATTGATAATGCATTCCATCTCCAGTAGCTTCATCTTTTCAATTGCAAGCAGGAGCCAGGGCCCTGAACTGCTTCTTGCTATTATCATGAATCATAGAATTTAATGGTCCCCTTTGCTGTTCCTTCATTCACCAATGCGCTCTCTCATCCTGGGTGGATTTGTGTGAATTGCAAATGAAAGACTATCATTATCATCAAATCAATATTCATATTTCATGTTTTTTGGGGGGGCTTGGGTCAACAGCACTCAAATTCATTTTTTTTTTCAATCCCAAAACAATAAACAGTCCCACCTTACATTTCCTATTAAGTATATTCCTATTAAGTGTATTTCCACTGTATCTATACATATAGATGCTACTGTATACTTACTGCACACCTGCATAGTCCAAGGGGCTCTAACCTAACTCTTATCCAACATGACTGAAGGTAGACCTTCATACACATGCTAAGCATATTACTATTGTTCTGGGTGGCAGGCTGTATACAGCCAACGAGCATTCACTTGATCCCATACCCACTGGGGCAAATGCACTGAAACAGAACATTATGCATCATGATATTCATTCCATTTTAAATGACAGTATCATAAAAATGTGTTTTTACACTGTGTACATAAACATTGCCGATGTTCCACTATTGCACAAGCCACAAATGTGTAGTTATAAACTATGCGTTTATACACATATACTGTAATCAAATTACTGTATACAGGCACAGGTACTATGTTAGGGCCACTTAATGTGAAGTGTGTCTCAATTAACCTCCAATTGTTGTATCTTCAATATCATCCATATCGGTGCGTTATGCTTCAATATCATATGTGGAGGGGCTATACCTGATAAAGCCTGTTCAGAATGAGTATTTTTGTTCTGTGTTTTCCAGAAACTCTCCCTGCAATCCCCCAGGGAGTTTTTTATGGCATAGTAACCCTCTGCTTTTGCCATCTGTATCTAAACAGCTACTTCGAATGATAGCAGAGGAAGCTGGTGAATCAATGAGGCAGTGGACGGAGCCCAATAACCTATCAACTGAGCAACCCTGCACATTCTCCTGTCTCCCTTTCTAATCTCCTGATCAGCTGATCAATAACTGCAGGGATTTAATGCCGTTTGTTTTTGCATTGGAGTGTATAAACATCCCAGGGAGAAAGAGCACAACATCAATGACACCGTGTAGAACCAAAATCAGTACGAGTTATTCTCAGACATCTCTGTGTGTTTTGCATATAGGTCTTCTCTGCTTCTCATTACTGTTTAATACCAGAGACATGCAATTTAAGCCTGTCCTATTGTTCATGTTTGTGTCACAGGTACAGATATTGGATTGGGTTCTGTTTCAGTGAGTGCACTCCGTCCAGACTGTGTCAGTGTGAAAGCAGGGAAGATTCAACAACAGCGAGGTGTAAACCTGTAGCTTGATGTCCCCGTGCTCGTAAATGGGATTCCCTGCTTGCACTCAGTGAGCGTCTTTTGTGTTGTAGGTTGCAGGGCCATTACGATGCTTTGCAACCTTTGTGCCAATTTTTGAATGGACAAAACATCTCTTCTCTGTCTCCTTATTTTCCGTGGCCTTTCCGTCAGTGTAGTGATTGATTTGTTTCATTTCTCTTTGGAAAAACAATATACTTTTTCATTAGGTCTACTGAATTTTTTGTGGCAACCATTCCGTAAAGGCCGAGCAGTGATCACATCCTGGAGGGCGCTCACAGAAACGTGTGGACATGCCTATCTGGTCCTTCACCAAATATCTGGTTCAACCACATTTGCTGCCATGGCAACCTGGCATGGATTCCAATAATCCAAACCTAACATCTGCTGTTCGGCACAGTGCTCTCCAACCTTGCCTGTCAGTCTGTCAAATGCATTAGACAGACGTTTCTCTTTCATTTACCTGCCGGAAACAAATACTTTCAGTTGTCACTTGATATGGACACAGAAAGTCACATAAATCTTCCCATATGAAAATGAAATATATTCTACTACACTGAATATTGTAGCTATTGTTGTTATGCCCAAGAATATATATCAAACACATTTAAATTGTATTAATGTAAAGCAAAAATATACTGCAATAACAAAAACAGCAATAATTTACATTTTTTCAATGTTTTACTGAAAACTGAAATTTTAAAATGTTTGCTTCCTTCATACATTTTTCATATGAGTCGCAAGGAAAGTGAATATCCTAGATTGTCTCATTTCATTTCATTTTTTTCATTCCATTTCATTTATTAATGCATATATCATGTAACTTCAATGTCATTTTATGTCATCTGAGCTGGATTGAAAAAAAATTCTGGCTAATTCTGAAACAGACAGAGGTTTTGCATGTCAGCTAAGCCCTTTGGTCTTGAAGGGCAGAGCTGTCCAGAACAGCCCCACTGGGACAGAACCAGCTGCAGGCATCAGTCCTGCCTGAGGCCCTGTGGCCCCCACCGCACAATCACACACAAAGGACCCCGAGTGTTAGAGTCACAGTGTCCCCATCCTGAGAAACAAACAGTCCCCAACCCTCCACCCCCATTTTATGAAAAACATATCACATTTTAGGTAAGGGTCTTCTGCTAAGCAAACATGCCCCTTAAGTTATTGCATAAGAAAATTGCAATTAATATAACATGAAATGAACTATAGATTACATTTGAACAAATTAGTAACACGTTACAAATGATGAAAAAGATACATAAAATCTAAGAAATTTAATTCAGTTCAGATGGGGAAAAGCTGGTGACAAATATCAGCTGTCATCTCCTTCCGGCTGTCAAATGTAAAAGCTATGTCATTGCCTTGATGCCTCGTGGGATAGAAGCTTATCTTTCTAAGAAAGATACGGTTCCACAGTTGCTGTGGAATTTAGCAGCTTGATGTATGGCTCTGGTAAAGAGTTCAGTTCTGCCATTACCCCAAGTCTTCCTTTTTAAGTCTCAAACAAAGAGATTGTGGGCCTCAGTTTCAACATTTTCTATGGCAAGCAACTGAAGATTGAACCCCACAACCTTTTGGTGCCAGGGGAGAAAGTGTCAGGGGAGAAAGACTTGGCCACAGAATGAAGTCAAGCAATCTGGCTCAGCAAACAGATGATGTAATCTCTGAATAACTATGCCTCTTGTTGCCTCTTTTCTCAAAAACTGTCAAAGTTCCTTCTGACCTCTCAAGACATGCCAGTAGGAGAATAAATAAACAGCCAGATTTGCTTCTGTCAAAAGGCAGTGGCTCTGAGATGGAGAACAGGGAGCAATATGGTCATAGTGGAATTCATTTGTGATGTGTCACTGCTGTCAACCATACACACACACACACACACACACACACACACACACACGCACGCACCCACACATCCACACACGCGCAATGCTTGAGGCATCAAGGCTAATTACACAGTGTGTGAGACTGACAGGGTCAAAAAGAGCGCATTTAGGCACTCTAAATACATCCGTTCCCCCCCGTTCAAAGCCAAGCCCACCAGTCCGCAGACACATGCACAGCGAGGGCCGCAAGCGTGACACAGAGACTTCACACTGAGGGCCAACAAACAAAACATGGACAAGCGGCTGCCTCTTGGCTCCCGCCTCTCCTCCAGCAGGCTTGTCTTACTATTACCTATTCACCCTGCCAACGGTGTACCTGGGAGAGAACAGCCAGCAGGACGTGATGGCAGCCCGGCCCACAATCAGGTTAAAAGCTGCTCTCTCTCTCTCTCTCTCTCTCTCTCTATGTCTCACATACACACACCACACACACACAAACACACACGTAAACACATGCATCACTATAAATTTCAGGAAGCCACAGGCAAGGAGACTGCAGGGTCTGCCAGTCACTGCAGTCATTAGGCAGCCCTTTAGACAAACGCCTTTACCGCCACTGCATCACTTTTGTCCTTCAGATGAAGAACTCAGGTGACAAGGCGACTGCTGGCAACGTGTAGGGGCATTCTGTCACTCAGAGGAAATGAGATGAATCTCCAATTACCGAGTGGTAATATTCAAATAGATCGTTCTGTGCTGGGCGGAAGTCATGCATAAAAAAAATACTCCAACATAGAAAAGAAGTAGTCAGCTAAGGCAACTGGACCTCCTAAAATATTTCACCGAGTTCAGCCATTAATCCATCTTAAATTAACATTTTAACAAGAATCTTGGCACATTCAAGTCTATAGATTAGGGGCTTCAGGGTACTGTCTGTTCAATATCCCAGGGATCAATAATGTAGGGAATACAGCCCTCTGGGACCTGACAGTGTAAAGGGCATTGGCAAGGCGGGGACAGCAATGCATTTGCCACTCAAAATTGTCAGCTTTTGTTGTTCTTTTTATTTTTGCTTTCAACAGAGCACGAACACTGTATGTCCTGGGTGCTCCCCTTGTGTCATTATAAAGAAAATGTTAGTTTGTGTCACTCATGTGAGCCATGTGAGATAGAGGGGGAAAAACAAATCACCATACAGAGCTGATAGACTGGAGCACATCTTCCATCCGTGTGATGGTAATGTGCCACTTCATTTCTGACTGGGGGCCCGACAAGGCGCACTCACAGACATGCCTGGTGGCGTTTCTCTCGTCTATTTCTCGCCTTTGCACTGATATTCAAAAGCAGCGTTCTCCTCCCAGCAGAAGAGCTCAAACAGGCCTCCCTCAGTTCTTCCACATCAAAACGCAGCTAAATTCAGAGACACCAGCAAACAGAGAGGAGAGAGAAGTGGAATTTGGAAGGATGCTCTCGACAGCAGAGCCTTCAACTCCCCAACCAGGTTATTAATACTCATTAAGAGAAGCTGTGATCCGTGCCCGCACATTAGCTTTGATTTGTTTTTCTTCCTCTGCTTGGTTGGTTGCTCAGTTTGTTCAGTCGTGTACATAAAACAGGAAGGTCCCAGGCACAGACAAAAGAATTGCCTTGTGAGAATCTACTTAGTTTTTGTATTTGATCAAAAATATTGTGTACAATTTGGAGATGGGGAGAAACGTGTCAGGGTGGGCTGGAACATGCTTTCTGTTGCTCAGGCACACAAAGTGAGACTGGTCCAATAAAAATCACACCGTGTGTCCAGCTGACAGGCTTTAAAGGGGAAGGGAAGAGAAACTAGAAGGGGGATTTCAGGCGCACTTGCCTGCCTGACATACCACTGGCAGCATGGTCCCCAGGAAGACTGATCACGCCTCTACTGCAGTGTACTGATGGGTCCAATAATAGCCTGTAATTACCGGTGCCAGTCACACTGCTGGATGCACCTGAACCTCAGAAACCCTACCTAATTTCCCTCTATTTCAAGTGACATTGCTCTGTGCCTGCACACACACTCTCACGCACACGCACACACACACACACACACTCAAAGTGATACACAGACAGACACAGAGACAAACACACACAGGCACACAGAGACAGACACACACATACATACGACCAAAGCACACAACAATGACAATGACAGCCCACGTGGGTCACGCCCATTGGCAACTGTAGGTTTCAGTTTCGACTTTGCCTCTCATTCATTTACAACACATTTCATTACCGCCTAATATCACTCTCTCCTCTATCTTTCTCCCTCTATCCCTCCTCTCCTCATCTCTCACCATACGACACTTTCACTCACAGCCTAAAGTTCTGCCTGGCATGAAGCCACTGGCATCTGCGTGTTAGTCCTAGCATACAAGAGTAGGGGAGAAACAATGGCTGTCAGCACTTGACTGTGGAATTACAGCTGTGTTGATAATTAGTCAGAGGCTCTGGAAAGAGCCGGAACCACACGGAAGGCTGGCTTTATTGATGCGGGGTCAAGGGTAGAAACCAGCATTTAAATGCTGTGTGTCTTTTGGAACTGTGTCACTGCTGTACGTAACTGCTCCTAATGTAGTGCTGGTGTCAGGGAACTAATTATGCAAGTTTTATATTGACTGTAGCTAATCACAGCACCGAAGCACAGAGGGCTCAGTCAGGAACATTAGAGGGGTTTTTGTAATCCCTCCTAAAACTTTATTGTTGGCTGTAATTTCCAATACCGGAAATGAAGCTCTTTGAATGTGAATCTCTGGACATGTACAGTGTGGTCACGTTCACTGCCAGAAAAGCAGGGATTGTCTGAGAAGGGATTTTCAACACAGTTGCCAGTAAATGTATACATGTAGCAGATGGAGTTTCTGCTCCAACAGACAAGCCTTACTTATGGGAGGAGAGCTGGAGGACAATGAAGGAGAATATTTTCCTTTGTTCTGCATGAGAAGATGCATTTTCCCTCAAATCAGAATGTATGGGTTGAATTCTTCTTTTAATGAGAAAATGTCAAGATATGGCTCCCATGTTTCTCAGACAAAAGATTTTTTTATTATTGTTTCTAAAAAGCAATTTATATAAGACAAACTTATACATTCTTACTCCCAGACAAGCTCAAGCAAGTGAAAGGTGTCCTGAAACTCCTGCCACTGCATCCTTCCCATCATGCAACCTGTTCAGCTGCCCAAACAGCAAAAAGTCAGAGTCTGAAAGACACCAAGGAGCTCTCTCTTTCCATGTACCAGGAGCATTACAACACATCCTGAAACACCAGGGGCAGCAACCACCACACAGGAGACAGAATGAGGAAAATTCCGCCTGTAGTTCAGCGAGGAAACCAGCTTCCCTGATTGCTAGAGCCTGCAATCATCACTGCTGAACATTTTACGGATTTGCATTTTTCATCTTGCAGACTTCAGCAAAATTAGTGTTTTGTTTTTGTTAATGCCTAAAGTATTCACAGCACAAAAAGGGAGATGCTAAACGCGAACTTGTACGGAGCCACTCATTTTACTTTTCCTTTTCGGAAGCATCCATTACAAACCACACATTTTATCAATCTCATTCAGAAGGTGCAGATCAATTTTGCAGTTAGACATGTCAGGCATGTCTATCAACACACTCCAAATTACAAAGTGGAATAGTTCAGAGTGGAGAAACTTCCACTCACCACATCTGTTAATGTTGAGTGGAATACCATGGGTTTCAGAGAAGAGATTTTGGTTCACATCCTGTCTGAGGATTTAACTCTCATGCATCTCCTTGCCAGAATATCAGTGGTTGCCCTTTTTTATTTACTGACCAGTTATTGTCAAGCCTCTCCTTACCTGGTCTGTGTCTTACAGGCCACTCAAATATCAAGGTCCTATGGACTATCACATGAAACTGAAGGTACGCAGAAAAATGTCTATGCATTGAACGTGTGCTAAAGCTACAGACAAATTATTTTAAGATTTATTTTCCTTCATTCTGCATGCTGTTGTTTTTTGCCATGGGAGTGATGTGAGTACATGTATCCTGAACTCTTACGATGAATTACTCTGAAATACCCCCTGTCGAGACAAGTGCGCAACAGACACATCCTGGGAAGAGTGACGGAGAGACAGGGTCTTGTGCAAGAGTGATGGAAATGATAGGTTTCGCAACACACCTGTAGCTGTTACTCCCGCCTGACTCATTTTGCATGGAAAGTCCACTGTAAAAATGGTGAAAAACACTGAGACCAACCTACAGCTCCACATTCATCATGTGGGGTGGTGGACGGAGCGCATTTCTGCACCTGTGAGACATGGGTTCAAATGCCTGTGTAGAACACTCTTACCTCAGTAGACCCATTAAAAACTCTGAGTCTCTGCATATGGAAAAATTACATGTGCTGTTATTCACCCTCAGTATGGGTGCACACCACTTACATATACAAAGAACAGGTTTGGTCTTGTTAGAAATAATACTGATAAAAACTGAACATTCATGGAAAACTACTTATCTTGAAAATATAATTACGCTTCATTTCTACCACTCACATAGGTGGGTGCCAGTGAAAAAAAAAAACAAAATGGTCATTACACCTCAGTGCATTTGCTAATGAGAACACATTTCAGCTCTGCACTAGAGCATGGAGTATGCTTAGCACTCTGTGTGCAGCACCCTCCAGTGAGACTTGCTAAAGACAGGGGGAGAGAAAGGGTACATGGGGAGTATTTGTTCTAAACTGTAATGTTGTAATGAAAAGTGGCTGTGCTGTTGAATGGGGAGATGTCAATGCTGTCTCCATCAATAAGTCAGTGTCTGTACACAGACACAGGCATAAGGAGTTTCAGAATAATCTTCAAGAACAGGACAGAAAGCAACAATCAAAGGAGTATTCAGTGTTGCCACTTCACTCTAATGACACAATGCTTCTCCGCAGTGCTACAGACATTTGACCATATTCATATTCATTGCTTGAAATATAGTCACAATGCCACAGGTCTTGCGTTGCAAAGGGCCTGATTTAAGAAACAAGATCAGCAAAAGGATCAGAGGTCCACTCTGTCTGGTAACTCGCACACAGAGATACAAGTAGGACCTACTGGAACTAGAACAAGAGTCAAACGAGTCTTGGGCATGACAAACGACATCCGGACACTGTCAGCGCAAAGCACTCCTTATGACCCCAAAAACACTGATCTTAGGTCCCAAGCCTAGCTGTTTACCTCCAAGTGTCAAGTATAATACATATAACTTTCTAGGTTATGCCTCTCACTGTTCCCCCTTTTTGTCTGTTTCACAGAGTTTCAGGAAACCTCTACTATAGGTGATGCTTGGCTCTGCTTGGGGTGGTTGGGAAGTCTATACCACGCTGACACACACTGTTGACTTTGTTGCAGTGTCTGTACAGTTCGGGCAGGAGGCTCCCAGCAGAGGCTGTGGCTTGTTGACTGTCTGGAATAATTAACTCATATCCGACAGCAATAACCGCTGTTCACCGCAGGCAGCCGACGTGCTGCGCATACATTATCCTGCCTTTTTATTTACTGAAAAGGAGATCAGAGTTAAAAGAGGGAACTGTCACTATCCAGGAGGCCATGTACAATGTCATTTACAAACGTGTCCCTTGGTTGGTGTTTGTCACACTGTTGTAAAAATAATAAAGAGATGTGTAATTTATCAAAAGGCTTTCTCCAGGCCACTTTTCAGGACTATTAAAATTCCCTCTTGTTCTCAAGAAAAAGCTTTTTAGCTGAGATGAGATGATCACTTTTAACTCTTGGGAAGCTAATTTACAGCTTAACCAGAGCTAGGCAATGCAGTTCCCAGCTATATAGAGACTAATTTCGAAAAGCATCATGTTATTCGACATATCACTGTCTAGACCTGTCCACCAGAGACACAGTCATTTTCTCATTTTACAGTGAAAAGTAATTTGGAATGGCAGCATAAGCTGCACAATGTCAGGCTGTCAGTGCGTGATGCCTGATGTCCGCTGTAAAAGCTGCAGTTATGGAGTGGTGGGAGAGACAGGTGTTGTCCTGCAGGTGAGCTTTCTAGTTAGCGCGGGGTGGGGGGGGGGTCTCTGGGGGAGCTGGGACCGTAGACAGGCGCTGGGTGATGATCGATTTTTCAGACAGCAAGATCGCTAGTGGGGGCACGGGGTGGGGTGCTGATTTCATGGTGTGTGTGTGGTGTGGTGGGGGGGGGGGTGCATGGAGTAGGATGCAGGTGATGTCCTGCTCTGTGCAGCCTCCAGCGCAGGGAGCTGGCTGCAACGGCTCCACTCCGTCAGCCCCAGTGACAGTTCTGCATCGTGGCTAGCACACAGCAAGAACTCTCACAGGGGTCCCCACAAAACAGGGTGCCCCAGAAAACGCCACATACACTTCCTGTTAGTCTTCCATTAGCTTCGTCCTCACCCCTACTTCACGATCATTTATAATGCCCAGAAAGTGCACCTTTCACAAAAAAAAAGACTGTGAACATGGAACCAGGAACAAATCCTGACAACGATCGCACATGAATGCTAAATTCTTAGACACACCAAGCGAAATCTCAGTGTAATGTGTTTAAATAGGTCTTACACAACTGTGTAGTCATTCTGATTAAATTTTAAGCCAGGCCCTTCCACAGCACTTTATGGTGCAGCACACCTGGCATGAGAAAGACCCTATAAATCCTTGGGAGCAGGGTATTTATGCACAGCAAGCTGAAAATCACCACCAAGGAATTTGTCATGTCAGACGTTGCACAATGCCGTTACAAGCCCCCAGGTTCCGACTACTGCACTAGCATCAGGGTAACAATACACTAATTATTAATCACATCTCAATACATATGACATGACGAAAAGGTGTATTTGATTATATGATTTGTACTCCAGAATGTGAAAGATACATGCTATAAAACTACCGCAAGACTCACATGATGGTACTGTGAAATGTAATTGGCTGAATTCCACACACTCTCTGCCAATGGCACTGTGGCACAAACAAGATCATTTCACTGTGGCACACGCTCAGCATGTCCCATGATGAGTGGAGCATCTTGCGGAAATGAAGATTGCACCGCCACAATGCACCTGCCCAGGGACATGGCATTCCCTCCTTTCCCCATGGAGCTGCATCAGGTGAGCCCCGGTGCTGAGCCTGCCTGTCTCGGCACAGCACACTAGCAGGACAGGCCGCAGAGCTCCAGAGCTGCTGTCCGTGGCCCCGACGGTGCATTTCACACCAAATCATCTGTGGCACTTCTGTGACAAAAACGTGCCAGTGTCCCTGGGAGCAAAAATCCATCCCCTCTCATCAAGACATCTGGAACATGACACCATTTTCCTAAAACATAGCCTTAAACATTCTATAAATATTAATTCCAACAAATAAAAAAATTCCCACTGGGGTGTAATAGATTATTTTTAACCACACAGAAACTATTTGTGAGCGTTGTCTCTGTCTGGGGTGCTGCTGAAACCGACTGCGGCAAAAAAATGAAAGAAGACGAATCCTCGGGTCCCTAACGACAGGACCGAGAGGCAAGCTCGTCCCACGTAAACATGCCACACGCCGAACAGGGCCCAGCCGCAACGGCCAGCGGTGAATAACAGCCTCCGAGAGAGGAACGCGCCGCAAATAAGCGGCCGCTAGATTTACGCGCCTGATTATGTGTCCTGCTTGTGCAGCCCCGCGTTATCTGCGAGGGGAGAAAACAATGAGCGGCCCGGGACATAAATTCCGGCCCCCTCGCCGTCGGGGACCGCCGTGTAAAGGATGGGGCGAGGGCTGTGCGCTCTGGCCCCCGCCGGCTCATTCACTCCCAGCAGCCCGACGTCCACTCTAAGTGGAGGAACGTTCTGCAGAGAGTGACGCAAATCACCGGGGGGTTGTCAGGAGCCTGCCAACCCCCCCCCTCCTCCCAGTAAATCCTCCTCGGGAACGCTCCATTGATTTCCATCTGAAGAATCATAAAGAATTTGGGCTTCCATTTCTCAAAACCCTGATATTGTTTACTGTTCAACAGATATAAATGTCAGCCCCCGTACCACCCCCATACTGAGTGAGGACTGCAGCTTCAAGAGCAAAGCAGCCATGACTGACAAAGATCTCCACATTTATGCGTACATATGTACATGCCATCAATATTGACAAGCACTCCATTATTTAATATGCTGCATCTATTTTTCACCAGCCATGATTGAGCGTGCTTAGATACTGCTCAGGCTGTGGACAGCGGGCATTTACCGCTGCAGCAGTGCGGGCTTTGTCTAAAAATGTCTCATTAGATAAAGCCTTGTACTATAATTGGTTTCGATGTTAAAGTCCGCAGTTCGCCTTTGTGATCCTTCAAGTGCTACATCCTCCATTGCAGGGAGACAATAATTACACATAGTGGAGCTGATGTCAGTCTCAGCTCACTTCTGTTGCTAACAACAGTCATTTGCATGGAGAGGTGTGTCTAATGGCTGGTAATTGGAAGACAATGGTGCTGCCCAACTGGTCAGTCAGCCGTGCATTTAAAGCCAGCAGTGCATTTAAATCCAGCAGCTGAAATGACAGTGAAAGTGTGTGCATTTGTGTGTGTGTGTGTGTGTGTGTGTGTGTGTGTGTGTGCGCATGTGTGTGTAAATGTGTATTTGTCTGCGGGTATATATACACGCAGGTCTCTTTGTGTATGGGTGTGTTTCTTTGTGTGTGCATGTGTGCATGCATGTACGCATGCATACATTTGTAATTACACTTTGTGTGTATGTGTGATCCTCCATCATTGTGTATCCAGCTGGAGGAGTCCACACCCTGAACTTTACTTTTGTGCTTTTTTTCACCAGGATCAGCTGATCCCTCTGTTGCTGTGGCAACAGCCGGCACGACGAAGGCTGGGATGCAGCATCCAGCTGCAACGAGAATGGGTGCAAATATCATACTCATCTCAGATACTCCACTTCACAAAAAAGCTATGGCACTGGTCCTGGCCTCTGAGCCAGTGAACCCCAGGTCCTCATTTGCCCAACCTATGACAGAGACAATAGTGGAGTCAGCAGTCTGACCTCTATGGGATGATGTCATTGTTGGGCAAATAAAAACACACAGAATGATTAGAATGATAGCTATGCCATATCTTAACACAATCTATAGCTAGTAACCAAGCGCTGCATAGTCTGTGAATAAGCTTCATTGGCAGTAATGTGTGACGGTATGAAACCTTTAGCATTTGCTCACTCCACTTGATGTCACCTGCAAAGCAGGCAATCTACAGGGCACCTCAAAGGTGAACAGAATGCCATCTGGACTTGTCCCTAAGTGTAAAATGCAAAGCAGTGGCCTGTGTGTGTGTGTGTGTGTGTGTGCGTGTGTGTGTGTGTGTGTGTGTGTGTGTGTGTGTGTGTGTGTGTGTGTGTGTGTGTGTGTGTGTGTGTGTGTGTGTGTGTGGGTGGTAAGAACTGCTTCATTTAATAAAAGTGCGAGGCATTTAGCGAGAGCTATATCCGTGGGAATAAGCTTGGGAATGCATACTTAATGCTGTCATTTTTCCCTGTGGATTCACCATAATGCTAAAGCTTTTCATATCAAAACGATTAAGGGATAAAGGACACTCCTTATGAGTGATGCAGTAATCCAGCAGATATGGCCTACATATTAACTATTTGTGAATTCTCATTATTACGCTTTTTTTTACTACTGTTATGACTATTTATTCCTAAAGAAATGTTACGGTGCAAATCCAGCACTGCATTATTACCAGGGATGAGAGGTTGTGGTCTCATTCACTATTTCATCAGTACAAAAATTACATGTAGTTTTGATTAGAATACCTTTCTTATGAATAAGCAATACATTTCTCTTAAATAGCAGTATATTGGTAGTTAGGGTTGACATGCCTGTAATGAAAGGCTGATATTTTGTATATAGGATACCGTATACATTACTGCTGAACATTCTCTGAACGTATTAATAAGTATAACTGTCCTTTTAAATGCTGTTCTTTCTTCACACATTTCTGGTTCATAAAGGAGCACAATGCTTCAATAAAACTTTTAACTCCACAACTGCATCTCAGCAAAGGTGAGACTTACTGGAGGCATACAGATCCTTGAGAAAGAAATCCTTTGATTTTGTATTGTTTTATGCTCACATCAATAGCCCTGCTGTAGGATTTCAGAAAATGTTCTTGAAATTGTGCAAAACACATATATATATATATATACACACAACAGATATGGGAAAAGAAAAAACACCAACCCTCCGGCAGTATTTCGTCTCGTGAAGACGCATCCATAAATATAAGGTGCACATTTTTACAAGATGTTAAAGATCTACATCTAAAATGAGCGTTCTGATGAAGCCCTCTTCAGTGGAACAGAAGGGAACGCATTGAATACAGCAGTCAATAGCAACTGGTAAGAACCCACAGAGATACATTTCCCCCCCTGTGAGAGATTTAGAAAAGAGAAGAAGAAATTCCAAAGAATACTTATTTATCTTTACCAAGTGAGTTACCAAGTGATTGGATATATTAAGAGCATGGGTTTACTGGGGCGTACCTCTGGATTCAATTTCTGGATTCAACATTTTTCCTTTGCAGTGAGACTTCTTCCTCACAGAAAAAGGAACACACTTATACTTTCCTTACAAACACATTCTTAAAACTTCAGCAATCACCAAAATAAATTCAAATCGTGCTTGTACTGTAACATTTGTATTAATTTGAAAGTAAAGTTTTAGGACAAATGTTGACTGAATCCAGTGGATAATCACTAAAACAGAAAGTGTCTGGAGATTTTAGTATTTCCAAAAGAGAGCACATTTCCTGGCCTTTACCCTAGGGGAGCAAATAAACACTATGAGTCAAAAACAAATCCAACTCTCCCTTTTAAAATCTCCAAAGAATTAAGGCCATAATCGCAAATCTGTGAAGAAGCATAAGAGTTGCATAAAAGCAGTGTGGCATGGTGGTGGTCTCCTTTCAAAATTGCATGATGTTAAAATTCCATGGTTGATAACATAACCCTGCTTTCAATGATGAGAGCTGCTTACTTCAGTTTTTCAGATAAAAATGGACTCTAAGCTGAATTGATTTATGTAACGAAGCTCAGCCTGCACAGGTCAGTGAAGTAGTCAGGCTAACAAATGTCAGGTGTTTCAAAAAAAAAAAAAAAAGGTCAGCCACACTTACAGGGACAGCAACAAGCAAGTATTTACACAAAATCTGTGTGAGCTATGAAGTGTGCCTTTGGGATACCCTTTCAGCAGGACCACTAACAAACAGAAGACAGGTGACATGTTTGGGAAGTATCCAGGGCGAGGGAGTCCGTGCTGTGACTGATACAGCATAATATGAATTTCATTGATGTGCCCAGAGGCCCTACAGAGAGCGCATACAGCATAACTGTCACGTTTACAACGAACACACGGACACTCTAATGGGACTCAGCACACCCTCACGTCCCTCATTGATTCCCAGACCTTAAAACAGCTTTCTTTCAAAGATAAGACCACTCCATTGGGACCAGTTGGAATACAAAAGAAATGTGCCCGTAGCGCGCATGTGTGTGTGTGGATGAGGTTGTTGGATTCAAATACATGGGTACATATAAAGCTTAATTAATTTACTCTATGCCTGTTAGTCAATCATTTATTTACTATTATTGACAAAAATCTGAAGCATTAGTAGCAATCAAAACTAATCATAGCCTGTAACTGCTCCTTTAGAACATGGCAGAGATGAAATCTAATTAAAAATGTATTAACTGTGCTGAAAACATGTCTAATAAGGTTAAATTAAATGACTACAGCCTATTTGGCATGAGAGGCACCCAGCATGCTTAGCGGCGTCAAACTGGTGCAGTAGAGGAGAGGCCACAGTCATTTTGAAAGACCTGTAAGTAGACACTTGTCACTATCTGGGGGGTGCGTCTGTGGCATCCAGACTGAGTCACCTGAGAGGTGAAAGAACAGCAAAGCCACAATCACACACATAAAGATACACATCACTTCAGAGAGAAAAGGAAATGAAATGCACAATAACAGACCTCAGCTAGGATAGCGGACCCCTCACTAGGACCTGATCACACTGACAGTAACTGTAAGAATGAAAAAATCTTAATTCACTACAAATGAATGGAGCTGGTCACATATACAAAGATAACAATAGCTATATAGGGGCGGCAGTGTAGCATAGTGGTTAAGGAGCAGGACTTGTAATCAAATGGTTGCCTGTTCGATCCCCAGCTGGAACACTGTTGCTGTACTCTTGGCAAGGTACTTAACCCACAATTACCTCAGTAAATATCCAGCTGCCTAAATGGATGACATTGTAAAGGACTGTAGCCTATGTAAGTTGCTCTGGGTACGAGCATCTGCTAAATAATGTAATATTTGTAGCTATATTTGGAATAATGTATCACTTGTATTTTACGAAGTATTCAAACAATAAAATCTGTCTAACCGATCAGTCCTTTTTAAAAACAAGGATGCAGAAGTCATGACAGTATACTCAAAATGCACTGACTGACAGTAGTACATTACAGTACAGTGCATTCCCAGAGGTGAGTGCTAGCAAACCACAGATTGTTATCATTATAGATTATAGTTACCATTATCATTCCTGATGTGACAGTGCCTTAAGTGCTCACTCATTGACTTATGATGTAAATAATGCTAAACAGTCACCCGAGTTTAATGTTGTTTTAATGTTTTAATGTTTAATCTTGTGCTTAATTATCTCTGCCAAATTGAGCACCAAATATGCCAACAAAATAAAAACAATTCTACAAATTAGGCAACAAGAAACAATGCTCCTGTAATGGAATGTAAATGAATATACAAACAAAATGACAAAAAAAACACATTTGAATCACAATGATAATAAGCCAGCAAATACCCTCCAGCCCAAACCCAAATCTTTGTTTCATAAGATCTGTCTCCTTCATCTCTCCCACCTCCTCTCTGTCTTTCTCACTCGTCCTCTCCCCCTTCTCTCTCTCTCTTCCTCTCCCTCACTCTCTGTCTCCCTCTTTCCTCTCGCTCCCTCAGTCCCTCTTTCTCTCTCTCTCTCTCTCTCTCTCTCTCTCCCTCTCACCCCCCAGCCTCACTACTCTCTGTCTTTGTCTCCCTGTTATTATTCTCCTCACAGGCTGCTGTGCAGAACCTTGGGGGACTGGATCCTTGGCAGATTTTTCAGAACGTAACACCATAGAAAGATGTGATCCTGACAGAGCCTGAGAGCGAGAGGTCTGTGGGGGAGAGCCAAGCCTCCTCACCACTATGCAGAACATTCCAGCACAGGAAACAGGAAGCGTGTCTGAAAACACTCTCACTGCTGAAAGATGGCACCTTTGAGCATTCAGATTGAAATACAGTCTTCATTAGGATATGATGGGGATCATTTACACAGCTCATTGCCATACTGAGAAATATCAGTGGAGATTGTGTTTACTGTAATTTCTGCTGTGTAATTAGGTTTATATGTCTTGTGGTAGAGATATATTGAAAGTAATTTTTTGGTTAGTGTGACTCTCTGATCCTCTCCTGATGCCATGAGAAAACAGCTCTAGGTTTAAGGAAACCATGAGGAAAGTAAGGGCTATTATTTGGATTGGGTGTCCCATTTCAGCACATTATAGTTTTCATCTCGCTCTGAGTGCAAAATTGTGCCAATTTAACTCCACCATCACTCTCACAGTGGGCAAGCATTTAGTATCACACCGTAGTATCAGAGCAGCTCACCAATCTGAAAGGAGAAACACCCACATATATGTGTGACCGAAATACGCAGTCAGATTACTGTAAGACATTATTTGTGTCTGATCCTGCTGAATGTGGCACTGCATATTTCCATGGCAACCATCCGCAGATTGACTGTAACTCCACGAGTGGAGCTACTTCAGGGCTGCCAACATGCCGAGTAGTTTCAATTCTTCGGTGGAGAACTGCGAAATTTGCTAAATCTCCACTACAGCCATGCATTTCAGAGTGACCCTCCTGCCTCTGTCACCCTCACTGACCAAATGTGAATAGCAGCTGAGAGCAGCTTTTCAACAAAGGGCCATGGTCAAGATCGGCAAACAAGAGGCTGCATTCTGCTTGAATCAGTCCAATCAGAATCAGCACAGCTCAGCCAGAGCAAATGTTTACAAGTTCAATTTGAATGTCATGAATGCAGAGACAGCCACATAACCACAGATTCTGCATTTAAGACACCAGCTGCAGCTAGATCTCAGCTTCCCTGTCTTATTACGGCACAGTTCATTCCTATGCACCTCTCAAATATAAACAACAGGGTTAGCAGAAACACTGCAATGTATGCTCCATGTGTGTGTGTGTTTACATATGTATAACTTAGTTTATGTAATGCTGGTGTTCAGTAAAGTATATTGTTTGCCTGCCTGGAAATGAGTCATCATATGCTGTGCGGCATTGTTGCCGAATCCACGCAGGAAAAAAAGGAACGGGCTCCCAATGAGCCGTAAACATGATGGAGCTTCGCTTAGAAACAACGAGACAATTTACCAGCGAGGCAAAGCATTCGGCTGACAAGCGACTGCTGTGACAGGCGCGTCTGGCAAGTTTCAAGTCTAAGCAGTGAAAGCACAAAGGAAGCGCGACGACTGAAACGAGGCCACTGACTGGTTTCCTCTACTGTTATTACTCTTTCTGCTCGGAGAGGGACTTAGCGTTTTCTCTCGCCCTCACCCCGCTGGTGGAGCAGCGGTCTATTACTGCCACTGCCATTCATCAGAGATCCTGCCCTTGGTCGCTTGGTGCCCACCAGGGACAGAGAGGGGTGAGGGGTGGATCAATACCGTGAGGTCTCAAACTCGCTATTTCAATTAAGAAAAAAATGCGAATTCTCTGTGCCCTGAGGGTAATGGTAAAGCCCAAGAGGGAGACGGGGGACTGTGTGTTTGATCCACCTCAAACCCTCCCCTTGCCAGCTCTTTTCACATCCGCACACAGTACATCCAGCCACTGATGAGGAATGTGGACATAGTACAAACGGCTTAAGCATTTCAACAGATATGGCCTGAGGCCAGTCTATCCTCATATTTACTAATCATAACACGTAGCTTCGGGCTGCTGTCAGGATCACAGCAACATGACTGTCTGTCGCAACGGCAATACTGTGTCCTGAAGTGAAACAGAGCTCTACCACTGTTACTGTAATCTTCCTGTTCATACTGTGGCAAGTTGTACCAGTGTGTGCACAATCCTCTGTTTTCTCATTCAGCAGGTAAAGAAGCACATGGACTCCAGCGGAAGTCATACAAGAAAAAAAAAAACAAGAAACAACAACTCCAGATGACAAAAATAAACTACTTATGACTGGAGATTTTAGCTGAAAGTCTAAATCTAAGTATCACAGCATGATAATTTATATTAATATAATATATAATTATATATTATATATAACATTATTTATCTAATGTTATATTAAAACACTACATGGATGCTAGCAAAAAGGTAAGTATGTTAGGCACATCAAGCAGCTATACCACCCTATCCTCTCTTACCAAGCAGCTAAGCTTGGATGTGCTTTGGTATTACAGTCTAGTTAGGACACCTCCACGGGTTTCTGGTCCTACTTCCTATAAAGGTCCTAATTTGTTTATTGGAGCCATTCCTTATAAGGGATCGTTGGCCAAACAAATTATTAGTTCTTTGGATGTCAGTTGAAATGAAAGGCACCTCTGAAATGCTCCACGACCAAGAGTGACCACTGCTTAAAGAAGAAAAAAAGTTTGCTGCAGGATGTAGTGTTGGTGGGTCGGTAAGGACATCATTCAATCTAAATCAGGTGTAAACCAAAACGTCAGTCAGGTGATGAGAGCACTGCCAAACCCTGCTCACTTCACCAAATATTCCAAGTCGCTTATTGAAAAGAGTAGGAGTGATACCCTCCAGGCCCCACCCCCTTCAGTCAAAAAAGCAATATTCTGATGCAACACATTGCAATGTGGTGTTGTACGTTATTTTTCATAAGAGTTACCCTTAAGAGGATAATAAACCACAAAAGCAGAACTCCCTCGCAGTATAAATTACCTAATCTTGAGGCGAAGGTGGAACATTTCCCTTGTCCCTTAATGCCAACCAAACACAACACCAAATTTGCCTTGTGCTTTTGGTAGAAGAGAAAATTAAGTCAAATGAACAAAAGCTAGCATCTAACAGACTTGAACAAACCACAGTATTATCAGTTATTTCAAAAGAAACAGGAAATTGGTCATGACTTTCCACGAAACAATGTGGTCAATGTTGTCAACTGATGCAATCAAGCTAACCGTGGAAGCTAGATTCCTCTCACATCATCTGTCCTCTAAAAGAAATCATCTGAACTTTGCTTAGTGCTATGTTTATATGACCGGTTAGAAAGCAGTTTTACAGGTACAAAACATGAATTCTCTATACCCACAGATAACAGCAAAGGCTTAGCTCAGCAGGTCAGCTCAGCTTGAAACTGAAAAGTCCCAGTGTACTCTGAACCATTCTTGCCTCTCTATATTACCATAGTTCAGTCTGTTCCCTCAGAGCTGGCCTTGACTTTTTAAGGTATGGCCCTTCCTGTGAATCCTGAGCTGTCTTTCTTTCGCAGGAAATGAGAAATGCTGTACCACAAAACGCTGGAGTGATAAGTTGTCAAGACAGGAATACAGAGGTATTCCTTATCTCCAGGTCGGAGTCCATCCCTATTCCAAGCGTCAGAGGGGAGAGGAAATTTGTCTGTCCTACTGTCGAGGAACAGAGCTTGCTTTATCATCAGCCATGTTGACCGGAAAGGTAGGATATTCTTCACAACAGGGATGAACGCTCACTTCATACATACAGAGTAACTGTCACGGTAAAAACAGTGGCAATACAACACATTTTACAGCTTTAACCTTTGATGCTGTGAAGTAGATCATATGGCAGACTATTTTTCATTCCTGATTATGGGTATGTGGCAGCCATCTTTTAACTGGAACGTGTAACAATGACAATTTAGTGAAACACAGATGGATAGCTTTTGTATCATTCTATGTTCTGGCATGTATCAGCTCTGTTATAATCACATGCTGACCCTGTCCAATATGCTGAGCGGAGCAGCTGTGAGGCCAGCCCATCCACCATGAAAATGTATTGATTTTTAATTCAATTATTATTAGTCCTTTAAAAGAACCGTCACAGATACATCGAGGCGAGTGCTGTCTCATTACGAGCGCTGGAACGACATTTTAATCACAAGATAATTACAAAAGGAACAACTCGTCAACAACCTCCATTTGGGAGCACATGACAGTGATAGCTGCTCATTTGTTTGAGGTAAGAGGCCAATCAAGTGGCATCCGTTTGAGTGGATTTCTCTAGTTCAGTTATAATTTCCTGCTAATCTAATTATGTCCTCGTCAGCCAGAGTATGAAGTGCAGGCACTGGGGAGAGCTCAACAGCATCTTCTACAGACTTAAGATGAAGAGTCAACATGATGTGAAATGATCTGTAAAGTTTCTCATGCTAAAATCCCTGTCCTTTTCACAAAGTGAAACTAAGAAACTGTCACCATCATTAGACACTCACTTCAGCACTTTTTTAAACAATAGACAGAGCCTAACTCAATTAGGCATTCTGTGTTTTAGCATGGAACTCTTGTGATTTAAGCAGAAGAAAAAACAGAGAGAGAAAGCGAGAGTCTTAAGAGACTGTGAAACAAAGCCTTTGAAAATCTGTTGTATGTTGAAGGTTCTAATGAATAATATGCTATCACTCATTAGTATGACATTTCATATGAACACATGCATGGGGGGTGACTAGATGAGCATGTTAGCATGTACTTAACTTTCAAGAAAACCAATGTGTGACATCAATCAAATGCAGAAATGGAGGATGTCTGTGATTTATGTCAGGAGACAGAATCTCATTTCCATTCTCTACATTGTATAAGGGAGAATGTTCTTAACAGGGAGCAATAAAGCATGTATATTTGAGCTGAGGTGTACTCATGAATACCCCAAGAACATAAAACTCAAGGATGTTAGCGAGGCATTTCCACTTGTGCAGACAAAAATGCTTCAAAATGTAGTGTTTTGTATTAGTGAATTATTTCTGATTCGTTTTCATTAATTAAAAACTTTTAAAGATATAATTTTGGACAATGAAAGTCACAGCAACTTGAAAAAAGGTGAAAGTTGGAAATTAGGTAACAAGGAAGCTTATTTGTAATGACTTCCATTTCCATATGTTATCTAATGTTTCCTATTCCCTATTAATGCTTTGTTCAAGAACAAAATTCAACTGTTTACTTATTGCAACAGATATTTCCATGGTTTTTTGCACATTAGACCAATGAACTGAATCAATTTCTAATGAGGAACAGGCTCTTGGTAAAGTATAAAAAGCAATCTGCATTGCTGAGCAGCCAAAGATTCAACATCTGTGTGGTATGACCACCATAAGAGGAGACAGGCATTGTATAGTAATATTTTAATACAAACAAAAGTTGGGTTTCACTTGGGTTTTACCACACTATGATCAACGTCCTCCCCCATCCACTATTTACATTTCTGTATGGGTATGCAGGAAAACATGGTTGTGTTTAGATTTGTCCCTGCTACCTAAATAGTATGGGACAATTTCTAATTATTATCTTTCACTGGAGTCCATCTTTAGTGATAACATCTTTAGTAGTAACTGACTTGAACAAGTTAGGGGGGAGGAAGGATTTAGAGATGACCACATTTTGAGGATAGGCGTTTCATCTACAAGAAAGTCTGGAACCTGTTAAAAGATGAAGTCTTTGTCATGACAAATAATCCTCAGTGCCTTTTCTTCCAAGGTCCTCATAAAGAGAGCACATGTCATCATACAGGGACGGGTTCCTCAGAGCACACTCATAAAGACGATGGATACTTCCGTCATCTCCCTCTGCCCTTGTTAGGGTGAAAGATGCCAGCGCTGGCAAAAATGCTTCTCTCTCTCCTTCAATATCTCTTTATCAGCAGCTGCCAGAGCTCCTTGTAGAATAAAGTCAAAACACAGACTTGCCTTCACAGGAAAAAAAACACCCACTAATTTATTCCGAGGCTTTGACATCTCTTTAGAAAGCAAACCTCCAGCAGCTGCTTTCTAATTCAGCATTAACACCACTGGCAGTGGGATATAGGATCGATGGAGCATCATTTTGGTGCTGTGTATTTTGAGCAGCCCAAGTGCCTCACTCAAGCAAGAGACATTATTGGTGGAGACAGACCCATGAGAAGGAACAGCGTCGTCGTCCCCCCCCCAATGCACTCTACGCGCACAAGACTTTCCCGCTCATTCCAAATATGAAAGGAACATATGCTTCCTGAACTTTTTATCAATATATCAGAGTTTTATGTAACATCACATCAGAACAGAAAAGCATATTTAAATGGGCGATGCCTTGCATGCTGGTATCTGAAAGATGAAAAAATTAGGAAATATTGCATTATTTTTCCATGAAATGACACTCACAATGACACAATGGATCCAATGTTACATTTGACAAACACAGCCTGTTGCATTTAAAGATCTGGTATGCTGGTATCTGAAAGATGAAAAAATTAGGAAATATTGCATTATTTTTTCATGAAATGACACTCACAATGACACAATGGATCCAATGTTACATTTGACAAAGACAACCTGTTGCATTTCTACAAAGGTTTTTTTTGTTGTTGTTATCTACAGAAACAAGCCACGTGCACATTGACACACCGGTTGGTAGGTTTTATATTAAAAGTGTCTGTTCCTGGGTTCACAAGCAGGCATGGATAGCAAATCAAAGAAATTTGGTGATAATTATATGTTATGACTGAATTGTTCTGAAACATTACCTTTGAAGCACCGGTCTGTTTCAGTGATCTCTGTGAGGGCCTACAGAATGTGGCGGACGTGGCCCAAGCCTCAGTGTACCCACGATTGACATTGTAAAAATGTATCTTCTTTTGCACATTAACATGGGGAGACATGAGGAAGGTGATGAAGATGATGATGATGGGGCTGATGACAGCTGAAGATATGGATGGCCTCATCTCCTTGTGGGTATCCCAGATGTAGGTGCTGGGGGTGGATAAAGCATGAGTTTCTTAAATGAAAATGACAAGACACACACAAACATGATTAATCTGCACAAGAACATATTTGTATTTGTGAGCAAAGTGCCCACTTGCTTTGGTTCGAGAATATGATTATGAAAACAGGAGGTGTACCTGCTAACCTTTATCTCATAGTATGCCTTCATTATCACTGATAAGAGTAATTTTTAAAATAAAGTAATAATCAAAAGTCACAAAGGCTTGAAAAACAGTGTGCCATTTGCTGTAACACAAAGGATTCAGGCTTCAAATGCAAAATGCCCATCACACAATAAAAAAAACTGTAATAAATTACATTAAATTGGTTTGTTGCTTTTTCTCTCCATACATTGCCGAATAGCAGACACAGGCACTTTCAATCAATTTGTAAATTTGGAAGCAACGCTTCAAACAAAGCAGCAACAAACTATGCACAGAAAGTTACCTTTGTACTCCAAATAAACACATGATCATTCTAAATGAATAACATACTTGATATCAGCCTGCATGAAGGAACCCAATGTTCCAGCTAAAGAAGCTCAGACATTGCTGCTTTAATACAGAAAAAATGAAACTCAGCTAAACCAAAAACATTGGATCCTCACTCGATCCCATTGTTTTCTTTACACTGAAAGGTTTGGGCAGCGGGGTGTTAGAGAAGCATTCAAGACACCATGTTCCTAACACCACAGCTATATGGTGCCTGAAACACTCCCAGTGTATGTATTATTCACTGCAGTGTTATTCCACAGTGTCATCAGGACTGACAAAAGAATGCAGAAATTCTATCTTAGCCAGGAGCGCCCCCCACACACACACACACACACACACACACACACACACAAACGCCCACACACTCCCCCGCCAATTCTCCTCTGCTCACACAGTCAGTTCTGTTGTTGACAATTAAGCCACTGCAAGGGAACTTGCCCGCAGAGCCAAGGACAGAGGAGGAGCAGCAACCTTTTGTGAGATGCAGGGGCATTTCTAAATTCAAGACAGCTGCAATCAACATAAGGAAAAAAGGACTGCACTGTTTATATATTCTATAGGCTGCAAGGCAACATCACCTTGTGTGTGGACATGCATGTGTGCCTGTATATATGTGTGTGCCTGTATGTGTCTGTGGTATCTGCTATGTATGTGCATGCATATATGTATGCTTCCACTTGTGTCTGTGTGAGCATGATTGTGTGCATGTATGTATGTGCCTATGCATGTCTGTGATACTTGACATGCATGTGCCTCTACATATGTGCACCCCTATGTTTCTATAGAAATTTGTGTTTGTATGCATGTACACAAGCATGCCTGTGGTACTGATCATGTATATACACATGTATAAGTGTGTTGGCATAAGGTGGGGGGAATGTGAGAAAGTGTTCGTTTGTATTTGCATGTATATGTGTATGTGCATGGGGTATGTATTTGTGTAGTCTCATCTCACAGAGATGTAGGTTTAGAACATTGATTCAAGAGGACTTCCAGTCATGAGGATCGCTGCTGTTTTTTCCTGTGTGTGTGTGTGTTTGTCTGTCTGTGTGTGTGTGTGTGTCTGTGTCTGTGCGTGTGTGCGTGTGTGTGTCTGTGTTTGTCTGTCTGTGTGTGTGTGTGGGTGTCTGTGTGTCTGCGTCTGTATGCCACTGACCTCCCAACCAGCAGGAACTCCCCCACCAGGTTCTGCCGCCGCATGGCCATGAGGATGCCACGCACGGTCATGCCCTCGCAGAAGCAGGCCACCACGCGGGCCTTGGGCAGGTGGCCGCGCAGCTTCAGCAGCAGCCTGTCGAAGCTGTGCTCCCCGGCATTGCTGTAGATCTTGTCCGAGTGGGCGATGCAGATCCCCTCTTTGGCCGCCATGTCTTTGAATGCCTCCATGCCACTCTCCCCATAGTTCCCTGGACATGGAGAATGAGAAGGCATGGTTGGCATTTGGATTGTGAAGGTTTTGATTGCCCACCAGTAAAAAAAATGAATAAATAAAGTTACCCTGTGATTTGCAGTTTGAATGAACTAATAGGAAACTATGGCTGGTTGATTGGTATTTTTCAAATTTTCGAGTAAATCGTCCCAATCAGTGTTAATAATTATGCAGTGAAAAACAGAGAGGCTAAGTCAAAGACAAACATATAAACAACACACACACACACACACACACACACCTACACATGCACACGCACAAAGCAAAATTAAAATACACGGACTCCTTCTTCACTAAATGAAGTGTCAGGGATAGACTATAAATAAACTATGCTAAATCTAAATGCTAATGCTAGATGTTTCACTTTCGGTCTATTTACTATGTAATGAGTCTCGCAATCTGTATAGTCATGGTAGCAGATGCTTTTAGGCAGAAAATCTCAGCAGCATATGGGATGGACTATTGATGCTCTGTCATAATCCAACCATTCATCCTCTCTATTAATGGATGTGTTTTGAGCTGTGTGTTTGTGACTGTTTGTCCTTTTTGGGAAATAAAAACAAGTTGAAAGTCCATAATTCCTCCTCTGACGCAAGCCTGTAATGCTCTCCGATTAACTCACATGATGGCACAGCAATTGTGTGTGAAAAAAGTGGGTGCACCACACACCGTTAGGAGTGAAATCTCCTGTCCCTCTGGCTGGTGGAAATGACGAGGGAAGTCTTTCAACAAAATGCAACATCCATCAATGACAGGGCTCCAGGCTGGATGAGTTTAACCCTGTCCACAGGCCTAATTAAGAGTTTACTAGAGCTTAAAATGGCAAACTACAAATGCCTCTCAAGCATGTAAAACACAGAGGTTATAACCACCAAACCAACTAGATTGTTTTTCATCATTTGTTTCTCATTAATATTAAGCCCACCTTTGGTGATTTTACCAGACACTCACATTCATACAGGAGACCCTGTGTTGGTAGTAGTGATAGTAGTGGCTGGATGGCTGTTTGGGCTAAGAAGAGTTAGCCTGAATCACCTAACAACAGGTAAACATCATCTCATCTGGCACATTGGCCCATTCCTGGGATTCTGTTCATGTTTACATCCTGTGAATGACTGCAAATTGCCAAGGAAGCAGTGGTGTGGCATGGCAATATACAGCCACATATATGAGCAGAGGGTGAAAACTGAAGCCTTTGATGCTGATGGTGAGAAAAAGGACAGTGTGCCCAAGATCACCTGGGATTATCTGTGGAAATTGTCAGAGTTTTGCCTCCCCTGGATCCCTAGGAATGTCTGATTCTGGATTAAAGTCTTCCATTCACAAAATATTCCCTGGACCACAATGCAGCATAAAATCTCAGTTTTCCTCCTTTTATGTCAGGTCTGTATTTCTGCTATCTGCATTATCCACACAGTACGCCTCAGAGCCACAAAGGGACACTGGTTTCATGTGTTTGTGTTCGCTGTTCAGAGGATTGTCAAGAGTGGTTCTAGGCTTTAAATGTAACAATGGGATCAGAACAGGCATTAAAAAAATACTACTTCTGGCAGAGGCCCTTTCAAAAACAGCACTGAAATAATATGGTTGCCTGTGGTGTAAATAGCTGCATATGCATGTATTTCAGAGGTGGAATGAATGATGTTGTCACTGAGGGGGGAGTCAGCACGATAGACACGACATTGACATTTGACGTTTCACTTTTGGCGTGATTAACGTCAATGGCAATATATTTGTCAGCAGCCACAGGGCTTATTAATAGAGCTGTTTTACAATGCTGTTACCATTGCCTTCACAAGGGGTTTCTGCATGTCTCTCTAAGCCAACCTCTGTAAAGAAGCTGTCACATTCACAGGGAGGGAACAAAATAACGCTGTGTTCTATTTAGGAAAACAGGAAGAGTTAAGATTAGAGCAAAATTGATGCCAGGATGGCCAGACTTTTGTCACTATCCAGCAAAACACTGCTTCCAGCGGGTATTACCAAACCCCAAACAAATATTGAATAAGATAACAGGCATCTCCTCAGAGGACATTCAGAAGGACTGTTTTAACAACCATTACTGGTCTCCCTGCATCTCTCTGAAGTGAAATTCCCTCATTAGAAACATGAAAGCAGCACCAGATATTCAACAGGCTAACTGGGATCACACTGACAGACCTCCAAATGCTATTAAGTAGAAATAATGAACACTGACTTTGTCTTCATAATGGCTACTGAATACTTCGCACTGGAGAAAATGATTCCAACTATGAGTGAATCTGCTTTGGGTTGGCAGGTTAAAAAAACAAATAACTAATATTGATTATGTCTATGGTGTACGAAGCCCCCATAACTGTAAGGTGACAGTTTAAAGATTTAGTGATTTAGTGTCAGTGTGGCATATCAGGGATGGTGAGTGGGTCTTATTAAAACCCACCATTCTGGAATTCAATTCTATTCTAATTCTAGAGTAAATGTTGTGACTGGAATTGGAATTAGATATGGAGGAAAATGGTTAATAACAGGGAGTGAATTGAGTGAGAGAGAGCAGGGGAAGCTAATTCCATCTCTGCAGGTCTTGTTAATTTGCCACCACATGGAGGAAACTGGGCCATCTAAACAGAGCAATGTGGTACTGAAAAGCATTGTGTTGGCCACACTGGATTTATGACCAGGTGGTCATAGGTTCAAACCCATGGAGTGGTCTTACTGCATTTCCCTCTAGTAAACAACAGGACCGGTATTTCCTCAGTATAACTGCAGATGGTAACAGTATATGGGCAATAAGTGATCTCCAAACCAACTAATAACTCCTCTGACAGCTGCAGCGATGATGCACAATGACTGCAGAAAAGGAAAGCTGGTTTTGAGCGGGTATGAGGGGGGCAGGAGCAGTAATTCATATCTGTTCATCCTTTGAGCTGCTGAAGTGTCACAACCCCATCTGATAAGCTTGTTGGCAAAACAATGAGAATTTCTCTGAAGGATGCTTTTCTCGGCACTAAGGCTCTCTGTCACCCTCAGAGACCCAGCTCTGTAATGGGAGAGTCATGTCGCTCACGACCCGAGTCATTTCATTTCCTTGCCTGTCTGACAGTGAGGTGAGGAATCCAGTCACCAAGCTCTTTCTCAGGAATGGGTGCCTATTACAGCGGAGGCTCAAGGTTGTGGGGGGGGAAGTGGACACTTGGCAATGAATCTGACCCTGGGAAACTCTATAGCCACCTCAGGAGGGGAGAAGGAGAAGGAGAGGCTGGGGCCTGCTCTCAGCAGGCCGAGTGGCCTCTCATCAAACTCATCCAGATCTCCTCAGAGCCCTGTCAGTGGCAGGAGAGGCGATGTCACTTTGTCTCCATGTGCCCCTCACAGCTCACCTCCTTCACAGAAACGGCCCCGCCCACTTCAGCCATCCCCTCTACCCCCTTCTTCTGGTACGTGTCGTAGCACGTGGGTGGGGATCGATTGAAAAGTCAAGAGCTACTTATGCTTTAAAAGACAATAAGCAGTGATCGATGGGCACTCTGACCTGCCTACAGAGGCCAAGCAGCTGAACCTTTTGAAAGACTCGCCGTAATTCTTGCTGATGGTCAATCTGGCACTCAGCAGACAGGAGATGTCATCCAAGCCTCGTGATTAGGTGTTACATCATCACACACAGCTGTAGTACTGAGCAGGATCTCTATTATAAAGACTATGAGCAGAGAAGTCTGGGACAAAATCCCAGTCAACCACGTCAGCATCCGTCACTAGCAGCTCGGCACCGCCGCATAAGCCACCACAGCTGAACAGTATTCATAAAAACTGAAGGCCTCCTTCCCTGTCATTCACAAGCCAGTGGACAATGGCACCTGCATCACAGCAACACAGAATACCCTTTGTTTTGAAGACCCCATAGACCACTCCCTGAGAATAAAACCCCATGCCACCCATACAAAAGCGTGAGACACGATTCATGATCCACTGTATTCAGACTGAAATGGCAGCTAATGGGCTCGGTGCACATTCTGCTCTATTTCCCAACCTTGAAAAAAAAAGCTGTGACCAGATTTTGTAACACAGACATTTGTCTTCATCACAAGGGGTGGTTAAGATGTGTGTGTGTTTGGGAGGGGGGGTGGCGGGGAATGAGGCGAGCCGGGAAACGGGCTGCTATGCGGAGGCATCTTCAGCTGCTGGTTTAATAACACAGAGAGAGGGAACGTCGGGGGCCCTGGAAACCATCTGCGCCAATGGCCCGGTGACCGTGCTGCTCTCAATAACGACATCACTCCTCATCCCCTCGCTGGAGAGGGAAAAACGGGCCACAGCAACCAGGGGCGTCCAGCACTCCAATATGAGGCTTTGCTGATAGACTTTGCCTGGCCGTTGGCTCACAGCTACAGCAGTGTCTGAATAGCTCCTAAAGATCCACACAGTAGTGTTTGGATATATCCACCTTTTCCACACAGGACTCTGGCCTTTGCAAACATAGAGCAAAAACGAAAGTACACTTCACATCCTGATGCTATTAAAACAGAATGTTAAAAGCAAGCAAACATTACTGCACATCTACATCACAGTAAGAGTGTAATTAAAAGTTGTCACTGCAAAGGCGGTGTAATGCTCAGCTCTGTTTCTGCTCAGTGGATTAAGCATGTCAGATCAGTGTGCTAAAACTGACAGGGGGCTACAGCTACAGTGACACATGGAGTTTATGGTGAAACAGGAGCCTGAGGCCCTGACATGGTACAGAAGGCCACCTCCACCAGCTATGTGCAAAGTCCTGTAATTAGTCTCACAGTGAGATTAGCTAATGGCAGATGGCAGACATGCACCACCCACCCACCCCCACCCCGTAACACACACACACACACACACACACACATTTGAAGGGGGCACCTCTCCGAAACAGTTTTAAAGAAAACCTTGTGCCATTTTCTGCCCATCTCTTTGACAGGCTTGGTCGTCAAAGTTCAAACATCAAAAAGCAGATGCATCTCAGCGGCTGACACCCGGGCACCGTCAGCTATATCAACAGCATATGACAGACTGAGAAAAAGTCGGAGAAGGTGTGACTCCTCGGTCGCGCAGTCACTTAAACATTTTCCATCGGGAGCTGGCTGAAGCATTCCACCGTGCTACATTTAACCAAATTACTAACCATGGAGACGGAGTCATGTCAGGCGACACTGCACTCTGATCAAGGGTCGAACGGATCGAGAAGAAATAATGATAATTGATGACAGTGACTAACTCTGATTAATCTTCACTAACTCACAGCAGGACTGCAGTGCCGACAGAGCCTGTTATCTTTTTTTTAAACCATCAGAAACTTTTTATGAGCTAAAGGCAGGAATTTGGTTTAACCTGCTTACGCTTTGTGCAGTACTTTGAAGAATTGAGCAAGTGTTCCTCTTTTGTCATTTAGGCAAGGTTATGAGCTCACCGGTCTCAGAAATAAATAAAAATGTGTTATGTAATTTACCAAAAAATTCCATTTCCTTAATTTCACTGTGCAAAACAAGAGCACAATGCAATTAGATTAAATTTCTAATCATCATTGTTTGTTCCCTTAGCTCACACTAAAAATAAAGAGCAACAAGGAGTGGGTATTACACACACTGGCATGCAGCTCCAGAATTCATTCATTTTAGACTGATGAATGAGTGGTTGGTGGTGGGGAGGGGATGTTGGTCCAACACCAGTTGAAAAGTAATGGGGGAGAGGGAGGGAAAGAAGAATGGAGAGAGAGAGGGAGAGAAGGAGAGAGGGAGGGGAACATTCTTCACTGCTGGAGAAGCTGGAAGAAATTCTCAGAGCTTAAGAATAACAAGTTCTTATAAGAGAATGCCGTCCTTTAGGCTCTCATTGCCTGGCTCCGGGTTTTACTCTTAGAGTAATTATCTGAACCTTGATTTGTCGCAGTTGCGAGCCTACTCTCCCTAACACCGGTTATCGCTCTGAAAGGATTAGAGACGTACTCATAATTGAAGACTCTGCCATGAGGAAATTAAATGTAAAAACTCATTGGCAGGCGGCCTGCCCCAGGGCACCTATCCAGCACATGATCGGTGTCTCAACCAATGAGCTGGAAGTCTGGCAGGTCATCCGTCTGAAACTTACAAGGTCATTCTCTTCTGGAGCAGTTCTACATGTCATTCTGAAGGGTTCGTAGCAGCAAATACAGGGTTTAACTGTTGGGAAAGTTACTGCAGATGAGCTGCACTAGTGAAGACCATGTTACAGACAAGGCGAGACAACATTGCCCCATGTAGAAAGCAGGTACTTGACATATATTGCTTTAATGCTGAGATGGTGTTGATTTGTATTGCCTGTGCAGGAACCAGTTGTGCAAACTAATGGCTTTGATGAGCGCAGCCAACAAGCCCAGGAAAGAGGGATCACACCGCATGGGCTCGGCGTGGTGGAGGGAGCGCTACCTCACACAACCCCCCCCCACATCCTGCAGGATTACACAGCATCATTAAACAGATGAGAGAGGCATCAGCCTGAGCCATCGCTCCCCCGCCCACCACGCGGAACACCTCTGCTTCAGTATCAGAAGCCGTGTGCCGTTCCCCACCAGGCAGAGATCAGTTCGCAACCCCCACATTATATAAAATACAAAAAAAAAAAAGCGAACTCAGAAAAATATGAAAAATCTGGCTAAATACAGCCATACTCACTGGCCTGGTCATTAAAGACCGTGAGGTTGTGGGTAATCTTACAGACCAGGTAGAGCGACCTACTTTCCACCTTGTGGGTAAAAATTCAGTGAGTGTGTGTGCAGAGACGCTGGGAAAGCTCAGGGGGAATAAGGTGAGAATGAGAGCTTCCGTGGCAAGGTTACTAAGCAGTGGCTGCTCCTAAACAGAATACACATGAACAAACGGCAAAGGAGAGAAAAATCGCCAACAGAATGGACATAATCATGGAAATGAAATCTTGGAAATAATCTATTAATTATGGGGTTTTTTTATGGCCATCCTCGGAGTCCTCTTCAGGAGCCTCAGAGCAGGTTCTATTTATAAAGGCCAGGTTGAAGTTGGTGGCAACTTGCATAGGTTTTGCAATGAGGGAAATTACTGCTGCTGCTGTGAGCGAAAGATAAATAATATCCACAGATGACCAATTAGAGGAGCATTTCAGATGGGTCCTGTTAAGAATCACAAGTAGGCTTGTGTTTTGACAGTATTCTGAATTACCATAAATTGTATTGCCTTGATTTACAAACTGTATTTGAAATACAGGCTATACTTGCATTCATAAATTATTCATGCATCATAACGAATGTGCTTTTGAAAATCGCATCCTGTTCTCTTTTGTGAGGCAGCCAAAGAGTGCAAGATTTAATGAAGAATGATTAAATTCAAATTGTTCATGATAATGTGCATTTATATATTGGCCCAACCAAAAGAGGTACCGCCAAAACTAGCTAACGAAGCTTGCTGATCTACCATACAATGAAATGTATGATGGCCAAGGTCATGTTTGTTCAGTCTGTGAAATAATCACATTGCTGTTGCTGCACTCCCCCAATCAAATTATGCAGTCTTGCTTGTCTAGGTAAAATATCTACTTCCAAACTTACAAATGTACAAAAATACTTCTTTTTTCACTTATTCTCTGTGTTGTCATTGCCGTCGTTATCTTTCATTTGTCATTGAAGTTAGGAATTCCAAATAACATGGAAGATGAAGGTTGTTAGAAAGGTTGGTTTCAAGGGGGAGGTGGGGACTAAAGACCTGTGACAGATATAAAAATACAGAAATATGTAATTGTACCGTTTCCAATCTTCAAAAATTCCAATAAGAAAAATTAACAGTACAAAAACTCAAAAGCTAACCAAATAATTTCTTATGCTATTTGACATTGATTTGAGCTGACATGTTCTGTTACATATCATACAATAATCCCTCTAATCCATTTCATAGCATTACCGCCAAAAGCACACGTGCATTGTTCTAAGTGGCATCTGAAAATAACACTGAAATAGCCAAGATGTAGCTAAAATTGTTTCAAGAACCACAGAAGCAATTTCTCCTGTAGTCAGTTCAACCACAGAGAAGGATTTCATACCCACATAGAGTACATGTGAATCACATTAATGTAGAACGTGAATGTAAAAAATCTGGGGGGAAGTTTCAAGCTCATTTTGTCACTGGTGAAAGTGATGTGTGTAATTTGTACCCTCAGACGAACACTACGGAGCTGTGCGAATACAGCACTCCAGGCATGAGCTGACGCACTATCATCGCAGGGTTCTCCTGCACGGGTACCCAATCACCGCTGGTTCCTTGTCTGTTGTTCCTCACCAGAAGAGCCGGCTCTGGGAGCACAGCTGCGTTTTCGCTGCTCAGCCTCATGGAATGTTCCGTCATAATGAGAGAGTGCAGAATTGCTCGGGGAGCGCAGCACTCAGCCCGGCTAAATTAGAGGCCAAACACAAATCCAGGACCATGGTTGTCTGGGAACAGCTTGAGAGAATCCACTGGCACGACCAAGGGCCAGCTGCATGGCTGCCAACACAGCTTGTCTGTGCTACAGGAATAAACTGAATGCTTTTAAAAAAAACAAGTCCAGGAGGTGGAGGGGGTAAACTCCTAAGCACAGAAACTGACTGTACTATCTGAAAGCACAAAATTGCCCAGGATATTGAACATATGTGTGCTTGTGTGCATAGTAGGTACAACACACCAGGTACATCCAGTGTGAACTGATATTTGCTCTTTTTATTCGCTCTTGCTATGTCTATTTGTCTGAGATGTCTGTGAATGCAGATACAGCAGAAGCAATGTTTTATTACAGTTTCCTTCTCTAGCTTTCATTGCAAAGGCATTTCAGACAATATCACAAAATAATCAGTTTTACAACTCAAAGGCAAGAAAATTATAATTATGATTGTACATACTGTTCAGACCTAAGATGAGCAGATAACATTTTCCTGTGTTTTTCATTAGTTTGTCCCTGCTTTGGTTAGGCCACATAGACTTAGGAGCAATCTTACTGACTGCTTCTTCTTACTGCTGCCAGGGTTTGGCTTCAAAGGGAGCAAGGAAATCTGCTGGGCTGCGGTCCAGGTGAACAGCTCTTGGAAGGCCTTCGCTGTCGATGAATATTACATGTGTCATGATGCCACAGGTGCCATATAGCCACCCCCACCCCTGTGACACACACACATGGATATGCACGCGTGCGCACACACACACACACACACATGCACATACAGTTCTCTGTGAGCAGGGGGATTTTATCCAGATATCCCCCACCTCTCAGTGTTTCCTCCTTGCTGCCTGTGCTCCACTGACAGACACTATAGTGACAGGGCCTGGCCTGCTCTGTCCCTATAATTCATCACTTCTATTGCGGCTGATCCCCCTGCTCCACTGTGGCCATTCTACCAGCGCCGCGGCAATTGCCAGGTCTGGGAATCCAATTCACAGCTGCACTTCCGTTCTCAGCACAGCCCCCCGACACCTGTCTGCACCCCACCTCGCCCAGGCGAGAGCGTTCTGGAAGCTTCTTTCTGAAAGCCGCTGTCACGCTCACACCTCCTCTCTTTTCCTCACGCCCCTCCACCTAAAAGGAAGAGCTTGTGAAGGAACCAACAGGTAGGCCAGATTTTTTCATCATCATTTTCCTTTATCAAGCGGGCCTGCAGATGAATCGGCTCCATATGCCTCTCGCACAGTGACATTTCATATTTAAAAATGTATATCAGACAAATACACAGCAAGCTGTTGACCTGTTCCCAAATGGTGAGTGCCACATCATTCTACTAATAAAACACAGTGTGACAATACCAGCTCTCATAAACGAACAGTACCAGCTGTACGTTGGCTTGGGATGTGTGTTACAATCATAACTCAAAAAGCTTCACCATGCCACATGAGTTGACATTAACGTTGTTTTAATACAGTTTTAATAGTATCACAATTTCACAAATGAAGAGAGCATGTCAAAATGCTTTAATCTTCTAGCCTCATCTTTATTCAAAGGAACCGAGTGTGGATCTTTTCTGAAGTAATTATCATTAATGTTAAATCCTCTTTTTGCTACTGTTTATCAAGTACAAGTTCGTTCATTCCAAAAAAACAATCATAGGTTATTAATGCAGCGTGTTCCTCACACATGACGGGAACTTCCTCGCATTGTCATTGTTAACTTCTTTCAAGGTAATATTTTTGTTGTTGTTTGTTTCATGATCAGTCTTGCATTGGCTCTATCATCCCGTAATGAAGTGAACAGACGGCACAGTACTACATTTCTGCTATAAATTATTGCAATAGCTTTTTTCTGCATAGGTATAATGATTTGTTTCTCAATGTTCATCTGCCTTTAACCTTGTGGTTGATTGTTCACACTTGCAAAGTCTGAAACACACCGACATGCCCCACATCCACAGGCCTTTAGCCGTGACAGTCATTTTACAACATATCGGGGTTTGCCTAAAAAGCAATTGATCTTTCCTCCACTTCATCCTTTTTACCCTCCCATTGAAAACGGGGAGACGCTGAGGAGGTCCAAGAGGTTGTGTGATATAGGAATGAATAGGCCAGAGGACCACGGGGAAGAGGACAAAAGGAGATGTCAGCATGAGGATGAAGAGCAACACAATGATATGAAGTGAGATATGCAGGTATAAGAGTGCAGAACTGTGCTGGGATGTGAAAAGAGAATGGTGCAGGCAGAGGGATAAAAGAATAAGAATAGACAAGGTTAAAAGGTACAGCAATGAAGAAAGATACAGGGATTAGAATGGAGAATTGGGCAGGGATAACAATGCAGAAGGGAGAAGGGACAAGATTGAAAAATCATACAAGCATTAGAATGTAGAGGGAGAGGAATATGACTGGGGACTGGGGATAGGAATGAAGAATAGTACAGTGAAACAAAGGGAGTGGAATGCAGTTTGAAGGAGAGGAAAAAATCTATCAAAAGAAGTGAATAGTGAAGGACTGAAAATAGAGAAGGGGTTTGAGGATGAAGACAGACATGGATGGGATGATGTGTACGGGCACAATGACAGCTGGGGGCCAGGAATGTGACCAGCGAGTGATACAGGGTTTAGAAGTGATGACTGACGAGAGAATGTGGATGAAGAAGAGGGAACCAGTTCGACACCTTACTGCACACTTTCCTCCGTAAACCTCCCACTGATGACGTATACTTCAAATTCCTTCAGCCCGGAGAGCCGCATATCACTCTGCCGCTATCAGCCCTGTGGCTCAGGAGGCTGCAGAATACATCACCATAAATCTCAGAGAGATGACCCACTGACTCGATCCCTTTTCTCTGACCCTACCAACCATTTAAAAAACATCTCTCTATCACGTAAAATACTTCTTTTTTCTGGATTGATATTTTCTCTCTCTTGGTATCCCAAGAAAGCATCATAACATGGAACACCTTGTTCATATCTACACCCAAAGGAATCCAACAGCTTCTTGGAAGTATTGTTTTGTTGTGTTGAAAGCAATTGAAGAAGGAGGTGTCTGCACAACTTCAGTGACTTGTTAAAAGAGGCATGACACATCAGTTGACCCAGCAGGAAGAATTAAAGGGAGAAGCAGCACCTTAAATTCTGCCACAGTGCGTCATTCGGCCCCATCCCTCCTACAGGTCCTTGCTGGCATCTGCTCGGATGGTAAACCGCTGACCGCCACCAACTGACCCAATTGCACCGTGGTTAATGGCAAAGCCGAGCCTGAGTGGTAATCACCATCACAAATGAAACAGAAAGACCCAACAGCCCTGTTTATTGACCAAAATGCCTAATTCACTTTCACTTCCAATCAGGGATGAAGATTAAACCATCTTAAGGAAAGGCGGGTGGGGTCCCAAATGGGTCATCCTTATCTCCTGAGCAAAGTTGCACAATGGTCACCATTTCAGCCATAGGCAAATATTGGCAGAAAGTCTACCTGACTGTGAATTGGCAATTGATCCCATGTGGAATTACCCTTTCACCACAGGGGATTGCTATACTGCACTGCATTCATCAATTTTTTATTCAAAACAATCAATGGGCTCTCCCAACTGTCAATATCATATATATATATATATATATATATATATATATATATATATATATATATATTTATTATATTTATTTATTTATTTTTTCCTTCAGTAGAATAGCTTTTTTGTTGTTTAGGTTTTTTTTTCTTAGCACATACACTTATCCAGGCCAATTCACAGCATGGAGCACAATAAATGTTTCAGATGGTGAAATTGTCCTGAAACGGTCTTCAGACAGATTTATTCTGGCACCTATGGGTAAAGCTGTTTTTAGAAATATTTTAAACTATAATGCAGCACAAGAAACAACAAGAAAGTGCATCACCTTTGAATAACCCCTATTAGGCAGTTACTACATTGCAAAAGTGGTGGGGGGAGGAGGCATGAGATTTGCAAATTTGCATATATGCTATTCAGGGAGAATGATATTGTGATGAGATGACATATATAATACTAGTGCTTTGCTGTGTATCTGGCTGAATTATGAATGGCAGATATTATTACTGCAGAGTGAGACAAAAAACACAAGTGCTCCAAAAAGATTGGTGGTGGATGCTGCAAATCCTGCAAGTTTCCTTTAAGAAAAAATGGGCTGTAATGTAAAACTAGTGGATTTGTTGAGCAGTTATGAAGTGGACTAATCGGGAGCTCATTAAAGGAATCGCATTGGCTGTGGTTCAGATTGCATGCTCATCAATGTCGCTGCCTGTACGTTGGAGCTGAGCCCCACAGAGTCCCTTGTACAGCGTACCAGAGGAAAAGATCAAAAACATTTTCACTTAAATGTATTATTCATTTCCCTACCACCCTCACATCCCAATGTTTACAATGCAAATTAAAGAGGAGAAATAATGGCTGTTCGCACTCATTTAAGAACTGATGAGAAAAGATGGTGAAATTTCACTGTGGCAAAACCTCGTTTTTCAAATCACTGCATTATTTATTTGCACAGCTGATACCCTTATCAATTTTAATATATATTGTTTTGACTATTACCCTTAATGTTTCAATCAACTTGTCTTGTAACCAGAAGGCTGCAAGTTCACATCCCAAGTCACGCCCTGTCATTGTCTCATCGAACACTTACATATCAATTATTTGAATAAATATCCATGTTAATAAATGGGTATAGGTGAAAGTAATCTGTTTAAGTTGTACAAAATGAGGGATTTTGCTAGCCAGATAATATATTTATCAATGTGGCTAAGATACATTTCTTTCAACAAGGGGAGTTTTATACAGTACAGAAATTAGGAGAACCCAAGCCACTTTTCACTGCTGCCACTGTAAATCCTGTCTGGGATGAGTGTGTGCCTTTCATTGCAATGCATGCATTGCCTTTGCAAGAGAATTTTATTAAAAAAAAAAAAAAAAAACTCAGTTGTTCCATTAGAAGATCAAACCCACTAAACTAAATCATGTTCAGTCTGTTATCCAGCTGAACACTTTACATGGGACTTGTTTTAAGATTATTGAATTTTACCAGAAAACCAAAAAATCAGTGAGTGAAAAATACAGTAAATTATTAGCAGTAATAATACAGTTAAACTGCTACATGTCTGTCAAAGAATGGCCACAGGTACCCATTAAAATAAAATGTTTCAGGAATGCAGTTGTGGTAACCTTGACTGTGGGCAGTGTGAGGGGACTGTCACTCGAAGATGAAGCAGACTGATACAATGTGTTTTCTGCTGCATATGTATCAGTGTGTCTCTGTTTTTTGCTGCCACAGAGATGCATATCTTCACAGGAGCACCTATGTCCTCATCACAGCAGCTGTCTAGACGTTGATAAGGCCCAGACTAGCAATAACAGCTCTCTGTACTTTGACTAGGACAAAGGGGTGGCAAATGTTAATGTCTGCAAGGAATTTTTAAAGATATTTCTCGCTTAAAGTGGTAGCATGTCTCTTCACCACACTGAAAACAGTCCTCACATGTGCACAAAAGTAATCTATTACAGTTTTAAAAGATTTGCACAGAGAATGGTACTGCACTGGGAGAACCTAGTACCTTAGGAGTACCTTATATCCCTTAACACCATGACCCCCAAACTTTTTTCATGGGTTTGAGCTGCAGATAAAATTGCCTCTCATCTGTGAGACAGGCAATACAGTGATGAACAGCTAAGTGATATATGAAGGTACTGCCTGGGACATTGTAAGTTTCTCATTTCCATTCAGCACCCCCAGACCTGTACCAGATATTCATTCCATTCCACTACTTTGTTCTTTTTCTTTCTCTCTGCCCCCCTCTCTCTATGTTTCTCTCTCCCTCCTCCCTCTTTCTCTCCCTCTCTCTTTCTCTTATGTTCTGATTTCAGACCTTCTGAGGGGTCCCAGTCCTGCTATTGTTGTCTCCTCTGTCTCTTCCAACAGGCTTTTGCCTTTAAGCTTTAAGCTTTCTCCTTTGACCCTACATCAGCCCCTGAAACAATCAATTCAGTTAAAATTGGTCCCTTTTTCATGAATTACACATAACTCCCACGAAAGAGAATTCGAGAATTTCTCTGCATAATAGGGAGATTTCTTCATCATTCCATTCTCAAAATCACAGTGAACAATGAATCAAATAACATGTTTTTAAAGCGTACATCTCTCTACGCCTTGCATCATTGTACATCTTGCTGAGGTACAGTGTTATCATTATCAGTATCATTATTTTGTATGTGTCTGATTCACCCAGACTACAGTGCTTTCACATAACTGTACAATTAGTATGTGTAATATCACATCCAATTTATGTTTTTCTTTCTTTGACGATGTGTTCCAAGACCTTCTCCAGAGTCTAGTTTATTCCTTTCCATTGGATAAAAGTTTACTTTTTAAATGCTATCACTGTCGTCCTTGATGGTGCTCAGTCAAGGTCAAACTCTGCATGGCTGAGACAGAGATACAGACTGATGAATATATATTTTGGGCCTGCATTGCTGTGCAGAGGATTCAGTTGCTCTCATCCACATTTATTCTTTGATGGAAAACACATGGATGGCACACAGCACACAGCACAAAGCCCCAGCTCCAGAGGAAGCTAATGCACTTTCAACAATCTGCTTACACTGATTACAGCTGTCCTCCTGAGATGCTGCCAAAAACACTTTTGCAAAACAGTGGACATTCGAAACGGATCTCGGCAAGGTACACAGTGGAAACACGTCCCCTGAGGATCTTTGCTTCTTTTTTTCTTAGGAGCTCCTCATCTCACGAGCACACATCAACTGCAAATATTAAGCCTTTCATCCAGATTTTTGTGAGGGTATAAATTTTTTCATCAATGAAAAGCCATTCATCAGAATATTGATCTTTTGTTGGTATGAAAAGCAAACACAATGAGTCATTTTTCATCTTTGCTTTGATGGACCATTTAAGGAGCGCATACTGTTTATTCAACACACTCCCTATCCTTTTCCTTTCACCCAGTGCCTTCTTTCATTTGGGTGGGCATATTTAAAAGGAAAGCTGTTAAACATGACAAGGGGTCTGTCAGAGGCTTCTAATGGGACTAGCATTCTCTGTCCAGGTATCGCTTTCTGGCCACCTGGAGACCAGTTCCCATGTCCCTAATGTAATGGAGAGTGAGTGCAGAAACCTCCCTCCACCAGGCCTTTGCTTCTTTGCCTGTCCCACGGAACTGCACACTGGATGTAGTGTCAGTCTAGTAGTATCTACCCTGTATGCAGATTCACTGGTGATGGCGGCAGACGAAAAGACAGACAAATCTGAAAACGCCCCTGCCGCGTTTCTCAAGGCGGGATTAACATGGACACAGTGATCCTTCTTTTCTTTCTTTCCTGCCGCTCCTCCCCGGATGAGTGGTGACTTATTAACAGGGGCAGGCGGTGATTGTGTGTGTGTGTGTGTGTGTGTGTGTGTGTGAAGCTATTTCATCACTCTCACTCTAACAGACCCTTTGCTTGTATGCTTACAAGGGGGAAAAAAGCCACTTCATCCAAGCAAACAGGCTTTTAATACATTGATTAAAACCGTTGTGAAAATTTGTCTCATCACAAAAGAAAAGCACCCAAGAGATGGCACATTGTGTTAAGCTGTCACCATCTTTTTTCCTTGTTTAATGGGAATTCTTACATTCTGGCTCTACACCCATGTGGTCAATGAGACAAAACCTAATTTAATCTAATTGTGTAATTAATTAAAGCCTGTTATAATGAGTTACCTAGGCAGCAACCCAGGTATTAGGATAGCAATGTACTTACCTTAATCAGAGGCCAAAGAGGATTTAATTTCAAAATGTCCAGAAACCACATGGATCATTTTGATTTCAACATAATGCACTATCTGAAGACAGCTTTGTGAGTAATTCTCCCACAATCCAACAATATTCATGATAGAAAAAAATATTTCCAACAGAAATTATAATCAAAGTGTATTTTTAAATGTGCAGAGAATATTAGACCATTTTTAGGCCGACTTCAGTAAGATATTTTTACTTTTTCTCACCTATTAATAATTCAGTTTATGGAATTAATCTTTGCATAACACTGATGGTCTGCCTGTTCTTCATGGGGCTTTTTTTTGAACAACCTGTCATCCCTTGCATGATTAAACTGAGGAGTAAGACTGCTTTGTGCCTTCTGGGCATATTGGAATAGCCTGTCATTGAATGTTAAAAACTGGCGGAGACTTTAGCTCTGAGAGTCTGATCCACAGCAACCTGTACAGGGAAAAGTCCCAGTAGAAGGGGAAATCAGAGTGCATGCACAACAGGCACGTTCATACTGCAAGGGGAAGAATCCCCAAGGAAAAGGAAATCACAATGCACACAAGAGAGAAGCCCATTCATACTGTGCAGAGGAAAATGAAGCCCTGCTTACCCTCTGTGTGGATGGCCGAAACGTAGCTCCAGTTGTACCTCTTGACAATGTCCACCATGGCTCGGGCTTGCTGAGCATCAGAAGGCACCACTCTCATGAAATACTTATACAGGGACTTGTCGCTGAGGTCCATGCTGGTAGCGGAGTAAGCAATCTGGGGGATGTTGAAGAGCTGCAGCAGGTTCTGCACCTGGATGGCCACCGAGCTGGACCCGGGTCCGATCACACCCACGATGGGCTTCTTCCCCCGCATGGGCGTGGCTCCGCTCTCGGAGCAGCGCGTCATGCCCTCCTCTTCCTCGGAGGACACCAGTGAGTCCCGGATGAACTCGATGCTCTGCTCCAGGGCCACGGCGGAGTGCCAGCAGGAGTCGCGGATCTCGCAGCCCAGCGTGATGTTGGGCAGGATCTTGGGGTCGGCGTTGATGCGGTCCAGGGTGTGCAGCATGGCCTCCACGCGCTGGATCCCGTACTGCTCCCGCACCGCCCCGCACTTCCGCTCGTGCACCTTGTCGGCCTGGGGCTGGTGGTGCACCGAGAACAGGGCGCCGATGATGATGTCGCCCGGGGAATGGGCCACGACCCGCCTCTCGTTGGTCTGCGCGTTTACCAGGAGGCCTGAGTGCGCCAGCCCGATCTCCCCGAACAGAAAAAGCACGAGCAGAAACAAGAGGCTCATTTTAGGTACCCCAGTAACGTGCCTCCTGTGCGCTCAGGGAAACTTCATGACCAGAAGAGAAATACCGGGATTTGTTGGCTGGGGAAATATCTCTGAAGTCTTCTATTCCACTCTGGGTACAACAAAGCTTTCATTTCTCTGGTATTTCCAAACACAGCCTAATGAAGAAATGTTGTCTCCAAGGCAACATCTTGCTGAGGAGATGCAGGTGATAGTTGGCTTCATAACCTTGGATTAAGACAAGGCAAAGTAAGGTGTTAGAAAGCCTGTTCTCCTTTCAGGATAAACCGGATGCAGACTTCCATCACAACATGAATGAAAAAGCAAAAGCTTGGGGTGCTTGTGTAACAGTAATGCTAAGAACCAACATTTCTCAAAAGAGATAATACTCATCCTGCCGTTCCACCCTCAGATCATTGGCAGTCAACATCGATAATTGTTTTTCAGTCTACTGAAATCAACATACCTCTTCAAAGACATATGGTGCAGCATTGCTTTGCATGCTTTTGTGTTTAGGTCTACAGGTTCCCAACATACAAGCTTCATACTGAGATCATTAAAAATGCAAAAAAAAGAAAAGAAAACAAGCAGATTTAATGGATATAACTGCTCTTCAAAGACGTATGGGGCAGCATTGTTTTGCATGCTTTTGTGTTTAGGTGTTTGGATTAACAACATGCAAGCTTTGCATCGAGATAATTGAAAATGCAAAAAGCATGCTGATTTAATTGATAGAATTGGTCGATAAATTATAAAATCAAAAGACTTTAAGACATTAAATTATAAAATTAGAATAATTGAAGACATTTTGTATATTTCAGTTTATTTAATCAAGGTGTCGGAGAAGGAAACGACATGATCTTGAAGTATCTACCAGTACCGGGAGGAGGGGTCAGATAATGTCATTATTTGACAGAGTGTTTGCAGCCTCATTATTTGGAGAACTGCTTCTGTGAGGTCTCTCCCCTACAGCTCTCACATTAAAACGATTAATTTTCCAAAATGCAAGAAGTAGCAAAGGCAATAAATCACGGCACCGACTCTCGCTTTCTCTTTTTGACGGCGCGAGCTCCCAACGGGATAGAAATAGCGTACCTGTCACTGTATCAGATCTTCCTCACGAACATCGTTCTTGCCTTCTTGCAGCCATACTAAGGTATTTACAGGAAATTCGCTTAATTTTCCAGTGAGAATATTCGTCTCTCATTATGTTTTAAACGGGATCGCATTCAATGATTTTCATTTAGTCATGGTTCAGTCATCCGTCTATCTATTCGTCCATCGATTCCTTGCAACCAGCCAATACTATACAATACCTTTGTGTGGGACAGCGCCTATCCTAACACGTTATTTTTAATTAAGTTCCTTTAGTGACTCACTGACGATATGATCGCAGTTAGCACAATTACCTGTTTGCTATTTAAATGAGATCATTCATAGGGTAGTGAATCATAAAATTAATGTTATGGTAATAACACGGTTGAACATGTCGTTACACCTTTAACATGAATCAAGGTAGTATTCCCTCCATAGGATACTTACTAGGATGCACAAAGTGTGCACTGAGAGCAAAACATCATAATAATCTTTCATCTACAGGTCAATTAAATAGCGCTTGTGGACTTACCTAGCAATCAACACTCAGCTGTATCTTTCATACCAACACACACATGCAGCATATGGATAAAAATGGTTCCGAGTAACGCATTTGTCTATATCGCAGAACTGACACACAAGACATATAGTCTAGCCTGTTATGAATTAAGTTCATATTGCTTCAGACTTATACTGCAGGTGGTACGGCGTTGTAACTAACAGTGAGGGCTATATGTAATGTCTTGACCAAGTAAAGAACGTTTTTAAAATGACCTCGAGGTCTGGAGGTGTACAAGTACACCACCGAGTCTGTCGCCCTTGGGAGCTATTCGTGGTGCTGAAAAAGCCGCGCGCCACTGTTTACACTAACACCACTGCAGTGAACAACTTTTAAATGTTGCAATGAAATGCTAATCCTTAAATATTATGGTTGAAGCAATACGAAAATGTCTTGTTAACCGCTTAAAAGCAATTCAAAGAAAATCCCAACGGTAGAAGAGATAACATTAGCAAAATTTGAAAGATGAAGAGCTTGAATAATATCGAAACGCAGTCCAAATAAATAAATACATATAAATCAGCAATGACAGCAGTCCAATTCGTTGATTATTCCAAATTTACAATGGAACAAATTCATAGAAAACACGTGTGTGTCAACAAAGTCAGTCAATGTCGTTAGGCTTAAAGTGAATGAGTATGCATGAAATGTTTAAAGGGTATGCGGTGTCCTGGTATCTGAGCGTTTATGTCTCCGCAATCTGTTTATACCTCCATCTGAAATCCGATCAAACTATCACCTTACCTTTTTGATTCTTTATTCCTCCTCAATCATAGTTTACTCAGATGCCTCGTGCCCTGTGCCGTTTTGGTAATTTCGCCGGATTTCAGGAAAGCCTATGCCTGCGACTGGAGTAAAAGCTCGTCTTGCCTTCATGTCACGCACCACGCTGCAATAGCATGCTCGCGCTGAACCCCCACCCCCACCTTTTTTCAGCCTAACCTGCGCCAGGGTGTGTGGACGATGTGCTCCCATTTAATGACGCATGTGTTGAATTACATGTGTTTTATATTAGCGTTGCCAGTCTTTCTCTGATATGTTTTTTTCCAGTGCCGACAAAGCAGACGGCAAAATTACTGACTGCTGGACTGATGGACTGTGTTTTGCTCTTTGTTGCAAATATCGGAATGTTTTGAATGTGACTTTCATTCTACCCGAAAATTGTGTACGCACTTCATTTTATTTTTATTTCATGTGTTTGTGAATGAATCCCCCAGCTGATCGATCACTCCAGTCCTTTATTCGTGATTGTAAAGGTCAGCTTTTTCTATTGGTATGCGGGATAGAGCATTCCAAGAGCACCAAATACATCACGTGAGTAGACTACTTCACCATTCTTAAATTCAAGTGGGTAATGACAACCATTATGTAACAATAGGCCTCCGTGTTATTCCTCTTTTTCATAAAGTCAGACAACGGTTAGGGGAGCTACTGTTGCACCCCATCCAGAAAAGGAAATAGTGCAATTCGAGAGTACCACCTCGTGGACATCTTAAAGTAGAAACTAGTCGCAAAAGACAAGTCCATGCTTAACTGCAGATTATTATGCATGCATAATACCTGCTAAGACTTGCTTTCTGCAACGATGAATTAGTTCTTCAGTGCTGACAAGCACTGACTAAAAATGGAATGAAATGCAATATGCAATTTTCATTTTCTGAAGATTTCCAATTCCAAACATTGTCTTATATTGAGATACTAGAACCAACGCACACCAGTTGAAAAACTGCACACCAGTTGAAATCATATTTTCTAATAAAACTTTGAATTTATATATAGATAACAAGTCTCTAATGAGCAACATTATTGATGCCTTTAATTAAAATTTGACCGGAGGCATTGTGTTCGCACCGATCCTGAAGCAGAACTTTACAACTTTATTGCTACAGTGGTCTGTCTTCTTGCTACAATGAGTACTGCGCATTAAAGTCTATACAAGGCATACTTGTGTCTATATGAATGCATCAACACCACCAGGCTATAATGTTGCGGAATGAAAATGCATTTCTCAAATGAATGCATGTTTACCATCGCACTTTCATTGATGACAATGACAATAAAACTATTTCGAGCTATAATGCAGGTATAAGCAATGTTGTGTGTGTCGTGTTGGTATGTTGTGACATCATAACCAAAAAAATAAATCACGAACGAAAAAAAACGAAAAAACGAAAAAAAAAATAAAACACGATCTAAGGGCTGGATATTACCTAGTGAAAGCTTTGCAATCATTAGAACAATTCAAAACTCTGCCAATGGATGGATAGTGTTAATTTGACCGCGAATAATACATACTAATATAGTGCATTTAAATTATTCAGTCCCCGTGCTTTGTAGATTGGTTTGCTTTAGACTTGCGAGGGAACATGAAATTGCGCACTAATGATTAAGTTACGATACTGACTGCCACAACAGGGATGAATTTAACCTGTATCGCATAGCCAAATGCGCACTACAATCTATGAGTCTTTAATTATTGCAGATAATTCAGTTGTGTGAAATTACTTCCCTGCATAAGAAACGAGTGCCACACCATCAGATATTAATATCTATATGGTTACATAAAACATCAGAGAAATAACTGTAGGCACAGTTTTCATGTTAAGATCAGTGTCTGTCATTGTGTTATGTAGCCTATATACATGTGGAGTTACGTGCACAGTCGATCAAATTTAATTCCATTTATACTCTAACCGTCTTTTAGATGTGTTTCGGTGCAAAAATGGTAAGAGTTAGCTTGTCCTAAAAGAACAGCACGCTGAACAGATTGAAATCGCACTTATTAAACTAACGTTACAAAGCAACGCCGGTGTTCCAATCACTAATTAATGTACGTTTCATTATAAATACTTTCTTCACATTACACAGGAGAAACTGAAAAGTTACCAGTCGTTACATACCTTAATGGTTCAGTGGGGGTCCGTGTATATGACATTAGGTGCGAATCAAGCACTCTGCAAAGACCTCTCCACGAAGATCTGAACATCACGATTAATCCACTTTTTACCATGGCAACGAAACATCCCTCTCGCTCCTAGCTCGCTTTCTCTTCACCTCCGTCTATCCCTCCTCAAGGCCCCGTTTTGTGAATGTTGGTCTGCAGGAAAATTACTGCTTCAACACTAGAATCAATATATGTTCTAAGGGTGTGAACTAAATCAGTCCATACATAAGAATGGGACCAACGAGAGAGCAGGTTCAGCGTTGCATCTAAAGCAGGGTGGATTAATCGTTTTGGGTCCGTCTGACAGCTGTACATGGGATTAGAGGCCATTAAATGAGCATACGTATACAAACTGAAGCTTTCTCTTTCTTCCGTCGCTTGTGCACCAAAGCCCAGCCCACATTTACACCCAAGTACTTTTTTCCACTGAAATGATGGAGGCGATATCTATACTGTGTTCTGAATAGTCGACATCAATCAACGTCTATTTTGATACCATTTCAGGAACCATAATTTTAGGAACACTTAAGAGAGCTTCACATGTAGATCCACTTCACCGTAGGGGCGCCTGAAAAAAAATACATTTTATTTGCCACCCAGTTCAGTCGGGCTGAATTAAATTAACTTTAAGGCTTGAGGGAAATCACGGTTTAACTTCATTATCTCTGAGTCAAACTGTGTCCATCCTGATTCAATGTTCACTTTGTAAAATATGGTGCAATCGGATCCACTTGTCAATGATGTTTACAAACTCTACTCGAATCAGACTCATACGAGGAAAACATACTGTGCATGAACTGAACTGTACATGTACTTGGACATATGGTAGCACTATACTTGTACACTCTTCATCAAGGTTATTAACCTGCATTGTCTTGTCCAATAAATAGGTATACTATAATGAATGTATGAATACTATAATGAATGTATGAATACGTATAATTGAGTGGTTTAATTTTACGCTCTTATATTGTAATTTTTACAGGGACCGTAGCGTTACATTGGCAGCAAGAGTGTGTGTGTAATACTGACCGCGATTTCTTGTGATATCATTTGAATATGCCCAACTTTAAGAAACGCCAAACTGAATGCCAAAAGTACTATCACCATGGCAACCACTAGCTGCAATTGTGTGGAAAATGTAGCCCTAATATTAACGTGTCAATGTCTTGTGAGAGTTGTTATTGTCCTCGCGAAGGAAAAAGAGATAAACATGTGTAGATTAATAAAAATGTATTTTCATTATGACCTTTCATTATTCACCTAAATGTCTCCATTCCACAACATTTAGTTCAGGACCGCTCACAGACTTTCTGGAGGACATGGGCTCCAGTAGAAAGGGCATGGCTTTGTGCAATGGTCTATCTGACAGGAAAGGGTACTTTTAACTTTATGACCAAAAGAGCAGGGGCTCAGAACCCAACCCCCTACATCCGCTAGGTCAAACTACACTTCTCACCTGTTTGAGTGTTGATGCCTTGAAGAACACGTGGGCTTGTCGCCGTTGTCTTCCTACGCACAGCAAATCATGCTTATGTTGCTGTACATTCTGGATGTGATAAAATAAAAAATTAATTTGTCTCTGTACCCATAAACTGTCATCTTCTCCATAATATAAAGATTTTCATCTATAACTGGAAATACTGGAACTGGAGATTGCTTGGAAAAGTCAGTCTTTATAACCAAGACATTTTTTCATACACATTGGTAGCTTTTTAAATTGAGCAGCAGACAGGGTAGCAAGGTTTCTTCTGGGTTGCAGCAGAGATGAAAGAGAAGAGCTGCATGGGTTTCATCATTGACTCTGTGCATCAGAGCCATCTCAGGCCCCACAGGTGAAACTACAGTGCATGAACCTCTAGACTTCCTGCTAAAAACACACCCATTTACTGTCTCTCAGAGAAAGCTTCTAACTAAATTGCACACACAAGTGCATAGCACGTGATTGTGCCCACATGCCCCAGCTGGTCGGCCTGTTGCTTCTCAAACAATTGTTCACCAGAGAACGTAAATGCTTTGGGAGGCTAATGAAAAAACGCAGAAAAATCAAGGGTGGCAGTTTCCAGATGATCTCTTTGGTGAGATTTGGCCTCCAGGCTGTTCTGGAAAAGCATGGCTGTGACTGGGAGTTAAAGATCATTGGAGGCTTTACTGCCTGACCAACATGACATCCCCTTCTCCAAACGTGCCAGAATTACCCCAGGCAGCAATCACCACATTCAGAAGGAGGGTACACATCGTAGAAGAGGCTGGGGATTAGAGACTGAATCCTTATGAAAAAGTGCTGAATTTTTAATCTAAGTAAAAATTAAGGGCATAGAATTCAAAGAGCCACAAGTGAATTATTTAGGTTCTTGTCCTAACTATATATGTTCTATAACACTGAACAATTTGATGATAAACTAAAAAATGACATCAAATGAAATGTAAATTTAGTAGTTTTTGAAAAAGTGAGGCTTTGTCCAAAAAGAAGATCAATGACATGTGGTAACTGTCACTGAATTAGTTATCAAAGTTTTTTTCAATGTTTTCACCAATGGAGGCAACAACTCTTTATTCTCAATCTAGGTCAGCTCTGTTCTAAAACTTCTTTGGGGCAAGAAAGCAGCATTAAAAAAACATGGCCATCCTGATCTGATGTGATCAGCATGTTTTCATTTGCTTGTGATGCAGTGTGTTGTATATCTATCTATGTTGTGTATCATAACCACTGATTTCCTTACTAATACTGACATGACAATTTAGATCTACCATTTGATGTTAACACCACAGGTTACCAGCTTTTGAGGCTCAAACCCCATTTAGGCTTTGTGTGTGTATGTATACTTAGAGTACAAAATTGCAATTGGCAATTGAATCAAGACTGATGTATTGTGTATTTTAATGATATGTGATATGGGTAGATATATTTGACATTGAGCTCATATCCCTTGCTTTCACATTCTTGTGGGAAGCATTTTTGCCTGACTGTCCAGGAATGTCAAAGGAGAAATCTGTGAATTCTTTGATAGTGAACAGCTGCATCACCTTGTGCTAGACAAATGGTGGTGACCAAAGGGAGAAAAACCAAGAGGGGGTCATGATATGACTTGTAGAGTGTGGACCGTGATACCTTGCCTACCCCACTCCTGCATGTCTCACAGGTGCATATCTGATCAAAACTGTACCACAGAAATTAATGTTTTGAAAAGCAATTACTGTAACACTAAGGGAATCACTGCTGCAAGTTACATTTATCTTGAGCTCAATATTGGATCATCTGGGTCTATGTCAGACAAATATGCATATGCGTATTTGAAATTCTGAGTAATTTCAGCTTTGGCATGTTGCCTTTCATTAACTGCCCTAATACTGTTTCAATTTTTTAAACAAAGTACTAACCAAGCTCACCACTGCTGAGCTTCAATTGTCAAGAAGGAGAGAGTTACATTGTGATATGGCAGCACACCTGAGCTGGCTTCTTCTTTAAATTCTGTAAATAATTATGCAAAGTATTGATGGCCCAAAGGTATTTTTGAGAGTTTGCATTGGATTCAGAAACACTAATCATTATTGTCTGTGCCCTTCCAAGTCAACACATCTGTTATTGTAACATTATTTCATTTTACACATCATATAAAACAATTTACCAACTTCATTGAATCTGGGGGTCCTGTGTGGGTGTCTGTCTGTCTTTGATTACATCAGAATATGTCAGTCATTCATTGGCAATTTCTCAATACGACCTTTCTCTTTCCAAGCCGAGACATTAAAGGAGGAGCACAGTGCCACCTACTGGTGCATCGCTCTCATTCAAAACATCGAAATGCCGATTCTTCATTCTTCAAAAAAGGATGATCAAGCATCTGTGTATTTATTATCGTTAACATGAAACTTTGTTGGTGCATTACGTGACGCTGTTTGAAATTCATAATTTCACGTTTGAAACTATAATTGAAAAGGTAAAAGATATCACATGCAATTTTAACACACTCTTTTGTCCAGTTACAAATCAGGTTTGTAGGCCTACGTTTATTTATGTTATGGCCTATATTTATGTATTCATCAAATGAATTTCACCGATTGAGATAAAAGGATTGGATTTCACTTGATAAGGAAACGGTGTGAAACAAGTTCCTGTAAAGAAACCATAAAATATTATTCTAGTTTTACTGACAATGAATGCACTTCTCTCGCTTTGTAAGGTTAATTTTTGTTGTCAAAAACACATCTGATTAAATATTTGACAGGGGTTTGCGTTGTGAATATCTCAGCGCTGCATCTTCAGCGACGGAGCCGGAGACCCTACGGCTATGTTAATCCTATGATATTCATTCCTGTGTTTAGTATGTTACTCAAAGGGGATTAGCTCAAACTCGTGGCCCGCCGAAGGAGCATGTGATAGGCTTATGATCCTGAGTTCGTGCACTGCCTGAACCGTAGATGGTAGAACATGCCCTTTCGTTAGCACATGATAAAGTGTCCCATCACACACAAACTTCAATGGAACCCATTCATTTTTTTTCTGTACTCAGAATCAGTAGTGGCCATACATATTCAAAGCTGTAGAAGAATCTAAAACATCTAGTACACGTCGTTTTCTATGGAGTAGAAAGAAGGCTCCTCTTGGAAATACCTGGGGGGAAATGCACTGTAGACAAAAGACATCTGTGATTATCACCAGTGTAAGCATTTATAGTTTATACCCACATACTCGCCACCAGGTATACCCTATATTCATGTTTATGCATCATAACTAATTACATGTCTAATGAACTTATATACTGTCTGTATTACTCTATTCTTTAAAGTGCCATTTTGACTTACCAATAATGAATGAAATTCAAGAAAGTATTGCGCACAAGTCTTACTAGGATGCTTATTTTTAAAAAACCTATGGTATCCTTGTAATCAAACACGGTTTATACGAAGCAATGTCACATTTAAATCTACACTATAGTTTTACTACAACTTTATAACGAAGCTTTTCTTCTTACAAACACTGGGGGATTTAGATCTGACTTTTATCAGTTTTTTAATTTCTCCAATTACGCACGCTGATTCAAAACACTATGCCTCTTTTGTTTTAAATAGCATCCATTTGACGAATCTGATTACATTTGATTAGCCTACACTTTGTGAGACTTTCCACAAGTGCACACATTTCTGACTTTCACCTCATGCATTCCGAGCACAGAGGGACGGAGCTTGAGACAAATGAGAATGGATTGAAAATATTATCCTGAGCATGTGATGGAACGGAGGGGGAGGGTTGTATAAATTGGGGGATAACTTTTATTCTTCTTTCCTTGGAGTTCCTTTGATTGTTTGATGTTCTGCGCTCGGTGGTGTGGCGATTGTGCCTGCTAGTTAGTCATGCTGCTTTTGTCAATTTTCTGCATTTTATTTCTAGTGTGCCCTTCGTCTCAGCAATTCCCCCGAGTCTGCACAACCGCCGAGGTCCTCCGAACCAAGCAGTGCTGTCCAGTGTGGGAAGGAGACGGATCGGTCTGTGGTGCCACTTCGGGCAGGGGGTTCTGCCAAGATGTTGTGGTCTCTGATCTTCCCAATGGACCACAGTACCCCCATACCAACATAGATGACAGAGAGAGGTGGCCTTTGGTGTTCTACAACCGCACCTGTCGGTGTGCTGGTAATTTCATGGGCGTCAATTGCGGGGAATGCAAGTTTGGCTACTTTGGTGCCAACTGCGCAGAGAGGAGGGAGTCGGTCAGAAGGAATATATTTCAGCTCTCGGTGACTGAGAGACAAAAGTTAATCTCTTACCTGAACCTGGCAAAGAACACCATTAGCCCAGATTACGTGATCGTGACTGGCACGTACGAACAGATGAACAACGGGGAAAATCCAATGTTTGCGGACATCAGTGTCTATGACCTGTTTGTGTGGATGCACTACTACGTGTCCCGAGACGCCCTTCTCGGGGGAGCAAACAATGTGTGGACTAATATCGATTTTGCCCACGAATCTGCGGCCTTCTTGCCCTGGCATAGAGTGTACCTGCTATTGTGGGAGCACGAAATTCGTAAACTGACAGGAGACTTCAACTTTACCATCCCATACTGGGACTGGCGAGACGCGCAGGACTGCGAAGTATGTACCGACGAGTTGATGGGAGGACGGAGTCCACTGAACTCAAATCTAATCAGCCCTGCGTCAGTGTTCTCATCATGGAAGGTAGCTAATTGTGTTTCCCACTTCGATTTCTCGAATAATCGTAAAGCTGTTGTTGTTATTTCTCTTGCTGGGATTACTACTGCTGCAAGTTGTTGACGGTTTTGATCTAAAATATTAGCTTTATGTCTGCACTGTTTTCTGTAAATTATGGGAGGATTGAATTCGATTTCAATTACTGTCCAACATTATAAAAAATTAATTCTAAATGAAAATTTAGTCACACTGCTCTTCATCCTGCGAAGCCTACATAGTTGGGACGTTGATATAATTGGGAGAAATTGTTAGTGTATGTTAAATTAAAGGGGAGAAAAAATACCTTGAGAACGGCAGAGCCATATTGTGATGAAGGGGCTGGGGTTATAGGTCTTGGGTACTGATCAAGTTGTCGGTTTAAATCTTGGGTGGGACACTACTGTTGTACTGCTGAGCAATGCACTTCTGCTGCAATATTTCAATAATATTATTGTGATAAACCCTATTAAAACTGGGTGAGAAATTTAAATATTTATATAACATTGTAATATATCTTTTGTCCCTCTTATGTGTAGTTATAAATGTGGAGGCTTATTTCAGAGTTTTGTGTAATTTGGTATGTGGGGTTTACTTGCATGCGTGTGGTATGTGTTAGCATTACATTTGGAATGGTATAGTCCTTAAATCATATTTCTTTGCATTTACATGTAATTCGAGGTACACGTTTGTGATCTCAGCACTGTGTTTGGCACTGACTTTCGTTCGTGTGTGATTAGTGGTGTCCTGTTTGTGCAACATTTCTTGCAACTTTATTAGAGGTGTTGTTCAAGTCGCTTTGGATAAGAGCGTCTGCTAAATGATAACAATGTAATGTAACATTTGGTGTGGTGGTTCCAGACCTGGACGCGTGATGAGGTGTGGGATTATGCGAGGACCACCTGCGGAATACGCGTGATTAGGACACGTGATCCACAGGAGTGTGGGGGTATCGAAGTTATAACTTTGAATAACGCGTTACGCCTGAACTTATTCAGTATCTATAGATATAAATGGGCAGAGTGTAAAATGGAAACTATTTTAGTCCGCCTGAGTAAGTAAATTTGAAAGCAAGTTGGCCTATATCATGTAATGTGGCAATAAAGAAGAGTACCTCTCTACGGTGTAGAGTGCAGGTAATCTCAATCGGCCAATCTGTATATGTGAGACGATGACACAGACACTGTTACGACATTATGTAGGTAGCCTACTTGTCCAGGTGGCTATAGGCCTACCTTATTACAGCAGTACGATATGAGTTGGTACTTTTGTCCAGCAGTCCCCCACTGCACGTTCAATGGTTTTGACAGATGCCTCATTTGTCCCCATAGTAATACTTAACCTCAAAACGCACTGAACTATGTCGTTCGTGTTTTCCTCGAGTTTCTACGGTTGCGTAGGGCCGTCGTGTGCATCATGTTCAGTAACCTTTAATTGTGAGGGCTTCGGGAAACATTCGCTGTTGCTGCAGCCGCATCTTCTTTATTCATCTTCGGATTGAGTCTTTTAAACGCTCACTCCCACGTTCGGCTCTGCAGCTCCGCGGCGGCGAGGGCCACCGCTGTTACCTAATCACTTCCGTGGGCGGCCGCGCGCCACATACAAGTGCGTGGGAGAATAATAGCAGCGAGAACAAAAAAAAAGAAATAGTCTGATGTATACGCATTATCCAGAGTAGTTTGTGGAGGGAAAATGTACTGAATGAATATTGAGGTAGGATTATTGAATTATCATGCTGTTATCGATTTTCATGTCCCTGGCAGATCTGAGCGAGTTAAAGAAACAGATTTTGTTTATCACAGTTTGATGCCATGTTTCAGGACGAAATTAATTCACTGAGCAGGTTTATGTAACGGTATCAATGCATTGTATTTATCTTACTTGTGTATTCAGTGGTCGGATGCCATCGTTCAGGGTGATTTACGTTGGTTAAGAATGAAATATCTCGAGTTATTCTGCTGGAACAGTCAAACAACAATCCCCTAACTCAGCTGTCATAATGCTGCAGCAGAGCTGATTGTTACTATGCTGCTTCAAATAATGATATTTCTTCTGTAAAAGAGGGGCATTTTTTCTCTTAAGTGGCGTGCATTCATAGTGTTTCAACGTCCGGATTCTCACCAGGTGCCTCGTGTTTTAAGTTTCATTTTAACTTCGAAGATTAAATAATTTAGTGTATTTACATATAATTCATATTCATGTGTATGCGTTCTTTCATGTGGAGATTGGACATTGAGATAGTTCCATCATGTGGAAATAGCAGTTGGACATATGGAGGAATTGAATTATTACAGCATTATAATCACGCTCGCTCTTTGGTACTTTTCGACGGCTCAGCCTCTCTTTTTTAAAGCCGCGTGTGGGCTTCTCACCATGCCATCACTGTGCTTTTGTGAATAGCCACTGTGTTGTTACAGGTGATATGCACTCAACCTGAAGACTACAACCGCAGAGAGGTGCTATGCAATGGCGCAGGAGAAGGGCCCCTCCTGCGTAACCCTGGCAACCACGATCGGAGGAGAGTGAGTCGTCTTCCCACTACTGCTGACGTTGAATTCGTGGTTAGCCTCACTGACTACGAGACCGACCCCATGGACAGGACAGCCAACATGAGCTTCAGAAACGTCCTTGAAGGTCAGAAATATTCACTCATACACATTTGCCTCATGCCGGACGTGAGCTGTTTCCTTGTATCTTTAATAGTTTGGCTGATGCATCAAAATATGCCAAACAAAATATTTTAACTTGATGTTTCAAAAGCAGATGAGGCTGGATTTATTTGGTATATTGATACAACTGCAAATCAGAAAAATATATAAGTAATGTTACCAACTGCCAAGGAAAAACTGTGAGGTTCCACAGTTCATGTTGACACAACAGTAATTTTTCTTCTGCCACAATATGCATCAACCCAAAAGCATTAGTAGGACAAGGGCCTGGGCAGCACCATCCCAAAGGTCCACAGCAAAGATTTGCTCCATTGAGGTAAAATGACTCCTCTGTGAGGTGATCTCTGTCTGAGAAAAAAGACTCACTATTAAGTGTGAAAATGTCTCTGTTATCAGCAGTCAACTCCACGAGGCAGGAGTGTTTGGTAGGATTAATTACAGCATCTGGAGAATGAATGAATGTGTGTACACACACACCCTTATGTGAATGTGTATGTGTGTAAGCATGTCTGTGTTTGGGGGATTCTGAATGATGGAGGATGAATATTTATTCTATCTATATTATTTACTTATTATATGTGCCATTGTGCAATACAGATCTGCAAGGCACAAGTGCTTTAATGTTAAATGGGTTGCTGTTTCTATTGAAAAAATACATCATTCAGTCAATTTCTATTCTTAATAGAATGTTCCTGGTGCTCAACCAATCTACTACTGGGATAAATAGAGACTGAATGAATCCATTAAATATTAATGTACATATCTATATAGATGTGTATTTCAAAATAAGATTGCCAATGAATGAGAATGCCACTGTTGAAGCTAAAATTGTCATCTTCTGACTCAATTTAAACACTCATGACATGTTAAAACTGAGGAAAGGCTATCCATAGATATTAAAGACTGGACCTGCTAGGAACCTCCTTGACTAGGAAGTACAGGGCATTGTCTGTTGCTTGTCTCTTTGTACTCAGCCCTGTCTTTTCATATTCATGTGTATGTTATTTCAGGGCACACTCTGGCAATAGGTTATGTATTGCCAAGTGTTACAGTAACTGTACCGTACTTAGCCTCAAACCAGACCCATGAAACTACATTGTGTAGGGAATAACTAAAACTAGCCGACCTACCTGTAACCTAAGGCTAGATGAATGCATAAAACAGGTATGCAGGAGTGTATGAAACTACAGTGTGTGTGAGGTAGTGTTGCTTGGAAGACAGTGCTTATCCCCTTCCTCAAGGACCAACCTGGTCTCATGACACCATGGTCTGCCAGCTAAAGCTGCCATTGGCACATGTTCAGGGTTTTTATTGTTCTTATTAAAAATAGGAGGTTAACTAAATGAACAGAAAGCAAAAATTAAAACAAAAGCCAAAATCAAAGCAGGGAGAGTGAATAGTAGCAGTCCTCAGCATCCAGGTGCAAGTTATCTGAAAAACCCTCATCGGAACCTCCACCCAGTCTTCACACATCACTTCCTTTTCAGCCCATCCTCCGAGCGTAATGGAAGGTGGACTGTATAAACTAACTGCATCTGACTAGCATTACTGTGCTACCTAACACAAGTAAATGTGATTCATATAACTAGTGATATCTTACAAAAAACCAGAATGCTTATTAAATGAGGCATTCTCTGTATTGCAAAGAAGCAAAGTAAATGTGTTTCTCAGTTTGTGCCCCTTAAAAAATTCGACAATTTAGATTTAGATTTGCAATTCATGGCTTAGTTGCTTTTAGACACAGAACAATTAACCAGCTAATTAAAGTCTTTCACTTGTCTTCTTGAGAGTGCACATTAGCAACACATCTTTGATATGACCACATTAATTGTAAAGAGATGCCACATAGAAGTGTTTAATTAACAGATTAATCAAACCTAATTACAAGCATTGTAAATAAGCACCAGCATATACATGCCATGCCCCATGCCTGAGGGGTGGGAGTGCTTTGTGCTGAACAGATAAAGAAGTACCTGTGGATACACACAGGGTCTGCAGGGTCTGCAGGCTGAGTTTGTGCTGTTAACCTCTGTGTAGGTTTTGCAAGTCCTGAGACTGGCAGGGCTGTCCAAGGTCAGAGCACCATGCACAACGCTCTCCACGTGTTCATGAATGGCTCCATGTCCTCCGTCCAGGGCTCTGCTAATGATCCCATCTTCCTCCTCCACCACGCCTTCATCGATAGGTGAGTGATGACCCGATGCTCTGCTCCAGCAATCTGCAAAGCAGTGGGCAAGGGATGGTTGGATCCTTTCACTAATACAGGAGTATACAAAGAGTCTTTAGTAAAGTCTGCCTTTGGCAAATATGGCCACAGATTACATGGGTTTTTTTCAGTTCCAACTGGTGAGATGGTCATAGTGGAAGAGGGAAATTTGGTTTTATTTGACAATTATTCTTGACCTGGTTTTGATTGTCCTGCAGGATTAACAAGCATGGCAGGTTAAATGTGGTTTACACATTATCAGCTGATTCCTTTTCACTTCAGTGCATGTAATATGGTAGTCTTGCCATGGCACACTGCACATGAAATCATTTCAGTTATACAAAACTGATTTCTCTGATTACTTTGTTATAGACAGCATTGTTATTGTATCCCAGTGTTTTTGTTATTATTAAAATATTAGTAGAAGTAGAAGTGCATGAAGACAAACAAACCACCGTTGGTACATTTAGAGAACAAATGATAAGGTTTTCAAATTAAGCAAGTGGTCAGGTCATAGGGAGGGTGGGATGAGTCCAGAACAGGGTAGCGATCACTCATCAAACAGTAGTGATTTGTATCCAGACCTCACAATGTGTACATTTAGCCCCCAGGCAAATATATCAAACATATAGGTCAGCTGGTACTCAATTTCATATGATGAATTAGCTCACCATGCCTGTCAATAGTTTTCTGCTCAGTTGGGTAGCTAGAATGTATAAAAATATGATAAATGAATTTACACAACAGGGCTATTTTCAGGATAAACGTGATGCAGTTTAATTTAAGAAAAAGCTGTCAAAGGACCAAAAAGCCAAACCAAAACAAAACATCTCAGCATCATCTGATATATTACTACTTTTCCTGACATGCTGGAATCCCAAACCCCCCACACGCACAGAGCCTGAGTCTACACACCATCGTTCTGTATCAGGCTCCACATCAAAGCCCTTCAATCACCAAGTTCCCCACTTACACTTCGAGAGGGAGGCGTTTCTTGGGCCGTCTGATCTTCCCAGCACACTTTTTTCCGACATCAAAGTCCTCCAGGTTCCTCTGAAGATCACATTTTAATGCCTTTGACCCTGACAGCAGATCATGAGTGAATTCCTTGAGACTGTTTCCCCAGCTGGAGGAAGCAGATCCCCCCCCACATCTGGGGAGCTCACACACACCCCCAACCCCCACCCATGTACTCTCATCCCTGTGTTTCATCATGCACTCCAAGGCATGCTTCACTTCCTGCAAATTAGCTGCAGCATTTACTTTGTATGTTCTGAGGTTTGAGATTTTTGCATTTTCTGAAGTCAAAATGGTGTTTTCAGAGGTTAATTTGCTCTCCTAGAAAGAGATCAGGTGGGAGGGAAAAAATCATCTTTGGGTTTTTTTTTTTTACAGCTGTTCTACAAAAAACAACAGTAAGTGTCGAAACAATCTTTCAGTTTAATCATTCCATCAATCTCAGAGTGTCACCTTCTCTTGGTAATATAAATTAACACTCCTTCATAGATAGACACAGAAGACATTAATGTACAAATCTCTAAAATGTATACATATTTTTGAACAGCCCAGGACAACCTAGATCACCAGTAGTCATAGAAATCCTGGTATTTGATTTGATCTGGGCTATCCATGTTTTGTTTTTGTGCTTTCAGCATCTTTGAACAGTGGTTGCGTAGGCACCAGCCTCCCAGAACTCACTACCCTGCAACCAATGCCCCCATTGGACACAACGATGGCTACTACATGGTCCCCTTTATCCCCCTATACAGAAATGGGGAGTACTTCCTATCCACCAAAGATCTAGGCTACGAATATGCCTACTTGTTAGACCCTGGTAAGCTTGCACGCACTTTTCAATGTACTGTATTGATTGCTTTCTTTAGCATTGGATGTAGTACATGTTCTATGTCAACACAAAATGGAAAGTGTGCACCTTGTAATATTTGGTCTTGCTTCGGTTAAAGTGTTGTTGAAAACCACAGGCTGATTTTAAGTCATGAGAGGAATGTAGACTAGCACAGAGGGGTGCTGTTGCCCCGGAACAGATCAAGTTGTTCCCAGTCATCCTAGTGTTATTGCTGACCCCACTGACCTATATGACTTTATGCGTGGATCATAACCAACTGCCACTATTATTTTGTAATTATGCCTTTCAGATTTTTTGGTGAGCCTTTCTGTGTCCTATCGTAACCTGTGTCCTAGCCTTTTTTACTGACCTATTAAGTGAATACAAATTTAATTTGACATCCCTGTTTTCATCTGCCACAAATTCTTTGTGAAAGTAATATGTTGTTGGAGGTGTGTTTATGCTCATAAAGAAAGGGGCATGTAAGCATGAAGTAATACATTTTTAATCCATTTTGTACAGCTGTCTCAATTAGGTTCAGTTTCAGAGTGAGTTTCTTTAACAGGAAGCTCAGTCTGTACAGAAGAGCAAACCCTATCATGACCAGGATTAAGAAACCGTAGTAAGTAAATGGAGAGCAGTGGCTGACCCTCTCCCCTGCTTCCCTACAGGCCAGCGGTTCGTGCAGGAGTTCCTCAGCCCGTACCTCGAACAGGCCAGGCAGATCTGGCAGTGGCTCGTGGGGGCTGGAATCCTGGGAGCCCTGGTGGCTGGCATTGTCGCCGCCAGCGTGGCCCTGGTCTGTCGGAAAAGGAGGAGGCAGAAGAAAAAGAGGGCATCGGCGTATGGGGAGAGACAGCCTCTGCTGAACAGCAGCGAGGAGAGCTCCACCTCCTACCAGACCACACTGTGAGGGCATCTCACAGACAGGGGGCGCTGATTCCATGCAAAGACATTTCATGAAGAAAAGATGCTCCACTCTCCAGCTGCTGTACAACAGGAGCCTCAGCTCCCCATGCCCTAAGCAAAGAACAGGGCAGGGGGAGCGTAAATTAAGTCTTCCTTAAATGAAAAACAATAAATGAAAGCATTCATTTCATTATTTTAATTCGCTACATTGTTGGAGCACATAAGCAGAACACAATAATTGGGTATGTAGGTGTATGAACAAGGTCAATATGCCACTCCCTTGAGATTAGCTTCCTGTGTGAAGATAATTTCCCTGGAACAGTATGTCACATTAATTAACCAGCCATTGCATACTTTGCTTATCTGACACTTTCAATCAAGTGATCTGCATGGCTTACATTTTGCATATTTTCCATTTATACAGTTGAGCATTTACTGAAGCACTTCAGGTTAGGTGCCTTGTCAAAGGGTATAACAGCAGATCACCCAGAACTTGCAGCCTGGGTTTGGGGTACAAGCCCAGCTTCATAATCATTGTAACACACTACCCCCCCCCCGACCAATTAGTTTGGCTGTACTGGAATGAATATGCTGTTATTCTTGGATGATATTACAGAGAAAACATTACCACAAATTTTTAAAATACTGTTTTTTCATGGTTTTAATCCCATTTGATCTCATGCTTTTTGGAGAATGCTGGTTTTAGCCTGTTCCATTTCACTTCAGTCAACATGCTTTCTCTTCATATTGTCTAGAGTATGTAATAACATAGTCATATATCAAATGAATCAACTGCTCTTAGTGCCTTCTACAACATTGGCAACAGTATGTAACCCCATCGTGTAGCAATCCACCTCACAGCATGCCAGCTGACAAATCCATGGGGCATGTTGACCTTGTTCATAGAGCTGAGGTTACTTACATTGGTTATATTTCACTTATGTCAACATACGGCACCCATGAGGTCAAAAGTATAACAAATGAGACTTGAAGGGGTAAACAGTGGGCCCCGCTTTAGACCAATGCCATCTCAGACAGCTGTCTCGCCAGAGTAAACAGACTAACAGTGTGAACCACCCACGCTTACCGGTGTGGCCTCTCCATATCCATTAATCTCAACTGTTTGTAAGCAAGGGCTCAGCATAGAGTAAAACAGAACAACTAGGAGAGCTATAGCACATGCTCTCAACAGTGAACAGCTTCATCGCTAGCAAGGGCAAGCCATCATGGCCAGTGAGAAGTCTCTATTCGTGTAGGCTCAACCTTGCCTCAGCAGAGATGTGTGGAGATTGGTGGAAGGCCTCTGACACCATGGGCCTAGACACAAACGAACAGGATGGACGTACAGATTCTAGGGCCTTCCTCAAACCGGAGAAAAGAGCGATGCATCATGCAAAACAAAAGGGCCGTTGTCATGGAGAGAGATCTTGCATATCTACACCAAGGGTTTGAAGAGTAGCTGAGTCAGTGCTTTTAGGACAAAGGTTCATCATAATGAGATAAGGCACCTTGCCCTTTTAAGGAATTCGCTGTCAAGGAGGAATAACCCTGCACACAAGCCATTAGTTTAATCGATATCGTACAGGATCACTGCCCTGTAACCCCACAAGACTGAATCTATCAGACCACCTTCAGACTTCAACTGGAGTAAGAAAAGGGCAATTAACTTACTTCAGGCCACTGGACAAAACCCCTTTTCGGTTACACCAACAGCGTTGCTTGCCCCTGTTTTCAGTATACAAGGTTCTCTTTGAGAGCCTTAGAAGCCTGAAGTGTGCTCAACAGCAATTGCTTATCCAGGGGCCACTTATGTAGTTCTAACAAATGAGAGTTTGGCTAAAAAATCACCCTCCATACAGGGGTTTCAGTGTAATTTTACTCTCACTCTCATCTTTCTGATTTTCAAAGAATCATTGGGAAGGGTTAGCTGGAAGTCAGTGATGCACCAGAGTGCCTAGCATGTCAGTGGAGAACACTCTTTGGAAGGAACAATGAGTGGTCTCCAGGAAAGAAAAAATGTGTATTGGCCTCCACTAGCCCCTACTTGATAGTCAATGTACTATATGCTGTTCTCATATAAACGTAGGACATACCTGAGGGTCCAATGAACTGCTTCCTTCTTCTGGCTTTAGCAGCCTTATTAGATATTCACATGGAGCTTCACTGACCCTGGTGTGACTTCCTCTTTCACATGCCCTGGTATGTCAGGGAGATATCTGTAGCTATGAGGGTCTGCTGCAGAGGCTGTATCTGGAATTGCAGCTTACTATCAGGGGGTACCTCATTACATTTTTATTTACTTACTAGCAGATCATTGCCAACAGCAGAGTGACACAATAGACCCTCGGTGCTGAAATCCATTAATTTGGATGTTTGTTACGGCAAGTGTTCATTTAATTCTTCCTTTGATGCAGTTTTTGTCTTTCTTTGTAAGCCACTCTGTGTGAGAGAATCAGTCCAATGGCAAAATGTGAATGTAATGAAATGTAATTTTCTTGCACAAAATGGTGGCATTAACCAGTCACAGTTTTTATGCTACTCAAGGCATAAAAATGGTGGGCTACTAGATTTTACAGTAAGTCACAAGCAACAAACAGCATGTAGTTCTTCACATAATAAAAAAGAATAAACAATAGGGATACGCTAGTAGCAAGCCAAGTAGAAGGTCCACCACAGGCATTTATTGGTTGTTACAACAGGCAGCTCATCTATCAGATGGAAGACGCCACACTAACCATTAAGCAGCTAGCAGCATTTTTAGAAAATTATGATATTACTTCATTAAGGACTCAGGGCACCACAGGAGCACTGAAAGTTGGTCCAAGACATCCAAGGTCAGTGATACTCCCGTGTTTGGAAGAAACTTGGATCAGTTTCACCTTATCATAACTTAAGAGGAATTAACTGGTATGTAACAGGGTTGTACACCATATGTGAGATTATATCATACTCCAAGACAGATTGGTTAATTTTATATACACTCCTAGGCAATCACCCTAAAGTAGGAAGCTAATGTTATTGCCATGGTATGTTGGCCAAAGTGAAATAGATTGGGCTATCACTTGAATTAATTGGATCAAAACCATGAAAATATTTTTAGTGGTCATCCTGTGTACCTCAAGAACATCATCTAGAAATTCTAATACAGAAGAAATGAATATATTCATATTCTTGGTGCAGACTTCCATATTAGGTATTATGTACTTCAATAAAATGGTATAAGATTCCTAGATTCAAGTATCAGTAAAACTGTGAATGCAAAAGTTCCGAGTATGTGCTCTCCTGACTTTCCTGTATCTACCAGGTTCTTATACATCACAACTGACTTTTTTACTTTTTTTAAGAGGCTGCATTGAGCACCCTCAAGAGTACACTGAGAGGTCACATTAATTGCAGTGAGAGTGAAGCATCTTGTTGACACAAAATGTCTTTGCCCTATACTCAAAGAGCCCACCCACAAGGCCTCTGTGTGTGTGTGTGTGTGTGTGTGTGTGTGTGTGTGTGTGTGTGTGTGTGTGTGTGTGTGTGTGTGTGTGTGTGAGTGTGAGAGAGAGAGAGAGAGAGAGAGAGTGTGAGTGTGTTTGAGGCACCCTCAGGACCTGCTGAAAAGATGCTGGCAGTTTATCCTGGAAATCTGATCTGATGTTAAAACTGCTGTGGAAAAGTAATTCTCACAGCTGAAAGTTCAAAGTACTGTACATTTGAAAAATACATGAGGTGCACTCTTGAATAAATGGCATTGTACACTGTCCATAAATCTACCTTAATTAAAACACTTCATTGTCTTTTCATCTTTTGGACTGATTAACTCATTAGAAGATACAAATGTCAATGAGTTCCTGTTGACTTTAGGAAAACACTTTTATTAATGATTGTGCTTTTCTTTTAATAAACATTAAAACACAAAAAAATATTTAATTTGAAAACATATACAGATACTGTACAACTAGTCAACAGTAAACAAAGATTTGGTAAGAAGCTGTTTTCAAGTCAAGTGTCAGCTGTTTTACATGAATTATGTACTTACCTTAAATACCTGTCTTCAGATATTTGATGTAATAATCAGAGATTAACCAGTGAATAAAAATGAGAAACAACATAAAACTATAAATTAAAAATAAATGATATTAACTATAAATATATCAACTGAGCATGAAAAAGTACTGGCATCATGGCTGGTGCCACACGTGTAGACTTAGTATACATAATAAAAAACATACATACATTTTTTTATAACAATTTTTCACAATAGTAGAAAAGATCAAGCTGATAAGCTCTTGAAAAAAATACAAATTCCAATTGCACTTTAAGATCTGGATATTTTATAAATTGGTTGCACTCTTTGGGCTTCAGGAAATAATGCCCTATAGTCCACATTTCTTCTACCAAGTAGAAACTTTGGATTGAAATTCACTAAAACTGTGACACCTTTCTTACCATTCCTTTGAATAAGTCCATCTCTGTGTAATAAGGTAACACTTTGCTCCCATTCTCTAATAAAAGACTGCATCTCTTCTCATCTGTCATTGCACTTCAGTGTACACGCTGTCCTCCACGCTGTCCTCCTGACAGTTTCAGCTGAACGACTCCTTGTTATATTCAAACGTGGTCCCAAAAAAGTGGTTGGAGTTGCAGAGTTTGTGCAGAGTTTTTGAAATTCCTTTTGGCCCACAGCAGAAGACACCAACACGTTTGCTGCAAGAAAAACCTTTTTGTTAATCTCAGTACCAGTGGAACTCTACCATAACCAACTACCAACACTTTTGTTCCTTGTTGTATAGCTGTTGGCTCTGACTTCACCAGGTTGGAGTACTGGGCTGCATTGTCATTTGTAATTAGCAGGACGGTTAAAATGGTAATACAGTGAAATATCTATGAGAAGACACAGTAGTCGTAAGAGTTGCCATCCACATAGTAAAATTTTGAAAAATGCAATTTTTTTTGGACCTGGATAAAAATGATAGGAGTACTAGTGTGTCGTGCAAAGCAGCAGCACACCTGGCAGTGTTGAGTACAGGAAGGGTCATAGAGAGCAAGCTATACTTACTGCTTATTGGCCTTCCCAATCTCCTCAAACAGCAGTTTCCACCTAGGACGTCCAATCAGAAGCCTGGAACTCAGGGCCCGGTACCGTTCCCCTGACATATTCTAGAAACAAACAAAATATTGTGCTCAGCACAAAGCCCTCCTGGTCTTTATTTTTAAAGTGTTAAACTGTTTAATAAATTAAACAAACAAATTGTGCTGTATGGAATAATAAATGATAAATAATATGGAATATGCTCTAAATTTACACAAAAACATGACCCCTAATCAGGACTAACATTTGGACAAGGTCATTGGCCAAATCGATCACTCATCGTTCAACATCCAGTGATTAACAATATCTTTATCACACGCACTTTAATGAAGTGCAAAAGAGTTTTTTTTTAATGTTTGCTCATTTTACCATGTTTTTATGTTGAACAATCATAACAAATGTGAAAGAACATTTTGATTCACATTTGATTGTGCTGGTTTCAAGGCCAAAAGCAGACATCAGAAAACACCATTGACAAAAGGCCTGTCCTCACTCAAAACCCCAGCCTTGACTAATCTGAACTATGGACAATTCATCTGTTCAAGGGCCCTGTGTATTTTTTCTTTTTACAGTTTGACATTGCTGTATGAATGACATTTTCAGAGACATGAATGGGAATGGAGCAATGTTCCACAGCAACACTTAGTTTTTTTTTTTTTTAAAGATGCCTCCATGTTTGCCTGACCGTACTGAAAAGTCCGGAATTCAAATAATGAATATTCTTTAGCTGTGCTGTAGTTCTGTCAGGACTAACGCCATTCTGACAGAATAGAACCTCAGTGAATGACGCAGAGAAGAGGCAGATCAGGCTTCAGTGTGGTCCCCTACTGAAGCCTCAGCCCTGGGGTCTTCCTACTGCAAGTCAGTCTGTCAACTACATCTACATTAATAGGAGAAAAACATACACACTCTAGAAGGGGGTGTACAGTTTGAAGAATAGCTTTTGCCTATTTTAGCACTGTCAGTATTCAAGCACCCTCAACATTACAACATGGAGTGTGTTATCATGGCTCCTGCCCCTTCCGACAGCTCTTTCAAGGGGACAGTCCTCTGACTGTTACTTGGTCATCCTCAAGCAGCAAGGTCTGCTGGGAAGCAGGAGACAGCTGGGACTCTTCCTCCCCCTCTTGCAGACATATCAGACTTTGGATTTTTCATAAACACAGCCTTTATCTGACTCCCAGCAGAGATCTCCCATGACTCCATCCTAAGCCGAAATGTTCGTGCCCAAAACAGCACAGACAGGACCTCATGAGTCAGCCTGTTTATGATCAGTTGGGTCTACCAAACCGCAAACACAGTTACCTCAGACAGCTCTAAATCATCCAAGACAGTGGTTTATGAGCAGCAGCTGGGGGGAGTGAGTCAGTACCGTACACTCACGGCAACTACTGATAAAAGAGGCCACACAGCGCTTCCTCTTCGAACTCAGTTACTACTCTAATTAAGCGTTCAAAGTGTTTTTCTTACACTGCTCATTAATTTACATAAGAAATGAAAAATAACAATTGCTTGAACTGGTCACTGAAAGTTAAGGACAAAGCATGTTGTGGTAACCTGAGTCCATTTTCCAACTGCAGTCTTGAAATTCAAATCCTCCCTCTCCAATTGTAAACTGAGTGCTGGAGTGAACGTTACCCTGTCTGTGACCAAATCCTGGGTCTGGTGTCTTGCATTCATATGCAATTATCATGGTAGGGAGCAGATTTTTGTACTGGTGAAAATGTGAATAATTGCAAACATGCATGGAAGAATAATGAACAAAGACATATATATTTTTTCCCTATAGATGTCTCATTTTGCCCAGCTAACTTCATCTGGCAGTACTGCTACAAATAAGTAAAGAAAAAACACAACTGTCCTGTGCATTCTCATCTGAATTTACCATCACGAAGAGGTCAGCTATACAAATCTGAAGCAAATTAAAGAGGTTAGCCAGCAAGCTAGTGAGGTGCTCTGCTTAATTTTTTTCTGAAACATTCCTGTTTTCATCAGCCTGCCACTAAGCCTGGATGGTGATGACTATTATTTTTACAAAGACAAATGCCACTTATTGGGCTGGCAAGAATTTCACAGCTGATCTTGTCAGCCATGTTTTTATTTTTCTCTCTACAGGAGAAAAGACTACATGGAGAAACAGGGACAAAACCTAACATTTTTCCATAAAAAAAGTATGATTTCAACTGCCTGTGTTGAAACAAACTCAACAATGTCAGCAGCAGTGTAGTACTGCAGTGAGAAACAGGGCTCATAGCCCAAAGTTTGCTGCTGTTGTACCCTCAGGCAAGGTACTTAACCTGCATTGCCTTAAATTTCCAGCTGTATAGATAGATAAGTAAAAGTTCTAAGTGATTCTGTAGAAGAGCTTCTGCTAAGCAACTGTAATACAATGTAAACTCATTACCACATTCAGTCAAACCAAGGCAATGACTGTATTTTATAAAGAGCTAGCTGGATACAGGTAGCTGGGACTGTCTCAACATTAAATCTGTTCTATGATAGTGCAAAACCAATTATGCTATGCCCAAAACTCATATTCTGGCAGGATGCCAGGTGGGTGTGATTTGATACCTGGAACAATATGCTTTCAGATTGAGACTGTGAACGGGAAAGGAAAGGACTGCCTTTCAGAGAGCATGTCTATATGCACCATGCTAACAAAGTGGAGAGGTACACCTACTTCATGGTACAAGACTGCACACATAAGACAAGTGCAGTACACAAATCAGTGAGGAAGATGCACGTCCTTCCTTTGAAAATTTTGCTGAGACACATAGAAAAGTGCAGGAGATAAGATACCCCCACAGTCTGCGTCACACAGTGGGCTGGCTCCCTAACCACAAAAAGCCGGCGTGTTCTTGTACCTGCAACCCCTCTGCATTGCTGAGGTACAGCTGGATGTTGAAGTAGTCTGGACGATTGTCCTGCCAGAGCTGCAAAGCAGGACAGGAAAAAGAGGGAACAGAAGAGACACACACACACACACACACACACACACACACACACACACACACACACAGAGGAACATGTAGACAGACAAGGGCAGAGGGACAGGAAGAGGGATGAGAGGGAAGGAGCACAGTCAGTGCCCTGTGACAGCTCAACCCTCACGTGTCTACAGTTTGCTGCGAGGGAGAACAGTCTGGCCAGGGTGCGAGGGAGGGGGAATGTTTCCCTCTATTCTGCCTCTAATGAGAGCCAGCACCTTTACCACATCCAAAAAAATGTTCTCAAGAGCATACCATTTGTAGGGGACAGACGTAAGTCAACCTTTTTTTGGAATTTATTTGTATTTGTGAAATTCTTGTGACATGTAGTTTTGTTTTGACCCATACAGCATGGCTGGAATGTGGAACAAAATGAACTTCCAAAGACTAGTGTCTACAGTGCTGAAGACGATGTTTAAGAAAACACACCACAGTGTACACATTCCACTGTAGTTAATGGAAACACATGGCACTCAGGCATGTACAGAAAGTTCACCCTTTATCAAAGCTATACACATGTTATTTTGTTTAATTGTGTAATATTGTTTAATTGTTTAATACATCATAACAAACATTAGTTATGGTGCCATGTTGGTGCTAACTCTCAGCCCCACAAAAGGTCAAGTTACTATTACTCAGCTTACATTGTCAGTTTAAAATACGCCATTAGTTGGGTCATTGCCAAATAAGAATATGGTAATGTAATAACAAATCTACAATACAGCATGAAAATCAATCCTGTTTGACCTCGTGTTTTTGCATCTTGTCTCTAGATGGCGCTGTATTCTAAGGTAACACAGCACTAGAACCAGAGCAACACAAATTTTAAAAAATACGATAAGTCTTCTGTGTCTAAAGCAGCCCTTTACAGCAGCAGATCATGAAGAGACTGGTCATTTTCTGTCACTGACCTTTTGATGCAGTGCACACAGCAAATCAGCAAACCAGTAGAAAGACTGGAGCTCCCTGCAGACCCAGATGAAGTAGATCCTCCTGAGTTTGTACCGCTGCCACTCGTCCCTGGAAAATACATCACACACAAGCTCAGGGATATGAGCAGAAAAATACAGGAATCTAATGTGAACAAATACATGCAGATGCACATATATACACACATATATGTGTGTATGCACACAGATGCCGTGCATGTAGACACATGATAAATACAAGTATTTATGGATCCAAGCACTCAGATACATGCATATGCATATTACTGATACATACAAGGGCGCACAGACACACAGTCAGACAAACAGTTATAATCTAAGCCCATCTAAAAATCAGATGAGTTTTATAAACCCTTGCGCGGTATTTACAACATAAGGTCATGTATTAAAAATTCAATGCATGTGCACGACCATCTTGCATTAAATGAGATGATTTAATCATGATCAGACAAGCTTTATAGTGTCTAATCCACTGCCTGTTTAGTGAAGCATAGCGTAGGCCCTTACAAAAGAGACTTTAACCTCCCCACCCCCACACCACTTACAGCAGCGCATTCAGAACAGAGGCAAAGGGAGTGACTCCAATCCCACCCGCCACACAGAGGCTGACCTCGTAGTTAAACACTTCCTCAGATGGACTCCCAAAGGGCCCGTCAATATACAACCTGGAGCACAAGGACACAGAAGGGGAGTTCAGGGAGGGTGTTAAACTTTGGCCCAATGTGGAGCCCAATAGGGAGACAGGGACATACAGAGAGAAACTACAGAGTCCAATCAGGAGACAGGGACAGACAGCAAGAAACTACAGTGTCCAATAATAAGACAGGGACATACAGAGAGAAACTACAGAGTCTAATCAGGAGACAGAGACAGTCAGAGGGAAGAGACACAGCCATTTTGAAATTAATACACGAATGCAAAGCGGGAAATGCCCTGTCCAGTATTTTTTCATGAAATTGAGCTTCACCATTGGGATATGTCTCCTTGTATAGCAATCTTCAGCACAAATAAATAACAAGGTAATAATAGCATATATGATAAGATAGAAATTATGTTCACATGATTCCGAGGGGCAGTAAGGAGGGTGGTCTGACCATGAGAGAAGCCGCCGACAAGAATATGGGGTTAACAGGACAGAGCGGTCCCATGTCCCCTTTTCCCCTTTCTCATAGACCTTTATTCCCAGCTGTTTAAGCGCTCTTTGCATCAAACTATGTCATAGGCTTCCTGCACGCACCAGCACCCCATCACACACACACACACACACACACACACACACACACACACACACACACACACACACACACACACACACACACACAGCACATAAGCCTACGCACAGTGCAGACTCGGAGTGTAAAGTGTGATAACTGCAGTACTCACAAACACACATATACACAGAAGGAGGCAGTGGGACCAGGAAAACTACATGATGCACTAGAACACATGAACTGCTTTTTTAATACTTTCAACTATGGAGGCACAGACGGAAGAGCGGGTGACAGAGCTTCACAAGGGATCGTTTGTACCCCGTAAATTCCACCGTCAACACTGTGACTGCCACATTAGACACGGAAACACTGCATTTTAAGTCGGTGCATTTCTGCATAGAGGGGGAACATGGGGGGAGGGGTCTGCAGCACAGGGTCATGACCCAGCCAGAGGGAATTTGTTGGTAAAAGGACGTCATGATGCAGTTCAGCTCTGCTCCTTTCACACGATGAAAACTGACAGTTTGAGGGATAACGCCACCATATTATGACTACTGTGCCACACCAGTTGAATCAGGGATGAGCAGGGTCTGTTCAAGTGGCATTTTAACACAATACTTGTTTTGCTTACATTTTCTGGCTTTACTACTTTGGCAGTTTGGCAGCTGTTTAGGAGAACATGAATGTGTGACATCAAGAACAGGCCATACAAACCATCTTGCATTTCTTGTTGCATTTGCTGACATGAAGGATTTATTTTTTTGTTGTGTTCAGTCTTGAAGGAGTGCAGTCTACAACCCCACTACAAGTCTAGGCAAGTCATTCCCACACAGTTATAACTCTGACTGTAGCAGCATTGTCTTAGTATTGCTGTGAAATGTACTTTTAGATCCCTTCCACCTGTGGCGTCCTTTGGTTCTGTTAGTGAGTTGTTAGCAGTTAGTGACATGTAACAATTGAGATCAAGCCCATTAATCCCTTCTCAAATGTTACCAGCATCTATCAAAACCCTGACCCGGTCTTTTCTGATGCCGATCACACATGTGTAAGTCTAATTAGCTGAGGGATGCAGGCAGGGTAACGCGTGGGAGAGAAGCATGACAAAACAGGACAGGCTACAGCAACTGTATCCTATTGTGAAAGTCATACCCGCAAGCAATTTAACAAAACTAATTGAGGATAATACCTAACACCACAGGACAATGCTGCTGTTTGCCATTCCTCCCTTATTACTGGCTCATAAAAAATGAACAAACAGAACCTATACTGCATACCTTAACAAGTAAGAATTTTCTTTTCCCTATAAGGGGCATGGTGAGGGTGGCTGTCATGTGGGAGAGAGTCTGAACTTACCAGCAGGAACTGAATTGAACCGGAACCGGAATGGGTGACTCTGCCTTCTGTCATCAACAGCCAAGAAAGTGAGAAGAATGTGGTTCTGTTCACAGTGCTTAGTGAGATGCAACAACTGAGATCAAGCCCCTTAATCCCTTTTCAAATGTTACCAGCATCTATGAAAACCCTCACCCGGTCTTTTTCTGATGCCAATCACACAAATTTAAGCCTAATTAGCTGAGAGATTACCACAGAGGAACACATGGGAGAGAAGCATGAGGAAACAGGACAACAATTGTATCCTCTCACTAGTTCGGCCTTGCTGGGCCCAGCCACCATATTGGGACAGGAACCCAGTGCATAGCAGGGGTTTTTAAAGCTGGTTGTCTTTGTCAAAAGCTGAGTGTCAAGCAGAATGGGTGCAATGTTAAATTAAATAAAGTGCTGGGACAAGTAAGACCCCATTTTTGCTATTCAGCCGTGCAGTGAAGCTCTTGTGAATTTCTGTTCACCTGACAGGCCTGAAACAGTCCTGTCCCATCTGTGCAAGCCTCTCTGGCTCTTTTGTCAATGCTGTTGCTGCTAATGATGATTATGATGACTATGATGATGATGATGATGAAGAAAAGACTGAGTGAAGCTAGACTTTGCACCATCTCATTGTCGGGGGTGTGAGACACAGTCCATTCACCAACAATCTGACACAGGATATTCTCACACAAATATAGCCTGCTCCATTTTTCCTTCAAAAGCTATTGTGAAAGTCCCACCTGCAAGCAATTTCGCACAACTAATTGCGAATAACGCGTAACACCACAGGACAATACTGCTGTTCACCACTCCTCCCTTGTTATTGGCTCATAAAAAAGCGTAAAAAAATAAACAAACACCTCATCCTCCAGAACCTATTCTGCATACCTTCACAGGTAGGAATATTCCTTTCCTTGTAAGGGACATGGTGAGGGTGGGACGGAGTCTGGACTTACAGGGAGCAAGAATTGGAATGGAACTGGAACTGGAATGGGTGATTCTGCCTTCTCTCATCAGCAGCCAAGAAAGTGAGAACAATGCGTGAGCCAGCTGTGCCGAACCCCAGGACGACACACACCTGCAGCAGCTCCTCAGGGAAGAGGTGGACTGTTCCCAAAACAGACACAGCCCTATTCTTTCCCAAAAGGGGGTAGAGTGATGGTGGAGGTGGTGGTGGGGGGGCTGCATAACAGCCCTCACTCAGTCACACAGCCTCTGTTTATTTTAGATAGACACCGCACCGTCTTTTGCAGAGAAAAGGACAGAAACAACATCCAGAGAGGACTTTGGCATTCTCACTCCGACATGAGAGAGGCAGGAAGGGGAGGATTTCGCGCCTGTGTCAGAAAGCCACAACCTTTCACCCCACTGTGTTTCTGAGCCGTCATGGGAACTCATGTCACTGATGTCACCCGCAAGCAGTGACAGCGAGCTCTGTGACTTTGGAAGTGGAAGGGTTTGTGTTCTTTTTCAGTCTATGCATGGTGAATCAAAGAAAATTAACGAATGATTCAGTTATTCACAATACAAATGAAATATTAATACCCACACTACATATGGATCTATTTGCAATCCTTGGCTATTCAGCCATCCAGTGACTTGCATTAGTAAAACAGACCAATTACCATTGAGTGAAAAACAAAATACACTGGATTCTGAGGGTTAGATCACAATAATCAGCAAACTACAAAACCACAAAATTCAATTTCACACGTTTTAGCTATTCAAACAAAGAAAGATCTTTTTAAATTAGAACAGCTACTATCATAAAAAAAAATAATAATAATTTTGTTAGAAGCTCCATGATTTTCCAGCAACATCAGCTCTTCATAAAATTTGAAAAGAGTCAATTGCGCACTATGATGTATTTAACACACAGCAAAAACATGCTATACCAAAAGATTTACTCACAAATGGTCTCCCTTTCACACAAAAGGAAGCTCTTCACACTAGATGTGAAGGCCAGCAGTAGGAACAGCCGATTTGGGCCCGGCTGAAAACACACTGCTGCTCCCAGGAAAAACAACTGCCTTTGTGCTGCCAACACACAGTGCCCCCATCCCCTGGAGGCAACTGGCATTCATGCTTCCACATCAAATGTGGGACCGCCTTGTTAGAACCAGCTGAGAATGCTTTACTTCTAGACACCTCTGGCAGCTTCGTCATCACATTCATGACCGCATGGCATGAAAACCCAAGTTTGCACATGACAATACATTTGATTTTCTTTGATTATCACAATGTGCGTCTATACTAGAATCACACAGCTCAGAAACTGGTCTATATGGCCAGTTTGTGCATGGGCCTGTGAGTACTGAGTGTCAACAGTTATGGGATAGAAACTGGCAAGAGGCACAGCAGAATGCAAACCAAGCTGGGAAATAGCATAGCAGAAAGTTGCATGGCATTAAATGGAGGCAGTGCAGAAGATAACACTGACTATAATGATATGTGACTTTTTTCTACACCCAGCAAACTGCCCCTTAGTGTGGACAGTATAATAGATCTATATTGTGTGATCCCTGTCTATCAAGGAAGCGTTGAACTTACTTGGGATATCTCCTTTGATTGACAATAGGAAGAATCTCTGAATCCATACTCGGGTCAGGAAGCAAGAGTTCTGTGAACCGCTCTGAGAATAAATCAAATTTAAAAAATGTTATTAAGAAGAGGTTTAGGGAAAACACAAAAAACAGGAGCTTTATACGGTTGTGGGAAACCGAGGATCTACACACACCAGATCAACATTATCCTTTATGAATGATGTCATGAAAACCTTTTTTTCTTTTTACAAACAGGACAAGAATCTTGGATGACAGTGCCAGGCACGCCAACACAATCACTTGGGAGTCCAGGAGGTACTCAGGGGAAGATAAACAACTCTAATGCTGAGGAAAAAGCAAGGTTTATTTTCAAGATCAGCCTTGGCAAGCACCATAATGGAAACATTTCCGCTAGTGAAAAGTTTCTTTGGGATATGGGCTTTTGTGTTAAATAAGTCTGTGGGGGTCTGTGGGGGTAGCTGTCTCCTTCTTGGCAGATGCAATCCAGTGAATGACACATTGGTTTTACACATATCAAAGAGGACACAGAGTGCATTAAATAATAGGAAAACCAGGACAGACTGGTCTTAACAACACTTGAAAGCATAGGATTCATCCCACTTTCTTTGAAATGTCTCTGCATCCTGCAGTGGAACTGGATGTACATTGGGTTACATGGGAACTCCACATCTTCAGCTCTTTTTCAGATAACTTTTTATTTTTTTATTTAACTTGGAAATGCTGAGTTGTTATGAAGCTGTTCCATCCTGAGGCTTTTAGGAAATGGTTCAGTCCCAAGTGACCCCCCCTTCCCCTCCCCCACAGCTGCAGTTCTTGAGATGGCACTGACCTTCTCCTGCATCTCTGGCAGACACTTCTCTTTTATAGGCCAGCCAGAGCCTATATAACCCCACTCATCCTCAAAATGAGTTTGACACACTTTCAAAACACTTTGTCTAGGTCCCTGAGCATGCCGTGTGGGTGGTACTTGTTCTAATGACAATTAATGATGGCTACTTAACTTTTACTACTTGAGCCCAAGTACGCCCATCTATGCACTTCCTGTCTCACGCTCACGCTCTTAAGGCTGACTCACCAGTCCAGTCTCCTACGACGCGAAGATGGATTCCAAACGTCGCCTTCCTCTCTGTAGGACACTGAAAGCCAAAACACATGGAGCGTGAGTCACACAACCAATGTTGTGAAAGGATAGCCAGACACAAAGACATTGCTGTGAGGCTGAATGGCACACAGCAGAGGAGTTTCTGCCACAAACCCAGCTGACAGAGACATTCAAAAAAGCTGAGGTACTAAATCAGAGAGTGAGGGGGGCCTGAGGGAACAGCAGTCTAAAGAGATGCAAAGGAAAAATAGAAACACAGTCTGATTTGAAGGTTATTGCATTTTGTGTTTTTAAACATTTTTAAAAAACTGTGCTATTGCAAATAAACTCTGGCCATTCAGATGTTTCGGTTTTCCTGGCAGTCTTCAAGATACACTCTGAGAATTGAGGAGAGAAACTAAATAGGTTCAATCAAAACAATGATTAATTCAGTACGCATTTACAAGGAATCTGTAGACACTGAGACCAGATGAATGTTAATTATTAAAAGAAGAACAGAGCTGTGGTTAGTTACATTAAAGTTACTGAAAATCAAACAGGGGGAAACCCAATGGTCAGATTAAGTCTTTAACCAGACTTGCTATGGATTAATTGGTTAAAGCAACTTTGTTTAATAGGTCGTTCTGTGCTCTGAAACTAAATCACCTGATCGCACCACTGTCGGCCAAACAGCTTCTCTCATGTTGGTAAAGATGTGTGGGGATTTTTGGGGTGACAGCGTTGTGCTGTGATTAGGCCATGGGCTTGTTTAGCAGGAGGCTGCAGGTTGAGAGGAGGGTGTTTGAGGGTTCTGACATGCAGGGCCCCACCCAGGCAGGCTGGCACGTTTCTGCGTCATGCATCGAGCTTCTGGAAAACGTGCTGCAGCTCAGAGGAGCATGCCTGAGCGGGACGCCTGTTTTTCAGTGGGGGTCAGGGGTTTTGGGGGGCTGCAGAAACCCTTTTCTCAGGCATTGAGAGAAAGCAGACAGCCCCCAGGGGGTAATAACACCACCGGCAAACAGGAAACTGGGGTGTTTGGCTGGAGTGTAAGGGCCTCTCAAAAAAAAACTGAGAGACCGTAAGGATTTAGCCATGGCCTCTTTAGAATACATTACAAAAGCGGAAGAGTCACACCCCAACAAGGAGTGAGCTCAAGATCACCCCACACCAACAACCAGCACAAGTGAGAGCATAATTGGGAAGGTCATGCTGAGGCTTGCTGACGAACAGATAGAATAAGTAAATATGTATGATACCAAATATTCTGATGTCAGATGTCAAGTATGCACTGCATACCAGCACGTGTCAGAGTTAAAAAAAAAAAAAACTACTTTATCTGTCATAAAGTCTAAATCTAAATCTGTCAACTTGACAACGTACAAAGAGTACAACATTGAAAGATAAAGATCATGTCTGGTGGTAATGTCTTTCTTGCAAACTTCCCAATACTAAAAGCACACCGATTCAAACTATCAACATGAACAGACTTGTTGTGTTCCACATACTGTTTCAGTTGAAGCAGGAAAACATGATTAGAGCAAAATCTGCAACCAATCTAAAACATTTCCGTTTAATATCATACAGCAACTACTCCCCTGTAGATAATTTGAAATAGAAAGCATACTGCAATAAAAACCAAATTCTGTCATTTCCTGCACCAAAATAGTCAAATAGAAATTACACCATTAGAAGTATCTTACGAGCGTGCATGTGTGATCGTGCATGCTTATGTGTGTACTGTATGTATGTGCATTTGTAGGCAGTATGTCTCAGTAAACTGCTGCTTGTTCCTGTAAAGGCCCAGTAATAAACTGTTTGTTTACAGATTTAAAAGTTTAGGGACATATCGACTTCCCACAAAGTTTTGGGGTAGTAAAGCATTTTTGCATTTGCGCATGGTCCTTGGTGTGCTGCTCGTGCAGGACACAGCTAAGATGTCTTCACGTTCTTGGTCAAAGGCAAATAAATAAACACCCTCACCTGACTTTATGCCCTCGGTGGAACAAGAACAATCACAGGGCCTTTTATTTCCCTTTTATTTATGTGACATTCCTTATGTGCATGGTTTGAAGTTAATAATAACACTCCATTTTAGTCAGTAATGCAACCCACACCACTCTAGACATTGCAATGCAACTTTACCCTCTATAGATTCCCCCAGGTTGGTTTGATACAGATCATATCATGCTGTGATTTCTACCCAACTGTCCTAACTGGGAGAAATCTGTTAAGTACTCATGGGCCAACCCATGAGCCCACCCCAAAGTTGCCTGAGCTATACAATTCTGTCATGAACAGAAAAAAAATGTGAAAATAGAGGTTATTGTATACAACTCATCACAGGTGAATTTAGATTTAGGAGCTGCACAGGGGTGACATTCCTGGTCACATTATGTTGTCCATAGGTCTCCTTGTAGTGCTGTGCTTTTCTGTTGGTGTATCACTGAGCCGTTACAAGCACACAGCATCCAGCATAGGAACGCATTGGGCAGCTCTACACAATTTATTTAACTTTTGTAACTTTTTGACTTTGCATTGTCAGAGCCCTAGGAAGAAAACAACACTTACCGCTGTCAAAGTGAAGGGGTGGCCTTCAAGTGATGACACACTGGGACAGTTCAAAACAATATACTGAAAAAAACCAAGTGTAAGAATCTAAACATTTTATCAGCATGGACATATGAGCAAAAATTGCAGGCTAATGCTTCTGAGCAGCGCTCCCACAGTGTGAGTCATGAGAATGTTCAAGGTTAAGTAAAGACATTTATTTACTCTTCAAATGTAATTAAAATATGTATTTTGTGCTTCATATAAATGTTTAAACTGTGCCTGCAGCAAATGTGCCTGTAAAATCATTACAACCTTGTCACACACAGTAATATCCATTATTACACAACTATTATTCTATGATCTATGATCACAAATAATGTAAAATTAAATGGTCCTTTTTTCTAGCCAAACATGAGTACTTCCTCAAATTGACTAACCATACAATTGCATATTGTCGCAGCATAAACACATTTATATATACTACAAGGAGTGAGAAAATACGATGGGCTGTGGTCTGGACACATTAAATACTTCTCAAATGGCATCACAGGTGATATCTCTCCCGCTTACCTGACCAGGCCTGGCCTTGAAGCTGTTCTTCACCATGCGCACCTCAATGACGTTACAGGGATGGCTGACGACTGACACGATGGTGACAGGTGTGCTGCTGCGGACATACCTGTACAGCCTCTCAGCGCAGTACAGACACAGCGGGCCTGACACCCACAGCCAAGTCTGAAAAAAATAATACCACACAGTTAGCATATTACAGCACACAGTCAGCACAGAACCATACACGGTCAGCACAGCACCATCACTGATATAACTTACTCCAGAGTCAGTACAACAGCATCACTAATGTGTGTGCTTGGCTTAAGTGACATCACTGAAAATCACTGCTGAGTATACGGCATGTTAACCTGGTGCACTTTATGCCAGGCAATGATGCCCACAGGTCACTGATACTGCCCTATTGGGTCATAAAGCAACTAGCATAACAACAAATAAGCCCTCATGGTCTTGCTCCGACTCAAAGTGTAATTCGACCGGCTTTATAGTTATTGGGTTTTACCTCACCACAAAACACAAGCAATGAAACAAGCTGATGTGATTTTTCTTCATGATTCTTTACATAACTCCACAGCAATCAGTCTCACAACATAAGGATCACAGAAAAAATTGAAGATTGTTTGATATCTACTCGCAGCTCGTAGGGTGCAAGGAAGATCAATTATCATCACTGCTTGGAGCTGAAACACCACTATTTCAATGAGCACGTTCCCCGATTCACCAAGAATCATGGCAAAAGCAGAAGGGCAATTTGTTTATTTAAATCTAATTTCTATTTAAATCTTTTTTCTGTCTGAAAAGGTACATCAGAATTAGCTGTTGCCCTGGTGGTCAGGTCCCTGGGTCAGAAATGCTACTTTTCAGAACTGGTAGTCTGGTTAACTCACTACGTCCATTACACAAATATTGCACACCTGCGGCCAGATCACTAGGTATCCTTTCAGAATTGTGAGTCTGGTCTTAACGCTCCAAACCACCCAAATTACTCCATACTGGCTCCAAAGATACATAGCCAAGCATGCAACAGTGGCATGCTACTCACATGAGTTATTCTATGGTCAAACACCATACACAGAACAAATATTACAATAAGGCAATAAAAATATATATGTAAAATACTTATGAAAAGGATTACCTTGAGATAGTGAAAAAAGGGGAGTGAAAAAAGGTGAATCTTCTACTGGACTAGAACAGGGCCCTAGGCTTCTAAGAACAGATAATCATAGATGGCTAATGACCATGCCTCTAAATAGCTGCAATAAGGCATATCTGTTCTGAGCAAATGCCATATCATAATAAAATCTAGAAATTTGTGGCTTTTTTGATGTGCAATATATATTCTTTGTACTGCAATGTCATTTGAGTAGTTGAAGCTGCTTGGCAACAGTCCATGAAATCCAGCCTGCAGTGCACTTCATTGAGACAAAACAGGTATAGTGTATTTGTGCAATTTGGAGCTTTGTGCATTGCAAATGATCGATGAAACAGACATAGCGGCAAGGGCATTTATTTGACAGGTGATGAGACAGTAACCACTGGGCCCTAGATGTGAATTTTGCATGGTGCTGAGTGGACTGTTGTTGCCCACTTTTGTTTGAATATAGATATTTTGTATACTAATTAAGCAGTTTACAGTCCCTGTCATTTAGCACTAGCAGCTGCTTGGTGATGGCCAACACGCAAGAAAGAACACACACAATGTGTGACCTAGCTGTGATTCCTCTGTTTTTGTGTTTTCTTGGTCCCATTTATCCAACAAAATAAATGAGTGAGAGCTTATGGTTAAACTGATGCATGTATTTGCATGCAGGGAACTGTAACTCGATGCAGAAAATATGGCATGTACTTTGCGGGCAGTAATCAGATAGCATTTTGTAGCAGCCCTTGGATCCAGAGAGTCTCAACTGATGCGTCAGGTTTCTTTATTTAAGTTCATCACAGCAACTTTAATCCATATCTTCAAATCGCCATACAGCACCGTGAAAACTATATCAAAACATGCAAAAGACAAACTTCACAACCCTGATCCACAGTCAAACTCACTATATGAAAATATCAACAACAACAAAGTTTACATTGCACAACAATAAAATAGTTCACACGCTTCTATGGTTATACATTTTATAAAATAAATAAATGTCATACCTCGCTGCGCTCACCAAGGAATGCAATCCAAAAACACGATAATCCTTTCTTCCGTTATTAAACGTGCGTCAATTCCACTCAGTTTCACAAAGTGCAAACGCCACATAGAAATAATGTAGGCTCAAACAAATCAGCGTCTACAAGCCACCCCCGCCAGCCAACTTTAAAGCGCATCTCACCTGATGCAAACTACGGTGTCACCAGAAGGACAATTTTCAATGTTACAGGTGTATAGGATTTCCAATCGAAGTACACACACACATGAATCACAAAGACATTCAAATTACAAACATTTGTTAATAAATTACAGAATAAATTACACAAATATCTTATCCCATAACCCAACTCATACCTATTCCATAATAAACAGCAGAAAAACCAAAATGGTCCCTTACACATTTAATAAATGCAAAACCAAAAGAATGCCTCATATTTTCGCTGCACCTACATGACACATTAGAAAACTACAGGGTTGCATTCAAATGTCATATCATATATGAAGGTGCTCTATGTCCATAGAGTCAGTACAACACAGTATCACTCATACTGATATTGAACTTAGCCAGGTCGACACACAAACACAGCACAACACAGCCAAAACAAGATCACATCACTGATACCTCTAAAAAAGTAGACCCCTTTGTGTTGTAATGACATGACACCCAAATGACTCACAGTGAAGTCTGAACACAACACACACCTGAGATCCCTGTCATTACAGAACATAAATCGGCTTATTTAAATGGCGCAGATTTTGTGTGTGTTGTAACACAGGGTATACGTAGGGTATACATAATACTTGCCGTTTAACTCTAAAACCTCTTTCAACAGTGAGGGACCTCCACACAGCTGGTCATAACTACATTAACAGCAGCGTCACCCTTACATCTGTCTCTGAAACTCATGCAGTCCTAATTACCCATAAATCCCAGGAAAACAGGGACAGCAGCCAAAATGAGGCACCCAGCTTCAGGAGATGGTGATGGCAGCTGACTTGCGCGCAGTGAGACAGAGACAAGCTCACGGGAGACCAAGCCAGAGCTTTGGCCTGTAATAACAGTGAGAAACGCATGCTGCTCTCTCTTCGCCCCCAGCCTCTCTCAGGACAGAGGAGTGTTCATTCTTGCAGCGCACATACAGTGTTCAGGAGTACTGCTGTGCAAAACATCACAAACCTGAATGAACAGAGTATTTAGGAATAATGTAGAGCAGTGTTTCCTAGTCCTGGGCCTGGGAATGACTGTGTATACTGGTATTCATTCCAGCTGGGTTGTCAAATGATTAGATTTGGTTCTGCTGCTAAATGAGTTCTAATCTCTTTTTGACATCACTTTAATATCTGCTGTCAGTTCTCTGTTATAGATATTAATTGCTGGAAATGTGTGTGCTCAAACAGAAGTGTGTGTATGAGATATTTCTGCCAGCTGTTTCTAAGCATATGAGTCCCTTAAAGAAATTAGTGATACACTCAAGTATTCACCTTAATTGGTTTAGAGTAATTAGAAATTCAATTGGGCCTGGAACAAGAAATTGAATGAATAATTATACTTAATTGGAACAGCTGTTCACAAAAACATGTTGAGCTATATATTTTTTAATATTAGTCTAAACACATCTGTAACAGCTTTTCATTCACAAAGAGTTCATATGAGTAAACATAGCTATATAAATAAATTATATCTGTTTATTCAAACAGAGATCAGTACTGATTTAACAGCCGTATCAAAACTAAGTAAGTGGGAGCTCAGCAAGAAATAAAATCAGCATACATAGTGAGTCCCCAGGGCCAGGACTGGGAAGCACTGCTGTAAAGCAGATTGGCAGACGTTGAACACTTTAGCAAGATGTGTCATGATCTTACGCACTAGACTACTAACACACACACGCTCGTACACACCAGCCCTTCCTGATCCTTAAATTTCACAGGAATAACAAATCCTGAACTCTGGAGGGAGGAAATAACAAACTTGTATCAACCAAGCAACAGTGACTTGGACCAAGCCTCCTGCTTGTGCCCTGGGACCAAGCTGGATCAAAACACAAACTCCAAGCTGGTCCCGAGTGGATAACTAGCAGGTTGTTTGAGTGTGGGCTGAGCGCTACGGCTGAGGTTTGACAATGTATTGGCCACGGAGGCCTGTAGTTTGTGACACTGCATTTACATCCGTGATGTTTGGTCAGGGATTGGCAGTTGTACTGAATGGGATAACAATGGCAGTCCACACCCCTGCCCTGTGTTCTCTCACCTCAGGAAAGTGGGCCTGGAAGCGGGCCTCCTCTTTGCAGATGCTGTTGAAGCCGTCCCCACCCACAGGCAGCTCAGAACCTCCAAGAACAGGCTCCTGCTCAGGGTGTGCACTGGACCCAGTCTTTGAGTCGGTTCTGTTTGGCCTAAAACAGCCAGGAGGGTGAGTGTCCACATTCGTCTGGTATTTCAGAGCACCCCTAAAACAGCAGAAAGAGAGCATGGCCATGTCAGACTCGTCTGTGAGCACACACTCTCTCACACTCTACTGTTCTGGTCCCATAATTCCTCTGTTCTGGGTCCACATAACCTGTATGATGTCATGTGATTTACAGAATTGCTTCCTCACCCCCCCACATTTACAGATTGGGACACAGCCTGTGTGTTCTTAAGTGTGAGAAAACTGAGGCTGGAGCACTGAAAAGATTGGGGGAGGGGGTTTGTTGGTTGATTATTTACTACGCAGATCACGCCCCAACCCCTATGCTCCCAAACTCTATCACACCCTCTTTGTGAGAGGATGTTTCTGCACTGTATACATGTGTGGCGCTAACAATAGGGACAATGGGAACACCAAGCCAGTCTGTCTGATGACACGTTTCTGTGATATGAGACGCTGTCCCTCTCCCACTTTACCCTCACTTCTCACATCATTTTATTAAGGCTTTAAAGAACAGCTTGCTTTGCAAAGAAAGTTCAAGCAATCAGAAAAAGTCTCTGAAGTTTACAAAAGCCACCGTAAAATTGTTCAATGATCACACCCATGTTTCAGTCATACATGTAAGTGCCAACAAGCACACGATGGCACTGAGAGCAGTTTTCTTTCTTACTGCAGCTGTCATGCTGAGAGAATTATGTGTGAAGGAAGCCTTTGTGTACTGAGTTCAGTGGCCTCTTTGTGACATAAGCATTTTGAACTTACTGTATACTGGTCTTGCCTAGGGTGATATAGGGACTGATTCAATATAACCACAAAGTGTTCTGCCATTCTGACTCATCCAAAAAAATCAAAAAGCAAGTTTTAGGCAATATTACTGTTTCATCAGTTCTTCAGCCTAAAACATGTTTTCTTATGACAGAGTATTGCTGCCTGTTTCCATCACTATGAAGTACTTTGCATTGAAACTGAATGACCTTCCCTTTGGATATGTGACATACTTCATTTTTTGGCATGAGGTGTGTTTTATGAATCTTATGAATGACATGTAATTCTCAGCAGAAACACAACTGTGACTGACCAGAACTGTTATAACATTGTTCTTTTTACATTTGGTTAAATCCTTGGTGCTCAGTTCCACAGACTCTCCCTTACTCTGAACTTGTCCCCATTATGAATTCAATAGCACAATGTTCAGCCAATCACAGAGTTGTACTGTTTTCCACGGTGATGCACGCTCAAGCCTGCCAACATCAGTGCCATGGCCCCCGGGCACAGCCAGATCTATGCCCTGTCCCGCACACATACCACACTAATCAACTCACTCACGCCCATTAATGTGCTCCAATGCCATTCACAAGACCAGAATTCAGAGTTGGATATTCACTGGTGCTTCTTCCATATAGACTAAGACCGTGGTGTGCGTGGGAAGATGAGCAACAACAGGGATGTGTCTTGGTAGTCACACTTGCCTGACTTGCCTGACAATAAAGGGAAATCGACACTGATAGCTAGACATGTTATTTATGCTTTACAGCTTACCCAATAGCATGCACCAGCAGCACGACATAGAAGACAATGAAGAGGTTGTGTGTGTACCAGAATATTTCATAGTTGGAGACTCTGTGGACAAACAAACATTGGATTAGAACTCCTGACCATGTGTAGAGCTGGGATGATCAGTTACCAAATGCACATTATGCTAGCTTAAAATAAAGGCATGCAGCGCATTACATTCAATATCCATAATCATGTTGTAAATTGGCTTACAGGATTGCCGATGGAGGGATCAGAATGCTGTTGATTTGATTAAAGTGCTTAATGAGGTTAAGTCATCCTGGAACAGACACCTAATTATCCTCCAATACCAACTGCACAGTAAGCCTGTAAACTAAGCATTACATACATACAGTATATATTTTGATATCTTTATAAATCTTAAACAGTCCTTTAAAAATCAAACCCAGCAGCTGTTTCTCACCGCACCTACCAAACATGCTCTAAATGCTGATACTTGCTGGCTCTGATTTATGTGCACTTCACGTACAGGTAGATTAAAAGGTTTGGCGGGACACAGAAGTTACAACATAATGGCTATGTAAAAGGACATAATGTCCCCTTGAGCCTTCAGAGCTAAATAGAGGGGCATCAGGGAAACACCCTTTCCATCAAAGGCACACTGACTAGGGACCCTTCTGTTGAGGCCATTTAGAGCTAAGTACAGGGCAGTTACCTCCATAAATCATAGCAGTGGTGTCCAGCTGTCTAAAAAGACTCAATCACTTCACTTCAAACCCACTTACTATCAAAACCCAGATACTATCTAAGTGCAGTGTGCATTGTTGGTGCTTTACATAACAGTGTGAAGCAAATACAATATTATAAACCACTGATATGAAAGAAAAATGGCATACAAGAAAAAAGAACATTTCCTTAAAGTTGTCATTCAAAATTAAGGACTGAATCCAGGCCTTTATTTCAGCAAATAAAGCAAAGAAACACAACCCCCCAACTCCACCCCACAAATCACTACTAATTACAAACCCACTAGTGGCATCAGTAGCTTTCTTTTATTTCATATGAAGAAACAGATGTGCTACCATAACACATAAGCCCCTATCCATTCACAGCAGGTGTGGAGGGGAGCATGCATTACCACCTTATGCAGTAGGACGAGGCTGTGAACATCAGGAAGAGGATGAGTACCATAAGGACGCCAGTGACCCCCGGGACTGTGAGACAAACAGTACGAAGGCGTGCGTGAGAAAAAGAGTGCAGGGGTTACGCTACTCCTGCCGGACAATATGACAGGGGAGACAGGGGAGTCAGAGCCTTGTGAAGGACTGACACTTTCCCAGAGGAAGAGAGTGAGTCATCACAGACACCCACCGAAGGGAGGTTTTTGTGGAGGGAAACACGAAGCATCCCGAGGGAGAAGACAACTGTTTCCCACTCAGACTGAAGCCCCTTTCTATCTATTTTTCTTTACTGAGCCAGAGACAGGAATCCTTCTTGCCTTGGCAGATCGCCATGTTAATCTTAAACAGATTTGTCAGCGCATTGTTCCCCAGGTTTCTATCTCTCTCTGTCTCGCTCTCTCTGTCTCTCTCTCTCACACACACACACACACACACACACACACACACACACACACACACACACACACACACACACACACAAATACCATACAGCAGCCACAAGGAATAATAGGGAAAAAGTAGGCTGATTCTACCCCTGAGAAAAATATCAGGATTAAATTATTGACTTGCATGCGTGACAACATTGCTAGCTTCTAAAGTTTAATTAGCCCAGTAATTGCATGAATTCACTGGAATTTTCAGGGTCCAAGTTTAAGCTTTAAGAGCATGAAGCACATTTACCAGCCAAAGAAAAATAGTACCTTTCATGATGGCATGCTGAATGTTTAAATATGAAACAGGATGCCAGGGTCAACCACACAGATGAGAGAATTTCATATAAAGAATATGAATTAACTTTGATCGTTACCCTAGCATGTAATTTAATTATGCGTAATTAACACTTGCTTCCAACTAATTTTAGGCTGGTGCTACCATGGGTCATTTGTTCAGAATTAAATCACAGAGATTAAAAATCTCCACACCTGGTTTTCGAAAATCGCTTTGAGGTTTGTGCAATATGTGAGATCAAAAGCATTTGTGGATGAAAATACAAAAGAGTTACATGTAATTCCCCTGTTTATCTTCCTGAACCTATCTGTATGAAATCAGTGGCGCACCCAAAGCTTTTTATTTTGGCATTTTTTATCATCCTCAACCATACACACCATCCACAGTATGAACAAAAAGCTCTCACCAGTGGTTAAGATAATAATCCGAGGATCCTGCAGGGGAGAAGAGATTACAGCATTTTAAAATGTGCTATTCTGAAAAGTGATCTTAAAGACCTATGTTGTATATTAATGGTCCTTACCTCTCCCCTGTGGCGTGCAACGTTCAGAGAGGGGAACTCCTCTGAGTACCTGACAGAGAAGCTGAGAGCGTTCACCAAGTGGGCCGACACGTGGACCACTGAGGAGAAACGGACAAAAACAACACACTTAGAGCAACAGTTCATTTCACGGTTCCACTACTTCACTTTACAGCAAGGCAAAGTTTACATTTCTGGCCAGTTGAGAAACCACTAACCTGTCTAAAATCAACAGCCAACACACCACATGGCTTGTATTTCACCTGACAGCAGCCACAAAGGAACATCAAGTTCTGTTTGGTTGATGGCCACAATTACATCACTGTCCCATTGCCCCTCACCCCACAAGCACAGCACAGCTTAACCCTTTAAATGAAAGATCTCTCTCTTTGTCAGCTGATAAGAGTTTTCTTTCCATAGCTCTCTTTGGGGCTTTTGTTTGGAGGCGTTCTAAAATGTTCCCCCTTCACAATTGTTCCCTGTATAATTGGATGTCTCAGAACTTCGGAACTCTGCAATTAGAACATGACCACAGTCCCTGCCAGGAAGCAGACTTCATCCATTAGCCAGTGCTGAAAGGATGGGAGGAGAGTGGGGGGTTGTAGGGGAGACGAAACAGCTCCCATGATCTCAGAATAAGCCGTCAGTGAAAACAGCTGTGAGAGGGGGCATTTCACCCCTCTCCATTGCCCTCAGAGAAGGAGCACCCTCTCTTGTGTCCTCTGGCTTATTCAGCCCATCTCCCCTCATCATTTTACATATCAATAATAATAAAATCACAACTGAACTTTATTTATAAATGAATATTAGTAATGCATTAATATTATTAATGCAACAAACACAAAATTATGGAACATCACATGAACTAAAGACATTAAAATGGCACAACTCAATAAAAATACAAAGATAATAATAGTAAAATATAATTTAAACACTGACTGAAACCTAAACAAAACCACTTAAAAGCACCAATATTATCTGTTATAAAGCTATTGCTGTGTTGAGTTTGGTCTTGAAGTAATGTGGCACCAGCTTGCTTTTAGGCAGCCGCCCCCAGCCTCTGGGACTTGGCTGCACAGACAGCAGCCTGCTCAGCTGAGAGGAATGCACACACATCGTTCCCTCATTGTAAAACCATGTACTGAACAAACTTCCCCCCTTCCCCCCCCGAGGGGGGAAACCCTCCCTTCACAGAATTGTGCAGCACAATATGTCTAAGTGTGTGTGTCCTTTGTTACACCTCTATAATGAAGAAAAAAAAAAACAATTCTAACTCCACAGTCACCCAGTTTGTGCCAGGACAAAGGTCATGCCATTTTTCTTCAAGTATTTTTTTTTTTGGTTTGGGAAGGCTAACATTATGGCCAAAAGCTGAAGGACAGATGTTCGCTACGCTACATGGACGGTGCAGTTCTCTCACCTGAGAAGACACAAATAGCGATGCCGCAGGCCATGTGGAAGGTCTTACTTTTATCCATGAGCCGCCTGCCTTTCCTGCTCATCAGCTGTGAAAGACACAGAGATTTCATGCACTGCTTTGGAAGTACGAGCACTTTTTCTCAGTACACTCAGGACTTATTGACAAGAAACTGCAGGCTGAAGTGAAATAAAACACATTATCCAACACAAAAACGCCTAACAACCTGTAGTTTACTGTGATTCACAAGATAGTTTATTATTACGAATATCTTGCCAGTGATGGCTTTCTCTTAGTCAACGTACATTTTAAAACAAAATTACATCAACACATTGTTTTGTACTTAGCTGATGGTTCAACCTCACGATTTAACCACCACTACAATTGCCAAATTGCAGAATTTGTGGCGGAATGAAGAGAAGCCATTGCCTATTAAACCTGGTTGCCACTGACCTGCCCTGTCTGTATTTTGCGTGCCATTCTAACGCAACCCAATATGGCAGCTTCTATTTCCACTGATGGAGTCTCACCAACTGCTTGTGCACTGCTGACCCAAGAAACTCTCTAGAGTGGAACTTTTCTGGTGCTGCCTATGCCCAAAAATATTGTATCTTTGTCTGTAAAAAAATATGAGATAACACATGCTAAATCTGAACATTTGCTCCCTAGCTCAAGATAGAATTAAATTTTTGTGGACACCATTATCTAGGACAACCTACACAAAAAAACATTTTGTACAGGGTCCATTTATAGGGTTGAATGTTTACTGAAGAAAATCAAACTAAGGAACTTGCTCAATGGCATGATTGCATCATCTCATTTGGGATCCCTTCTGGTTGCACACCAAGTACCCTAACAACTGTTCCACACTGCTACCTATTTTTGTCCTCTTCTGCTATGCTTGTGCCCATACCTTGTGAGAGCCTCTGAGACAAGTCAGCATGGAGCGGCACATGGGCAGGAGGACCAGGCTGCTGTTGAGGTTGAGGACGGACGCCGAGGCCCTGCTAATACACAATCCTAGCTGAACAAACACAAGCAGGGTCAGAAGCCAGGCTGCACCATCGCCCTCCCACTTCCAATCTCACATTACCCCCCTCCACCCAGACACACACACACACAAACACACACACACACCCACATTCACACACTCAAGACCCCTTCAGCCTAATCCTCTTCATTCAATACCCCAACAGCTGACAATCTGTTTGGAGATAGGAATCAGCCAGTCTGTGTGACGTAACGCACTCTTCTGTATATGAATGCTTCTTTATAGTATTCACTGATTGAAGTCACAGCCCAACAGAAACAATAAGAGTAATAAAGAATCATCTCTCTGTGGGCACAGAGGAGGGAGAGAGAAATGAATCGTGCTTTCTGAAACTTTCCCAAAATAACAGTGTTGGGCTCTTCTTCACTGTAATCTTTGATCCAAATTAATTTCCAGGCATCAAACAGAAGAAAAGGCATGCGTTTACATGCCCATGCCATTCCATCTGGGAGAGAACAACCTGACACTGTTGGGAAGATAATGTTATGCTCTACTGTTCCAGGGTACTCCTACTTCTGTCAAAGACCTACCAGTTTGAAGCAATATTCTTACGGTGTCATAGTAATGTTGTTGTTGTTGTTAGGGCTATAGGAAGTATGCCTATTGTATATAATACAAAATAAAGGAGTTTTATAATGGTATCACTCCTCAGACATGTCAATATGGAGGAATGATAAAAGGTATAGAAATACAAAGGACAGAACATATGCACTGAAGCATGTTACCAAGGGAAGTCGATCGCTCGGGGGCACAGTTCCAAAAAACAAAACAACGACTTGTGACACAAGTGCTTGTGACAACAATTAGGCTATTTCACATAAGTATGTTGCATCCCAGAAAACACCACGGAATATTACTCTAGACCTTTTTCTGTTCTTTGACTATATCTAAGTATCAAGTTGTTATCTTAGACTAAGAAAAAAAAGTTGTATTCTGTCAATCTTACCCCAAGCATCTTGTGAAGATAATAGTATTGCGGACTACTGTAGTACAATATGAATGTTCTCCAAAACAACCACGTATTCGCGCCGAGCCACACGACCTGAAACACGGAAAAGAGATCCAAACATGCAGGCATCTTTGAGAATAATTTATACAGTACGGTTCTATTGTTCCTTGCAGCGCACAGTCATGCGGTACATTCTAAACACGTTCAGAAACAATTGAAATGCTATGCTTCAAAGTAGCACATTCACGCATCCCTGTTGCGTGATGTCCAGGTGAACTCTTCGAGTATGCTGAAATATCTTACCAGAATTATGTGTTTGCCACCTTCGTTCGCGATCCAGCTTCTCCAGGACAAAGCCATATTTAAACTGGAAGTGATTTTTCAGCAGGTTTGCCAGTTTGGAAATTTAGATTCCTTTTCCCGCAGCTCTCGACAGAAATACCTTCCTCTATACGCCAATGGCGCTATACGGGTTTTTTTTCAGTTATCTTTGATCTGCATTCTTTTTATTTGCATATTTGCAAGTTTGTTGGTTCTTGTCCACAAGCGCCGAGCCCGGCTAATTAATTTATAGATGAAAACCGGCCATTCTTCTCATTCCGTTCAAGCGATCACAGCCAGGGATACTCCGGCAGCGGCTGGACAAAAAGTTCTTTCTACAGCTCGACTTAACTAAGGTCTGCGCGGACGTAAGACCAATAGATATTGTCGAGTCCCACCGTACCCGGAAACGAGAACTCCCCCAGAAGTTTACGCTGAATGACTTAGGTGGGCTTACACTCACGTTTTATTGTACATCATCCAAACAAATCCGTCAATTATTTCTAGAAAGGATTGACTATCATAACATGAATAGCTAACTAGGTGTAATTTCAAACTAATTATTATTAGAATAAATCGAATAAGGATTAATTGACATAAATCTGTTTTCACTTATGTCTCTTAATATTATTACAGTAGCATGCATTTCGGCCATGAAACGTAAACACCCATTTGACTGATGCTCTGAAAAATATCCAAAAGCCAATTAAACAGGTTCTAAAACACAAAGGAAATACAACATTTGTGTTTTGCATCTCACATTTGGTCTGATGTTTAAAATCGGTTGCTGATGCTTTACAAAGTTAATACACAACTTTATTAATGCATCAATGTGTTGATAATCAAAAATGCATTTGAACTACAACTAAGAAAAGGATAGGCTATTTCGCATAATTAGCTAACCTATTGCGCATGAATAATTTATCCAGCTGGGTTCTCTCTCATTCCCCACGCAGAATTTCCGTGTGCCACATGCAGAGTGAAGAATGTTGGGAGATTTGAATTTGGTGAAAGAGAATTCTTTGCAGCGGAGGTTTCAAACGTGTTGGTTGTTCGTCGTTATGACGTTTTTTTTTTTTTTTTTAGCTTCATAATAGGAAAGATATCATTTGACGTGGATATTACTCACTTTGGCTGTTTTTTCTGCTGTTAGTTAAGTTTAAAATCAGAATAAAAAATAAATAAATAATTAAATAATGATGATAGAATAAATGGAATTCTTTTGCAACTTTGTGCAACTTTTAAAATAGTCACTTGTGAGTAGTGCGTACCAAAGGCATGCCCAGTGGCCCTTGTTGCTTTGCCTGCCCTGTCCTGCTAGAATGAAATATGTCAATATGATGTCATTTTAGATCATCCTCTATCTCTTGTTAACAAAATATTCATATTAAAAATAGAACGAAATTTAGAACGTAGGTATAGAGACTGCATATTTAAAATGATTTTGGTCTTTGCTTAGTTTTCCTAGCGGATGGCATAGAAAATTTGAGTGAATAGGAGTGCTATTCTGCATGATTCTTGCGCCATCCAGTGGAGTTCTTACATTGTGGTTTCGTAGTGGTTGCATTATTCAATCATTTCTACCACCAGTGAAATATTTGTCTCGAATAGACGTCATAACGTATATAAAAACAATTTTATCCATAGAGATCCATAAAAACAAATTTATCCATTTTATCCACTGTCTTATTCCCCTAAAGCGCCCCCAGTACCCACTTCACGCATCAGAGTACTGCCTGTAAGAAGGCGCAGCTGTTTTCCTCCAGCTAAACGAGCCGTAGATCACAGTGGACAATAGTTGAGCTAGCGCAATGGAACAAAATGCTTGGACAGTTTTCCTTTTCACACAAATCTATCGTAAAACAGTTGTTTAATATTGATAAGATGGGCCGGTAGGAACATTAGGAAATAACGTGTATGTAATATTACAGAAAACGTACAGTAAAACGTATGATTAAAGTGGTGGTACAACAGCCTCTAGTAGTCTTGAATTGAATAAATAGTGTAGTTGAAAAACTGTTTGTATAACAAAACAGCTGGTATATTATTGAGACCTCACTGGAGATTGTAATGGAATTAATTTGATTTGCTTATGTCTTTTCAGTCACATATTAGTGGTGATGTGCCATCAAGAAATTTAATTTGAGCTTTACGGGTTCATAACTGTTTCCAGCTCTGTGCTGGGGAAATAACACTGATAATAACACTGAGTTTGGAAACTGATCCTTGGAAATTCATTTATGTTGTCCATGGACTTAAAGTCTTGATCCTTGTTTTATTATCTGTGGTTTAGTCAACAAATCATTGTCGTTTGTTGTGCGGGAAAAGAACAAGTCTGCATTTGGAGCATTTCCTTTGAGGCACCCCCTTTTGTAAAACATTTAAGAAGCCATGGCTTATGGCTGGCCAATGGCCAATGTTGTCATATGGTACATCTGCTATTGGCTCAGGGGTGAGGAGTTCTCTCTCTCTCCTTGTTTCTTTCCCTCCATCTGAAGAGGGGAAGTGAGGTGAGGGGCCAGACAGCGCCCTCTCGCGGGTATTTGAAGATTCTTTAAAGTGTAAGAGCAATTCAGAGGCTTTTTTTTCGATGACATTTGTCCATGATCCATAGTTTTGCCCTACTGCTGTGTTATCATGGCAGTATAATCATGGCTGGAAGTAACTAATCGCCTATGATACCAAAAGAGATGCACGCCCAGCCCCGCCCCCCCGCGCTCCAGTTGTCCACTCTGTCTCTAGTGCGCATACACTGCACGCAGTGAGATAAACCTCTCAGCGCACATGCCGAGGTACTGACCGTCTGAGGTACCGCACTAAATGTTTTTAAAAAGTTGTAAATAGAGTGTGGAGTGGAATGGGAACCCAAAAGAGCAGAATATTCAAATGGATGTCTTGGATTGTCGTTATTGCGGCGTTTTTCTTAACTGGCTTCATAATAGGTAAGTTACCGTTTAACTTGACTATTAGTTACGCGGGGCCCCTACTTTTATTGTCAAGCAATTTATAAACTAATAAAGCAATGAAACTGAAATAACTTACAAGTAAATGGTAATTTTTGACAGCACATTACCTCCTCGATAGCGCAAGGCTTTGTTTATGTTGCCATCTGTAACTCAATTCATAACCGAGGTGACGACCAACGACGTTTAGAAGCTAGTGTGGCTACTTACAGCTGAATTGCCATGCGTGACATGAAACGTTGCGTGTGGTGCTGAATACAAGCACTAAATAGAACTAGTTACGCCATATAGTGCATGCCGCCCAGTTTTTCTCGGGACTTAGGGGAACATCTGACACTCAATGGGATTGAAATTTGTGATTAGTCACAAATACTCTTAGTAAATGAAGCCTGAAAACACTATGAACGCATGCTGAAGAATGTAAGGCTTTTTTTTCTGCAGCAGCTGTGTGAGGAAAGGGAGATGTAAATTATGGTGGTTGTCTTGAAGGTTGGTTTGCCAGACCCACACACACTGACCACGATGCGGTGTCTCACAGCTACCTACAAGAATTCCTGGATGAAATGAAAGCTGAGAACATCAGGCAGTACCTGAGGTAGCGTGCCTAACGTTTCACATGCACACAGAGAGCTGTTTTCCTGCTCTTACTGTCGAAGCACTTAACGGCTCGCTGACTTCAGGCTGTAATTGGTAAATTGTCCGCTTTGTTCTTTGTTTCTCTGTAAAGGGCAAAAGACTTTGTGGCATTTTCAGGTAATGACAACTGAACATAGCATGTTTCTACACTTTACCATATATCCAGGCCCGGCACCAGGAGAAAATATAGAGGGGTGCAGTTGCAATCCACCGGGGGCACAAAAAGTCATGAATACTATGTAGACATCGTGACGTAAGGATTCAACTGGGGGTGCACTGAGGTCCGACTGAGGGTGCAATGCACCCTTAAGCACCCCCATAGCACCGGGACTGCATATATCTGCCCAATCTTGATGAGCTGTGTTGTGCAACCATTACTGCCCTTATTGGAGCAGAGTAATACTATGAACGTAATACCTGCTCCAAATTGACATTGTTTATATATGGAACTGCTGTATACTGGCTTTACAGAATAGTATTTGTTGGCAGAAGTCATTAATCATGGTTACTTTTGGAACTTAAATTTCACATAGTGTTAATTTCCACCGGTAGTTACTTGCTGAAGTTACTTACTGTTCTTCGCATTGCCATATCTGAGATTCAAGCCAGCAGACTTCCAGTTAGGTGTTTCCTACTAACCAAACCAGTTTATGCATATGCACTTTCATCTCCAGAAATGTAACTCTTCTCCTAATCTTAATGAACTTTAAACCCACTCCTAGCATGAGCCCTAATTCTACTCATTTGTGTCATGGCTCAAGATATATAACAGTAGGTTACATGATAATTGCTTGGCAGGTGCCTGTTTTTACATTGCACCTGAGCGTCATGACTGTATACTGTTGCCAATTAAAGGATTTATGTCAGGCACTTGCAGTGCATGAAAGTTGAAACTGTTCCAGGTGTGGGGTGTGAGAGTTGTGGCAAAACTGAAGCCCAGGGGGAAAGATCCGCTCCCTCCTCCCCACAGGAAATTTACACGGCTTCCTCACCTGGCCGGAACCGAACAGAACCTCCACCTGGCACAGCAGATCAGGGATGAGTGGCTGCAGTTTGGGCTGGACTCGGTGGAGATTGTGCCGTACGATGTTCTCCTGTCCTATCCGAACCAGACCAACCCAAATTACATCTCCATCATTGATGACAGGGGGAAGGAGGTACAGATACATGCTGCTGTGTAGTGTTATGGTCATACTTATGTCAGTGTGCTCACCATTGTAGTGATGATTAAAGCTGAGATGTCCTCAGGGACCTTCTACTGCCTTGTTAATGGGTTACACATTACAGTTCTGGGGCTGTGTGCCTAAGTAATTACATTTGAGAGCAATACACTTTGTAAGCAATAAGGAAGTACACTGGTGTAATACGTGTTGAGGGTTTTCTATACATTGTGTATATATATTTTCTGTACACATACAACTGTGTCACAGGGTGTATTGGCATAATGCTCACATAGCAAGCAAATACTACGCAGATATAAGGTCACTTTAATACAGAGTGTTTCCAGGGACCAGACTTTGGGTCCAGCCTTTGGTCATGGTCTAGTATTGGATACTGAGACCCATGTTTACACAAGCATTATACATATGACTCGCTCATTTGTTTAAATTGAAACTTGGAGTTCAGTAGCCTTTTTATTACAATTCCTGTTGCATGTCAGTCACAGGATGAAATGAAAAGGGAGGTTATTTTATACAGTAGCCCCTATTTGTCCCTTTAAACATCCACATTTACATTGTTAAGGGCAAGCGTTAAGGGCACGAGAGGTGCAGGATTGAACCTGCCTTCATCAACCCGCTAGCACTCAACATGCAGACCATACAGTGAGACATGTGCCACAGTTTATTGTTGAAGACATTAAGTTTTATGGGTTATATAATGAATTTTATGATTGCTGCTTTCCAGGTCTTCAATACTTCCCTATCAGAACCTGTACCCGTGGGGTACGAAAATATCTCCAACATCGTGCCTCCCTACAATGCATTTTCAGCCAAAGGTCAACCCGAGGTGAGGGAGCCATCTCAATCCCCATGCAATTTTCACTTTTTCGCACGGGCTGTTTCATGTTTCTCTCCTATTATGGGAACAACTGGTATCAATTTGACAAAAATGTTTGCTCAGCATACTCAATTGAGATGATTATACAAAGTCACATTGGCTACAGGGGACATAAAGAAATGATACCAACACACTATGGCTAAGTATCTTGTTAGTAGTGAGGAAACGATGCTTGTAAAGCAGTCAGTGCAGCACTGTAATAGAGATGGTACTGAGCAGCTGGGGGCAGGGGGGAAGGACGGGAAATGCACACGTGGTACCCTGAAATTCCTCTTTTTAAATGCTAGAAGCATAAAAAAAAAAAAATTTTGGATCTAGAAACCGTTATGAGTAATAGTAATTATGATGTTGTTGGGATTACAGAAACGTGCCTTGGTGCAGGGGATGGGGTTCAAAGTTGGTTGTCTAGTAGAAAGCAGACTGTAACTGTGGGAGGAATTGTATCAGAACAGGGTCCTGTACGAAGTGGAGTCCCGCAGGGATCGGTGTTGGGGCTTTTGCTATTTCTTATATACATAAATGATCTTGATGCAGAGGTTAGTAGTAAAATAGTAAAATTTGCAGATGACACAAAACTAGGGGGTCTAGCCAACAGTATAGAATCAACTAAGGTAATACGGGAAGACCTAAAAATCATCCAAAAGTGGGCAGATACCTGGCAGATGACATTCAATTTAGATAAATGTAAAGTCTTGCATGTGGGAAATAAGAACCGTAGACAAGACTAATTCATGAGTGGAAAAAAACTAGAATGTGCTCAATTTGAAAAAGACTTGGGAGTAAGCTTAACAGGATCTAGACAGTGTGCTGTAGCAGTAAAAAGGCCAACAGGATGCTGGGATATATAGCCAAAAGTATTGAGTATAAATCTAAGGAGGTTATATTGAAATTATACAATGCCTTAGTCAGACCTCACTTGGAATACTGTGTGCAGTTTTGGGCACCGCACTATAAAAAAGATATTGAAGCTCTTGAAAAAGTTCAAAGAAGGGCAACTAAATTAGTTCCTGGCATGAAATATAAAAGCTACGAGGAAAGATTCAAGTTACTTAACCTATTTAGACTTAGTGAGAGGAGGCTTAGGGGTGATTTAATTGAGGTTTTTAAATTTATAAAAGGATTTAATAAGGTTAACTATAATATATTTTTTAGGGTGAGTTCAGTCTGTAGAACAAGAGGACATAAATGGAAGCTAGTTAAGAGTAAGTTCCACACTGATATAAGGAAATATTATTTTACATAAAGAGTTATCAATACATGGAATAGGTTGCCAGGTCATGTAGTTGAGGCAGAGACCCTTGTTGTGTTCAAGTCTAGACTTGATGCAGTTTTGGATACTCTTTAATTAAGAAATGGCGAGCTTAGTTGGGCCGAATGGCCTGTTCTCGTCATAATATGTTCTTATGTTCTTATAAACAAATGATCCCAGTGCGTTTTTAGCCTGTGTTTTAATGGTAGCAATTAAAAATATTTGAGATGCCAGGATTCCTCTCTAGAAAGCATGTTGTACCGAACATGCCCATCGCATGAACTCACCCGTTTATTGCATGACATTCTTTAGCTCTTCATCCAGAGCAAATTTTATTTTACTTTTATTGCGTAATACTCATAAATGCAGATGAGCTGAAATAAGACCCTTAGATAAGGTACTTTGCTCATTAGCAAAGCACCCAGTTGTGATCTCAGGTTTAAATCCAGGAGCCCCATTACAATGCCTTTGGCCTGTGTTATTTACTGCTGCTCCCATTAAGAATGGGTTACCATGTTCTGATCCAGAACCTTGTTTTCCCCAATAGGGTGATTTGGTGTACGTGAACTATGGGCGCACTGAGGACTTCTTCAAGCTGGAACGTGAAATGGGAATCAACTGTACAGGGAAAATTGTCATTGTGAGATACGGAAAAATCTTCAGAGGCAACAAGGTCAGGTATAGCTGATGTTATATAAAAATTACATTTAACTTCCAAGGACTGCTGATAAACATTATCTGGGGTGTCTACCTTACAACAGTTTATTTATTTTTTTTATTGATTTATTAAATTTATTTATATCAGGGACCATGTACAAAATACATTAACCTCAAAAAGAGGAAAGATGCTTTGTACCAGATTTAGCTACTAGCTAATTTCCATCTGCAGTCCCTGGGCAGGTGAAGGAGACAATAAAACACAAAACAAAACATAACATCACCATACAAATAGGCTAACATCCTGTTCATACCCACTCAGGCACACACAGACACACAGTAACACACTTCATAGGAATAAACACATGACAGAATATAGATATCAAATTATTACATACATATATCCAAAGTTATAAAATCAGGTCATCAGAATGTCTAATTAATGCTGACAACACTGGTTACTTAAAATCCATTTTTTAACTTCATGAGAGAAAATATGGAAGTCTGTGCAGGTTTTCAGATTGGCGGGGAGCTTATTCCATTCTTTAATGGCTTTGGAAGAAAAGGCGGATTGTGCAAAGGCGGAGCCTCGATTAGGGACGCTACAATCTCCCCTTGAAGCAGACCTTGAAGCTCTGCTCATTTGCTCAGAGCAGAGCTGAACAAAGCTCTTCAACGGCGGAGGAGCAGCATTATGAATAATCTTATGTACTAAACGGACATCTGAATACAAAATTGAGTTGTCAAAGCTTAACATTTTATATTTAACAAGTATATCACAATGGTGATACTGTTGTGATTTCCTGTCCAGGACTTTAAGCAGTTGAAATCATTTCAACACTTTTCCCACCCACAAACCTGACCCAAAGTCATTTGAGCTGTGTGATCCTGGTATTGACACAAATTGCAAAAATCAAAGCTTATACAGGTAAATTGTCACAGGAAAACTTTGCTTTTGGAGTCATGCTACACTACAGCTTACCTTTTAATTTCTATTGCTTTTTTTCTTTGCTGCAATGCAGGTGAAAAATGCTGTCCTTGCAGGTGCGAAAGGCATCATCCTCTTCTCAGACCCAGCTGACTACTGTGCCCCAGGGGTGAAGGTGTACCCAGATGGATGGAACCTCCCGGGGGGCGGAGCTCAGCGCGGGAATGTGCTGAATCTCAATGGGGCGGGTGACCCCCTGACGCCTGGTTACCCCGCTAAAGGTCAGAGAGCAGTCAGGCAGCTAGTTGAAATAGCCCATCTGTTTGATCAATCTGTGGCTGAATCAGTGGCTGAACCATAGTGGTTCAGAGACGATTATGTGTTCACTATCTCTTGCCAAACTTCCCCCACAGAGTATACCTACAGATACAGCATTGATGAGGGTGTTGGACTTCCGAAGATTCCTGTGCATCCCATTGGCTATAATGATGCTGTCAATCTACTCAAGTGAGTTTATGTCTAGAATATTAATAGGTTATAGTTTGATTATGTGATTGTAGAGACTGTAGATTTACGGTTTTTCACAATCACTTTAAGGCATTTCCTGACACAGTATCTACATTCTCAGAACTGAGAGTAGAAACCCCTCAACAGTAATGCATTTCATCAAAACACTGTAGAGGTTTTGATTACTTTCACACAAAATGCAAAGGTAAAGCACACTTTTGCAAAACAACAAACACACATCTCTGTAATAGACACAAAAATCAACTGAGTAAATCCCAACCTGACTGAGTCTGACCTCCTTGCAGTAATTGTTCAGTTACAATTATCTGGGCTTACTGTAGACAAGGGCCAGATTTGAAAACAGCTGCTTCTTGTATGGACCAAATAAATTCATTTGTTCATAGTTGAAATCAACCAATCCCACATGCTTTCAGTTTACCTCACAGATGCATATTGTTGCTGTTAAATTGTTCAGTGAACAATTATAGGCAATCAAAGACATAAATGTTAGAGTTCAAATATTGGTGTTTATATTGGTACAAATGGATCAAGACGAAGCAAAGCATGCAGTAGATTTTTTTCCCATTTTGTACTGTGGGAGACTATATCAGATGTGATGTAGATGGAAAATATTTAGCCAAACAGAGAGGGCAGACTAGATGTCCAGTGACATTTGTTGGATTTTCTTCTACTTTAAAAGTAAACAAATCGAACCAGAAGCGCGCTTGGAGAAAAAACTTTATTGGCACAGATGGGATTCGGCAGCATTTCTGCCTGTGAAGCTTTAACTCAGAGAACTGTTACCGTGATCGGCCTTTTATACCGTAGAACAAATGGCGACAGACAATAGATTTATACCGTTGCAGCATCAACCTATGCTTCCAATGCAAATCCGAATCTTTTGATGCTGAACGCTCCTTTGTCTGGGTGATGGTTGCCAATTGCCCACTCCCGGTTGTATCCTGCTGTCCGCCTGCCTTAATCAATCGCTCATGGCTCCAACTGTAGCATGGCGCCAGAGGTGTGGAGCTTACTTTGTAACTATGGTAATAAGGCCGTCAGGTTCAACAGTTCTCTGGTTGGAAGTTACTATTATCTTACACACTTTAAGTTTCAGTGAAATTAATTTTTTTGTATTTTCTTTCATACTAATACAGTTTGGAACACTCGTCTTTGTTGTCCTTTTGAATTTACTTTGTATGATGCAACATTATTGTTTATAATATACGATAACATTGTTTGGTTTATGTATTTACTTTTGTTTCATTTTATAGCACTGAAAGAAACATAGTTTGCGAAACCCATTTTCAGTAAAACATATGTGCTGAGAATTTTGTGTGTAGTAACATTGTCATTGACAGCAACACTTTATATGTATATAAAATATAATATCAGTAACTCTTTGATCACTAGTATCAATAGACTGTAAGGTGAAAGAACAAGCACTCAGGTTTGACCGTGGCATACTGATGCTGATTCTCAGTACTTTGGATGCCTTTGTTCACACAGAGATAAAGGTATTTTTCCATTGTGTGACACAGTTGTATTGTTTGATGGACTTTTTGGTTTTTGAAACTTGTGTTAAACTGTTTTAATACCTTAGGTCCTTTTGCAGCTGAAATGTGTTGTTTTGCCACGCCAATTATATTGTTGTAGGTTTGCTTTTGAGAATGTAGATGGTGTTTTGGAAAATGCAGTTGACAAATTGAGAAAGATAACTGGAACATTAATTCCCTGTGTGATATCACACTTGGCAGGAATATGGGTGGAGAAATTCCCCCCAACAATTGGAAGGGCGATCTCAATGTGTCCTACAGGATCGGGCCAGGATTCAAAGCAGAATTCAACACACAGTAAGGAAACAAGGATATGTATGCACGTGTGAGAGTGAAGGTGTGTGTATGTCTGTGGGTGTGTGTGTGTGTGTGTGAAAGTGTGCACATGTCTGTGTACTTGGGTATCGCTGTGTACGTATGTCTCTGTCAGTGTACTTTTTTATCACATCGCTGTTTGTGTGTGTGTGTGTGTGTGTGTGTGTGTGTGTGTGTGTGCGCAGCATGGTCATGAGCTAGTAGTACACAGTCCTGTTAATAAATCAAGACAGTGTACTTCATTGTGGTTGGGAGTGATTGTTCTGAGGGGATAAGGGACTGCACAGAGGTAAATGAATTTCTATGAATTTTCTAACTCATTGCCTTGACTCTGGTGATAGTGCTGTGGTACATCAGTCAGCGCCATTTACACGTTGCGACCTTTGTAAATTATCTTTTTAACCAGACTTAAATGAACAATCACTGCTATAATTAACTGTCAGCAGCTGAAGATAGCAAGATATCACTTTACAGGGGAGTGCCATAAATCGGCTGACCACTTTCCCAATTCTGAACCCAACCATGTTTACTGCCAACAAGGATGCTGGTTATTAAACAATAGGGTTGAAAAATACTGATGCAAACTGTATGGCCATTGAGTTGTGGGTGTGTTCCTCACCAATGCAGCTTTACAGAGGCAGTATTGGTATTGGCTAACAAATTAGGATGAGGCAGGTGTTTTCAGTCTCAGGCTGCTTAAACCCAGCCAGGAGGGTGTTAGCCCTGCAGATACCTGTGGTTAGCAAACCACAGCATTAGTAAGTATTAGAATAGCTTGCTGGAACACACCATTTGGGTCAAACTGGCAGTCTCATCAAGGTCCTGCCTTTACGGCACTGGAGTTTAAAACACAAGGACTGCTCTGCATTCAGGGTACATTTTCTGTTCATTCATCCCAATTGTGGCTCCCTAATTACTAGCTGGCACCTTTCCCAGTTCACCATAATGGAGGCCCTTGTACCTCTGAAAGGGGGAGATTTGTTGTCTGCTGGAAGATGAAAAGGGCCATACTCTTGGTTGTTTCTGATGAAAAATGCTGCCTTGTAATGCATGCTTATGTAATGGATTGGGACTGAAAGATTGCGGTGACCAATGCCTAACATTGTCCACTATAAGATGAACTGTTCCTGTAGGAATGTGTTTTTGTGATGTTGGCCCTGTCCTATCTCTTCATTTGTCAGGAAGGTCAGGATGAATATCCACACGAACAACCAGGTCACGAGGATTTACAACGTCATTGGCAAAATTCAAGGGGCTGTGGAACCAGGTATGCCATCTTAGGACGTATACAACAGCAGCCCTAGTCCCCACTTCCCCCAGCCCTTAAGCGTGAAATACTTTCTGTGAAGTCTCTGGCAAACAGTGAAGTCATGACACAATGTCTTATGTTCACCTTCCAACAATGATCTCATGTCTTTTGTGGGACGTTTAGCAGAAGCTGCCAAACGGAATGGCTAACCAGTGTTAAGAGTGACTGTTTGTGTTATTAAAGAGTAGTCTGTCCAGAGGGAATGAAAAATAGACACACCTTGGCCATCATCGGTGCCAGGAAATTTCTATCACTGGATGTTTTGGTTGGATACTCAGAGTTAAGAATCTCACTAGCATCCACAAGATGTCTTAGACAGCCCTAGTCTGTGGAGCTACATAGTGTTTGAGGTAATCAGTAACTGCCGCTGAGGAAATGACCCAGTCATTCGGCCAGCTGCTGTCCACATGCACAAGCCACCTGCGGTAACCTTGTGTGTCATCACCATGTCTGCCCGTGCTTCCTAGACAGGTACATCATCCTGGGGGGTCACAGGGACGCCTGGGTGTTTGGTGGGATCGACCCTGTCACGGGTGCAGCCGTTGTCCACGAGAGTGTGAGGAGTGCTGGGAAGCTCATGGCCCGAGGTTTGTGGTGAAGTTTTCCTTTATTTCGGAAACACTGTCTTTTTCTCCGAGAAAGGGAAGCAAATATTTTAATCCTTATATCTTTGTCAGAGTAACAAAATTTGTTTTATGATAGGAAAATACACTAGAGGCTACAGTAAGTTTGTGTATCTAATACTTGATTTCCCCTTTATTTGAAGATGGTCTGCATCTGCATTGGCTTGACAGTAAAATATCACAACAGACTTGAGCCACTGTAGGGAATACATTTTCATATGTCACAGTATAGGAATACTATTCCTCTCCAGGTTGGAGACCTAGGAGGACCATCATCTTTGCTAGCTGGGATGCAGAAGAATTTGGGCTTCTGGGATCCACAGAATGGGCTGAGGTATCTTTGTTTCCCCCGTTATTGCAGTCATCAACCATTACTGAGGCATCTTGTATGCACAGTCGATGCTAAATTGTCTCTCCAAACTTTAGCAAATCAACAAAGCTGTAGTGTACATTGAATGAATTACATGTTACACTACCAGCTAAGAAACCACTGTGTCTGGCATGAATGCATCTAGATAATGTTGTGTGGTCTTCTATTTCATTTGTAGGAGAATGCGAAACTGCTCCAAGAAAGAGGCGTAGCTTACATCAATGCTGATTCTGCCATAGAGGGTGAGATTTTCCTGTGTTTTTCCACTGAAGTGCTCTTCATCCTCCAAGGAGGGCCCAGCCAATGCTCTTAAGAGGTGTGTCACCTTTTCTGTTATTGCTGCTAGACTGTGTTTCTCACTGACGAATCTGTTGTGATTGCAGGTACTTACACCTTGAGAATAGACTGTACACCATCACTCCACACTTTAGTGTATGATGTCACTAAACAGGTAACCTCACTGTCCTCTGTGTCATTAAACATCTGTGAAGAAAAACCTCAGCATTCAGCAGGCGTGGAAAAACAAAATGTGAATTCATTTTTGTATCAGAGAGTCATGTCTGTGACAAACTGAGTCATACACAGGTTTCTTATGAAAGGGTTCTTTGGCTGTTTGGGTGGTTGTGTAAACAAATCGAGTCAGTGAAATGTACTGTATATGGTCAGAGGCAAGTTTAATAGGTGTATACTGCATTGTGTCTTGATACTAGATGTGGGTCAGCGAGCAAGCTTCAAACCAGGGTTCTCACTGCTCACTGCCAACCCCTTATGGCCAGTGTCTTTACCAATTGAGCTAAAGGCAATTTGCCCCTAGCCTATCGGCAACAACGCTAGCTAACCAAGTCTCAGGGAGTGATGTAACCCCTGAAGCTGCTGTGCTACCTGCTACTCTACAAGCTTTACACAGGACTCACACGAGCTAACTGCTCTGCTACTTGCTACGCTACTGGCTTTACGCAGGACTCACACAGCCTACTAACTTCAGCTCTGCTGCACAAGGGCCATTAACTTGGTGGGTTCATGGTACACCAAGCATAAACTTTTTCTTGGGGGCTGCTGAGCAGCTCACTTGGCTAAGGTGCTCATTCCGGGTACAGGCCAAGTCCCTCAGCTCAGACCCAGTTTGGAGTCTGAGCTGTATCATTCACTGGCATTGGAGTCCATACCACCAGAACACAATTGGTTCACTCCACCAGGATAGGGTGTATTTTCTTGTTTGTTTGTTGTTTCTTAAGATCTCTAGTCCTGAGGAAGAGCATGATGGAATATCCCTCTATGAGAGCTGGCACAAAAAAGACAACTGGACTGGGGATCGAGACGCACCCAGGTAAAATTACTCATGATGGGTAAAGGTGTTAATGTGAGTTTTCTATTGGTTGATGACAGGTTTACAGCTGTGGGACTAAAGGTCGTGTTTTATTTGCCCTCTTCAGGATCAGCAAGCTCGGCTCAGGCAGCGACTTTGAAGCGTATTTCATAAGACTTGGAATTGCCTCTGGGAGGGCAAGATACACCAAGAACAGGGTGAGAGGGGACCACTCTGGCTGTCCTCTACTGCACTGTTTTAATCCAAATACAGCACCCACCCACCTTCTACAAACTGATGATCAGTGGAGGGCATATACATTGTAAAGCAATGCATGCTGTTTATTGTTTTATTGCTGCCTGCAGTGCATCGCCGTAGTCTTAAACAGACCTCACCGGTATGTGTTTATGTATGTGTGCTATGTCTCTCATAGAAAACTGAGAAGTACAGCAGTTACCCGGTGTACCACAGTGTATACGAGACCTTTGAGCTGGTGGAGCGTTTCTATGACCCCACCTTCAGGAAGCTGCTCGCAGTAGCCCAAGTAAGAGGGGGGCTTATCTTTAAGCTGGCCGACTCCCAGCTCCTCCCACTGAACTGCAATGAGTACGCCCTCTCCCTGAGCAAATACGCGCACAGCATCTTCCAGCTGGCCCAGAAGCACCAGGCAGACCTGCTGAAGTACCAAGTCTCCTTTGGTGAGGAGCCATCCCTTCACTGGGGAGCCTTCATAACTGTCTCTCATCCACTCAGTTTAAAACAAACAGACACACACACACACACACACACACACACACACACACACAGAAAAATATGAGCTGTATATATTGCCTGCCTAACCAAAGGTCCCACAGATTCCAGTTACTAGGAACACTGCCTTCCTACCTTTCTACATAGTCAACCTCCTATATTTAGGAGTGTCACAAGACTTTGTAGTCAGCAAAGTACACTCATCTTAAGAAAGGTTTTCTCTCTTAGGGTTACAACAGCCTTGTCCCAGTATAACACATCCCTTTGGCAAGTAAACTAGATCTCTAAGGACAACCTCCACACTATAAAAAAATCTTTAAAAAATGCATCAATTCTCAAAACATGGAATGACAAGGAACCACAAATGTGATCAGTTTATGAATGGATCTAGAATGGAACAGTGAAAACCATTTTTGTTATAGCTGTATTTATTTTTTGATCTGGTTTTGTCTTTGGATAGATTCTCTTTTTTCTGCTGTGGATAACTTCACAGCTGCTGCGAAAGACTTTCATGAACGTCTTAAGGACTTGGACATGACTAAGTAAGTGAGGTCCATTTCTTAGGAGTTTGGAACCTGAAAGAAAATAGTATTTAGTATCTCTGTTTTGAATATTAAATGTAACATTATCTGAGCCTGTTCTCCTTCATCCAGTTCTGTGGAGGTGCGAATGGTGAATGATCAGATGATGTATCTGGAAAGGGCTTTTGTGGATCCCCTTGGATTGCCAGGGAGACCTTTCTACAGGTTAGAAATGGTTCTGATGTCATCAGAGTTAGACAAGAACATGAAATGTGAATTCATGCAGCACTGGGGTACCAACTGTGTGGTGCCTTCCTCCAAATGACATATTTAGTGTTTTATAATTAGGGGTAAATTAGCCCATTTACAACCAGTGTGTGGCACCATGATTTGTGACAGCCATTTTTGTATGGAAATGTATTGTTACTTCACCCTGAAATTGGCTGCATAAAATGGTTCTTTGAAAAAAAATGCACAATAGGTGAGCAGTGCATGGTATAAAATGACAATTTCCTTCAAAAATACCTGTACAAAAAGACTAATCAGAGTTGTAAATTAAGGCTTTGGCTGGAATGAAAGTAAAACATCATTAGATCAATTTACAAAGCAAGGAGTAGATTTGAAGTTTTGAGTAGACACTATTTTACTGTATAATCAGTTACTGTTACTGTAGCAGGACTGTGTGGTTTTGAATTGATACCCATGTGTCAAATGTGAACTTCTTAAATCTTGCATTTCTTTTTCTGATTTGACAGGCATATTATATTTGCTCCAAGCAGCCATAATAAATATGCAGGGGAGTCTTTCCCAGGAATCTATGATGCCATGTTTGACATTGAGAATGCTAAAGATCCCGTCTCAGCATGGGAGGAGGTGAAAAGACAGATCAGCATTGCAGCGTTCACAGTTCACGCAGCAGCCATGACTCTCATGCCACCTGCATGACGACCAAGACTTTGAAGTCATGGTGTCTCCACCTCATTCATGAGTCATCCAGACCCATTCAGGACTTAGTCTTTCTTCATCTAAATGAAGGAACAGTTTCCCAAGTTTTATTCTATTTTTAAAACCTTGGTCTTGTGTGATTTTGAGTGTATCAAACTTTGCAAGTGTGAGAGTATAACCTAACAAGATTTAGGTATGATGATTACAGTAAACTAGGGTGGAATCTATTGCTTCGAGAGATCCCTGCACAGTAGAATTTGTTTACTGTGCAACCAAATTTTTGAGCTGGAGAGAAGAAAACTTGTTTGTTACTACTTAAAGTCATGCAGTGATTGCTATATAATGTAATTGTTTACATGTATATATCAGGGTTGGCCAGCAGCAGTCCTACAGACCCTGAGTCTGCAGGCTTTTGTTCCAACTCAGCTCTCAGTTGTTCAATTTTATTAATTACTAGAACAAAGTCCCCACAACTATTGTCTCTGGTGCAAATCAATTGGCAGTTGAAAGATGGAATGAAAACTTGCTGAACCTGCATCCTTAGAGTGCCAGAATTGGTCTTCCCTGCTCCACCTCCAGAGGGTAACATTCACACTGGTAGTGTATGAAATTCCACCAGATGTGATGAGCTTAAAGAATCCCTTTTTACAGTCTGGGCTACAAAGTTGGATGATGTCACTTCTTTACGTCGCACGTTTCCAGGGTTCGTGTGAGGCTCAACGGTTACAGCATTCAACTTGAGTGCAAACTGAGTCTTCCATCCTAGCCATGTTATCAGCCGTTGGCAACCAGAAGCCCACAGCAACAGAACAAACTGGCTTTGCTCCACCACAGCGTGGCCAAGTATGTCAGCAGGGGTTTCATGTCTATACATAATGTCCCAGGTTTCCATGCGAAGATTGAATCTGTGGTATGGCCATTTATAGCAGTGTCTGAAATAGTGCGGTAACTTGAAATGAAGAATCACGTTTTTTGATTGTTGTCTGCTTAAATTCTGTCACCAATACAGTAACTTAACCCATACTCTCCTCAGACAAATCTTTATTAAAGCAGTTAAACACTATATTTTGAGTGAAGCACAAATGTTTTTTTATGCAAATGTAAATTTATCAATATTTGTTTATGCATTTATTAAAGGCTCCAACTGTTTAATGATCAAGTGAAATTTATGAAGTATAGTGTGTTTTGGATCCACACTAAAATATTTGTGATTTCCTAATATCTTGCTATGAGGCCATGTTTTCATTTTGCTCACATTACATTATTCCTCATTCTAACCACAGAGGCATGAATAGAAAATCATTATATAAAAAAAGATATGTTTAAGCTACTATACTAAACATCTTTTAAAACTTAAGACAAAGACTGTACACAGCACAGTTCTACCTGGTTTTTGTCAAAGGCTTCAGAATGTTGACTTGGTTTTACTACATTTTTAACTGCAATTAAGGATTTTTGCAATTTGCTGTGTAACTTATGTTACTGCTGGTTGTCTTCACTCCTGGACAAGGTTCTGTATTGGCGTACATATCCATGTCCACTCCTGACAAAGCAGGCTCTGTACAGCAGCAGCTATTGTGGGTGGTGGCAGCACAGTGAAAATGGTCCCTGTGGTTTCCTAGGTCCATGGTTTTGATTCAGTATCATCCAAGAGAAACTACACACACCACTTCAATTGTATACATTTTCTCTATTACTGCAACATAGTTATAGTATGAGAACTTTTCATCAAACACTCCAGTAAGCTGTTACCACAGTTTAAGAAACAAGTGTGTTCCATTTAACTACTTTGGGCTTACATTCATTTTTGCCCAAATGTGCAGTTTCTTTCTTTGTATTTACTTTACAGTTTGAGACATTTTACAGTATGACAAAAAAATAAAAGCCAGATAGCTTAATAGTCCAAGGGTAGAATATTGAACTACAATTACTCTGTTTGTGTGGACTAAAGATCTGATAGCTTTGTAATAGCTAAAAACATGCAGATTTTCATGATTTTTATTTGTCTCAACTATAGAAAAAATAAACTGCTTTGAAGTAGGAAGATAAGGTTTAAAACCCAGACTGAAGAAAACCAAGTTCCAGGGTCATGAACCACTCCCAAAGTGAAACAATGGAGAAAAAGAAGACAACTGCTTCAATACTTTAAAACACTTTGAAATGTACAAAATACTTCCCTAAATCAAAAATTATCACAAGTAATTCAATTCCACAAGTTCAGTGTGGTCATTTAAATATATTTGAGTTAATATCCCTATTGCTATTCAGAAAAAAGTGGGGGACATAGCAGGTTGGAACATTCACCAGGGATATTAATCAGGTTCATTTGTGCTGCCAGTTCTTTATCTTTCCACCTCAAGTTTCTCAAGACATCAAGCATAGTAGCAAAATATAAATCAAAGTGCATTCAGTATATTGATACAATAGACTTTATAATCCCAACGGCCTACTGTACACTGTATAATCAGTCGTGAAAAAGCATGCACACCTACTGTTACCAGACCTGCATTCCCACTGGCTAACATTAACTGAATCACACAGCATACACTGCCATATCAAGACCAAAGCAGTTTGGGCACATGCTTGGAGAATAATATTTTGTGGGGGGGGGGGTGGGGTGGGGGTAAGGCTGACAATGCACGAAGTACTGAGATAAAAGAAAAACCTTGTAATAGGTATCTGGGTTGAGAAAACCCACCTCATGAGAAGCAGCTAAAATCTCCTTAATTTGTAACATAGCTAACAAAAGGTAATCCAAAACAGTGGAATGCTGTAAGAATACACAAAGACAGTATGTATATAAAAATAGCACTGAAATATTCTAAGTGCACTGTGGAGAGAAAATAGAACAAAAACAAAGTAAGTATGACATAACTTGAGGTTACTGTAAACTAGAAATCCTACAACCACCTTTACATGTTGCTCCCAGTGGTCATATTTCATATTGTGAGCCCATCTTGTGGAATTGCTGTGGTAACCTACTGGCTCTAGATCTCTATCGAGTACTCTGAGGTCATTGACAGTTACAATTGTTCAGAGGATACAGTACAGAATGTAAAAGAAAGCTGATGTGGATTCCCTACAGTATGCTGAAATTACTAAGTCACCTCTGCGGAGTTTGTCCCCGATACTGGTGTCTCGGTAAGCCTGTGCATTTTTATTTTTGTGTTTTTTTTTTTTTTTTTTTTTTTAATCGTCAGCATCTTCATCAACAATTTCCTTCTTCTCTGCAGGGTTAATCTTTGCAGGAGGTAGATCAAGTCTGGCCCAGGTCATTGGTTCGGCTTTCTTCATGGCGATCTCAATCTTTGTTGCCATCATATTCATGATACTCTTGCTCACATCAATGACCTGCCAAACATCAAAGGCCTTTTTTAATCCTGCCAACGTCTCCGAATATGCCATGGTTTATGAGGTTATTACTTAAGTAGTTATATTTTTTCTATGCAAGTTAAAATGACATGACATACATAATTATTAATGTTCTACACTATGGGTACAGATGGGGCTGTTTGTGACCAGTTTAAATGAGGTTGTAGCAGTTTAAACATATGAACAAATTTCAATTTGCTTGTTAGGCAGCAAATTTTCTTGCTAAGCAGCAAGTATAATAGGTCAACAGTTCTCCATTCCAACAGTATTACTGAAAATCATTGACAGTAGCATTAATGAGTACTTACACCCCACAAGTTGATGTTTTGCTCAAATTCCTTTTCACCATCAAACACGATGTGGATATTAAGCTGTAGTGGGGAAAAAGTCACCACCACAAGAAGGAAGTCATAATATATTAATGCCAGACGCACAAACACACACATTACATCATTTAGCAGACGCTCTTACCCAGAGCGACTTACAAATAAACACATTTAACATACATTTAAATAAACACACATTTATTGTGCTCACTAACAACTTCATAAGGTGCAATGCTGGAAAGGACCTCTTACCTTTGTGCTATTCCCCTCCACAAAGCTCAGCTCTGGAATGGAATTTTTGGCATAGATGGAGATCATGACCTGACCACCTGTCTGATGCCAGTCAAACCTACAGGGTACAATCTTCTTCCCCTTTAAACAGAAATGAACAAAGTGTAATGTGCAATGCTGAACAATGATCTGCAGAGTTACGAAGTTTACTATACAGTGCTCAATAATTACATATATGATACTCAAAGTGCAAAACTCTCTAGTATAAGGTATTGTAAGAAGACATACATTACATTGTTTTCGTACATTTTTTCCTTGGTTCATCTCCTGTTATTAGTCCTCACAAAAAAGTTGAATGTATTGTTAAGGATGAATTTTCAGGTTGTCTTTGTCAATCTATGAAAACAAGGCCTAGACATTATGGACATGAACCTGAAAGAACTAGCTGACCCAATACAAGCCAACTCCACTTCCCCAAGGGCTCACTAAAAAGTGCCATAGATGCTGGTGTTGCATGACACAGGGACCCAAGACCTGTTGTTCAAAAGGAACTCACTGTGTCCTGTTTCTTCCATAAGTGGTTTCCCCTTGTACAGCCCTCTTGGGACAGAAAAGTGTTGAAATCTGAAGTTTTTCTCTTGCAGCAGCTCCAGTATTTCATCCTGATGAAACAAGAATGGGGATGATTACAGTATTCATGCCACAATTTCAGCTACTCTCCTGAGCTGGTGCAAGAGAGCTTTGCTCTTTAAGATGAGGTACTAGGCCCTACGAGTGTCCGTTTCCCCTTTTGAGTCATTGTAAGCCTACTTTCCAGCAAGTACTGAAAGGTGTGACACTGCAAAAAAAATATGTTCCTGTATTCCCAATTTACAAAGAGTGGGGGATGTAGAGGGGAGATTATGGGGGACCATAAAGTATGGAGCACTCTCTCACCCCTCATGGAAAATGGGGATACCAGGATGGTACATGCAGGTCTCCTCATTGCTTTCTGGCCCAGTGAAAGTCTGCAGTAAAGAATAATAAAAAATGATCAGCAATAATATGCAATGTCAGACTGACTTGGAGCATTTTAACTAATTATAATACATTTAAACAAATACTTCAAAAACACAATGCGTATTTGCAATGCTATGGAGTTGAGTCAACTGTCAAAAATGTTTACCCAAAAAGAGAAAAAAAGAACCTACAAAACCCACACACCAAATATTGATGTGAACATGTACCTTAGAGCAGCCTCCATTTTTACACGATGTTCCAACCTTCACTTCATCTCCTTCCTCCTCTGAAAAAATACAACAATTTGTTTTAATTAAAATTACAAAACATATCTGTTATGCGCAGTAACAAGTGCTGCTTTAGTCTGCAAATTATTGTTAAATATATATATATAAGTGTCAAACAAAACCCACTGTCACTACCTTTCTTTTCTGGCTCGTTGACCTCCGATAGATTCAGTTTTTCCAAAGACTGCTTCAGAGAGGAGGCGACTTTCTGCTCTAGTCTAACAAGGGGCTCATCACCACTGCAACACCACAAATACAGGAAATGCCTCAACAACAAACACTTTTTGGAGAACACAAAAAAACACTTCACACACATCATCAATACATTTTAAAAACAAAATGTGTGTGTCTGTAGCACCAGGGTGTTGTAGTTAGAGCAGAAGACTTTCCAGCAAAGGGTCATACTTAAAATCGCAAGCTAGATTACCATTGTACCTGCATAAAAGTTACTACATTTGAGGTATTTTTCTTCAGATAGATGAAGAAGCAGGAATGAAACAGCTCAAATGGGTTGCAGGTTTATCAGCATCAGTTTCACCGTATAAAGAGTACTGTGCCTGCATGACTGGTCAATATCATCGCAAAGCCTTACCTTGGTCGCTGGATTGATTCCAGGGGTTTTGGTGCTTGGATAACATACTCATTGAACTTTGGTTTCAGGTCATCCAGCTCTTTTTTCTCACCGGATGTCTTAACATCTGGTTTCACTGGTTCTGGGGGCTTATCTTTATTGTGAGGGCCCTTTGTACATCCCTAGACAAAAAAAGAAATTAAAAATCAATAAACTTTCAGCTGATCCACATATGAATGAAGAGTAACACACTGATGACTTGTCCAATGGAATCAATTCTGAGATTAACACCGAGTTTGAATGAGAGTTTGAAAATTTTTTCCTGTTAGGACAAGGTTCTCTGATGGAAACAACCTCTACCAGGTGCTCCGCACTTACAGCAATGCTCAAGAAATCGGAGAAGTCAGTCGTCCGTCTTTTACAGCAAGACCACCCCTGTAGCAACACCAGGGAAGACAACATTAGGGAAAACATTACACTTCCACTGAGACAGGGCTTTTAAAACCTTTGCCTGTGATCAGAATTAGGCATACCTTCAGTGCATCGTGAAAGACAGGGACCCCAGGGTGGTAAATACACGCATCTAGGAAAATAAGTATTTATAAGAATGAGACATCAATTGTGGAGGCGAAGCTACGAGTGGGTTACAGTTTGTCGTCTTTATGGATAGCGGTAGTAAATCAGTAGGTGATTTGTCAATTCTTAATAGGGGGGATGGCAGATACACACGCAGCACTCTCTCTGCTACTAACTATGGGATGGAGAGGGGGGATGGCATGTTAACAAGGGGGTTGCATTTTGGTCATTTTGCTAACAAGGGGAATATCATCCCCCCCTCATATCGCCTACTGAGTAAGATGGCAACAGATATCTGGCCTTATAAAGTTCAGGGTTGAATTCTGCACTTCTGTTGTTCCCTTCAGCATGGTATTTCACCTGCATATCGTAAATCGTTACAAATGGAGGTGTAAGATGTGCAAGCCCCCATCTGGCTAAAGGCCTCTGCCAAACACATGTACTCCTGCACCTAGCTAACGTTATCAACCTAAATAAACTCCCCTCCCAACGTTTTTCCTCTGCTAAAACGACTGAAAGGTGGTCAAGTCGTTCAGGGATGATACTGGGGGAGGCACGCTTGTATTAGGCACAAGAATGGGACATTCTCTGTGATAGACTGTGTCCTTATACTGCCACCTTAGTTAAAAATGCAGACATGGCACAATGCTAGCACCGTACTGACGTTGATCTACCGCGTCTCTGCTATCAAATGCTACCTGGCTAGCTGAAGTTAACAATAAATCCTATGAATATTTATCCATTTGTTTACCTAGGTATCGTTGCAGGCTACAATCTGCTGTATTGTAGATTAGAAAACTAAAGAAATGCGTGCTAACTGGCTAGTTTCTTTGATAGCGAGGGTGCTCAGAGATAAGTGATCTTAAAGACAGATCAACAGTTAACATGGACTACCACGTTACATTACATTACACTGACACTGAACACTGCAGTGAACTCTCGCTACTGAGCTATACACCAGTTAGTGTCGTGAAATCTTAAAATGGAGATGACCTTTTCCATTTTTATTCTTCCGGTGTAAGTAATACAATCCAGCTGACCACATGCAAGGTTTTCTACTACGGGTTGCTAATTATTACCTAGCGATATCTAACAGCCGGTCGTATGGTAACGTTAGCTAACGCTATTGTGCTAAATTAGCCACAAACTCGAGCTAGCATGCTAAATAAGTTACCGCGTAAATTACTTGAAAGCATGAGGGAGCTAGCTAATTAGTTTGCTTGCTACCAGGTACTGTGTTAGCTAGTTATGGCTATGTGCTTTTTGCTACTTACCATCAGGGTTCTGGTCTGGGTCAAAGCGTTGTCCGCAACCTTTATTGTAACACAGCAAAGACATGATGGACACTGCACAAAATTAAAGTATGGCCGTAAGTGTTATTAAATGTACTACTGGTTAGCCAGCTAGCTAAAAAATACTGCGATCGCCTGAGCCTGTTGTACTGCTAACGTTAACCAGAACGATGCATCTGACACACTATCCGTTTGTTTCACTGTTATTTCCGGAAATCACCGGACTGTTCGGGAAACTTCGCGAAGGTTGAGGAAGAGGAAAGAACTCCGATGACATCACGTGACCATGGAATACGTTGACGGGTATATGACGTCACCGAGAGCCAAACTTGTGGGCAATTTTGAAACATTTCCCCAATGTTTGATAGGATCGGAAAAACATTTTAAGATTCTTCATTTATGTAAAATCAACATTATACACACACACGTGTCAACGTTGATTTAATATTGGCATGTTAGTACACAAACGCTGATAAAGTCATGTCAATTAAAAAGTAATTTCAATTAAAAAGTCATTAAGTCAACGTAAATATATGAGAACATTCAGAATTAATATTGAATAACTGGCTAGTTGCATCAACATTTAATGTTGCGAGTACACCTACAATAATTCAAAATTTTCAAGGAACAAGTGCTCAATATTCAACTGCTGATGACCATTTTTGAAATGTTTAACATCTTTCATAAAATATAAGGGGCTTCAGCTTTTTAACAAAAGAAAGCAAGCAAGTATGCTATTCAACCAGTTGTTTCATTTATTTGCAAGACACATTGAAGTGATGCAAATATACAACTCTGGATATTGCATTAGGGGTGATGAAAGTTTCTTTGCACACAGTACTAATGATTCAGTTGGAGTGGTAATCATATTTTACATGTGTAAGAGCAATATCAATTCAAGTTATAGTTTTTATTAGGATTCTTTTCAGTCAGAATTGTACATTAATTTTTTTTCTTGGGCATTATCCTTCATTAAAATTATTATTTTACAAATGCTGTATTAGTAGTTGGTTTTAATAAACCCCGAGTGCTTAGACTAATAACTTCACCTGTCATAATCAAATCTTACAATAACCGCTTCATGTTCATAAGTGCCGCATCTGGAGCTTTTCCAAAATGATATTCTGTTAGCATTCAGTTAGTTTGCATCTGTATGTACTATATCTCCCATAGTTTTTTTCACCCATTTAAAATCCTGAAATGTTTCGCTCTAAGTGACAATGTTTGTTAAAAAGGGCCACATCCTTTTCTCCATCCCTTTGCTTTCCACAGTTTGTGCACACCACCGCCACCTCTCACAGACCCTTTGTTTATAAATCAGTTGAAACCTGCCGAAACCGGTCCTGCTGCTCTCCTTATCAGCAGCACCCCCACAGGTAACCCGAAGCAGAGACACACCCCCAAGGACAGCCCCCAGGTCACCATTTGTCCTCTGACCTGTCCGTATCCATCGGCCACCAATAGGAACCCCAACAGGGCCAAGGATTTTGGACAATATAAAAGTTGTGGTGACTTTCCCCACCTCAGTGCTACACCAATTCCTGTGGGGTGAAGAACTGGGGACACCACACTCTTGGGGACAGAATGTTGTGTTATTGTGTCTTTGCTTTGCCTATGAAAGCACACCAACAAACACACCTACACGCAAACTCTGTGGGGCAGGCTCTCACACACACACACACAAACTCTGTGGGGCAGGCTCTCTCTCTCTCACGCACACCCTCACACACACTGTCAACCATGAGTACCCACAATCCCTCAATAAAGCTCTGAACTGGAAACCTGACTCCTGTGTTCTTACCACCACACCACTGCGACAGCAACCTTATCCTGAACCCAGTGCATGGGTGAAATTGCCCCCTCAGTTTCACTGTTAGTAGAATTTTGGCCAAGATAGATCAGTGGTATTATTAGTAGATATAGTAGATAACATATCCAGTGTCTGGGTTTTTTTTCCATGTAGACATTATGCCTAATGGTATTTCTTGCATACAATTGTACATGCAATACAGGACGCTTTCATTTAGAGAAAAAGTAAAGCTTAAGTGTTTCGTAACTTTCTCATGATAATCACCATGTATCCAAATGAAAAGTTTTAATATGTAACATATTTAAGAGAGTACCTAGCATAACAACTGAGATTTATATAACTATTACACTAATCTTAACAAAAGACTAAAGTGTAATTAATATGAAATACATGACTAAGGCAACAGCGAGTCATTGAGATAGTTCTACCCTTTTGAAATCTTTAGACAAACACTCAGTCAAAACCCTGCTTGTTTACACTAAAAAATGCAAGCACTTTGGCTGGAGCACAAGCCTGCTTTTGTCTTGGCTCTGTTTTTCAACAATTATCAGAACACGATGGCATCCCTCAGTTGCAGAATGGTGATATTGTCTGTCCCTGCTATCTCTTGTGATGTCATCAAAGTTGTCCTGAATTTCTCCTGAAGGCTGAGCCAGTGGATGGGTTTCATCTGTGGGGAGAAAAGCTTTTGGATGCCACCAAGAGGTACATGCATAGCTGTCTGGTCTCCAACCCTTGTTCTGGACAGCTACCAACTAGCTTGTTTTCTATCTCACAGTAAGTCACCTGTTCCTAGAGTGGGCCTTTTGGTCAATGACAATTAATCCAGCCACTTGGTTAAAGAGATAATAATTATCAGTCCTGTAAATATTTCTGCACTACAGGCTTATATATGCCAATCATCAATGGAGGGAAAGCCCTGCAGACTCCTTGTTCTACCTGTTGCTTTTTTTTAAATTATGTATTTTCTGTAGATGTTCAAATTATGTAATAGTATTTATTGTTGATCGTGAGCACAACCACACCATGCACAGAGAGGCAGCCCCTTCAGTAAACAATCTGTCTAAAGGTTTGTGGCAACAATGAGAGTATGCAAACATGAGAGAACAGACTCAAAGAAAATGTGAGACTGGAGGCTGCATGTAGTGCCTGTAGAACACCTTTAACTCTGACAAAGCATGTTTAAATGTTTCAACTTCTGTTCAGGATTGAAGGACATTTATTTACGCTTAGCACTCATCTTATAGGGAATTTGGCAACATACATCATGGTAACTGGATTTTTCCAGATATTAAGTTTTACACTTACAACTTTAAGGATATGCTGAATGGGAAAACAGCAATAAAACTAACAATGTCAAGAATACAAAGTTTGCAATATGATGTCTAGTGTCATCACTTGTTCGAAATCAGACTGAAAATGATATTTCTGATGTCCTTGCCTTCCAGTCTGTCAAGAACGTGTCAGGGACTGACTATCCCCTGCAACTCACAAGCTCTTATATGTCATATTCATGAAAACAGTTTCACCAAATCTAGAATACAATGACCAACAGCAACAGGAACATTTTAAGGCACCCCTTATTACTATCCTAAGGCAATTATTTTCCACTTTCTGTAATGATGATGAAATTTACAAGCCGATTCTTGTACATCTTCTAATCCATCTTTGTTTTTCTTCACTTATAGTAGCAGAACGTCTTTGACAAACTCTGTGGAGGAGCATTTAATGCACAAAAAAACGTCAGACCATGCAGGACCAGACGGGTGCAACATATTGGTGGTGGCTGAGGGGAGTCATCCACCTTCGCTGAAAAGCACACTGAGCCCCTTCATGAAAGGCCCTATGTAAACTCAGTTCATTCATTTTGTGTATGCTGGAAGGGTAACAGGTTAGGGGAGAGGTGTACAACTCTCCATGTCTGACCTGTCCAGAGTGCAGACCCCCCACATCACAGGATGGGGAAAGTATAACTCTGTACTTCTACAGCACAGATATTGGGATCAGATGGCTCAGGGTTCAGTCTGCAACTCTGTTAGACAGTGGCGCAGATTGCCACACCTCTCTGGGAAGGCGTTCTCTCTCATCTTCTTCCTGATATACCTGGCCGTCTCCTCGATGCTCTGTATGTTCTGGGCGCTCGGTGTTGTTCTGTGAGGATCTCCCGGATGTGTCAGGAGGCCTCTTAAGAGCTCCTGGGTGGAGTCCAGTGAGAGACCTAGAAGAAAGCGGAGGAAAAGGTCCAGGTGTCCATTTTTGCTCTGTAAGGCTCTGTCCACTGCGCTCTTGTGCAAATCCACAAGTGATGGTTCTTTGAATAACCTTGAAAGTGAATTGGTAAGGGCTTGGTCAAGAACATTCTTATTGCTGTTTCGAAAGGAGAGATACACATACAAAGCGGCCATAAATTCCTGGATGCTCAGATGTACAAAACGGAACACTCTCTGCTGGGACATTGTGTACATGGGGAAGAACATCTCTGTACACACCCCTGACTGCACACACGCTTCAGTAACATCCAGGCCAGCCTCCCTCAGGTCTACCAGATTGAATTCTTTGCTGCCCTTTTCCAGCTGTTGAAAAGCCAGCTTCCCCAGTTTTATGGTGAGCTCCCTGTCTGAATCTGTCCACTTCTGTGCATTGGTATGGCCTCCACAATACTTCTGATTCTTCATATTTGCTTGAAGCAGAATGTAGTGTGTGTAGAACTGCGTTACGGTCATGGGTTTCTCTCCTGTGGTCACAGTAAACATTCTCTCATAAACAGTTGCCAAAATCCAACAGAACACTGGTATATGGCACATGATGTAAAGGCTTCTTGATTCCTTCACTTTTTCCACAATTTTGGTGGCCAGGGCCTGATCATGCACTCTCTTCCTGAAGTACTCTTCCTTTTGTTCATTAGTGAAGCCTCGCATCTGGGTGAGCAGGTGGACACAGTCAGCAGGGATCAAACTGGAAGCTGCTGATCGTGTGGTGATCCACACAAGAGCATTTGGAAGCAGCCTCCCCCTGATGAGGTTTGTCAGCAGCATATCCACTGAGGCCGGCGCCCTTATGTCGTGCAAACGCTCATTCTTCCGGAAGCTTAAGGTATGCCGGCACTCATCCAGGCCATCAAAGATGAACAAAACCTTGCAGTCAGGAGCTTCAATGAAGTCCATATCTTTTATTTCTGGATAGAAGTTGCAGAGGAGATCTATCAGGCTGTAGTCTTTTTCCCTGACTAAATTCATTTCCCGGAAAGGAATTGGAAACACAAACTGAATGTCTTGATTAGCTGCTTCTGACGTCCAGTCAACGATGAACTTCTGAACGGCGACCGTTAATCCTATGCCTGCGATACCCCTTGTCATCACAGTTCGGATACCTCTCCCACTACGGAATGATGGCTCAAAGAACTGGCTGCATTTAAGTGAATCTGCTGAATCGCCTTGATTTTCTGATTCCGTGTCACGTTGCCTTACTTCATGTTCAAGGTTCACCGCTCCACTTCCACCCTGTGTCATGCGCACATCTGTGTAGACGCAATTCAGAAAGATTTGATGTCCTTGTCTGGCGATCCCTTCAAATATGGCTTCGTACTTCCTCTTCAGATTGGTTTTCAACTCATACTGGATCTTTACTGCAAAGGGACAAAGAGAAAAGAATACGTGAAAAAAGACTCATGTATCAAGTACTTCAAGAATGATATTCCCTTGTTATTCTTTAGCTCAATCCCAATGGGCAGACAAGAAGAAAAAGCTTAACTGCCAAGAGCTGGGTTTGCTCTCAAATCAGATTTATATTTTCCATGGCTTTTCTATGAAAACTTAAGGTTAGATGTAAGATTTTCAAACAACTGGACTTGATTCAAAAGTCAGTGAGCCAGCTAGTTCATCAACATCAGCAAACTGACACTGATAGACTTGATGGTGCGAGGCTAGTGATTTAGCAGGAAAGGCAGACATATTTCTCTTGCTGGAAAAAGTGTTTTTTTGAATTTGGGCAGTTTTGTTTGAATTTCCATGGACAGGGATATATACAACCAATTCTGATGACTTTCCAGGACAGAAATACTTTCAGAGATTTTTAAGGACCGTCAGAACCGTTCTCCTATACCTGTTTGAACCCAGTCCCCCCTGTCATTTTAGTGCAGTCGTTGTCCAACAGAAAATCTATGAGCACTGACTGATTTCACATGGCTACAGCTGGTTGCTGAGGTTGAGTTGACTCACTTCTTTTACACGTTTCCTCTAGCGCATTGGCTAGTTCGTCTTTTTTCATGCTGGTCAGGATGCGCAGTGTAATCTTCACAGCCCCTCCTTTGCCACAACGCTCCAGCATCTTGTCCACAACATCCAGCACATCAAGATCCTCCATCATAGTCTCAAAATGTTCTGGGTGACGGTAATTCAAATACCTCTTGAACAGAAACAGCTCTTCTGCATTCAACTGCTCCAGCGTTTTCTGGATTGACTAATGTGAATAACAAAAAAATATGGTCATGCTATGAGAGGGGACATTCACTATAACAAGTCAAAACTGAACAAATGTAACATCTCAATCACTGAAACGGTGATCTTTGTGATTACAATGACTGCAGTTAGCCAGTAATTAGGGTGTGCTCCCTGACACCAATTTGATGCAATACCATGTGTTTCAACCCAACCAATAAAAATTAGTCAGTGTGAGATACTATGCATTTACAACTAATTCTTTGTACAAAGTAAAAATAAATATCTGTCTTATAAATACAAGGAAATGTATCATAATCCATTGTTTTGTTGTCCTCAATTTTACACTTTCTGACCCCAACATTCATTTCACAAATGTGAATTGTGAACTCACTTTAAATATGAATGGCAGTTCCATGGGTGGGAGATTCTCCTCCGATTCTGGTACTACAGGCTCCACCACCGCAGGACGTAGAACAAATGGTTGGTACACTGGAACTGGTATCCTTTGAGCAGTCAAAAAGATAACACACACTCATAAGATTTCAGGTTCAGGAAGAGCACCAGTTTGAAAGGCCTGAGGTATTGTGCTCTTCCAGGTTCAGAAACCAATGGAGATTAAACACTGACAATATAAGGCAATCTGTGTCATTTCCACTTGAGCCACTGTTGACCTAGTCTCTTAGGGGGCAGAGTTGGAGTCGTTAGGGAAAGAAATGAAATTCAATTTATACATTGATAATTGCCCATAATTTTCTATTAAGATCTCTGAATATATGAATTAGCTAAATTGAAATAGAACTGACCTAACAGTTAGTGGGCAAACCAGAAGAACCAACCAATGCTGAGGTTTAAGCTATCAAGATTCAATTGAACATTAAGTTAAAGTATTTCTTGTTATGTTGCTTTAATTGACATACCGAAATTTGCATCAGATGATTAACCCAGCAGTAGTTAGAAGTTGTCACCCAGGTTTTCTACTTATCTGACTTTACGTTTACCGTTGTATAAATCGTTGTAAAATATTCCTTTCTCCCCATTATTGACCAGATTGGCAACCAACATCTACATACTGAACCACAAAGTAGCAAAAACAGGTCATCTCATTGCCAAATTATCCTGAGCATAAGTAACACCAAAAACTTGGCAGACATTTTTTCACTTTTTAATACCATGCTTTTCTCCACAGTTGTACAATGGTGGCCTTACCTCTGTTGTGGGACAAATGTTCCTTCTCTGGGCTGAATGGAGTGTTGCTCATGAGATGTGTCACTCATCCTGGTCTCTGGCGAGTCAGCTCTTTCCAGCTGCAGTCTGTCAGCACAGACCAACACCAGTTATTCCATAAACTTTTGGAGTTTGCCACAGATAGACACACTGGTCCAGCCAAACATCTACCAAGCTCCAAAAATGAATTTCTATGTATTCACAGACATCTGAATATTACAGGTAGATAGCTAAACTGTTAACTGAAATGTGAAAAAACATATTAAACATACAAAATTTCAAGTCTGACATAAGGGTCATTCCATGTGAAATCAACAGAGGCCTCCTGACTGACCATCTTGGATTTGCTTCATACTTTATGTAAATAATGTCATTGCCCAACAACTAGTGTGCAAAATTTTCGGCTTGTTTCTGAGATATGGAGGCTTTAAAAAGGGGTCGTGGCGTGCAAAAAAATCACAAAGTTCCATAAGTCATTACTTTTGAAACGAAAGAAGATACATGCTGAAAATTTTGCACACTAGTTGTTGGGTACAATGACATTATGGTCAGTCGGGAAAATTTTCTAAAATCTGTTGATTTGCCCTGGAACTACCCATAAACATTCTGACAGGAGTACACTGGTAGGTCTGCAACAATAACCGCATCACCGCCATACCGCGGTATTAAGGAGGTGTACCATGGTGTTGAGCCCGTCACCGCCATTGCCGTCATAACAGCTCTTTTTTCCTTATCTGAGAGTGCTGCCATCCTCATGTAGCCTATGGCTTGGTCTGTGGCCTTGTCTACACGTATCTGGATATTTTCGAAAACTCACTGTTTTCTATCAGTTTTGAAGGATCACGTCCGCAGTACACGCATTTTTTTTAAATCTCTCCACACGAGAATGAGAAAACGCCCAGACCTCTGCACTGAGCATGCACAGAACATTTAGCAAGCGCATCACAACATTGTAACCTTCTGGTCGACTGACCAATCAAGAGGACTGACACTGAGGAGAAACAGTTTGCGAGTCTGGTGTTGAAAACTAGTGAGCAACCGCAAATAATTTTATGGAGGAAAACATTGAATGTATGATAACCCCTGTCTATACACGTTTATTAATTATAATGCGTAACAAAACTCACGTAAAATGCTTTTAAATGTGTGTAATATCTATTTCTTTAGTTAAGTTAATCAACCAAATATTTAGCATTTTATATGGCGTTTGAAATGCATGCCACGAATAAACTCGCATAATTAGCCTAGGCGATGGCCTAGAACTCAATCGATGGATTTTTGTCTTTTGAAAGCGATAAAACAGTAGAAACGATGTTTGCGCACCAAATGATTGTATGACTGTTTAGGTTAGGGGTATTTGTTGTTTAATACAGATATTTTCTGCCTTTGTTACATGGCTACATTTGAAATTGCCAGCAGCTGCTGAGCATAAGGAGTTTAAGGAATTAAAAACAGAGTAATTTATATAGGCTATTTTAAAATAGACCTAGTGCCCCCAATTCTGGTAAATTAAATCCCTTGCTGGTTATTGCGAACGAGGCACGAACAAGTCTGCAATGGTTAGCTATTTGGTGTAACAGTTTGTTAGTGAAAATAGGGGGTGGCCTTGTTTTTTTTTTTATATAAAATTCAAACCTGAATTAGCCTATTTACAATAACACAAAAATAATTGTAGGCTTTAAAAAACAAACAAACAACAAAGCCAATAAACAGTTTGCCCTGTCTTTGTTGGTTCTTTTTTCAATGCTTTCAGGCCTATAGTGGTAGCGATAGTACCACTATATTGCGTATTAAGGGACAAGTAACGTCAAATGAATGAATAATTAAACGCAGGGGGGTCTGGTTGCGGTATTACCGCAAACTGCAAGGTGGCATTCTTCGAATACTGCAGTAAGGAAACTTCTATACCGCTGCAGCCCTATACACTGGTAGGGTAATAAAACCTACTAGATATGTGTGCATATTTGTATGTGTGCATGTTTACCCTATAGGAGTGAAAACATGTTCTTCATTGACTTTATCTGGATGAGGCTGCTGGTCATCCTCACTTTCCATGGACACATAGCTCAATGGTGGTGAGGGAGCTCTCCCCATCAGGTACCTGTCAAAAGCAAAACAGCACACACAGCTACTGCTTAAATCCTAAAACATTTTAAATGTTGCCTAAAATCTACTCGTGTGCAGGTTATCATTACTAACATTTCAGGACAGATTTATTCCCTTTATAAGAAAGGTTGAGGTTATGTTTCAGGGCCTTGAAAAATGTTCATATAATCATGTAATTCAAATGCTTGCTGAGTCTTCCAACAACTAAAGAGAAGCCTGTGTGTGGGCCATTATATTTCTAATTAAAAGTTCATCTCACCTCCCATTATCCGGGTCCATGGCTGTATTGAGATCCCCACGGGAGGAAGCGTCTTGATGTTTACCGACGAGAATTAAACAGGCAGGCGTCCTCTTTTACTTCTTAGGGAGACTCAGAACAGTAGCACCACCTTCCTCAGGAAGCTAGGCCGAGCAGACGAAAATAGTCAGCAAACTTTTTAGCAGATATATAACACGCGCAACAGAAACCACCCCTCAAAAACATCCGATAAAACTCTACATCGTCTGTGAAAACTAAAACTCCAAAGACCACACTGCAAGGCATGACTGAGGTACTTTTAGCGAGGCCTTCCTGTACACACCTGAGGCACATAAACCAACTGAAACGGTCACTACTGAGCATCAGTTGGAATTGACAGCGCATTCAACTATAGTTAAGTTTGTGCAGTGAATCGTGTTTCACCTACATTTGGCTAATTACAGATGTTCTGTTTTAATACCAATTACCACTGTGTGTACTATTCCTACCTAGCTAGGTTCGTCTCCCACCCTTTTCTAAGCAATTATCTGTAAAACAAATTGCGCACACCTTTCAGCTAAATTTACCCCCAAACCCTGACACTCATTAGACGTTAGACAAGCAGTTAGTTACCATTTTAATCATTCTGCCCGTTTAACCTGAAATCGTTACTTTTGTTGCTCCTATCCGTTCAAAACATTTTTTTTCTTCTCGTCTCTTCCGCATTTCGCATCACGCAGACCAAAATGTCGGACTTTCAGTTTCGTTCGAACATAGCTATCGTACATATCGGTTTCTATTTTTTTCATTGTTAACGTGGTGTGTAGTTGACACATACGGTTTCCTAACTTTAAATGTCCCAGCCTTTCAAAGACAATGCTCTGCAAAGAGTATTTTAACAACACTCTGGATACCAATAACCAGTTTACATATCTTATAATTTGACTACCCAGGACTATAACCAGACCTTCGAGTTTTGTGTATCTAAATGGATACAAACCTTCTTACTTTTACAGTGCTCACGTCTCACCTTCACAGTGCTTGACAAACGAACGTGCACTAACGTTACATTACAAGCGTAACCACACACGCACAGCAACTACCCCTTCCAGGACAGAAAACTTTACTTGCCATAGACTGCGATGTTCCTCTTCGGTGGATTTTAAGGGTTCGATCAACTGAGAGCTGCATACTGCCACCTTCCGTGCAGGAGCGTAGATAGATAGGTAGATACTGTCACCCATCCTTATGCAGAATAAGAATCTGAGGATTCAGAATCTGAGTATTTAGGAATTCTCCGACTGTCACGTGTATACCCCTAACAACCCATGTAATGTAATCTCAGCTCTGAGAGGGCATCATTATGTTACACCACCCGTTGTAGTGATGCATTTAGCCCAGAATGTCTTAATCTTGTCTTCTGTACAATTATTCCCTTGGAACCCACAATGATGCATACTATATCTGACACAAATGTCTCACCTCCACAAGTGTTTATTATTTGGAAGTTCCACCCTGATGATACCTTGGCCTCTTCGCTACTGAAATATTCTATATCCTACTCATAGCCTAAGTCCGTTTGGCCAAATAAACAGCACTGCCTCATTATCTTCATCAGAAGGTGTAAATATGCATTCATTGAATCTATATGTGAATTATATTTCTTCTCATGAAATTGTTCAACGACCATTACTGCATGTATGCAAAACCAGCGATCATGGCAAGCTTGTAGTGTTTTATATAGAATTTATCACACCTTTTTAAAATGTCACTTTTCCAGTTGTTGCTTATAACTAGTTGTGCTTGTATGACCCATTACACATGAGCTGGTCTTAAGAGAATTACTGTTTTTTTAATAATGAAGACTGAATATAAAAAACGTATTATTTAATACATGCCCAAAGAAAACATTTGGCCTTTATTTTACAAGATAGTCTCTGTAGGTATGCATTAATTTATACATCCACCTGTGGAAGCAGTGGATAGGTGGGGGACAAAAAAACACAAGCTGCAGTCTCAGGAGTTTTATTGCAGGGAAAAGGGAGACATAATAAAACAACCACAAACAAAAGACAAGTAAATCTACTGTGCACAAGCAGACACCATGAGCCACAAACACTCCCACAATCTCTGTAGGAATACCATTTGATTAAATTAGAAAGATACCATGCACACAAACATGTTTTTAGTTAACACTCCAGCTTCCCTCTTTTCTTAAGCAAAGCTACAATCTGAGACCTTCAGCACTCATTTTCATGATATATATATATATCTGCGTAGAATTATATACAAGCATGTTCATCCTTGTCTTTGCCTTTGTATTGGAGAATGCTGTAAAAAGGACAAGACCGACCAAAGAAAACAGGTAGTGTAAATGAATATATGCCAGTCATTTTATCTATTCCACCCTTTAGCAAAATTTGATCAATGTATACAGTTAGCAAAAGGAATGTAAGAGACTTGACATATATTTAAGGAGGTGAATAAATTTCATACTCTTCCACAACCCAGTTTCAAACAATCAGGTGGGAGCATGCATTTTACACCTACACTCTTAGAACACCCCTAGAACTAACCATGCAGTGTTATGTGCCAATTTCAAACAGGAATTTCTCACTTCACACAGTCCTTTTCAATCAAGTGCCACTACAGCATTCCAGGTAATGGAATGCTGACCAACTTGAATTTCTTCTGTTTTCAGGAGAAGAGAGCAAGAGGTTTTGTTTTTATTTGTTTTCTTCTGTAAAACAAATCTGAAAGATCATTCATTTTAAAACATTTAAATACACTGTGAAGGTAAAAATAATATCCAACCCAAATGCAACCCACTGAATAAAAGAAAATGATATATGCAAAATAATATAATGAATAAAAAAAGAATACACACAAAAGTCAAAAATAATGTAATACAGTTTATGACATCTTCAAAGTGTTTCATTGGAGCAGCAAAGTCAGGTGTGAAGTTGGTCCTCAGAAATGGAGGCTGGCTGCACTCGACATAAGAAATCTTTATTGCACACCACCTATACAAAATTGATACTATTCTTAAAATAACAGACAAAAACACAGGATTTATAGGGCCCTTTCCCTTAGATTTCCTGCTTGTGCCCAGAGTCGACAGATTCACACCTTCATCCGACCTCTATAGGCCATCATCTGTAAGGGGAGGGGGGATAGCATGGTTAGCCTGTTTCCATAGAGATTAATAATGCAGTGGCAAAAAGAGCCAACTCTTTAAAAGCTTTATTTTCAGATCGCTCTAGTTAACTGTCAAGTGGTCAGGTCTGACATTTTTGGAAGGTTAGTACACCCCAAATGCTGCCAGCCACATGTGGACATGCAGAATATAGAAGAAAGCTGCTGGGAAAGAGAAGGAAAAACAAAAGCCTCCCAATCCTTTTACTGAATTATTCCACCTTAACATAGCAAAAGTAGTTGCGCCCTACCCATAGACCACAAGCCTGATTACCAATAGTGAGGACACCCTGTACATGTCAGCAAGTTAAAAACCGGGACAGAAAAATGGATAACCTTCATCTTGGCTGCTGTTCAGTTTTGAGAGCCGTTTCCTCCCTCTGGTCAAAGACAAACTTTGTTCACAAGCTGAGTAGTGACATTCTGGTTGCCCAGAAAAGACTGTGATTGATGCACCACAGTCAAAACCACTCTTTAAAACAGCTTTTAAAGTTGCTTTTACAGCTTGATTATACAGCGTTTCACAGGACATTGTTTAAAGTAGATTTTAAAATACTAGTTTATTTCAGTGCTTTTGTAGTGATTAGTGACTTACGTCTGCACAAGCACTGAGAAAACAAACTTTGTGTGTGTGTGTGTGTGTGTGTGTGTGTGTGTGTGTGAGCATCATTCATGTGTGTACAAGCATGTGTGTGTTCCATGTGGACCCACCCCAGCTCTCCTCACCTTTTTGGCACTGGAGACAATTTTCGGTGACTTGCTGCTGCTGACTCTGGGGGACCTGCGTTGGGGCTTCTCCCCGTAGGGGGACTTGACACCCCGGGGGGACTTCCTAGAGCCAGGGACCTTGCTGGCTGAGGCAGGGGACTTGCGAGTGCTGGCCCTCATCTTGTTGAGGCCCTTCTGCAGTAAGCTGCTCTTGCCATTTTTCTTGGGGGTGTTCTCAATACTGAACATCATGGACTGCCTGCGCTCGGTCTAAACACAATATAAAAAGGCTTACACCCCTGCTAAAACCTCAAAGGTTCTCCTATGGACGAGATGCATTCAATATCACAATCCATCACTACATCAGATTTTTTTACTCAGCAATGTTAGCAAACTGATTATGTTGTTATTGTCAACTGTTGACAATCTAGATCGTCATATTAAAGTTACTATTCCTAATCTTAAGCAAAGTACCTGTTCAATGTGTGACAAGAAAGAACTGCACATCATTGTGCAATAATTTGTAAATCTTATAGGAGTGTGCATTATACAGAATTGCAATGTGTACATATTATATATAATATATATAGATATATATATAAGGGAAATTTGCTTGTCAGACCTGCCTCATTCACCCAGCCTTACATTTATGTGCTAAGCAGAGAGAAGTGGTTACAAATGCAAATTTACAAATGCAGAGGGAGATGCATTAATACTGCCCACCTGATTCCTATGTAATTAAGTATCGTCTGCCATGATGATTGAGCAGACCAAACATGCATCACTTTCAACTGCTTTGCATTTGTCTGTGTATATATTTCAGTTTAGAGTGCCTGTGGTAAGTTAACTTGTTCCATTGTGATGGAATGCACAACCCAGTTCTGCCAGGGAAGATAATCTTGATATTTAAAGTCTCACCGGAATATTGGGAGGTATGTTCTGACTGTTATGAGAGACAAAGCGACGATCGTTCCTGCCTTTAGGAGTCATGGGACGGGGGAAGCAGCTTGAAATCTTCTTAGCCTGTGAAAAAGTCGAGCATTTAAACAAGCCCTTTCACTCAACTAAAAGGAGTCAGTGCATGAATAAAAAAGGGAATAGGAGGGAATGTACTGCTTTCCAGATATTTAAGTTAAAGATGGAAAATTAAGCAGCAATCAGGATCCTGACATTGTTCAATACCATAAAAACAAGCACCATCACAACCACCACGTCTAATCAGGGTGTATTACAGGTGGTGGTGCTTCTGGTTTGTATGGTATTGAACACAGTACTGAACACAGCATTCTCCCTCACCTCAGGTGTGTCGGGCCCTGGTAGGTCGCTGCTGCTGCGCTTCAGAGAAAGGGTGGCACCCCCAGTATTCTGCACATTGCTGGCAGACTGCTTTGGACGCAAAACAGCACTTTGGGAGGCCACGCCAGAGCTGATCTGACCCGGAAGCATGGACAGTCGGTGGAACTGTGAGCTTTCACGGATCTGACTCGGGAGCATGGAAATCCGGCGAATGGTCTCGTTCGGGTCACCCGTTCTAAGGTCATCATCGGTGATAGTGAATGAGGGGTTTCCTCCAAGACTGGGCTGCAGGGGCACAAAGGAAGTGCCAAGATCAGGAGATAACAGAAATACTGTTAGAAACTACATGGTTTCACATGCCTGACAGCCAACACATGACACTCAAAACACTTTTGTATAACCAGATATATTATGTGTATGTGTTATCCTGACTAGTAAGATAACCAACTTGCTGAATATTCACATAAAAAGACTGAATCGAATTTCTAAGAATTAGGACTGCCATTTCCCAGTGAGTAGCACTGGCTGGCCACACAGTGGCATTATAAGCATATAATATCATATAATATTATACAAAGACCAGCAAGCCTCTGATTCGCTGTCAAGATTCCAATACACAGGACAGCAACATAAATTTAAACAGAAAGTCAAATGTAATGAAATAGGCATAATAAAATTTAGACATAATAAAATTGCTTCATTAAGAAGTTTTCTTGAAGTTGAACTTTTAAGCATGACATATTACACTTTTACATTCTGTGACTGCTAGTCAAGTTGAGGGGGGCACAAACATGCATCCATACCCCTATTATCTGACAGTGAGCAGTGTGGATTGGCCATCCTCCTCTTTACTCACCCTGGATTCTATCGGGTAGCTGCTCTTCAGGTGGGGTGGACAGGCCTTGTTTCTGGTTTGCAGCTCTGCAATGCGCATCCAGTCATCCGTATTCTCTGGCTCATTCTCGGCGTCCACCCCAAAAGTGCTGGCGCCTACTCGGCACAGAGGCAAGGAGAACACAGCACATAAGGACATTTTCCCCAAACTGTTTGTTACCCCCCCAAGGGGGTGTAAAAAGTGCCTCACACAACAGACACATCAGCAGTCCTGTATGATGTTTGATTAGAGAACACACACAAGGCCATAACCATGGGTGATTTTCATTTCTGTTTGCTCACTTGTTTTTAACTGACCCAAATGTGTCACTGGGGAGCTTATACCATCGAGAGGCAAGAGAGTGGATCCATACGCTACTACAGAGAATATGCCATGATCAGTATGCACCAATATACCAGGAAGCAAAGGTAAAAAAATTAAAAATAAAATAAAAAAAATCAGAGGAAATCACACTGGCTTTGGCTTGATATCAGGACAGCTACTGAGGGCAGTCCAGCGTGGAGGAACTCACTTCGGGTTGGGGCGATGCTGTGTGCGGTACTGCGGCGGTAACCGGGCAAGTGCTGGAGCGGGTCGCTACTAATGTTGTCTTCGAAGTCCATGGAGATGGGACGACCCCTTCGGGAAGCAAGGTTGGGGAAGGACTGTGCAGAATGCAAGCTGTAGAAAGAGCTGTCCTCTGGGTCTGCTTCTGAACTACCTGGGGTCTTCTACAGGCAAAAAGGGGGAAATATGAACACGGTCAGCTTAAATATCAGTTTTCACATATGCATTAATATCTGCTTAAATTCTAAAATCCAAGAGCTACGCACAACATGCTTCTCCACACATACAACTAATGGATGCATATTGGCTTAGCGTTCTTGTACTTGTAGGTTGTGCTAGTTGACATGCAACAACTCAAAACTTCTGTTGTAGTACAAGGAGGACCAGGGGCGATTGAATGATACAGGACAAAAAATCTGAAGCCACAAAACCTTTAAGGTACTTATGAATTTGACCTTGGTACATACATGGTGGTGTCAAAATGTTCATGTGATTTTTGTTGTGAAAGAATATGGCACCTCCCAAATGAACAGAGCCATCATCACTTATATCAACACAGCACGGCAAACAAGACTTATTGTATTCAACATTGTTTTACTAGATACAAGCTTTACTATGCAAGAGAGACTACTATGTTTTCAAGAAGTAACCCTACTGTGTGATGTTAGGGGGTGTGTTCCTGACCTTGGTCATGGTGATGTTGATGACTTGGGTTGTGCGACGGCGGGCAGAGTGGCCTTTCTTGGCAGAGTCGAGAGTGAGCTCTCCCATTGAGGTGATGCTGCTCTCTAGCTTGCAAGGAGCACCGTCACGGCTGCTCATGGGAGTGAAGTAGAGCGTTTCGAGAGACTCTCCACCCCTCGCCCGCCGCTTGGCCTGCAGACGCTCTGAGCTGCGCACCACCGGGGTGCTCGAATCCTCTCTGCCTGATGGTCTCCTGACAGGATAGGGGAAGAGCTTAATATTTTAACACAGTGCAGGATCACTGTATCCATTTTCCTTTCAGACGATCCTTTATTCATACAAGGACATGTGCAAATGGACCCAGGTCAGCACGTGGCAAAATGAAGGTGTGGTACCTATTAGGGAAAGAATTTATCATGTTGGCCCTAACAGTACATTAAATCAGTATATTAGTCCAATTTTTCACTTTTTAAAAATTATTCACACAGGAAGAGACGAGAGAGTGTGAGCAAATGAATTGTACATTCTGAAAGATGGTCCCCATTTGTTTAAAGCAAGTTTTACAGTTGTACTTGCTGACATTTTGTCATTTTGCTAAACTTATTTAAGTTCTGCTTGCCATTTTCATTTTGGAGAGTTCTAGCTGAGATGTTTGTGTACATTTTCTACATTTACTTCTGCATCAGTTTTGCAGATTGCAATGTTCCTAACCAGCTAAATGTTATTAACAATGTTGACAATGTTATTAATTTGCTTGAGACAACAATTTCTACAATGCAGACAGGAAGGTTAGAAAGATACGTCTTACTCTCCTGAACTCACTCACTAGCTAGCTAAATTTGCCAGCCAAATACTTATGGTGGCAATGGTACTACTCCCTTTATGTAAAACCTATGATCACGCTAGTTACCTAGTTGATCATGTGTTTTGATGTTGCTTTAATGTCTTCTGACAAGTTAGCTACTTGTGAATGCTGGAACATACATTTAGGTAAGACAGCTTCATAAATTTTCCACAAACGTTCACATTATTAAAAATGTAAATCTTCTTTTACAGCTTGTAAAGGAAGGTGCTTTGGGGATTACCTTGTGGCATTGAGAGAGTCGTCTAGGCTGAGGTCAAGGCTGTCTCCACTGATGTCCTGCTGTTTTTCAGCAACTTTCTGATTCTTGCACTCCCTGGTGGTAGTCTTCAAGGTATCACATCTTCCCTGCTTTGTCTGTTCCCGTAACTGCCGGTCAGCATAGTCCACCTGCCCCATTCATGCACCGTAAAGACTCATTCATATTCTATACAATGCATCTTTTCTACAGCTGCGCTTTAAACCACATGAGAAATCTTTAGTTGAGAAAACAGACATGCAAATTAGTGAAATACTACTTTGCGCAAGGACAGCATGATTGCTCTTGTGAACATATGCAATTTGCTAGCACTGACCTGAGCCTGCAGGCTATTGACCTTCAAGGTCAGGTTCTTTTCCAAGCTCTTGGCCTGCTCCAGTTCCATCAGGAGACGCTTCTTCTCCGTTTTCAGGGTCTTCACCTCTTGCTCACTATTCTCGAGAGCTGTCCCCAGTGCCTGGGCCTTCTCAGTCATCTCTAATAGCTGCTGCTTCTTCCCATTATAGTGATTTTTTGCCTTCTCCACCTAGGAAGGAACATGAGACCTTGGTCCTCTTTTCCAATTTTAAAGAGAGCAAAAACATGAAAACTCTACCTGATTGGTGACAGACTTCATACAGATCTAGATCCCTTGTTTATATACACCATTTCACAACAAAAAAATGACGCTTTACCTATTGTTAATTTTCTCCACTGGAAACTCATTTAAGATGACTTTTGTGTAACGTTATTGTTTTTAACCTTTCATTTTTAAACATTTGTATCCACTTAATTTATGTTGTAAGAATTTTAATCCTTATTTAAATACTCTGGGATGCTTGATTTTTGTATGAAAAGTGCTCTACAAATAAAGTTTATTATCATGCCCATACCTAGTTTGGAAAACAATGCCCTGCTAAGTTCTGGTTTGGAACAGTCAGCTCTCAACAGGTAATAAGGGATAATAAGGACTGCTGTTTCATTCATATTTTTCCCATCTCAAACAGTTACGGAGTAAGTACCATAATGTTAATTAAATGAGTGGCTATAAACAAAACCCAGATGAGGCAGATCACAGTATGCCTTCTTACAGTGGCCTGTAATATAAGACAACTTGCAAGCAATACATCAACATATTTAAAAAATTGGGAAACTGCTGTCATTCGTTTATCAGCAAGTTTTATCTTCAAAAAGAAATGCCATTCCTCCAGTTTCTCATTTGCTCTGGTACTTGAATTTTAGCCTGAAAACGCATGTGGTACTAAAAAATGCATATATATCTTGGCAGGCAATTCACAGTAACAACTGGGTCTAAACCCTTAAGTACCCCTCCACGTTGGTTTAATACTGACCTGTGCTTTGTAGTGATCCAATGCTTCAGATTTAGCTGTCAGTTGCTCCTGAAGATCACAGTTGACCTGCAACATTTCTGCCTTTGCGTCCTTGAAAGGGCGGAGTTTGGAGAGCTCCTCTCTGGCAAGCTGGAGCTGGTTCTCCAAGGCCTCTGTCTCAGCCTGAAGTCGGGCAACCTTCTGCTCCATCTGCTTCCGCTGAGATTCTTCCATTTCAGCCACTTGAAGTCTCAGGTTGTTCTTTTCTTTCACCTCATTTTGTAGGAAATGAAGCTCAGATTCTCTCTCAGAAGCAAGGGCAGAGACCTCAAGAACCTGGGCTTGAAGTTGGGAAACCTTCTGCTCCAATTCCTTCCTCTGAGATTCTTCCATTTCAGCTGCTTGGAGTCTCATGTTGTCCTTGTCTTTCACTTCATTTTGTAGGGAATGAAGTACAGATTCTCTCTCGGAAGCAAGGGCAGAGACCTCAAGAACTTGGGCCTGCAGTTGGGCAACCTTCTGCTCTAATTCCTTCCTCTGAGCTTCTTCCATTTCAGCTGCTTGGAGTCTCAGGTTGTTCTTTTCTTTCACTTCATTTTGTAGGAAATGAAGCTCAGATTCTCTTTCGGAAGCAAGGGCAGAGGCCTCAAGAACCTGAGCTTGAAGTTGGGCAACCTTCTGCTCTAATTCCTTCCTCTGAGCTTCTTCCATTTCAGCTGCTTGGAGTCTCAGGTTGTTCTTTTCTTTCACTTCATTTTGTAGGAAATGAAGTTCAGATTCTCTCTCGGAAGCAAGGGCAGAGACCTCAAGAACCTGGGCCTGCAGTTGGGCAACCTTCTGCTCTAATTCCTTCCTCTGAGCTTCTTCCGTTTCAGCTGCTTGGAGTCTCAGGTTGTCTTTTTCTTTCACTTCATTTTGTAGGGAATGAAGCTCAGATTCTCTCTCAGAAGCAAGGGCAGAGGCCTCAAGAACCTGAGCTTGAACTTGGGCAACCTTCTGCTCTAATTCCTTCCTCTGAGATTCTTCCATTTCAGCTGCTTGGAGTCTCAGGTTGTTCTTTTCTTTCACCTCATTTTGTAGGAAATGAAGCTCAGATTCTCTCTCGGAAGCAAGGGCAGAGGCCTCAAGAACCTGAGCTTGAAGTTGGGCAACCTTCTGCTCTAATTCCTTCCTCTGAGCTTCTTCCATTTCAGCCACTTGGAGTCTCAGGTTGTCTTTTTCTTTCACTTCATTTTGTAGGGAATGAAGCTCAGATTCTCTCTCGGAAGCAAGGGCAGAGACCTCAAGAACCTGGGCCTGCAGTTGGGCAACCTTCTGCTCCAATTCCTTCCGCTGAGATTTTTCCATTTCAGCTGCATGGAGTCTCAGGTTGTCCTTTTCTTTCACTTCATTTTGTAGGGAATGAAGCTCAGATTCTCTTTCGGAAGCAAGGGCAGAGGCCTCAAGAACTTGGGCCTGCAGTTGGGCAACTTTCTGCTCCAATTCCTTCCGCTGAGATTTTTCCATTTCAGCTGCATGGAGTCTCAGGTTGTCCTTTTCTTTCACTTCATTTTGTAGGGAATGAAGCTCAGATTCTCTTTCGGAAGCAAGGGCAGAGGCCTCAAGAACCTGGGCCTGCAGTTGGGCAACTTTCTGCTCCAATTCCCTCCTCTGAGATTCTTCCATTTCAGCTGCTTGGAGTCTCAGGTTGTCCTTTTCGTTCACTTCATTTTGTAGGGAATGAAGCTCAGATTCTCTCTCGGAAGCAAGGGCAGAGACCTCAAGAACCTGGGCCTGCAGTTGGGCAACCTTCTGCTCCAATTCCTTCCTCTGAGATTCTTCCATTTCAGCTGCTTGGAGTCTCAGGTTGTCTTTTTCTTTCACTTCATTTTGTAGGGAATGAAGTTCAGATTCTCTCTCGGAAGCAAGGGCAGAGACCTCAAGAACCTGGGCCTGCAGTTGGGCAACCTTCTGCTCCAATTCCTTCCTCTGAGATTCTTCCATTTCAGCTGCTTGGAGTCTCAGGTTGTCCTTGTCTTTCACTTCATTTTGTAGGGAATGAAGCTCAGATTCTCTCTTGGAAGCAAGGGTAGAGACCTCAAGAACCTGAGCCTGAAGTTGGGCAACTTTCTCCTCCAGTTCCTTCAAATGAGACTCTAGTACATTTGTCTCTTGGCTCTTAAGGAGATCTTTCTCCAAGTGCTTTTCCAGTTCTTTTTTCAATGATGACACTTCCATGTGCAGCATCTCAGCTTCCTGTTGCCTTTCTGTGGCAAGAGTAGAAGCAGAGAGGATGTCTCTGTGAAGCTTCTCAATGGTTTCTTCCTGTCTTTTGCACTCTGCATTAGCTAGTTTGCTTTTCTCAATATCACGCTCCTGTAAGAGCTTGATCTCTGATGTTACAGTGCTGAATTCCTTTTTTAAGTTTTCAAGACTGACTCCCCTTTCTGTGGCCAGAGATGAAATGGCATGAACTTCAGCCTCCAACTGTTCAATCCTTTCTGCAGCAGCAACCACCTTACTCTCACTTGCTCTCTTCTCTTCCTGGATGATCAAGACCTCCTGCTGTAGTTCCTCAAAGTCTCCCCTTTGTTTTTTGAGCTCTTCTTGGTAAACCCTTGCTTCCTCTCTTAGGACTTCTTCCTGCATCTTCAGGTCTCTGAGGGCAGATTCAGAGGCCTTCAGACTCTGCTCCAAGGAAGCAACCTGTGCTCGTTCAAGGGACAGCTCTTCCTGCAGACACAACATATTTTGGGACTGTGTTTCTAAGGCTGTGACCTTTTCCGCCAGCTGTGCTTGAGCCTCAGCAAGCTGAAGTTCAAGTACAGAGATAGACTGCTTAAACTCTTCTGCCTTCCTGTTCTGAAGGTCATGCAGAGCAGAGGCTCTATCTTCCATAGCTTCGATGTTATGCAGAAGAGAGTTAATCTCATCCTCTTTTGCAGCTAATGTGGTCCTCAAGAGCTGTGCTTCTGCATCTTTTGACTCAGCCTCTTGTTTAAACATTGAAGACTTCCTCTCCTCCTCTGACAGGTTTTTACGCAGTACGTCCAATTTAGCAGTTTCCTTTTCAAGACGGAGCACATACTCCTGTTGGGTTTTCATTTCTCTCTCTTTGAGGGACATCTCATTCTGCAAGAGTTCCAGTTCAGTTTCCTTCTGCCTCACTGATCCTTGCATATCTTCCAACTCAGCATGCAATATACTGAGTTCTTTCTGATGTTTTTCAATACTGGAATGAAGATGAGCCTCCATAGCTTCTTTTGCCATTTTCACAGCCTCCAGTTCTGCTAGGGCCTCCTCCAACTCCTTCAGCAGCTTTCGTATTTCTTCCCTTTTCTCAGCAATTTCCTTGGCTTTGGCATCTTCTGTTAGGGCTAGTTTCCTGGTAAGAGATTCAATCTCTGAACTCAGCCTCTCAACCTCAACCTCCTTCTCCTTTACTTTAAGAAGAACATGATCACGTTCAGCAGCAAGTGTGTTTGTGACCTCTATATGTTGCTTTGTTAGCTTTTCCAAGGAGGATTCAGCACAGAGTTTCTCCTGCCGTGATTTATTAAGCTCCTCCCCCATAACCTCGATCTCTGTCAGCAACTGCTGGATCCTTTTTCCCAGTTCCAAGATCTCCTCTGCCATTTGGGAATCCTTTTGGAGCTTGGCTGCAAGAGTTTCTTTATGTTTTCTGCTCTCCACTTCCAGATCATTCTGAAGATCCCTGATAGCAGATTCCAAAGATGTCAGCTTCAGCTCCAGCCCTTCTTTCTCATTCCTTAGCTTAGATGAGAGAGACAGCTCTACCTCCCACTGCTGTTCCAGTTGCTGAGCCTTTTGGATCAAGTTGCTGATTTCTTCATCCTTCTCCTGTCGGAACTGATGGTATTCCACCAAAACGGCATCCCTTTCCCTGGTAGCATTTTCCGATGCCTCTATCAGTGTGGCTTGCTGGCGGGAGCTCTCCTCCCTGTCTCGTTCCCATTCCATAGCATTGGAGAGGGCTTCCTCTTCCTTTGCTTTTAGGACACTTCCGAGATGGTTCACTTGCTGGTTCAGTCCCTGGATTGTGTCCCGAGCTTTCTGCTCTTGCTGCTCCATTTCCTTTGTCAGCTCTCCTCTCTTTCTTTGCTCCTCTGCCACCTGCTGGCCAAGTGATGTCACTGCCAGCTCCCTCTGGTGAACCGTTTCAGACAGACAAGCAATCTCAGAATTCAGGGCCTCAATCTGGGCAGTCATGGCTGCCCACTGTTCTCTGGAGGTCTGCTCTAGGGCCTCCTTCTCACTCTGAAGAGTATGCAGGGTTTGTTGTAGTTCAGATATGAGCCCTTGCAGACGAATGATCTCATTCTCATTTTTGGTTCTCTCAGTCTCAAGCATCATTTGGATTTCTGCTTTTTCCTGCTCCAGCTGGATGATGTTCTCTTGAAGTTGTGAGAGTCTGCACTTCAATTCAGAAATCTCATGGTGTAGTCTTTCCCACTGTGAAGGTGAAAAGAAATAGCTGAGGTATTAGAGTTGTTGTAAGAGTTAACATACTTTATGAGTTTGAACAATGACATCAACTCTCATTTTTCATATATCTCTAAGTAAAACAACCATCATCCTCACTGAAGCAAAAAAGGGACCACAGTAATCCAAAACCAGTGTATACAGATTCTTATGCCAACTGCTTAAGTATGCTTGACAGAACACTAATCAGGGTCCTTGAAAAAAAGAAGAGTTTTTGTTTGTGCAAACAGAGAAATATGAATAAAAGGTGTTTATTCAACATTAACTGCTATTATCTGGCACTTTGAGGGAAAATCAATAATTCTTAAGCTGTTGTTTAGTTAACTCTCTGGGCCCAGAATAAGAAATTGAACAGCTAGTTCATGTTAACGGGCCGATTTACAGAAAACCAGATCAGACACTTGCATTAATAATAAAACCACAGAACACAGAAATAAACCTGACAAGTGATATGAAACCCTTATAAGTACACAATTAACAGCTCAATCAACTAATTAAGAGCTCAGCCAGAATGAAAACCAGAATACAGAGTGCACACCCAAGACTAGGGTTGTGAAATACTGCTCTGCACATCAGAAGACGAAAACAAAAGTGTACTCATATTACATGCTGTCAAAGTGCTGAACAATCTACCTCCATTATGGGTCCCATGACCTCTCCTTCCTCCTTCGTTTGGGCTTGTGCTTTTCTTAGCTCATCTTCCAGAATGGAGATTTTCCCCTGCAGAATCTGAATTTGTTCATTCAAGCACTCCTGTAGGTGATTCATAAGTGAAACAGTAATTAATGGTTAAACCAGCAGAAAGAGTTGCTCCCCTAGCAATGTGATGTGCAAGAGGATTTTTTCCACTAACAAATGCTAATAAAGGTTCACAAATACTGCCCTTTATATAGCATGTATCTACATTAGGGATGCACGATGATATTGCCACGACATCGGTATCGGCCGATAAAAACTTAAGTTAATTATCGGCATCGGCAGATATGAAAATTTCTGCCGATGTGCCTGGCCGATAGGGTGATGTGTTAACTCTGAGCACGCAATGACGCTAAATGTTTATTATGAGCGCCAGCAACAAGCTTCAACATGTCAGCTGTATGGAAGTATTTCAAAATATCTGAAACAGATAACAAAATTGCTATTTGCAATGCTTATAAAGCACCAGTGTTTCGAGGAGGGGTAAAATATATAGCTAAGTTTCTCACTCCGGAAGGATCGTAGCTGCGTGCTGCTAAGCTTTTCTATGCTTCTGGAGGGGCGTGAGACCATTTTTAAATAACGCGGCTCGGTAAGTATAGAATGCAATTTGAAATGAAACGAGACCTCCCGCGATTGCCGAGCTCGTGCTTTGGGACTCGAACGGAGGTCCTAATGGTTTCGATTGACCCCTAGCTAAGTTTCTGACCCTGGGAGGATCCTAGCTGTGTGCTGATAAGCTTTTCTCTGCTTCTGGAGGGGGCGTGAGAAAATTTTTAAATAATGCGGCTCCGGAAGCAGAGACAGCAATGGAAAATAAGACAACCCGCAATCGCCTAGTTCCTTCTTTGGGACTCGAACAGAGGGCGTAATTTTTGTGTTTGTACACTTACACAACGACACAATGAATAAAGTCTGTAACTTTATTGTGTCTCTGCTCATTCAAAATAAATATCGCGGCTCCATAAGGAGAGAATGCGATGGGAAATAAGACAGCGATAATAATAATACAGATAAGCTTCTCTCTGCTTCCGGAGGGGAGTGAGACCATTTTTAAATGCCGCGTAATTTAAAAGTGTGTGTGTGTGTGTGTGTGTGTGTGTGTGTGTGTGTGTATATATATATATATAGACACACACACACTATATCGGTATCGGCAATCGGCCAAAATGAATTTGAAAATATCGGCACATCGGATATTGGCAAAAATCCAACATCGTGCATCCCTAATCATCATTTCCAAAAAATTAAAACATGGCTGGCTTTAGGTACAAATTTTAAGGATGGAGTGATTAATCTCTTGAACTGAACAATCAGTTCTGATCAAAACTGATCCGATGTAATGAACAAGTTAAATATTGTAAAATGGTCACTTGATGTTCCAGATGCAAGGTAAGTGGGCTCTAAACTGGAAGCTGATCAAGCCCAGTGCAAAGTCTGGGTCAAACTATTGTTGTGTCTTGATCAAATACAGCTACTCAAGTACAGTCCCAAATCTCAACCATGCATCTGTTATAAACACTGAAGAACATATGGAACTTACATAGCAAGTTTGCTCTTAAGCTGTATTGTTGAAGTGGAAGTTATACTGTGTTGTTAAGCTGCTACAAAGCCAGCCAGCAAGCAATTAGAAATGTTCTTTAACATTTCAAATTTCCAAACTTTTCCAGCTCTTGATGTCCAGAAATTTGAAAGGGAGTTTTTAAACTCAAAACTTTACAGCATATATTAGCACAGCAGGTGACCTCCACCAAATGGCACCTTCTCAAGCCATAGAATTTAGATCTGCTTTAGATCCTGGCAGGCATCTTTACACAGCAAAAAGGAAGGTACTTTGACTTGGCTTTGATTGGTTTGCTTTCTGAATTACATTAATATTTAACTTCATTCATTGTTCTTGAATGACCTTAAGTTTGCAATAGCTTTTCTTTTTTATTAGTGTACTCAGTTTGAGAAAATACTGATATAAGAATCAGCTGCACATAGTGATTAAAAACACTGGTTCATTCCTATACTACCGCTGTTTTAATATTTTGTTTCTATCAAGCAAGCATTCATAACAATTAGGCACTCACAACATGTAATATAATGCTCAGTTGAGTGTAATGGGGCATAATAAATGGAGAAGGTCCATTTAGACTATAAATGCAGTTAATCTTGTATCTTCTGTTAATGAAGCACCTAAAAAAATAAAAAGTGCCTGGGTGGCATTTGAAATGGCAGGAAAAAGATGCCTCCTGCACTTGCAAAACATTTCCTTCTGAGACAAACATCACCAGCCCACATACGTGGGTAGATTTTCCCTTTGGCAGGTGAAAGTTGCTGGGTCACTAGCCACTCTGGGTTTACTATAGATTTCAAAATGCAAAGACACAAAGTACACTGTGAGAACAGACAGCAAACAAATGAAGACCATGTTCTAAACAGTAGGTTTATATAATTGAGTGGCTGTGCAATTAAGTTTGATTCCAGCTGCATCAATTCTATATATACTTAGATAATGTCTGCCTGGCTAACTAACTAGCTAGCTAATAACAGTATTAGCAGCAGCAAAGATTACTGTGGTTTTGCCGTCAGTTTAATGCGATCTTGCTGGCTAGCTGTTTTAGCTAATTTACAATGTTGCCACCATACAGATGTGTGCCCTGCAGGATCCAGTCAAAATGTAGCTTAATTTGTAATAAATTACTTTGGCTGGTGAAAAACCCACTTGGCTGTTTTTTCCCCCCCAGTCTACCTGCCATCCTGCTTAGTGAACCAAAAAGCTCATTGCAGACCCGGGAGGGGTCAGATAGAATGAAGGCCAGCAGACACCACTGGTACCCATGACCAAAACTTTCCATTTTGGAACAGGGAGTAATTTGAAAATGTAAAATAATTAAGCATCACCCCACACCAGGTAACACACATTTTTATGAGAAAACCACTTCACATAGTGATTCTCCACCAAACTCACCTTTTCAGAGACAGCCCGGCTAAGTTCAGCCTCAAGGAACGTCTTCTTGCTCTCCCAGTCTGTCTGAGATGCCTTCTGTTCCTCAGTCAGACTGTCCACCATTGAATGCGCACTTGCCAAGCGAGCACAAATGTCTCTAATCTAGGAGTGTGACAGTAGGCTTCCATAAGCATCTTTAATTTTACAAAATTGCTACATTTCAATTGCCTCTTAAAATTGTTTAAGATTTCTGATACATACACAATAAAACAGTCCACAAAAAGGGAATGGTTGGGGGTAAAATATACACAAAAACTCAGATGGCACTTCAGTTTGCTCTTGCCTATTTACCTGGGCAGAGAGATTCCCATTTTCCTCAGTCAGCTGGTCAATCTTCCTTTCCATTTGACCCTTGTTGGTTTTTAAGTCCTGGCACTGCTTTAGGACCTCATGCAAACGTTTCAGTAATCTAAAGAGAGAAAACAAAAGCAAGTTTGAACTTTTAGAAACGGTACTCATCTTCACTTCTAATTACTGTACATGGCCTTGCTCCCCTTCCTTCTCACCCTTCATTTTTATTTTGGAGTTCCTCCAGCTCCTTGGGGTCCTGCTCTTGCTCTGCATGGTCCCTTAGCAGCCTCTGAACTCTGTGCTGCAGCTGGGAAATCTGAGCTTCTGCAGAGTGCCAGTTAAGTCAGAGAAGAGTTCCCACTTAAAAGAAATGTATATATATTCCACAACTTCATTGGGGTACATTTAAATGTGTGACTTAAGGATTATTCTTGGTGTAACAAAGAAATTCCCACAAAATTTGCCAAATTTAAACTACAGATGAACTTTTCTTATTCAAGCAACTGTCCATGGCTTTTCCACAGGAGAGATTTTTGACTAATTTATATGACTATTTAAGATCAAATATTTTACAATATTCATTCACTGTGTAAGCCCTGTAAAAGTTACATTTAACCCTGTCGCAATCTTCTACCTCAGTATTAAAAAAATGCAGTCACAGCTGTATAGACAACCTGTACTTAACTACAAGGGTCTGTTGAAGATATCATGACAGAACAAACATACCTCAAACCCCATACAAGTCTGTCTGGAGACTTCAATAATGTTTGACAAATTGCACATCCCTCAGTGTAGTACCTCTCTCTGTGATTATCTGGCTGTTGCTAGCCAGTTCTCGCTCAAGCTCATCCCTCATGTCCTGCTCCTGGGCCAGCTGTCTGCGCAGTTTCCTCAGCTGGAACTGGGGCGTATTAAGGACTTCCTGGATGGGGGACCTGCAGACACAAGACCCACCTTTTATGAATGCCAGCATGCTATCATTTCATGTCATCGCATTTGGGTTACAAAGGGAAATAGAATTTTTTAAAAATGTTCATGGGAAGCTTCAAGAATTTCTAACAGTGCATAATTTAGAACACATTCTTAAAGGATGAAACAAAAATGTCTTATAGCCATTTTGGTGTTGCCCAACTTCTCACAATGGTAAATTTTTGAAATTCAGAAATTTTCCAACCCTATGGGAATATACAACTCTGGCCCCATATGTCCCTAGATACATTAAGTTTTTTTTTAACCACAGTCTGCGAACAGCAAGGATATTTAATCCATGTAGTTAGACAAATAAAACAGTTTACAAACTCAGAGGCATAAATCAGAATTATCCAGTGAGTCTGACAAAGGAGTAGTGAAAATCTACCTACCCAACTGAGTTGGATGCCACAGTTGTAAGCTCTAAGAACTGAACCTCTGGTATGCGTCTCCTGATGAAGACGGGGGAGTCGTCGCTGAAACTGGATACACTGGATATGCTTGACAAATTAAAGTCAACTGGAAGGACAAGCAAAGGGCAAAAGGCATTAACCAAACAAGTTCCAGATACTCTTGTCTCCAAATTCTCTCAGGTACTGGCACCTGCTGATCTATCAGCTGCAAAGGACGAGATTACTGGGCCACTGCTGTTTACTTTCATGTGGACAATCCCCACTCATAGCGTGCCCAAGGCCACCTTGTCATCCCCTATCCACCTCACTGTCCAGAGAATGCAACTGTTGCAATTGACTGATGCCTTTTAAGCGCATCCCTATGTCATCATTTTCACTATTTTCCTGGGGTCTCTCAACCACCTTTTCCTAGGGTCAAGGAATAATTTTCCAACTTTTTCCCAGGTGGGCTGGGATGTCTGGAAACAGACAGAATCTCAGTTGTAAAACTGTGCTATAAAAAATAAACTTGACTTGAAGTGCTTTTCCCCTGTAGCAAGTGTGTGGGGGATCACTGTTGAATTTGTTTTTATGTTGTCTCTGAGCAACAATGAATTCAATGACCATCAGAGAGTGTTAACCACGTTTGAATAGTATGATCAGTACAGTTGTGTCCAGTTTACCCAAGTATGAGAGAAAGCAGCTTCAAAAGATTGACTCACATGGTTTTTTGAGGAACTTCTCCAAGTTGTCACTCAGGTAAAGGCTGTCCTCATTATTGAGGACAAAGCGAAGAATTGCAGCCATCTGGATCTGATTGGACAGGCAGACAGAAAGTTGAATACTGGAATGTCATACCGGACCTTTTCTACCCTTTACACATCCTGTCAAAAACAGCAAGAAACCTCATACCTGCTGTCCTTGTGCTGACACACGCTGCTATTTACACTCTGACCCATTTTACACTATGACTTATGCACAGCCCTGATGTGAATTGGTGCAAACAGATTCAGATATACATGGCAAGACTGGGCTGGGCCTCAGTGTAACCCACTTTAAGAAGGCCTGGGTACAGCGCTTCCAGACTGAGATTCACATAAAAAATGAATCTTGTTAAACTACAGTTCTACGGTACACCACTGAATGTTTGTGGCAAATTACCTCTGTCTTGTGGTCCAGTTTGTCTTCTCCTAAAAGGCCATTCATGATGGCATGGTACATCAAGAGCATGACCACCTGAATGTAAATACAGCATATTATTAAAGATAATAATAATAATAATAATAATAGAGGTTGATGCTGCATTTTTCCAATCATCATAGGAGAACATCAGTACCTTTGACAATTCCACATCTAAGTTTATCCCATTCAGGATGTTGTCCCATGAGACAATGGCACCTCGATCTGCTTTGTACCTGCAATCCTCTTATGAAATCAATAATATACATGTGTTAGGAAAGAGAGTCATATGAGTCAGACCAGATTTCAGTACATTCTCAATCTCCTCCCTTATTATTTACCAAAGATAAAGTGGTGATAAATTAACTTCACATAATTCAAGAACTGCAAACACAGCAGTATACAGGTAAGAATGGATAGTTTCTTACTTTGTAGAAAGTCGGAGACTATTTCAAGTCTTTCCTGGATTGACTGATCCAGTGAACATCGTTCTTCTTCTTCTTGTTCTTTCCTGGTAAAACCGGAGACACTTTATTTAACAAATGTTTGATGTATGCGTAAGTTTTAAATTGCTTACTTTTTATTGTTCTTTGCAAGCCACGCTGCTGAATGCATTACCTTGTCACTAATACCCTGTAACACATAGCAATAAAAACCTTGATATTTCAAGACCACCATACGTGTCTGAGTGACTAATATGGACCTAAGACATGACGCAAAAATATGTTCAGCGGAATCAACTCCTATTTACACAGTTAGCTACCATATGTAGCAAAAGCTAAACTGTAACTCCCTGACAACTACTCACGCCAACTAGCTACCTCACTAACTTCTAAGACAAAATGAAGCTGAAATGGAAGTATACGTAACTTTACTCACAGTTTGTATATTAATTTCACTAACAAGATGCCATCGGATAAAAAGACAATGTTGTCAACCGGGTCCGCCAAACGGAAGCTGTTTATCTGTTAGGGTTAAAGGTGAAATATTAATCATTCACAAATAACGAAGCTGGAACAAGAAATGAAACGTTAACTAACTGAAGCACCTAACTTAATCGTTAATTAACTTATCCAACTGCGCACTCACCCACGCTAGTAACGAGTCCTCTTTTTCTCGGTGAAGGGCCATCTCCAGCGTGCTGTTTAGCAGATATTGCACGAAACCAGAAGAGTCAATGTCAATCCACTGTAGAAATAGCTTACAGACAAGTACAACGTATTTCTCATTTAAAACGTCTAGCTAACGTTAGCTAGCCAGACAGCAACAATTAAAAAGTGGGTCGACAGTTCGCTAGATCTAACAAGCTAACTAGCTACATTTCCAACGTTAGCAGTTATCAGGCAGGCAGACTGTTAGCTAGCGAATGTACAGTAGCTCTCCCATCGCAGATCTTTCAGTTTCCATTATTTGCCAGCTAGTCTAGCTAACTTAACGTTACTCACGAAACAATAACGTTAGTTCATTTTCACTATATAACAGCTAGCTACCGAACAACTAAAGTCAATAGAAGTCAGCCCACTTAGCTAATGGGTTATTTAAGAAATCAGTGGTTGTCATCGGTAGCTAACGTAGACATTGTCTAATGTTGGCAAGCCAACCACCTTCCATGTTTATTTCCTCTCGGTTCTAAACTGGTCAGCTAGCTAACTAGCATGCTACCCTTGCTAACTTATCACGAGCGAACGTTAACTTAGCTAGTTAGCTACTCAATCGTACTCCTGGTGACTAACACTGGCAACCAGGAAATCTAACGTTAGCTATGTTAGCGAGTCAATGATAATGTTGCTTTAACTAGCAGACCAACACAATGTCGTGCCCTTAGCGGGACAGCAAGTCCTCTTCTCTGACATATGACTAAAAGAAAAATCTCACCTTTAAAATCCAACATAGACCATTTGTTATCGACTTCTTAGCAATTCTGATGACTTAAGACCGAAACTCTTCCTTACTGAGTGAACTACGACGTGGCTGAATTACCTGGAAGCTTTGCTCGCAGCACCTAAACAACACGTCCCCCCTCTGCCTGGTAGGATTCTTTTTTAAATTTCGGCGCTTTGGTTTGTTTGAAACCTCTCATTGGCCAATGCATAACACTGCCTCACATTGATTGGTCTAACCATGGAGAATCAAAACTATCACCTGAGTAGATGGGCCAATAACCATTCAGTGTAGTTCTCGTTTAAAAAGATGAGATACCTTTAGCTGTAACTTAATCTAATAAGGTATAAACTGTGAATAATCGGTATATTTTCTTATATATATTTACAAATATCATAAGTGAATAAATGTGCAATACCGTTTGGACGTGCAAAACCATTTAATATGTAAGTATTTAATAAACACTACAATTCCCAGAACCCCAAGTCTGTTTCCTTGGAAACGGGCTGTTGTTGTTCCTTAGACTTTTTCGCCGAGCGTGAAGAAAAAAATAACATATAGGAATTGGGAAGAATTTGAATTAACGAGGTAGTTTTCTGAACATATATCTTTTCATAAAGGAGTTTTGATTGAACGCTAGCATGTGCTTGCAAGGTATCTTATGTTAGCTGAACGTTCTCATTTGCGTCCTGTTAGCCAGGCTACTTGGCTAGCTAGACTGTAGCTAACGTTAGCTGTAGTGTAATGTTAGTAGTACTAGTTAACGTTAGATAGTATAGTCAAATCTGACTACTGCAAGCATACTGCCGGGTATTTCACTTAAGATAGTTATCTCCATGTGTTATGTAGCTAAAGTTAGACAACTATTAGTTGCTTAAACAAAGACGTTTTGGTCAGATGTAGCGAAGGATTGAGATGATAAGTTTGCTAACGTCTTAGAACGTTCAGGTTGTATGCAGATCTAATGTTTCCGCGTGGGAAGGTTTTAGCCTATCTGTCTGAACCCAGTAGACGGTAGACTAGATGGTGTGCAAACTGGCAAACAAATAATCTAGCTAACTTGACATCGTGTAGGTAAATAATACTGATGCTATCTTAGCGAGTCAATTTACTTGAATTGTGTCTTTTATCTTTCAGGTTAGCCTGGGGTGGAAAATGTTTGGTGCTCCAGTGGATTTGTCATTTAAACAGCTCAGTTCAATGGCAGGTAAAAAAAAACCCTTGTAGCGTTAGTCTAGCCAGCTTACTTTAAAAATTGAACCTAGGTAGATGTCTAGCAATCATTTCACTGAAGAACGGATATTGTGTAGGCACAGCACGAGGATGACAGCCATAGTTTAAGTACTCATAATGGAAGTGTTGTATTCCCAATTAACTACTACAACCTTTTCCCTCAGATGCGATGACCGAGGAGCACAGGCAAGGTTTGCGACCGTTGAGGCGAAATGCGGAGGGGAAGTTCTGCAGCCGAGCACTTAGACTGAACAATAACAAAATCAGAGAGATGATTGGCTTCAACGACGCGCTAGCCGCGTTCCTAAGCAAGCCGTCCGAGATAGCCTGGGTCGACTTGTCGCACAACTTCATAACTCGCATAGATTCTGTGAGTAACTGCAGTGTCATAGTTTTCTAATGTTGCTGTTCCAATTGTTCCAGTGTATTAAAGGCAGAGCACAAAATAGAGTTTTGCTATTGAACAGATTAGAAGCAAAACACAGAAGCAGCCGCTATCTATTAATGATGAATAATGTGTACAAGTATTATTTAGAATGTGTCTGTTAATGTTGATTCTGAGAAGGGTAGTTAGAACTTCAGCAGGGGACAAGGGTTTTACCCTGCTGAGCCATTACAAATGACCTAAACCATGCCATGTGTAAATGGTGTTCTGTAACCCATTCTCTTTGTGAAATACATGTTTAACCTTTGATAGGTACAATTTACAATGGCAATTAATGAAGTTACATGCCCCATGAAAAGACTGAAAAGACTTTTGTGCCCAGTGACTGCCCATGTACCATTTCAAGTAATTCTGTGATATGTACAAAAACTTGAAGCTATTAAGACTTGCTAGCTATGTTAATAGAACCATGACAAGAAGGGTCAATACATATACAGCCTACATTTGGCCACATCTGCCAAATGTGAAATACTGTTGAAAACTTACAATAAAAAAGCCCCAAAAAACTGTTAAATGTGAGGCTGAATGAGTGAGTGTTGTGAGAAGTTACTGTGCTGTGATTGTTTGGTTGCCATATTGGTGATGCTTGTGAACCAGGGGTAAAAAGAAGTATTCAACTATGAAATGTGACCAATAATTGTGTTCAATTTGAGTGAATTCAGCTAATGTATTTATGGTAAAGTTATAAGGAAGGTTAACTTACATTATGGTTAAAGTTATATAAGGAAGGTTATATGCACTTTTGTGCATCGCTTTGGATAAAAGCATCTGCTAAATGAATAAATGTAAATGTAATGTAAAAATGGTTAACTTCAGAATAGAAAAAATATGCCTTAAAAAAGGTTTTAAATGGAGAAAAACTAGTGCAGCTCTAGATTGCATGTCTCCGTCACACAGAACAGTTCATGTGACACACTAGTAAATTTTATAAATATTCACAACCCTGTATCACTTAAAAAATGTAAGAATTTCAACTGGGCCTTGTTTCACATACAAACATGTTATCAACTTGATCCACCTTCCGAGTTATCCAGTTGGTATGCACACATACATATAAACACATAAGGGGCTTTCACCTAGCCTCAGGGCCATCTGATGGTGGTGTACATTACAGCAGATTTTCAGCCTTTCTGGCTTGAAAGCCTAAATATTCATGTTGTGAATGCCACACTGCAGACACTGGCATGTGTTTAAGTTTGAAGCATCATGTTACCATGTGTAAATATCAATTTGTTGTACTACTTTTGTAAATTTAAAATGAATATACCTGGGACTGGTGTTACAGGATACCCTGTAGTTTTGGGACAGAACTAAAATGAGTCTTTCTTATTCCTAAGGTCTTGACTGAGCTGCCAGAATTGCGGGTCTTGTATCTTCATGGCAACAACATTAGCAAGCTTTCAGAAGTGGACAAGCTAGAAGTCTTGCCTTCTCTCCACACATTAACATTGCATGGCAACCCTATAGAAACTGAGAAGGGATACAGGTAATCGCTGCCAAAAGAGCGGAGGAAATGTCCTGCACAGAGCGAACCCAGTGAGGTGTCATTCCCCTGTGCTATGAAGAACAGGTGCTGGGCATGTCAGCAGCTGTTTTGCATTTTGGCAGGTGCTGAAATGGGCCAGCGCTCCGATTACAGTATTCTCTGCATGGCAACACTGTTCAAATATACATCAAAAGGGAGACATCAAGCACTACTCTTTCTGCCTTTAACTTGTGTAGTACTGACTTGGGCATTTTTATACTCCACTTCCTATAAAATGTAAATGTAATGTAGCTTCCTGTCATCTGTACCCTTTTGTGTTGCCAGGGCTTATGTGATCACAACGCTACCCCGTCTGAAGTCCCTTGATTTCTGTGCTGTAACCAAGCAGGAGAGAGTTATGGCAAATATTTGGAACAGAGGCAACACCCAGGACAAGCAGAGTACGAAAAAGACATGACTAACACATACCCAGCATGGTCCTGGGAAAGACTGACCAACCTGGGCAGTGAAGAACTGATAAAAAAAAATAAATATTACTTTGTACTGTATCATGTTGGGTCAATACTAAAAAAAAAACACAACTAAAACCTCTCATTTCATTGAAACCCCACAATCTCCTTGTATGCATAGCACAAAAGGTTTTATCAAACATGATGTTGGTAGTAGTACTTTCATTTGACTTTATTTTCATTTCTCCCTTTTTAACATAACGTATCTTTACAATGCTAAGGGAAGCGTCTCATTTAATACTTTAATCAGTGTAAGCATCACAACTTGGTTCCCAGTTAAAGACAGCTAGCGTGTTGAGAACAAAAAGCCACCTTCATGAGGCATTTGTAATTAGAATAACCGTTTTTCCTCATATATAACTTGTAGGTCATCGCAGCTTATTGTGTGATTAGCCCCAGACCTGTTAAACACTGTGATGTCTTGTAAAAATCAACAGACTGTTATTTTTTAAAGTTTTAATGCATATTGTAATTAAACTGAAAAAATGGGTATTAACAGAATATTTTAATAAACTTTTTGGTGCTAGCCTAAGTAACTGTAATAATTCAGGTAGTATTACATTGTATGTGGCCAAAAACATATATTAGCACACAGCAAGAAGCCAAAAAATGAAATGTCTTGTTTTGCAGCCCTACAATACATCCCTTTAAAACCCCCAAAGTGCTTGCCCTTGCACTAGAAATCTACTTGCACCAGAACAAAGAAGTGAGCATAAATACATTAAAAAGAAATAAATAAATACAATTGTATTATCTGGCAATTTAACTGCAATATATTCAAAGTACACTGGTCATCAATGTTTCCACATATGGACACATGGATTATTAAATTCAGGTTATGTATTCTTAACATGTCACCACAATCTCCATTATTTTTTTTCTTAAAAATGGGAAAAATTGATAAAACTCATTTTGTTTTTATAAAACCTAGGGCTGCAACTGTCACATTGTACGGTAGCTCCCTGACTTATTCATTACAATGAATTACCAATACTTATGCCATTTCAAACAGCTTCACTTCAGCAAACTTTTCTGGATAGGGGGAGGCACACAAACACCCTGTCCTGCTTTTGTATCACAGTCTATACATTGAAAGCATCAGTATTACAATTCATATATTTTACTCAAGGTAATACCTTACCCCCCCCCATTGCCTACCTCACTTTTAGCAATTTGTTTAATTTACTAGTTACCTGATTCCATTTTTATTGTTCCTTTTACATTTAGTGCCTGTAGACTGCAAGTGAATCTCTGTGACACTGTGGGCTTTTTCTGATATTTTCTGGCCATGCTTCCCACAAAGGTCCTGGCTCGAACCTCTATTCTCTGCTTTCTAGCCAGTCCTCTGCAAGGACTAATGTGTAGTGTTGGTGGTGTTTTCAGACTGTTCTGTGCATGATAGGGACCATTCAGAGACTCTGAACCCTCAGTCAGTGGGCCATAGCTGGCTTTAGCTGCTGTCGTGCGCGGGTATAACGTGACAACATTAACCCCACTGCACAGCCACACCCTCACACCAGCTACTCCTCAAGCAACAGGATCCAGAGACTGCTCGACAACACAGCCCCTGTCCAACTTCACACAGTGAACGTTTATTACCACGCTCAATCCCTCTCAAAAAAAAAAAAAAAAAACTTTCCTAATTAAAAAAAAAATAATAAACTGTAGTCTTAACACCACCTGCACTTTTAAAAATTCCTCAAATGCTTGTAGGGACAGATTAGTGATTCAGGTTTTCTGAAAAATTCTGTTTGGTATGAGTTGATATACAGTTCTGGAGCTCGGTTAGCCCTCAGCTGATGCATCTCTGCCAGAGGTGCTGCTAGCAACTTGGAGAGACAAGACAGAGGGATGGCAGATGCAGAGAGAAAAAAATGTACGAGAGAGACAAAGAGAAAAGGGAGCAGTGGGCAATAACACACATCAGGGAATTGCAAACTGCACGACCAGTTCTTCTTTTGCATCCACCTTGATCTGTGAAATTGCACTGTATGCATAAGCAGCTATCTTCGAAACCTGCCAAAACAAAGAAGATTTTAAGTATGGCACAGAAACACACATTGCCATGAAAAACAAATAATCTTGATTGTGCTTGGAACTCTGAGGTCCAAAAAGAGGGGCTATACATCCTCAGAAAGCACAAACTTTCAAGACCTTATTTTTTGAAATACCATTTACCTGTTGTACATCCGAATATGGCACAAGCTCACTTGCAAGCACTTGATGTGGCTGGCTCGTAAGTGAAGGAAGAGGGGTGGGCTTCTTCTGTGACAAAGTGTTACTCAGAACTGCCAGTTTTGTACTGTAATACAGAGAAAAACAGTTTCAAGTTGTCTTTATTTATAAAATATAATGTGTAGCACCACCTACCATCAGACTTGCATATTTTCTGGCAACAACCTCCACAAGGCATCCAGATATATACAAAAGGGTTCCCGAAAGTGCGGGAGGTAAGCACTAGCCTTTTTAGTCGCCCTTCACTGACAAAACTGAAATGTAAAATTCTTAGAATCTCAACAACTAAAAATTAAGACTGTGGATGCAAAGCACTGCTGCTGCTTCTCTGATCATCTGGTTTCAAAACAGGCCCCCACCTGTATTGCCGAGCTTTATCCATATACTCGTGCTGCTCCATTCCTTGGGAGTCTGCTGCAGACACGTCGATTATATTCCTGCATGTCAGATGGGAGGTGAACAGAGAGAGGGTGGGACAAAATGGGTGAGTAAGCCAGACACGGGAGCTCTGGCCATTTTGCTGTGCTCAGAGGTGCTTCCTGCTGTGGAGGTACAGAGCTCTACGTACAGTGCTGTCTTGGTGAGGATCGATGACAGGAGAGCCTGCTCATCGGTCCTTGCAGAGGAGAGGTTTGCTGGATTCCGCTCAGTGCCATTTGCCGGTTTGCTGTCCGGATTGGGATGGGGGATCAGTGGTTTCCTTTCATCCCGATCCTGTGTGCAGGGGGGTGAAGCGTGGGAGGGATAACAATCACTAAATGCAAAGAAACCTATCAAGTTCACATGGGTTTTAATTAGAAAAAATGTACTTAATGCTTAGCTGACAATATAACATCACAATTAACATGGCATCAACAACACAGCAGTAACCAAGTGAGGGTAAGTCTACAGACTTTTGCCTTTTCTGTCGTAATTTGTGTAATATTAGGCCTACACCTCAAACGTCAATGGCAAAATATATACGTTTATCTGGTACAGCAAATTTAGCACAGTGCAGCATAGTGGTTAAGGAGCAGGACTTGTAATCGAAAGGTTGCCAGTTCAATTCCCCACAGGGGCACTGCTGTTGTACCCTTGGGAAAGGTACTTAACCACAATTGCCTCAGGAAATATTCAGCTGTATAAATGGACAATATTGTAAAAACAAAAAAAACTGTAATTGATGTAAGTCGCTCTGGATAAGAGCGTCTGCTAAATGCCAATAATGTAATAATTTGGCAAGTGTCTGGTAAATGTGGTGCAAACGTTATGTTGCTGATAATACCAGTGCTGAAGTCATAATACCTGCGTAAATGAAACGAAGAGGTGCTCGTTCCAATTCAGCAAGCTACGCAACATAGCTGCTTAAGGAAAACATGTTCCAAATATCACCTCACCTCACCGTCCGCTAGTAATTTCTTTACCATGTGGGGTGGTCAGCAAATCAATTTATTATAGCACATAGTACACTGCCACTATCAACACTGACTTAAGGTCAGCTTACCCCACCCCCATCATCATCACCTACACTATTACGATAATAATTAAACCGGTCCAGAATCAACGCCAAGACGTTGCGATGCGACCCAATTAGACCCAGACACGTGTTCGGAGTTTTAATCACATTCTCTGTTTAATGAACGATTTGCTGCTGTCATGGTTCTGTTTTGTTCACAAGGCAAAAATTCTAATCTTAGCCAATAAAGTACTGTCTGGCTGGTTAGCAAGCGAGCCAGCAAAACAATACTTGAGGACTTACAAGCTTAACTTACCGTAAAAGGAAAATAGCTGGCGCTGTAGCGTGCTTAATACAAATATGTAGCTAGCGTTCTGGTTATGCAATTAAAGCATATCGAATGGTGACAACTAGACAGTTTTGCAACATTTTTACAGTATCCATAAAGCCAATTTATTCCGCAACTGCACTGTGCTTTAACAGAAACTTCGCCACGATCAATACATAGCGAAACGCTTAGGCCTCAGCTAGCAGCTACCACGCTAAACTACCAACAACAAACAAGCCAGACAACATCCAAACGGTAGATTGGTTTCTTTTGGAAACAAATCCCACGCACAACACGTAACTGGGCAAGCTTGCCAATGCTTTCGTGAGAAATGTGCACTATTGCCTCATTTCAAGCTAAGCTACAAAGCTACAAACGTTACCTGCTCCGAGGCCTCGGTCTCGCTGCTGTAACAGCAACCCATTATATCCGCTGGGAGTTCTCGGCTCTCTGCCAAGCAAACCGAGTTCAATATCCAGCTTTTCTATCCGCCAGGTTTAGAAGTATAAAAAATTAATTCCGTTCTATAATTGAGAAATACAACAAACTCCTCCCTGGCTTTTCTTGTTTCCCTTCAGCGAAGGGTTTCTATCACATGACAGCAGCTCTGGGGTAATAACATATGACATCCGGCCAATGTGAAGGTACTCACTAGAAAGGCGCTCACCCGTCACGTGATATGGGAACTTACACATTTAAAAGACCCGCGACTGAAATTAATGCAGATGAGTTGGCTGACATGATCGTGTGAAACGATCGTAAACTTACGCCTTCCAGAAAGAGAACTCCCACACTGGAAATACAGTTCAAAGTAAGAAAGAAAACAGCTTCACAGATGCTTTTAAAGTCTAATGAGAGGTCAGGTTTATTACCCTCAATATATCTTCCAAGAGGATAGCATGCATTGTTTTGTGTACAAACCTGCCTGACAGGATGCACTCTAGCCACGACCACCTTTAATTAACGCAGACTACAGGTAACTATCTAGTGTGATCATATGGCTACCACAATATCCCAAGGAGTGGAGGTGAAGCTTTTCCATTTGGGTCTTGCTGCTTTGTCTGACTACTCAACTAGGCTATCCTTAAGCCTTAATCCATAGAATTTCACTGCTCTAGTCAAAGTCGACGATTAAAGGCAGGGGGACAATTTCAACGGTTTGTGCAGAATAGTATAAATCTGTCGTGATCATGGCTGCTCTGTTACTGAGATTTTTGGCACTTGCGTTCCCTTGGGTCGTATTTGCAACGGACATCCCGTTTCAATACGTATCACCTGCATTCACTTCTGTGCGTTCTGCATGCAAGACTATCCCTAATACATTGAGTCTATGTCATGGCATAGGATACAAAGAAATGCGTCTTCCAAACCTCCTGGGTCATGATACCATGAAAGAAGTGCAGCAGCAATCCGGATCTTGGGTACCACTTATATCTAAACAATGCCACCGGGACACCAAGAAATTCCTGTGTTCACTCTTCGCCCCCGTGTGCTTACCTGAGCTGTCGGAACCCGTTCGGCCATGCAGAGGCCTCTGCGAGGACGTGCGGGACGGCTGCCTACCAGTGATGAGCGCCTTCGGGTTTCCTTGGCCCGATATGTTCAACTGCAGCCAGTTTCCAAGCGGCGGAGATCTCTGCATCCCAGCGACAGGATCAACGGGCGCAAAAGACTATGGGGGATATGGCAGTAATAGTGACTTAGAAGGTTTGTGTTTTCTCATTTTGTCATTGTTGTCTAATACCAGGGTGATTATAGCTTAAAGTTCGGCTTGTGAAGTCCGCGTGCAACCACTGAATGAACAATAGCGCCTGGAGAGGGATTGGGCTCAAATCCCAAATATAATTTTGCTGAATCATTGCAATGAAAAGTTTTGTGTTTGAACCTGCAATATCCACTTGTATTTTGACGTTTTTAGTTTGATGAAGTGTAGAAGTCATCAATATACATTTCCTCCGTATTCTCAGGAACTGTGGTCTGTGATGCCTGCAGCCTAGAAAATGAAGGGGAGAAGGAGATTCGTCTCACCTATTGCAAAAGCCATTTTGGTGAGTTTGAAGCAATTGATTTTGGTTAGAGGCAGCAGAAGACAGTTAATTTGACTAGAGAAAACAAGTTATTGAAGAGGCTTTGGAATATCAGCACAATCCATGTAATGCTCCCAATAGAAAAATAAATAATGCAATGTTACATGTACATGGTATTTATTTATCAGGTTTCATTACTGTCATAGTTTACACAAATCCAAGTTCAGCTGTTGGATACTGGCCAATCAAAACCTATGCAAAACGAGACTACAGGCCCTTTGCATCAAATCTCCTTGATGCAGTAAGGCCAAATGCAACACTTAGGGAATACAAGCTATATTATTTTCACAACACGTCGGTAAAGTCATAATTACCCCCTTGTTTTTCCCTCTCATACAGTTGTGAGATTTAGGTTAGGAGAAAGCTCCGTGGAGGGCGCTGACCGGAGAATCGTGGCCCTGGGGAGGAGCCATGTGTTGACAAGGGTTAGAGAACGCAAAGATGACGAGCGCGTGGCAAACAACGCCCTCTGGCTGCCTGAGGGCGGAAGCTGCGCCTGTCAGGAACTGGACAATCCTACCGCTGCGTCAATTGTAGCGCTGGGGAACTTCGAGGGAGGCAGGCTGGTCCTTTCACGGTTGATGAAGTGGACCAGGACCGATCGGGAACTGAGAAAATTCATCAGGAGCCTCCAAAGACTTTTGTGCTGAAGCCACAGCCGAAACAGGTCTGGAGTGCTGCCAGAAAGGTTAGGAGTTCAAATCCCATGAGTGATTCACTAGCTGCATCCCTGAGGAACAACAAAAGAAACCCTGCCTTAATGAGTGGTTATGAACTATGCCTCTAATATGTTATGTAACCTAAAAGGTAAATGCAATGATGGATGCAGAGGAAGCATAACAAACTGGAGGATCTGACTGTGTCATTTCCAGGACAAGAAATGGGTGTGCAAGTCATGACTTGTGGGCAAAACAGAAAAATTGGAGTGCATTTAAAAATGTAGGGGAAAGAGAGAGACAATGATTTGAGATTCATTCTAAGAATATATCAGACTTAATAATTGCAAATACTGTCATTGTTTCATTGAAGTGTGAGTGTGTGAATCTGTGGATACAATATAGTATGTGATGTCTTGTAAACAGGTTTTTAGAAGATTACTGAATACCCATGAGTTACTGCCATATAGCTGGATTTTTTTATGTGGTATGGGAAGAATTATAGGCCTACCCTCTTGTTAATAGATGTACAATGTGTATTCTTCATAATTTGTACCAATATAAATGTATTAGTCAATAAGTACGATACTTATACATCTGTAATTACTTACACAATTTTAATTTTGTGAAATAAAGATACTATACTGCAACCTGTGAATGCCTTAGAGGCTGTGCTTTTCTTGATTGTTCTGTTTGGTCTCTGAGCCATTAATCAAGGGTAATTTGACACTGGGTAGACCGTACACCTGTTTCAGAGAACCTGATCCTTACACACGCTCACACCCCTCTCCCTTTTCTCTGAGAGACCACAGGAGGTCTGACTGCTCACTCAATAATTCACAAGGCCCAGCCATCTGGCTGTAGAACTATGATGCCAGTGCTACCAAGATTCACTTGTCTCACCTTCATGACTCAGAACACATCAGAACTGCATTCTCTTGCTCCTAACTTACTCCTTACTCCTGGTACCAGAAAGTTCTCAGAGCAGGTAAGAAGGAAGCACATGCTTCGTTTTACTTAAACCAAGTGGTTATGGCAGTGAGTATAATACCTGCGATTTATTTTTTGTTTTTGTTATGAAAGTCATGATGGAGTAAATGCTGTTGTACAAATGTCAAGTAGCTAGCTGGGGAATTGCCTGCATTGTGTAAGGGTGGCTCATGGGGCTTAAGTAGCTAAAATCTTTGCCAAAAATGAAACCCTGAACTTAAAATGTATGGGTTATACAAGTACCAGTACAACGCAAGAGGCTGGATTATTCATACAAATAAGATTAAGTTGCATTTTATATTTTTTCACCCACTTTGCCAAAAGAAACCTACCACCTTTTGATTTTTAGTACATTGTGAACATGTGTAATATGTACTAAAGACATTTCTGCAATGCGTTGCAGAATCAAAAATGTTTTTATGAGGTGCTTTCTTTTCATGACAGCATCTAACATCCTCTCAGCCTAGTATGAGAGACTTCATGGGTTACTATTTGGGCAAGGTATTTGTAACCAGAATTTTGCTGGAACCATCTGAAAATGTGACATGTGATATTGTAATATTTGAGATTAGTCAGGTCAATTAAACAGGACATATCTCATCATAAATTAAGCTTGCTTAATTTAGATTGAAAAAATGGGGCTTATACTAAGGTTGCTGGCCCTGTGTTGAATCACAGGAATATTACATGTGTATCTCCTGTTATTTCAGGTGCACACTTTGAAGAGGCAGCAGAATGGTGTCACCCGCTATTGCTCTTGCGTTCCTCCCTCTGCTTGTGACTCTGATCATCAGATACCGGTATTACTTAGTTCTGTTCTACCGCGCTGTTCTGGTGCGTGTGATACAGGACTGCCTGACAGGCCTTAGCCGCGAGGAACGGGCATTCCAGTACGTGCTGACCCATGCAACCCCGGGGGATCCTGACAGCATCCTAGACACCTTTGACTACTGGTGCAGCAAAATCGAGTTCATCAGCAACATTGGACCCAAGAAAGGTACCTCAACTCCTTTCCATCTACTCTGAGACGTTGTGTTACTGCTAGGGTCAAAAAAAAGCATAGGAGTGAATTACACACCGGTGGGTTTCAAAGTTTTCCTGAATTTCCAGTCAGACGGAAGTTTTGACATTCTTATAAAATCACAAATTTTAAACCAGGAAGATATTAGATGTGTTTACTGTAACTTCCAATTGTGTCATTTACGAAACCAAACATGACCACAGCAAAACCCTTACATTAAAATCCAGCTGAAGGCACAGAACTCACATCACAACTATGCACCCTGTGGCTCCTCATAACCTGCACTTCAGATGCTTATTTCTAAACAACTATACTGAGTACTAACATTATGCTTTGATGGACAGGTAAGGTCCTGGACAAGTTACTGAAGGAGACCAACCCTCTGACAGTACTGGAGTTGGGCACACACTGTGGGTACAGCACTGTACGCATTGCCCGCTCACTGCCTATTGGTGCCAGGCTCTACTCTGTGGAGATGGATGAACGCAATGCCCTTGTGGCCGAGAAAATCATTCGCCTGGCTGGCTTTGATGATGACACGGTGAGATTGCATGCATTTATTACAGACCAGCCTTCTGTGGAAAAAGGAATTATAAAAACCACTTAAACTGTAATGCTACTGAGACACTTACCCAGGAGCAGTAAACATCCAGTCCATGTATGCCAGTACAGACCTAGGAAACACCCTACTGAAGGTGTGAAAGACTTACTTGAAAAGCACTAAACTGTTAAATTAGTTCATCCATAAAAGATACCAATGAAAAACTGCAGCCATTCCCAACCCAAACAATGCAACAAGAACCATTCCAGCTTGCTAGGACCGCAACTTCCTTTGACTGTCCAATCCCAAACTCAGCAGATCGTCTCCGTTTCTCAGGTGGAGTTAATTGTGAGCCCCTCGGATGAGGTCATCCCCAAGTTGCGGGAGGAGTACGGTGTGGAGCGGCTCGACTTTGTCTTCATGGACCACTGGAAGCGCTGCTACCTGCCGGACCTGCAGCTTCTGGAGGGCAGCGGGCTCCTCGGGGAGGGCACTGTGATCCTAGCAGACAATGTGATCTTCCCCGGGGCACCCAATTTCTTGCGTCACGTCAAGAGGAGCGGGCTGTATGAGTATCGTGTGCACCGTGCCACACTGGAGTACATACGTGGTATCCGCGACGGCATGGCTGAGCTGATCTACCTTGGGGCCAAGTGACACGGACTCAGTGCCCCACCCTGGAGGAAAGCAGTCAATGCCAGTCAGATGTCATATTTCTCTTCATGCTCAACTGCCCACTTGTGATAAACAGCACATTATCACCAAGGGAAAAAGGCCACTCACTCACTCCACATCACAGAAGCATCCTCATATTTTTGTAAAAGGAAGAAGTCCACTGTCAGCTTATTGTTATCTTTATACATCTTTTTTTATTATTCACAAGACACTTTCCTAGCTGTACAATAAAGTCTATGCAAGTTTAGGATTATGTTTACAGTTCAATAAATTCCACCAGTTTGCTTGATGCCTTCTAGAGTAAAAGTTTATTTTGTCCCATTTTCCTTTAAGAAAAAAATGTGCTTTAGTCAGGTGCACTCATAAAAACAACACACGGCACAATGGCTTGAGTGGGTGCATCAGAGGAGTTTTAGAGTGTGTGTTAAGCCTTTTTTGAGACACATACACTCTCACATGACAGGAGGCAAAGTACAAAGACAGCCTGCACCTTTAATGGAGACAGCACTGTGTGTTAGTTCACTGCAGAAGTCCTTGAACAGGCAGGGACACAGTAACCTAGACCAAACATGGTAACGTAGACCAAACAGGGGCACCAAGGTCTTCAGTTAACAAGGAGGACAGCTGCACCTGAAGGTGCTTATGATCAGTTGATATGGCTCAGAGCCTAGCAATGCTCTGGCAATCTCCTTGCATACATTACACTGGCTCATGAAAAGTGGTCACATTTTCACCTCCATCATTACACAAGCAGCACTGGAGACAAATGACACTTTTTACATGCAGTAAAATTTTGCAATCTCACTGGGCCATGCGCTCCAATGTGACATGCCAACCTGCACCCTGCCCAGTGCTAAAACTGCAGGCTGGAGTTTAAAAAAGCAGTTCATCAGTTGAGCATAGATCTCAAGCTTTGTAGAGGAGCACCAATCCCGTTACTGTTAAGAGAATGAAGACTCAGAGGAATTGTTCTAGATCATCCACTGGTCCTGGTCCTGGTCAGCCCCTTCCATGTCCACCTGTGACACACAGACAACAATATACATTTACATTACATTTATTCATTTGGCAGACGCTTTTATCCAAAGCGACATACAAAAGTGCAAATAGTGGGCAAACAACAGGCACAAGAGCAAGATGTGTACAGGTCATACAATGCAAATAGTGCTGAAGCTGAGTGCAAGGTCAGTGTCGCGAGCCAACTAATCTGAACTAGGATTGCATATCAAATACAATTACAGGAACAACAGAGTACCGCTATACTACCTAGGTAAGTGAGCAACAAGTACAAGACAAAGTCAAAGTGGCAGAGGTATTAGTCCAGGTAGAGTCTGAAGAGGTGTGTCTTCAGCGCACGTCTGAAGGGTTGGGGTAAAGGAGTTGTTCTCAGGGGGGTTGGGAGTTCATTCCACCACTGGGGGGCGAATATAGGAACAACGACTATAAATAAAATAAGTACATATCTGCTATTTGTTTGCAAGCCATTCAATGTCTGATGCATCGCCTTGGTGTGGAATGTGAAAAAATTGAGAAATATATTTTGGTTTCATATTCATCACTGCACTACTATGGCCTTCCACAAAGAGATGACTTTTGCCAAGTTAAAAAGTTAACAGTACTTAGTTTGCTGGTATACCTTGCAAGCTACTCAGCAAATGACCTATCATAACACAAATTAATACTTGGCAATGTACTTAGCCAGATAGCTTGCATATAAATAACTTGTCAATCTACTTATCTTAGCTATCTTGCTAGAGACCTAGCTCACTAGACTGGCTACCTACCTATCTAGTCAAGGTTAGCAACATAGCCAGGTAGCTAGCAACCAGTCTGCTTGAGATCCATGACTATGGCATGGGTATACAACACTACCAGGTGTGAAAAAAACTGCCGCAGAAAAACCTTGTTTTGGGAGCTGTGAGATGAATGCAGAATACAATTTTCCCTGACTGTGCTTACTACAGAACTCACTGGTTAATCCACCTCCTCTAGAAAAGGCTACCAATACAATGCCTCAGATTTGCTAAGATTTCACACTTTTTCATACTGGTAGATGTCACACTTATGTTCATGCAACAAGTAAAAATTGTTGTTCAATCAACTTTGGTTATTATGTGAAAGCACCTTATGATACAAAGGAATGACTGAATTGCAGTATTCAGCCTGCAACTCCAGGCCAGACCTTATTCAAAGGCAAAACTGGGCACAGAGATGTGGCAGGAGTAAAATCTACTGAACAGTAACTGTTACAGCCACAATACAAGCCCCCTCTCCAATGCAGGGTGTTTTACAAAGAGGCAGATTATGCCAAAACTCTGATATACTTGTTCAATCACAGCCTGTGAAACAGAGCTTTATAAATACATCTATTTAAATACATATAAATAGATTTACAAATAGATTGTTATAATTCAGGCAGTCCCATATTCTTTCTCACAAGTAAAGCAAAGTCCCCTGTTTTCTCCCTCCAGCGCTCCATCTTTTTCTTTCCTCACCTCATTGATCTCTCCATCATCTGGGGATTCATTGTAGTCATTCATCTCGTCCATGTCCTGCATGTCTTCATCGTCTTCCGAGTCCTCCTCACTGTCTTCCTCATCCTCATCATCCTCCTCCTCTTCCTCATCATATGTCTGCACAGACACACCAGGTCACAGATGACAGACCATGCAATGCATCTCTCTTGCTCTTTAAAATCTTCTCTGGGTTTATGATTCATCTTTTCTGAAGCGATTAATTCTGCTGTTAAGTTGGATAAAATAAAAATAATTTTAAAAACCTTAACCTTAGTCAGCCTTAACAATAATGATATAGTGCCAAAAACCCCAATCTAACCCCCACCCTTCAGAAACAACTGGATGCATTGTGTAATTAAAGAAAACAGATACCTCAAATATAGGTTTCCCAATTGGCATCAGATTGTTGTCTTTCTCAGCAATACTCTGTAACTGTGAAAATGGATGATAATCAGAAACTGCTGACAAGTAACAAAATATGAGTAACAATAACAAAAAAGATCTGAGATCTTCCTTCTCATATCACAATCTTAAAAGTATTTCACTTCCTTCTTTGAATGCCTGGTGGTGGTCATCCACAGGCAGCAAAGTTGTCATGACTGCCAGCAGATTAAAAACAACACTACTACTTCTAGATGTGGAGAATGGAGGTAGATGTTGTCCAGACTATATGAAGGGGCAGCTTTTTCATTCTTTCCCACTGTAAAATAGTATATCATGCACTATGCTGGTGTGAAGAGACATAACTGGGTATTAAACACAAGCCAACAGACCCAAGTTTGGTGCTGCTGTTCCTGCTGATGAAGCTCGGTTTCGTCCACACAGGGGCGGTCCAGATTAAACCACAGAGACTCCGTCATCCGCGGAAATAAGGATGGGAAAAGCGTTGACATTCTGTGGAGTGAGGACTTGGGATTGGGAAAACAGAGAGATGCTAGTGTTTAGCTGAGTGAGGAAACACTGTTGTACTCCGGCGCAGCTGAACACTTGGTTATTCATATACAAGACTCATTATTTTTCTGATGCAAAGAGGCTTGAAAGGCTATTCCTCTGTAATAGCAAGATCCATTAACTAAATAACTATTACTGCAGCAACTGTTCGTAGTGTTAAAAAATAACAGCATAAAACCAAAGGTAGTGCTAATGGCAAAACTGTTCGTAACTTTGAGCAACATATATAACGTTTACTAGCTAAGTACGCCATCATACGTCTACAGAGCCCAGCGATTCGCTAACTGGCACCAAATAGTCAAGATAACGTTACTGAGAGCAAATTCTTAACGATTCGAGCTACGCGGATATGCATCGTACGTGCTGGCTACCATAGTCCTACCAACTAATTTAACATTGATAAGGATGGCTAACGTCACGTTACAAGAGTTAGCCAGATTTGAGACAGCTAATTTAGCTAACGAACTTTTTCCCTGGTTAAAGTTAGCTGAGTGGGAAGCTAAAGTGCCTGGCACCATGATTTCCACTAACTAGCTAGCTAACTTACGTGCTTGTTAATGTTTCCTTTTGTTTGTGCTTGCAATCTACCAAGAGAAAAGAATCTTATTTTGAATGCTAACTGTACTAGATAATTACTAATTACAGGTTACACAAAACAACCAAATGTGCAACAGTGCAGGTAATAATATAGACAAAATATTGCCTTGCCTGAAAAACAAGTCGATCTTCCAACCGAAAATTCAAACTCCTTGACAACCGGAAGTGTGTGTTCGGTATTGCAATTCCCCCCGACGAGGCGCACGGCTTTCTTTGGTCCCATACGAAACAGAGCAAACCAGCCATACCCACATACCTGATTACATAATTTCTGGTACATAATTTTCGGGTACATATCATGTGTATAGCATCGTCTCCAAATATAACGCTACGTTATATTACATATTTACATTATCTTTCATTAAACAACAGTAATTAAGAAATGCATGAACTATCATTTCTTCACAAAATATATGACTTGCAAGTTGCATGTAACATGATGACAGGTATCATGGGACATTAAACTTGTCTGTAAATCCTCCCTCAACTCTGTTACTCCTTGAATAACTCCCTGAAAATCAGGACTTGATGTAATTTCCTGTGGCAGAACATCTTGAGAACATTGAGGGATGTCTCCTCTCTTCTGTCATCATATTTGTTCAAAAGTAGCATTTGGGTCTAGGGTAGGCCTGTATTAGAGATCAACACTATTACTTCAGTGCTAACATAAGGGTGTCATTAATTAATCTTATAATAATTATTGATAGAAATCTCTAAAACCTGATATGATAAATGCCATGTGGCACATGGAGTGTCAGCCAAAAATATAAAAAATGTCAAATCTCACATATGTAAACCATGTTATTCAGTAAGAGTAACTGCATTGACAGAGTAGCAATGTTGACACAGGTTAATTATTCATATCCACACTGGAATATTTTTTCAGTATTTTAAGTTAATGAAAAATAGCCTGTCTTGTCAGTTAAATGATTTATGTAAATATGTATCCAAACTGACTTTACTGACAACAATGGTCTTAAGTTTTTTAGAGCTACAGGAATCCATGTAAAACTGTTGAATACTGTAGCTTATTATAGTTAAATTTAGTTGATTAAAGGTCAATATCTTAAAATGTTGTTTTTTTTAGTTGCCAACAACGACCGGGAGCCCGCTGGGCAGGCCAAATGGCCTCGTTCCAGCGGGAATGTAGGGGTGGGTAGGTCGGCCAGGCGTCTATGTGCACGATGATCTTCCTCATCAGCAATTCTAGATGGTCAGTCAGGGCGTTCGCACGTTGCGCATGAAGTGTCTTCCTCCAGCTCGTGTCCGCAGAAGCATCACATGTGAACAGCGACGTGTAAAGCAGTTGCCATCACGTGTTTCAGAGGAGAGCATTTGTTTGCGTGCGCCGCCTCGGATTGTTAGTGGAGGTTATCGCGATGGACGGCATTTTTATGGCACAACCGGGCATTTAAAATCGGGAGAACACAGGGAAAACATGGAATTATGAATTTATGTTACAACGTGTATCTCGTGGACATGTAGATGAGATTTAAATAGTTTGAGATGATAAAGATTGTTATAGATACAGAATATGTGCTTAATCAAATCCAAATATTCGTTTTTAGGTGTCCTGTCAAGACTGTTATTCACACCAACAGTAACCATTCGTTTCAACGGTTTATCAAGTTTTTACACCACAATCACTAAACATTTCTTAAAAATTTTGAGCAAATTGCTGAGGCTTTTACACACAACTGCTGTTCTTACAGAGTATCATTTGAATACACATATTTCTTTCTCTTTTCTGTGCATTCGAATTAAATCGCGTAAGACTCTCACTCTCAGACCCCATGATGTAATGACAGGTTTACTGTCAGGAATGATTACCTTTCATTGTGTGGCATTTTTCCAACTTCAATATATAACCAATTTTGTCTGTAACAGATCCATTTTTCAAATGAACCTCTCAGGATGAAGTTTGGCAATTACTAAATTTGCTGCATTTCATTGTTACCGAAAAAAGACATTTACCTCGTTGGTAAATGCGAAATCAACCAACAATTCTGGAATGCCCCAGCTACACATACACAGAATTCTGCGAAATAGTCTCCATTCCGTAGAGGACAGAGAATTTCGATAAGCAGTAACATGGTTGGACAGGTACCTTTATTTACACCATAAACGAGAATACATTTAATACCAAATACTAATTAACCTGTCAAAGCCTATACAAGCTAAAGGTATCATTATGATAAACCAGCCCTGCCCAGTGCCGTAAATTTAATTTTGCAACGCATACGTAATGACCTTGACCATTGTATGTGATATGCAATAAAACGACTGTTACAAAACGTGGGATAAAAAAACACACATCAACCGCGGAGCCACCTCTAAGATTTAAAGGCATAACACCAATTCTCGACTTGCACCAGGCATGGGCAAATACAAAGTCCACAACAGTCCATTTTATACGTAGGAGAAAACACAGGGGCTCCCTAGCTCAAACTAGCCCAGCCTGTACGTTAATTTTTTAAAACCATTTAATTACTTTTAAAACGCACTATTGACCTTAGCACGTACGTTGCACTCTTGGGTGTAAGCCCCACCATGCCTCGCTAAATAGCCTATTCAGTCTAATTTCATACAATTATCCACCCCCCTTGTATAGCGACATAGGAAAGAATCACCTCCACCCACTCAGTAAAAAAGTGAATTCATGGGCATGTCGCAACTAAATGTCATAAATCATATGAAAGTGTCTAAACAATTTCGTGAATATTACACCTAAGCAAATGATCATGGCAAGCTCCCGTTGGTCCTGCTGTTATCGTCAGGTCATAAAGACCTACAAGATAATTTAAACAGCTACTACGCTGTGACTTCATTTGAAGGAAAGTTGCTGCGAGGGAGCAGATCTTGCACTGAGCGGTTTCCGCCTGATTTACGCCAGACTTTGCGCTTCGGCACTACGCATATAAGATAGCCTACTGAATGAGAGTGTCGTTTTTACTTGTACAAGATAGAGGAGAGACTACTCGGCCCTCGGGTTTGGACTGGCATATAACACCCACGTTAGTTACCTTTTTAAGCTGCGTTTACAAAACCGTTGAAATGCGATTTTAATTTTGAGCAGCATTGGCGTACGTAGTTTAAAGCGGAGTCTCTTTTTATTTATCCATTGCTGGCGAGAAGATTTCGAAGATTACACTGCTGAAAGGAGCTAACGAAAACGGTATTGTTTTTCTGCCATCATTCAGATACATTAAGTCTTGATGATTTATTGTTATATGGTTCAAAGTAACGGTTGCTTTTAATTTTGCTAATCAATAATAAAAAAATCAATGTGTATTGAATTGTCAATCATATTATAGGGCTCTCCTAACAATTCTTTGTTTCTGCAATTTTTAAAACCAACGTCACTTTTGTTACATGTATAAAGCCTTGAGAGATTTTTAACTTTTGTGCCCAGGAGATTAAACTAAATTTGGCCTTTATGTATATAAATTTTAAAAAATGGGAAATAGGCCTAGGTGTTACCGTGTGCAGTAGCGTTTACCTAACGTCTGTCACACTTTGTCCTACAGAACCATGCGGACTGTAATCTTAGTGCTGGCCTTGGTGTCTCTGGCAGTATCTCAGGACAAGCTGAACATGTGCCTGACTGCTAAGCATCATAAGGCAAAACCTGGTCCAGAGGGACAGCTTTATAAGCAGGTAAATGTACAAATAGAAACTATCTTGCAGACTGACTCAGTGATGTCTCTGAGTCTGAAACTGTTTCAGGCTTTGTATGTAATTTTTTACTCTTTTATTACTAGAAAACAGGGTGTACAGGGTAAATAACTGACTCCACCAGTGATTCCCAGTCTTGGTCCAGGGGTCTCCTTGTATATAATGGTTTTCCTGCCAACAGAAATTGCAATGACCAGAGTGGAATGAGCTATTGCCAGTGCATATTACATCAGAAGTGAATATTCAAACCAGGAAGAATGAATATTGCATAAGGACTGACCAATCACATTTTTCTATTATGTGCACAGTGGCAAAGAAAGCATTTAGAAAAAGTGTAAATTTGCTTGATTAATTAATGACAAGTAGAATTACTTTAGTTTTGTAAATGTTGCATCTGTTTACTAAAATGAAACACATGCCTCTCAAAAAGGAGTTGAAAGTATTGTTTTGTGTCTGCTTAATAAAAGTGTTTCTTAGTATGTCAAAGCTACGGAGCCCCCCTGGTGACATTGGTGGGAAAAATATTGTTGCGTGGCCACGATCTAGGGCGTTTTCATATTAGGTACGATTTCTTTGTTCCGTGCCTGAGTTCGATTGCCCCCACCCCGTAAACAGGTACACAGTGTTCACACAATCACACTAATCCAGTGTTTCCCAACCGTATTCCTGGAGGCACACTGTCCTGTATATCTTCTATCTATCCTTACTCTACCTACCTGACTGAACTCATCAGTGGCACTATAGCTGAGCACACCTGATTTAATCAAGCAGTAAGGATAGATAGAAGATATGCAGGACAGTGTGCCTTCAGGAGTAGGGTCGGGAAACACTGCACTAATCAAACGAACTGGACTTTGGGGTCAAGTATACTCGGATCCGGGCCCGGGTCCCTGATGTGAAAGCACCCTAACACGCTTCATGCGTGATAATAGCCCTACGGAGCTCACCCGGTGTTGTCAGTAAACAACAGATTCCGTATCTTGTGGCCACGCATTATTAAGACGTGGCCACAATTTAGTTATCACGTTTCCACGCCTTATTAACTCGTGGCCACGACTTAATTATGTCATTCCCACGCCTTACTAACTCGTGGCCACGCATTACTATCTCATTCTCACGCATTACTAACCTGTGGCCACAAGTTATTCATCTTGTGGCCACACATTAGTAACTCATGACCACGCCTTACTAACCCGTGGCCACGCATTACTATCTCATTCCCACACATTACTAACTCGTGGCCACGCAATAATATTTTTCCCACCAATGTCACCAGGGGCTCCATACAAAGCACATTTATCCAATGCTTGAAAATAGTGGGCTTTTGTCAAAAATACCAGAATTAACATTCAATTAATAAGATCTTCATAAAACAGTGCTTCATATAATACATCACAACTGGTCTAATTTAGTTATCAGTAATCGCATTGGCATAGCTTTACACTGGTTTCAGTAAATATGTTCATAATGCATCTGTTTCCTTGCATGTATTCTGTCCTAAGTGCTCTCCTTGGAAAGACAATGCCTGTTGCACAGCCAACACCACTGAGGAAGCCCACAATGACAACTCCTACCTATACAACTTTAACTGGAATCACTGTGGCACAATGTCAGAGACCTGCAAGAAACACTTCATACAGGACACCTGCTTCTACGAGTGCTCCCCACACCTAGGGCCCTGGATTCAGCTAGTAAGAGGCCCTCTTCACCAACTGGTTTGGCATGCTTAGTCAGGGGTATGAATTATTCCACTAGATGGCAATATAACATTTAAAAACTATTCATTTTTTCCACAAAATCCTATTCACATAATGTATTTCATTGAGAGTTTGGACTTTTGAGGCAGAGCCTTTAAAATATGAGTACATAGGAGCTGGCTAAGGATTAACAGATAATGTCATAAGGTTCATAGATGAGGCAAATTGCCCTCTTTATGTGGACCACACACTTCCACATAATGCAAACATAATGGCATGACATATATAACATACAGAAAAGTGGATTTCACATACTGAATTCTATGAATATAATTTAATAGAACAGCTTTTGGCTTAATATTTTCACCTCCTTTTATACTTTAATTAACTTTCAGTCAGTTTTTTATCTTTGGTCTCTATTCCTAGAATTCTCACTTTTACTTGCTTACAGTTTTTATCTGTATATGTTGATTTTATCAGTAGGTAAATATATGTAAAAAATAGGATATTGCTTAAGGGTAGAGCAACAATATTCTACCTGGGACTTGATCCCACAAAACCTGGGTGTAATGACTGGCAGTCAGACCTCTACGACACCATACTGCTGCACTCTCATCCCTGTCTCCTTGGGCATGGCTTCAGGCAGATGATTCATGGCGAAAAGAGCGGATTCTGGATGTTCCCCTCTGCCGGGAGGACTGCGAGTCATGGTGGAACGACTGCAAGAATGACTTCACCTGCAAGGACAACTGGCACAAAGGCTGGGACTGGACCACAGGTTTGGCACACTACACTAGATAAAAGATAATCTATATAATCTAGATAAATACTTCTGAATATGCTGAAATGGCGTAATTTGCCATCGGCCACGGCTTCCTCTAGGAAGCTGCCATAAATGAATGCCATTATAAACACATTGTGTGAGACGCATTTCAAAACGTTCATCACCTGAGTGTGCGGCTTCATGGTTGCTTTCAATTGCCTGTCCATTTGTATTTGTAATTCATGTCATTTCCCTAACGGACACCTCATTAGGTTTCCCTTTGAGGAATCTGCGTTGCACCATTGCACCCAAATGTATTAATCAGTCGAGTGCAAATCTCTGTTACATGGCAGCCTTCCTGACCACGCTTTGTTGGTGTGTTTACTGAATTCTATATTATAAAGAGTTGCATTGTGTGTTTGTCTGCTCCTTCTCCAGGTCGGAATGAATGCCCCACAGGGACACAGTGCAAGACGTTCACCGACATCTTCCACACTGCCCAGAACATGTGTGAGACTATCTGGTCCAATTCGTACAAATACACCACGTACACTAAGGACAGTGGCAAGTGCATGCAGATGTGGTTCACTGAGGTGCCGAACCCCAACAAAAAGGTGGCTGAGTACTACCTGAACAAGGCCCCCTCAGTCAGTGTGCCAGCATCCCTCATCATACTTCCAGCCCTATTCTCCATGCAGCTGTTCTAGAAAAAGGGCGACACAAACATAATGGTAACTTTTTTTTCTTTCTCCCTCTAAATTATGGTCCCTTATGTTATGGTTGGAGTCAATATGGTTTTCTATGAACTGTATAACTTTTTACCCTCAGCTATTACATAATTGGATAGAGAGTCAAATTGTGTGTGAAGAGTATTTAAAAGGAGGCAAGGTGATTCTATGAGCAAATAAAACCTGTGGAAAATGTTTGTTCTGACATATTATTTATAAATCAGCCTTATAAGTTCCATTGATTTGGTATCTGTTTTGTACAAAAAACTTTTTGTCTGTGAGGTTCAGTCTGAAATATTTTAGATTTCTCCCAGAAAATGTGAAATGAATTCCAAGTACAAAGTGGAAACTACACATTTTGAATGATTGAAAGAAAATTATTTAAGGAAAATGGAATTTAAACTATGGTGCCCCAGGCACCTTCTAAGAAGTTACTTAATTCAAATTGTGATTGAAAAAAATCACTGAAAATGTTGTGGTTGCCAACCATTTATGTAGACATGATTATGTGCCACAGTTTTACACTGAGAGGAGATAATCACAAATAAAGCACTGTAGTTAAAGATATGCCAGGAATGAGATTTAGTCAGATCATTACCTGGTTGGTAACTCTTTTGAGAACCAATGTGTTTACTGTGGTAACACAGCATCCATTGTGGATTATTCCCAGTGACCTCTATGTCCCGCTCACCTCAGTTGCCTGTGATGATTTTTTTTCAATTTAAAAATATTAAATATGAGCCTTGTATGAATGCTTCAATAAAATATACAGACTTTATGTATGATCACAAGTGTGTCTTTCTCATCATACAGACAAAAATAAATGCATACAAAAAAGTGAATGTTAAAATTATAAGTAAAAAGGTATCACGGAACCAGAGAAATGACAAAAAAGAGGAGCATTCTTTGTTGAGAGGCCCATTCCCTCATTGTGTTATTACTGGGTTAAAAGTTTTAACTGATGGTGAGATTTTTGTGGCAAAAGACAAACCGTTAGGCCTGCTCAGACCACCCTTTCTCCACCCCAGCCCAAATAAATTTTAAAAATCCAGCTGGAGCCACTTCTATATTCCATGATCAGCAATAGATTGGGTTTAATGTTAAAAGCTCACATCTTTGCTCATGGAAAAGTTTGCTGCCTGACTCATGCCCACAATGCCAGGGTGTCTGGTCTAGATGCTGGGCAGCCAGGACAATGTCGTGTCTTTGCATTTACACCTACATTTTCTCACTAAGAAGACACTCTTGTCCAGAGCAACATAAAAACAAATAAGCACATTTTACAATACATTTACAGTGTTGATATCAAGTAGACACTCCTACCTACAGCAACATACAAGATGAGTACATATAAATGAATATATCTATATCTATCTATATATAGATTCATATATAGACATCGATCTATACATAAATATGTACATATATCTATATAGATAGATAGATAGATAGATTGATAGGCATATCTTCACATATATTTACCGTTACCTGTCACCATGGAGACCCACCACAAGGTGGGAGCAGCTGACTGTAAGCATCAGTGATGCAGGCATCACCTCAAAGCATCTGTGAACGTCTACTTCCTTGACATGCAACCAGTTATCTCACAGGAAGCCAAATGGCCTTATATCCAGTGTTGCAAATCATCAGGGTCAAACTGTGAAGGGGAAAACTAGAAAAAAAGAATCAAGTCAGTGTTGGAGCGTGTCTATTATTAGTTGCCCTTCCTTTGTTACTAGACTTGATCTCTGCATTTATCCTTGGGGACCATGTCAAAAATAATATTGCCTCAGTACTTTGGCACACGTTCCTGTGTTATCCAGTGGCATTTCCTTTTGGGCTCAGATGTGAAATGTTACAGTTTGCCAGTAGCTTGCTTCCAGTTTCCACATACCCCACAGTCTATGGTGGTGTATGATTTCCTCACAATTTTATGACTTCTCCTTAACAATGTCTACCTTCTTTCATTGCATCTTCTGTCCTGAGCATTCTTCTTTTGTCCTTAGCATTTTTCTATAAAAATGCTCATTGAAAGCCTACCTTTTCGCTCCGTAAAGCGGGACCAGAAGTAAACAGGCTTTTTAACGATTTAAATATCATATACATATCTGTGACCAACAATTAGTTGAACACTCCATAGGCTATAACTAGGACGTACATCGTCAGATTAAAACAAACAATAATTCTCCGTTAATTTTCAACTCCTCGCAGCGTATTTACATACATGTATTCATTTGGCAGACGCTTTTATTCAAAGCGACTTACAACTGAGGTAGAGTACAACACAAAAAACCATGAGGAGTCAACAATATTAAAAGCGCTGCATGACCAGGTTTCAATGGTTGGCCAGACAACTCCAAATGTAAAGATGAAGGTATACAGGATGATAAAGATAAATATGATATAAAATTTGACAAGAATGTACGTTAGGTCCTTAACTGTTCCCTGCATTTTTCACAAGGTATAGTCTACGATATGACTGAGCCTAAAAAGGGCCTCATTTCCTCGGCATGAATTTGGATAATATGAGATAATCACTTCACAGCTGTACCAAATATACTTGCAAGACAATTCAAAACATCTAGCTGGTGAACCTAAGGAGTGTGTCAAAAAATGGGCAATCACAAAACGATGCACTGCACAGAGATATTAAAGGGGCAATATCTATACCGCACTGCGTTCTTTCATGGAGGGAGCATACACAGAGAAACTGGTAATCTGGCGCTTTAAATTGCCCCGACGGAGAAACTGAGCGATTGAACAGGAAGTTTTCGTAGCAACTTTTTTTTCTAAGTAGGCTATGACTGAAACGAGTAAGCTCAACTGCAAAGCCTGGAGACGGGATTTAACAGGAAAGGGAAAAGTTATCCAAAAGGTGCGAGTAATGATCCATTTTTAGCAAGGGTTCCCACGCCATAGGGTACAGTAATTATGGAGACAGGGGGTTACTGTTGATTTCTATGAAAGGCAACGCTTCAGAAAGAAAACCTTTCGACTTTTTCGACCATCGCCACTTGGTTCAAAGCGATGACGGGACTGCGGCGAAGAGGGAGGATTGAAGCATGAGAAAGATGGATGAGCATCGGATGGAAATGTTCTATGTATAAATATGTCACTAGCGAACAAGGTAGATACCCAACAGTTAGCTAGCTAGCTAGCTAACTTTTGACCAGGGCAAATCCGAAGATGGAAAAATACTATAAGTGGACTTTCTTTGGGAGCTCGTGAAACGCTTGGAAAACTCGCTTGAATTGATTCGAATCTGAGATAAAAGGGACAGGGGGATTAATCGCTGTTTACGAATAATTCAATCATTTTCGCTGATGTCCCTAATAGTGAAATACATTTGGCACTCAGCAAATCAACTCGAGTAACAAGGAAGCTAGCTGGCTACTGCTCACGTTACAGAAAGGATCTGCTTATGATCAACGACGGTTTTTTTAAATTTTGGGATCTTTCTGTTGTATAATTAAAACGTGTGATATGTTGATGTCTCGATCTTAAGTATTAGCGTAATAGCAGCAACGTTAGCTAAACAATTACGCTGCGCGCCACTACATTAGCTAGCTAAATTAGCTAACGTTAAATCCTAGAAATTGCACTAAAGAAACGTAGTTAGCGAAGAGATACAATCTATCTATCCAGCTGACACTAATGCCTCGTTGGAAAAGACTATGATTGCATCGCTCCAACTTTCCCACTGTATTTACATATATTTATTTCCGTGGGAAAAGGGAACGGGGCAGTTAATGGCAGACTTTCAGGAACTGCTGCAATAACAACCCGAAAAGTTTTAGCTAGTTGCGATTTCCCCAAAAAATAATTTGCTGTAGTTAAGACCTAACAAACAAACCACAGTCATAGGCTTTACTACCGGAATTTAGGTATATTATTGTAGATAGTTGTGGATTTCTTTTTTGTTGCACTGCGATGGCTGGCGGTGGCGTCTCTCCCTTGGGTGGCGCGCCTCCATTGTGGTATCACCGGGATCTAAGTCGCGCTGCGGCGGAGGAGCTGCTGGCTCGGGCCGGGCGAGATGGGAGTTTCCTGGTGCGAGACAGCGAGAGTGTGAGCGGTGCTTACGCCCTTTGCGTCCTGTAAGTCCTACTCTTGTTTTCTTCTTCTTGAATGGTGTTTCTTGGCTGCTTGTTAGCCTGCTGAAAAGGTGCATAACTCTGCTGTTTTTCCTTACAGTTTCAGACACCCCGATGTGTCAGGATTGTTTCATCACGTTGAGAGTTCAGTTTTGAGCTCTCATCTGTCCTAAATGCGATCTATTACACAGTGCGGTTAATTTAGTTGTCTTGATTGCCTTTGAATTTGAGAAAGTAGGCATTTTCGAAGCACATAGTTTTATTTTAAACATAACGTTCATTTATTAGATAAACGGTTGGACATTTCTGAGCTATCAACATCAATATATTACACCAGTTCTTGCAAAATGTGTGTATTGTTTAGAATAGTAAATGGCCCTTTAAAGTCGGCATGCTACATTCATCTGACTAACTAGCTAGTAAGGAAACATGACTTTCTTGGTCAGTTTAGCTGCGTGCAGATATGCTTGAATTAATGCATATTTAGCATAGCTAGATGGTTAAATCGGTGGTGAAGTGAAAGTTAGGATAGTGAAATGATTGCATAAGGACAGAAGTAGTACGATGTATTGCTATGACAGTATAGCGAGCCAGCTACTGTGGTTGAATGTAATTCAGGTTTGTGTCGGGGTGGGTGGCTGATCATGCTAGAAGGGCATCGAGTTTGAGTCGCCCTGGAGCAGGTATGCAATCATATTGGAAATGTGTACATTGCCTTACAGCACAGAAAAATCAGTTGTTGAGGGGTTGAAGTCACGTGACTCTTGATCGCCACATCACCGTACCTAAAGTTGTGTGTGTGTGTGTGTGTGTGTGTGTGTGTGTGTGTGTGTGTGTGTGTGTGTGTGTGTGTGTGTGTATTTATATGCACACCCCACGCTTCACAGATCAGTGTCCCCAAAACTGCTGCGCTACCACCGACAAATGGATTCAGGAAACATCTGCACGCGGCGTGACGCATATTGGCGACACTCATTTGCTTTCCTTTATATTTGTAATCAACTCTTGCTTGTATCAGATACGATGGACTCACCCCACCACTCAAATACTAGCACCTATGATGAGCATTGTTTTGAGCTATCCACTGATAGCTCAGGTGGACAGTGTTACTTAATGCAGGCCAATATTAAATGTATGGTTCGATTTGACCTTTGATTCAGTGGCGACTCAAACCGACGCAAAGGAGGGTAATGCTCATTGTATGGTGGTGTCACCCTTGGCCACCTCATGTACTGGCATATCTGTGCTTTGTCTTTTTAATATCACTGTATCTTTTAAGAAATTCATGGAGAAGAAATTTGCTATACAGATTGTCAGATCTGGAGTACCTTTAAACATGTGCAAAAATATTTGGGTGCACATTGATAACAAGAGACAAGGTGGCAAGCTGCTGCCAGTCTGTGATTGGTTTATGTAGCTAATGGATAAAAGAAGATTGTAATGAGAAGTTGTTTTTCCCATCAACTGTTTGTTAGGGAGCATAGTGCATAAGGATAGCGTTGCGTTGAACCCACTGTCATTTTGTGTCAACTTCGACCCCAGCAAACCAAGAAGAAATCTGTACTCAGAAGCTTGGAGAGACACTCATAGAGGGAAGGATGCACTATTTCATTTTATTTTTTATTTTTAGCAGGGTGTCTTTTAATAAAACTAGTATTGTAATAGTAATGACAGTGATGATAATAAAAAGAATTAACTTAAATAGTGATAGTGAAAATAGTTTTTCCTCATACTAATAGAATAATTAACTGCATTTATTGTTTTAGCTCCTGAGTGGTTTAGATGCCCTTGGGCAACAGCTTGATCGCCATGGTGTTGCCATTCACTGTCAGTGGGAGTTGAAGAGGCCGCTCTGACACTTACCATGGAAGCACGTGGTGTGGAGGTGGAGGAGAAAGTGGATGCTGATTGCAGCACATTGCTCTATACTGGGCCTGCAGCAGAGCCTTGCACAGAACTTTATAGACCCTTGTAAGAAGTGGTCTGCCAGTATGATGTTTCTGTCTGCACTCCTACAATGCCATGGCATAAGAATGTCTATATCTATTATTGTTGGACACATTTGAGATTATTAGGGGTTTGATCTATCTAGTCTTGATCTCCTGAGGCCAGTGCATACTGGGCTTTGGGGTATGGCTATAGCTTGGTTTGGACAGTTTTTTTTCCCCTCTCTTTCCTCCATGTTTGCTTGCACCCACTGCCCTCCACACCTGCTGTGTTTGGCAAACAATTTCCTGCTCCTCCCTGCAGCGGTAGATTCCCGTCGCACTACAATGAATGTTAAACTCGTAATCACTATTTCTATCTGTATTTAAACAAAACAGTATTGATAGCTTGACATTAATACAAAGAACCCAGTTTTAATCACAGCACTGCAACATAATACATTGGACTGGTACTAGTTTTGCAGTGTTGGTGCCTGACAAGTTGTGTGTTTATGATTTTCAGAGACAATTAATTTGTAATTTCTATTAAAACTATATATGTATGTTAAAATATATTGTTAAAGTTTTCATGTTGCTTCTTTGTATAGAATCAGAGTACGTCATAGTACTCAACATCAGTTGTCCTGAAGTTAGAGCAACTAAAGGAAAGGGATGAGGTAACATCACTGGACATTATTTTGCTGATGTTTTTTGATGCTTTTTCTCCTTTATGCAGTCCTGTTTGGAACTGCTAATTGTACGTTAGGCTTGTCTCACCGTGACAACCCCTGCACTTGTGCAGCAGTTCTGAAGCGAGAGGAATGCAGCCCTCCCATACGCTTGCACACAGCCAGCGGCTGTTTTTCACACTGCAAGGCACACAGCTCACTACAGTGGAGTGGGCGCTCATCAGAGAACAGGCAAAACTCCACTGGCATTCTCCAGGCAACTCAGGGGCACTTGATGAATCGTAGGATGCCTGAGAGCAACGAGACGAGGAAACCCTGGCCGACCTACCGACACCATTCCTGGCAGAATGAAACAGTTTTTCCGCCGCTGTGAACTCCGAGTCATTGTTCGCTGATGACACAGTTGGCATCAAACATGAGCCGTGGGGCTCAGTCTCCACTCAAGACCAGTGCCTTGCCGATGGAGCCATTGTGCTGATGTTTGAGTTAATGAAGTAAAACATTGATTTCGCCAATGAGTCATCTGTCCGGTGACTCCGCGATCAGCTCTTCTTACCCCTCCCATCCACAGCAAAGTAAAGCTTTAGAAATGGAATTTCAGCTTGCAAATGGGATGAGACACTGCATATCGCTGTTTACTGCATATTACTGTACAACAAATGGTATGATATTAATTAACTTAAGGAGTTGTTCAGTTATTCTAACTAAGAAAATAAGAGAGGTGTTCAAATTGAAATGTGGCTAGACTGTGCAGGAAGCATGAATTAATCAAAACGTGGGCTGTGTTTGCTTGGTGCGTAACCTTCCTGGCACTGATGCAATTACTGTATTGTTTATGAAAAGCAAATATTCCGAAATGTGCTTTCGATTTCCAAGTGACTGGTAACTTGATGGGGGAAAATATGTGCTCACTGAATGCAAGTGTCTCAGAAGATTGCATTCATCTTGACTTGACATATGAATCAAGAGATTCCAAAACAGTGGTACATAAAGGGAGAAAAGCATGTAAGATAATTTAAAGATTGCACGTCATTTTGTAAGGGAAGACATGAATGTGTTGTTCATACCCATTTTGTGTCATGTTTCCTGTCTCACTGCCAATCATGTTTTGTGCCTGCATGAAAGTATCGATTTAAAAAAAAAATCTCTACACCACCAATCTTTGCAAGGAAGGCTGGTTTACCATATTAGTAAACAGTGTTGAAAAATTGCAGTTCGTAGTGTATACACTGGGTAGAGAGTGATATACAAAAAATAGTTATGGCTCAATGAAAACATCTAAGTGATATCACTGGTAAGCAGTTGGCCAAGGCAGCCGCACAACAATTACATAGTATGCCTGACAGTCCTCTCTTCTGTGTGCCTACACAGATGAGCTCATGGGATATTCTGTCCGTTTTGTGGTCTTTATAGTACAGTGTAATTGAACACAGAGAGCATCACAGAAATTGAGTGCATCTGTCTGCCCTGTTCTTTGTGGAAGGATCCTACTCCGTTTTGAATGCTGAAGGAACCACCCTCCTATGTGGGTAATACGATTGACAGATGTAGCCTCCACAAGCCAAATTTAGCTGCTTTGGCAGACGGGTGCATGTTAGTTTGGAACCCTGAGGCTTGCTTTTTTTCTTCATGTCATTCTCCATTGAAAGAATTTGTGAACATCATCTCTAGTTTTGTTTTGGTTTCCTTTTTTTTCGTTTTAGCTTTTCCTTTGTGGAATAGGCATACTTTTTACTCTTTGGATGTGGTTTGGAATGTAAATACTGTAATATATGGTGTCAATGTCTGACCGTTGTTCCCCCTTAAAGTTTATCGTGTTGTTCCTAGTCTTTACAGAGAATCTTTCTCATGTGCAGACCAGAGCTGGTGGGAAGGGATGTCTTCTCACTCGCTGTCAAGTTGTAAAATCTATGGCTTTCCTGAGGATTATCTGCCAGGGTCTGAACATGTTTAAACGTATCTCATAGTATGAAAATATTTAGGATTTTAAACTGTTGATTATAATTGAATGTCAGGGTTTTTCCCCCGTTCTAAAATGTTTGCGTCACACTTGAGGCATACCACAAGGATACCCCAAGGCCTCTGTGGACCATATGGCAGCTCTGACACAGTATGACTGCGTGATCTCAAGCATAAAGAATGCAGAACCTTCTCTGGGAGAGATTGGTGGGTCACATGATGTGAGCTAGCTGAGGTATGGGGAGAATCATGTGATCAGCCATGCCTCACACATTGGTGCGATGACTTCGTCAAAAGCTTTGCTGGTGTGCCCCTGAACAAGTGATATTTTCCCAGAGACTCAATTGTAGAGCCTCTGTTCACTTAGTCAATCTTGCTGCCTTATGTAATGTTAGCCACCGTATCTACCAGTATGGTGGGCTCAGGGCAGGAGTTAGATCAAGCCTGGACAGGTCTGTGACTCGCCATTTTGGAAGGTGAAGATGAAACCTTGGACCCCAGGGGAAATTTGAATAATGGGAGAGAAGGATGCCCCCCTTGAGTCATGTGACCAGAAAAGGAAGTGGGGGCTGGGTGGGGGTTTTGTAACAGGTGGTCTGTGATGGGTTAAAGAAATGAAAACTGTGCATGCAAAGGGCACTTGTGCTGGCGTATCCTCAGGCTGTCGTGGCCAGTTAGCGGTGCGGTGGATCATGCATAGGACTGAGAGAGGGTTTATGAGAGAGGCTGGCACTATGGGCGTGTTTTTGCGAGAACGAGCGCCGTGCCACGTTGGAAACTTCAGAGCTGCAGTCAGTTCTGATTTTTCTTCCTGAGATGGGGAAAGGGAGGGGATGAATGAGTGGCTGTTCAGGGTCACTTAAGGGTTTGCAGTTTTGCTCCTTAGGAGCGGTATGAGTAGGCTGTGCTAAAGGACCCTAAAACACATGCACATGTTTGTATTAAAAACTCCATTGTCTGAAAGAAAAGAAGTGTTGTAGTACACTCACAACAGCCTTGGGCACCATAAATAATGTATTTTGCTTTTTCCTTGTGTATTTAATGCTGGCACCTGTCAGACAGCAAATTCAGAAGAAGACTTGTTGGCTAATTAAAATTGAATGGAGTATGAGTGAATGACTGCTTTCTTTTTCCCCAGAAAAATACTCTCAGGAGAAAGTGAACATATAAAATAGAAAAGCAGGCAATGGGACAACAGAAAATAAATTAATTCTTCCAGTGATCAAAAAATAAGAAGCAAGGTTTTTAGACCCATTTGCCTCATTCACATGTCAAACTCACTTTTTATTGATGGCTGAATTAAACAGAATGGAAGGACAGTCAAGAAGATCTCAACTGGTCAGTGTGTAGTCAGGTTTAGGGTATTGGTCCATTGCAAATGTGTAAATAGTAGATTAAGGGGCACAATATGTGAAAAGCATGAGAAAGAGCCACTGAGTGGGATTCTTGGATGGGTGTGGACAAACAAACAGAAAACTGGCAGTGTTACGGGCCAAGCCATTGATGGTATTGCCATGGTGCCAGTCCTGACATACTTGTATGAATGGTCACTATCAATGGCGGCACCCAGTCGTGAACAGCTCGTGAAGCTGCCCTGGTAATGACTAGGGGTTTCCCTCACATCACTATTCAAGTCATAATGAGTGGACTGTTGCTAAGCAGCACGTCCAGTTGGGAATAAGGAGCTGACCTGGGCTATTGCATAAGTTCCCACTTCAGACAGTGCATTCTATAAATCCAGTTTGCTGGAAATGACAAATTGGCAAACAGGTACTGAAATATCTGAAAATTTCTCCACAGTGGAATGTGTGCTCATTGAGTCATGAAATTGAATTTGTAACACAGACTCTAGGTCTCAGCCATTAGAAGCCCTCTAGCAACTTATGTGTGGGAACCAGGTAAAATGAGTAAATAAGGATAGGTAGATGATTTAACAATACTTAGTTCTTGGAAGTAGCAATAGTAACTCCACTGTAACTGCTCTTTTCAATCAGGGCACCACAGAGTTTCATTTGAAATATTTAAAATTTTTATTTATGATGCAGTTTACTCAATTTATAATGTCATGCCTGTGTATCTGCTGTGTGCTGCAGACAATGCATTATCATCCTGAAACTCAGCCTAAAATATTGTCAGACATTGTCTGCAAGGGGCATGTCATGCAGTTATGTTTCACACACCATAGACTTGCTAATGCTGTTTACATCTACAAACAGCAGTGAAATCCCCCATGGCAGTGAAGGGCCTCCATACAGTTGTGATAGCTGCCATTATGGCATTTTGTGCTCATTCCAGAAATGTAGCTCCAGTGACTCTGCTGGATAAATGCACAAATCCTCATTCTTGTGTTTAGAATAACCTGAATGTCCCATTCTCTTTACTGTGTCTGCAGTATCAGCCAATCAGTATATCTGTACAAAATCTGCATTGGTCTCAAAAAACCCCATCAGTGTGTCCCATGATGCCTATCCCACTGTGGAGAGGAAGTTGTGTTCTGTGCCAATTCTTTTTTTTCCTACTGGGGGTGGGGGGTGGGAGTTGTTTTGCCGAAGGTGAAAACCCCATGTTTTCCTGTTTAAAGGCCGCTCTGGGCATTAACAATGGTATTGACACTGATGTTGGATAACACACAGCTTGTAGCACACAAAAAAACAACACCGAACGGAACTGAACAGCACTGAATCTTACATTTCTTAGATTTGCCTTTTTTTTTTTTCGCTCGACACTGTTACCCAGAAAGGCCTCAAGGCCAAATGGAAAGTGGACAGGAGTGTATGGCAAGAGTTTTGTTTCGGGAGTTCCCTTGGCGGGTGGCAGGGTTTGGTTTCTTGTCTCTTGCCTCTTGGGAGCACAGTGGAATTATCGAGGGAGTTGGCCCTCTTCTTTTTCTGTCTCTTGCAAATGGGAGAGTGGAGCTAGGGTTCTGCTCCCTAGGTTTCTAAGCAGCACTGCTGTACTGCCACTTTTCCTCAGCAAAAAAAACTAATGTCAAGGTATGTCATTAAAGGTGGAACTGGGAAAAAAGAATACATTTAAGTCTGACTTTATTGTAATTCTCATTTCTCATTCTCAGTTGTATTTTCTCTTTGTTTTTTCATCCTTGAAAGTCAGCTTTCAGTAATTCCACTCAAGTCAGTTTTGAATAACCATTGAAGAAGAAATCTTTAATCACTGCTATCACAAGGCGATCAGGAAAAAAAAATGCTTTGAACATCATACTGTTGAATAACCTTTGAAGAAGAAATCTTTAATCACTGCTATCACAAGGCACACAAGGCTGTCAGAAAAAAAGCTGTGAACATCATACTGTGAATGCATTTGTGATGTGATTCAAGTGATTGAATACTTTAGTTGCTAAAATATCAGTTTTTGACAACTTTCTCCCGGGTGTGTGTCAGGCTTTTGTGTGCAACTAACGTGGCTGTCAAGCCCATGGGCTGTTTTTCTCATTTTCCTACTGGAAGCTGCTGCTGTAGCAGCTTCTGGGCTTGCTGGATCAGCCTGGCTTGTCTTGAAAATCCATTTAAAAGTGAAAGAACAATGGGAGAGCCCTGTGGCAGTTTTCCCTTCAACAGCTGTGGACTGAGGTGGCTCGTTGAGTCCTTTTGTGTTGTATCATGTACGTTTGTGGTAACAATGTCAGCACACATATACTGAGTGAATTTATCAAGAAGATGTTAGATGGCTGTACAGAATTGGGGGGTGTGGAAATGCTCTGTAGGTGTGCTCCCCAGTTAAAGCTGGATAATCATTTGTTACATTGAAGCTCTTTGTGTAGTGACTTCAACAGTAGGACTGATTTTTTTGCTAAAGTTTGTTGTGCTGTCAATTAAGGCGCACAATACCTTGCTTTTTAACGTGTTAAATGTCAACACTCATCTGTAGATGAAGTTTAGAAGTAGGCTTGGTTATTCATCAAAGTTTTTCCAGTTGTTGTTTAAGTCAGTGTTTTCAAATAACGCTCCATCATGCATATGAGCCAGTACATACTTATGTCTGAAAATGAAACCGTCTTCATTACACGTGTGTACATACTGTAGGTTTTGGTAGAGCCATTCGTAGGAATCACATAATGAGTTTTAGTGAAGATGACTTTTCAAGTTGTGATGAAGTAGAACCAAGTGAATGATGAAGTACCGCCACCCTCATGTTACTATGTGCACTTCTATGTATCTTGTTTCAGAAATCAGCTTCCCAGTATTGAGGTCATATTGTGAGAGTAACTGTCCATTAAGCATTATAACAATTTACTGCAATGTAATCAGTTAATGTCTTTTCAAACAAAATTAACTTTGTTTTTGTAGGGGGAAAATGGAGATTGGAAAGTTTTATGATGGAAAAAAAAAAGTGATGCAGAGTGTCACTATTGTCCTGTGATGATTCTTTAGAACTAATATTCAGCTGTTGTTCTATCAGGCAAAACAACAAAAAGTTACATCTTTTTTGTGCTGCACAGATTCCTTGATCTTTTTGTTTGAGGGTCAAGAGTCACAGTAGCCTCAGTGAAGAATCCAGGATGATTTAAAGATCAAGCGTATGTAGCATAATGCTAGAAAAATGGCCCTTCTATTTCAAGCAGGGTTTTGCTCTCTATTTGAGGAATAAGATTCATGTAGTTGTATTACAGATAAGAATAAGTTGTAGTTTCTGGAAAAAAAAGTTTGGTTACTTTCACACCATTGATGTTACCATTTTTTACTTTCACCAGTATTAACGCAGCCTACTGTAATCAAAAATCAAACCCACCACCTCATGTAGACCATATATTCCTTCCGAACGGAATCTGTCTGTTCAGTACACCAGACGTGGCAGTCTGTAGCCACTGATAGAAACTCCCAGGATAATGTGGTTACTGAGAGGTCAGCAAGCTGTAGGATTCTGCTTTGCTTTGCCACAAGCAAACTAATTTATCCAAGATCTGATCATTAAATGCAAAACAATTGACAACTTGCAACGGTTTTCTTGCTAGTTTTCACCGGATTGGCTCGTAGTCATTCCCCATTACATGCCAATTTATTTCCTTTGATTTGTGTTGGATGAGGTTGTTAAACAGGGTTGATAATTTCTACATTGAAAGGTTGTTGATTCATGCTCTGTGTTGGGAAAGCAGCCATCTGTAAAAAGGCCACTGCAAATCTGGCTGGACGGTTTACCTTTATTGATATGTGTTTGACTGTACTGGTGTTAAGGTTTGAGCAGTAACACAAATAACTCTGTTCCCCCTTAGACAAATGTGCCTTGAACAGCACATACCAAGCCCAGGGCTTGGGGAGTTTGTTTTTGAACCATTTGCAAAGTGCCCCCAGATAACCCAGCTTTGTAGTTTTATTGCTCTTCAGAAGAAAGTCCCGTAGGATCACTAAAAATCTGACAAAGAAAATTTGGTTCTTGCAGCCACGGCTTCATCACATAGTAGCTATGTAGTCTAGGACTGGATCTTTATGAGATAACCAGCTAGTTGTTGTCTTAGTTTTTTTGTTGTCTTAACTTTTGGTTAAGATTATACAGCTGGCTGTCTACATCTCCTAGCTTGAAGTTACCCTATTAGCTAACATCCCTCTGAATGTACATTCTTCTTGGGCAGGATAATAGATCTGGGTGGCATGTGGTGTGACTCTGGGAGCCAAAGTGTTCGCATTTGTGGACTCAGGTATGGCTATGGTACAGTTCTGGCTTGCTGTGATGTGGTCTGTCTCAGCTAATGTAAGTGTAGCCTGATGTCAGAGTTAATTGGGATGGCTTGAGGAAGGCCTCACAGGATGTTTTAAAGGCCTTGTTCTCTTTGTCTCCATCTGCCCTGTGTCTTGATTAAATTGGTCTGTTTGTTCAGCCGGCCTGTAGAGCTGGGAACTCAGGCCCAGTGGCTTACATACAGCCGACAGAGGCTCTGGAACTTTTCCAGTTTTGTGTAGCCGGCTGCTACTGATCCGGCCCCTCTGAGGCCTGCTTAGCCTTGCATCTGTCCAGCTGGCCCAAGTGAACATCCCACATGGCTGTTAGGGGAGAGAGGTGAGCTGTAAGGAGAAAACCAAAGTAGAACATGGTGCAATGCAGGTCAAATGAAACATGGATTGAGATGTAATATCCAAGATGGGACAGTGGGGGTGTGATTGTATAATCAGTCACTGTTAAGTATGGAAAATCATACTAATAAACAGCGAAAGCCACTGCCATATTTCCGTGTTTTTCGCAGTTCACCGAGTTTGGTTTGAGGTGCGGTAAACCTATAGCTTCCTGACTCCTGTTAAACAGCTGCAGCGTATCCCCCGGAGATGCTGAGGCAGGTAATGAGCTCTCAAAGGTGTGGTTTGTTACTTGCCTGTTTCGAAGTGTGAAGCTCTGTGGTCTGCATCTGTGAAACTGTAATACTCCTGAGCATGCTGGTGTTTGTGGGAGAGCTGAGCACAGTAAGAGGCAGCAGTAGTCGTGAAGGGCACCCCCCACAGAACAGGGTAGCACTGCAATTGGCTGACCTTGATCTTGGAATGTCTGCTGGCTGTTGAGCTGCAGGCATGCTGTTTTCAGACAAACAGGACACATGCAAATCAGATTAAAATGGGGACAGAACCGTGCTGTCACTTCTTGGCTCTAGCCCGCTGCACCCTCTCTGCATGTCTGAAGAGCAACAGCTGTGATAATCTAAAGGGTTTTCCTGTGTGCATTAGTTTTTTTTTAACCTCTACAGCTTTATCTTTGTAATTTATACAGAAAGCCCCAGCTCCAAAAGGCCTGGATATTTACACACAGCTCAGTGAGTGAAATGGGCCTTTGTGTGCCTCCTTCACAGTTACCAGAAATTCATTTTAGGACACAAGGACCTTTGATCTCATATGCTAGTGTGCTTTTCCTGTACTGGCTCAGTAAATAAACCCAGCTGCGTGAATGTGGTCGACCTGAGAGAACAAGCACCTATATCACCCTGTTGAAGGTCCTGCTTCCGCAGTCGTCAGAGGCGCAACCACTCAAGGAGCCTTTTTTAAACATTAACCACAGACCGAGGTGCAAGCGCCAGCAGCAGCGGCAGGGAGAGGGCCGGCTGAACTGCGTCCTGCACTCACCTTTGTCAGTCTGTACAACAGGCTGAGGCCTCTCTTACTGGTCCATGTAAGCAGCTAGATAGAAGGGAATGGGCAACGGTTAGACTCATCTCGCCCATATTTTCTGCATAGACTCTTGAAGACTTTACGGGCATCCCCAGGCAAACATATTCTGCATTCGGAGTAAGTCATTCACCTTGAGCGCAAGCTGAACGGTGCCACTGGAGTTCATTCCCAGCCAGGGGTCAGTTAGGCAACTGTTGCTCGTCTCATTGCTCCAGTAAGCTTTGTTAATAAGTGTGCAGTTTTGCCAAAGTGAGAAGTACATACACATACTGAATTATTAAACCGTATAAAAATGTACATGCACGCATACAAACACACATACATACTTTCATAAAATGCGTTTACAGGGGAGACTTCCTGCCCACTGTCCCTCAGCCTGTTGCACTTCGACATACCTTGCTGCCACAAGTGCTATGTTTCCTTCATCCAAGAGATTTTTAAATTTAATTTTAATCTCTCTGGCAAGATTCTGTGATCTACAACCCCATGAGAGATGGAGCGGGGTCCTCAGAGGGTATCCATTTGTAGGATTTGTCTGGTATTTTCGAGATGTCTGTTTGCGTTTAAGATTATGAAGATCCTGCTGTTTATCATAGTCACTCAAACCACTCGAGCCTCCAGCTTTTGCAGTTTTGCTGTTTTGCAGTTTTGCTGTCCCCTGACTTTTTAAAGCCGTATCACGTCAGTGAATTCATTCTGCGTTGAGCTCCCTAGCTGTTCCCTCACTTGATGTTCACTGAACCAGACACCTGTACCTCACATCTTCTATGGGATTGGTTGGCCTCACACTCAATTTGACATTGTTGTCAAAAGACCTTCGCAACTCTTAACACGAGCTAGCTAAATTAGCTAATGCAATTATACAGCACTCACAAAGACTAGTAACATTAGCTTTAGAAATAGTAAAAAGTAGCTAGCAAGCAAGCTAATGCCAATGAATGCAATAACCAATTAGAATATCTAAAATAGCCCAACAACCACTTAAAATGCCAAGTGAGTAATCAGCAAATCAGATTTAACGTTTTTGTTTTGTCTAATTGTAATAATTGAATGCAAGCATTAATTTTGCCATGCTTTTAAGGTTAGATCATTCTGCAGCTGATCTTTTTTGGTGTATGTAACTGGTAGTGCCCTGGGCTTTGAGATGTTGTAATGTTATACATAAGTCCAGGCAGAAAAATATGAATGTCCCAGGGGTCTGAGCTACCAATTTGACGACCTCGAGCACTGACCTCACAGAGACCTTTAACAATGGCATCCTTCTTCACGCTGGCTACGGGCTCTGGGTGGAAACATTCTGCAGCAGTGGCGAGGTCGTGGTTTTGGCCCCTCTGGTGCCCCATGGCTAGTACACATGAGAGAGTGGTGCATGAGTTCTCCCGTCACCTTCATGACTTTGGCTGTGGGTGAAAAGTGGAGATTCACATCAGAATGCGAATGTGAAAGTCCCAGTGTGCTTTTTCCATCTTTACTTGGTGTTCAGGGGTATCGGGTGATCTGGTCCTCTGACGAGGCTTATGGCGTTTGAAAGAAAGTCATTTCTGGGATGAATGAGTTTTTTCGGTGCAGGCTATTTATAGCAGTTTTGTTTTGATCTCTTTGCTTTTTTTAACTCCATGTGGCTGGAAGTCATCTTTTCTTTTGAGCTAATTGAGCTGTGTGCGTGTGTGTAGGGGGCTGGGTGGATGCATAGAAATTGACTTGGAGTATGTATAGTGTGTGTGTGTGTGTGTGTGTGTGTGTGTGTGTGTGTGTGTGTGTGTGTGCGTGTGTGTGGAGGGACTATTGAGAGTGAAACATAAGGTACAGAGGTCAGTGGGTATAAACACACTCGCCTCCTCAATAAAGGGCAAGTCCTTCTGTGCTGCTCTTTGGACCCATGTGGTTTCTGTAGGTAAGCCGAATGCTGGTATCACAGAGTTATGCCCATGACCGACTGAATCACATGTAGACAACCAGGCAGTCACCTCAGAAAAATCCACCCATGTTGTTTTTGAACAGACTTCCTGAGCCATCTCCCCTGGTGTGTAATCTTGGTCATCACGTTTTTAAAAGAAGATTGATAAGCGTGGGTGACATTTGACCTAAACTTGTATATTTAGCCTGGATTTTGAAGATGAGAATAAAAAACCTGCTTCACTGTCTTCCAGAATGTTTATCTCAGTCTCCCAATGGGTTATTAATCCCTAAAAACTGTCAGTCCTGGCTAGCCAGGTCCTTGGTTTGGTGCGTAGAGGGCTGTAGTCCTTGTACATACCTTTAATTAATCAGTTTTGAATTTAATTAGCCTTTCACACCCTGCTGTTCCTTTATACAACTTTGTCCAGACTCACTATCACCGCAGACTCTAGTTAAGTCACTATTGCTCAGACACCCTTGTGAAAATGCCGTCTTTTCTTGACACATTGCTGGTGGCGGCGCGGTGCCACATATGACTGAAGATGTACAGCGCTGAAGTGCACGAGGATGAGACGTCAGCGGAATAATTTAATCATGATTTGTGACCTTCCAGTAAATGTCCAAAGGTCCTCCAGGGGGAGAGCCTTACCATTACGGTTAACGTATTAGCTGTAAAACCCAGTTTGAAAGTGATTATTTTTCACTATGGTGCCCAATGACGGTTTGACCTGGGTGGAGAGTAAGATCAGAGTTGTTATTAGTTTGTGGACAGAAGAGGAGGTTCATAGTAGGCTTGAGGGGAATGGGCAAAGCCAAGCTGGGTCTTTATGGAACCAAGCTGTTCTCTTTGTGGTCTCAGTGAGATGTGCAAGTCAGGCCATCAGTGTTTTTTTGGAGCTGAATACAGTGTTTTTTTTTCATATTTGATGCAGGTAACAGAGTTCTGGCAAGGACTGTTAAGTAGTACGAGTAAAGCACTTAAATTTAAAAAACATGAAGACTAAAAAAAATTGTACTTACCTCATGAGAGATTTGAGTTGAAATCTTCTTTTAGGTGAGGATGATGGTGCTGTAGAAGCAGAGGGCCAGAGAGGGTTGAGGGTTATGTTGTTGGTTTGGGTGTGGGGAGGGGGGAGGTCGGTGGGAGCGGCAGACAGGCCTTTGTTTTGTGTTTCCTCAGCCAGACACGTCGCCTCCGCACCCCTGACCCCCAAGGGAAACCAATACCTCTGCTTTCGCGACCGGGACCTGCCAGGGAGCACGCAGCACAGACACTCTGCAGTGGGATTACGGCTGCTGTGTCCACACTCGCTGACACCAGAGTGATCAGGCTTTCTCTTACAGTGAAACAACTGCACACGTGCACAGCCTGCGAGTCTTCAGCCTAATGGGTTAACACTGATCTGGGGTCAGCCTTGTCTGAGCCAGATACTGTATCTTCTCCCTGACCTGGATGCTGTTTTTCTCTGTTTAATTGTCCATGAGGCAGCCTACGCTCTGTGCTGTGCAAGGACCAGTGTTCTCAGGCAACTTGATACCAGCCTCCAGTTGTATAAACAATGGCGGGGGGGGGTTACTGTGTCTGTTACCGTGACAATCTGTGCCATTGCACAATACCAGCCAGGCCTCGTCCTCCCAGAGAAGTTGCGAATGTTCTTGCAACGTTTCCGCAATGTATTCATTCCTGTCATGTCAGATGGTAGTGTTGAGGGAGCCTTGTGTCTTTCTTTTTGGAGGGTCAGGGAGGGAGTTTATACTCGTTCCAGTACAACTCAGACAAAAGACAAAAGGTTGTTCATGGCGTCCTCCGTTTGCATCTCTGGGAGATGAACACCACATGCAAAGCAGTTGTGGCCGTTGCTTTGCATCTGACATGCTGGGCTGAGGACAGAGGGGAAAAGGAGGGTGGGACCGAAGGCCTGGAAAGGGAAGTCAACGCACACCTCACTGCTGTGTTTTGGTTTTGCAACTCTGAGGAGAAAGCAGCATGCCCCCTGTGGCAATGGCAGAGCTAACAAATGGTGTTTCTCACAGAGGAAGTTGAACTCTTTTTCCTGTTTTCTGCACCTCATTTTTACCACTTTACTACCAGTATAGTATTTTCATGTTCAACTCCATGAAGAGAAAGAGTCAGCATATAAAAATGTGTGCTTATGCAAATAGGAGAGTGCAGGTGTCTCCCCCCTGTGAGTGAGTGGTAGAGTCTGTTGGTAATTGTTTATATGTGTGCCTTCTGTGTGAGTGAACGTGTTGCATCTTTCTGTATGTTTGTGTGTCTCAGTAAGTGAGTATGTGTGTTTATGTGCTCCTTGCACTGTCGTCTGTGTCTGTGTGTGCGTGTGCGTGCGCGCGTGTGTGTGTGTGCATGTGTATGCGTGTGTGTGCGCGCGCGCGTGTGTGCGCATGTGTATGCGTGTGTGTGTGTGTGTGTGTGTGTGTGTGTGTGTGTTTGAGTGCTCCCAGTACTGCAGTGTGTGTCTCTAAGTTTTTGCTCATTGGCTAGGGTTGATGGACACTGCCAGGTTGACTCCTGAGCCCAGACAGTCCCTTTCAGCAGGGCCCCCCAGTCACAGCCACACAGCCTGCAGAGATCTGTGACCCCTAGCAGAGAGTACAGCCACAGACATGCTGATCTTCAACAGTTTAATCTCTGTGGAGGAACTTCTCTTTTTTTTCCTATGTTGGGAAATTGCCAGTCTTCCTTTTGGGGCTTAAAAGCATGTTGGAAATGTTACCACAGAATGAATGTTTAACATTTTAAACAGGGGCTTCAGCTTTCCCCTGAAAAGTTAATAGTGGACGTTTAAAGCTCATGAGAGTGTATTTCACACAAAAAACACAGGTTCACTCTATGAAGGCACTTTGGGAGCTATGCTTGAATATAATGTGTACTGTCTGTGCATGCAATGATCACAGTCAGGGAGGAATGTTTCTGTTTCTACTATGCACTCCAGAAGCACTCTGGGTCAGTACACAAACCTTGAGGGGAAATGCATGCACACACGCACAGACTGATACACACAACACTGCAGATGGTGATGATATAAACACCAATGCACAAAGGCTGAAGGGCATTCACGGCAGGTGGCTGGTAATGAGGCAAAACAAGGTGATGGGGGCCAGATTTTCACTTAAACACAGGCTGGTTTATTCAGACCCACTTACAAATCTCCAGGGCTGTGAACTGTGTGTCCAAAATTCTTGTTTTCATGGGTGGACAAAGAATCGGAAATGACTTGAGTGAATTATTGTGAAAGTAAACGGCCTAATTGAAAGTAGCTGACCTTCTGAACACAGAACAGAAAGTAATTTAACTCGTTTCATTTCTTGTAATGCTAAGGTTTTCATTAGCAAGCTCCTCATACCTATGCAACTGATAATGGAAACTTGCTGGTCAATACTGAAGCCATTGCCCTCAGAACCTAATACTTACAAACGTGCTGGGTTTCTGTGGTCAATCAGTGACCGCTGTGTAACCCTGGCCAAACAGCGCACAGGGCTAATGTGGCTTCCTGTTTTGGGTGTCCGGGCAAAGTTGAGGGCAGGGCAATATAGTTTATCTTGCATGTCTGTTGTAGCATACACACAGGACACCAGGAGTATTTGCATTCTGGGGACTGCAGAAGTGTGTATTTGCAGGTGGCTATATTGCGTATGTGTGTGGGTGGGTGGTTGCAGTTATTTGCTTGTGCGTGCGTGCGTGAGTGTGTGTGTGTGTGTGTGCATGTGTGGTGCATTTGTGCGCGCACGTGTGTGTGTGTGTGTGCGTGTGTGTGGTGAGACAGTCCTTAATGAAAAATAGTCCTTAATTATGCTGGATCTCAGGGGGACAGGCTGAACTCTGGGTTGGGACCTGGGTTAGAATCAGTATGGTACCCTGCAGGCTAGGTGGAACATGAACTGGCCCTGTAGCACTTTTGAGGTGCTGCATGCCTGCAAAGCAGCAAAGACAATGGCAATAATGATCCTTGAAGTCTGAAACTACAGACCAAAATCGCTGTATTTTACACATCAACTACAAACAATATCAGATGATATTTGTCCGACTCAACAATAGAACAAATTGTTCCCACTAAATTTTCTCTTCCGTCAGTGGAAGGCCATCCAGTACCAATAGTCACCTAAACTGACGCGAGTGTGTCTGTGTCTATAAAGCATATTTGAATCAGTTGTACTGCACAGTGAGAGTGTTCTGGGGTTACTGCATTTTGTATGGGCGATAATGAAAGGGTGAATGAACTCTTGTGTTTTGTTAATTCTCCCTTCCTCTCTCCTTTCTCCGTAGGTTTCAGAAACATGTACACACCTATAGGATTCTCCCTGATGAAGAGGGTTTCTTGGCAGTGCAGGTAGAGTATCCCACAGACACCCTGTCAGATGTGAACAATGGACTTGCTTGGTTTCAGTTTAAACCTTGTAACAGGGAAGCTGCGTGATCCAGGAGTACTGGGACCATACTAGAATGAGCAAATTGGCAGGTTTGAATCCATTTTGGTGCATAACCATGAGTGGCTTTATGAATTGCCTAACCATCTACGGCGGTGGACAGAATGTGAAATGGTGGCCTTGTAAAAGGGCATCTGCTTAGCAAAAAAAGAATGTTAGTAATAATAATAATAGGCTACAGTCTGTTTGTGGGTACATAGGGTTGTGTTACTGCTTTTGAAGCAGGGCAGCAGAGTGGGGCAGTGTTTAGGGAAGTACAGTAAGGGGCGGGCGGGCGCTGACAGGAAGTGAGACCGTGCAAGGCCGGCTGCCGGTGTCAGTGACAGAATAGCGCACGTTTGGCGGCCAATCCCAGTCACAGTCAACCGCCCTGAGAAATCTCAGCCCCGCTTCCTTTTCTGATGGGGGGGTTGTTTCTCTGCAGTGCTCTGACTTCCTCTGCTTGCCTTCTCTGCTTTCCAGATTTGTAGAAATTATGCAAAATGGATTCCTCCTCATTGTTTTGGGACAGTGTTGTTACGGCCTGTTGGTGCCGTGTTTGCTGTTTTTCAGCAGTTTTCAGGAAGAGTAGACAGGGCCCCTGAAGGAAATGCACAGCCCATCCACAGACCTCAGTAACACTGTGTGAAAGGGTCAGAGTGAGCTCAGACAAAGTATTCACAGTGCATGCGACACACTACAGCACTGTGTGTTTCTTCAGGGTATCTGTATATCAAGCTGGGTATCTGTGTTTCCAGTTCTGCATATGTGTCAGTATTTCTGGCTCTGCCTGTGTAACTCTTCTAGTTGTATGTATCTTTAATTCTGTGTCTGTGGATTTTTCTGCATCTATAGTCTGCAGTGTTGTGTAAATGTGTGTATCTATGTCGGCGTGGCCAGGTGTGTAATTCTTAGTCTGCAGTGGTGTGTAACTGGGTATCTGTAGACTTTGTGTCGTACCCATATCTTTACATACAGTAGTGGTGTGTCTTCAGTTTTAAATACTGTGTGCTGTTTGTCTATAGTGTTACTATACGTGTAAATCTGTATCACTGGGAGTGTGTGTGTATCTGTGTTACTGTAAGTATCTGTGTCTGTGTTGCAGTGATCGCAGCAGCAGCTGGCAGGGGCTATTAGTTGTCTTGGCGCAGGTTTTGCTTGTGAACAGACAGCGGCTCTTTGTGCTGGGGTGCCGGCTGGGCCCAGCAGCTGGCCAGAGCCTCAGACTGATGAGGCGGTGTTGCTGTCTGCCCCTTGGGCCGCCCGCGACCCCCACCCCCACCCTAATGTCCTTCCCAGGCTCATTCGGAGCTTCATAACAAACATGGAGGAGAAGGAGCTTATGGGCTTCATTGGTGTTCACTATCGTCAAAATAGTGAGGCTTTTAAAGGACTTTTAAAGCTCTGGAAAAGCTGAGGCAGCTTGCTTAGTTTTGCTTGTCTGGATTTTTATACTTTTACAGAAATTTAAAATTAAAACTCTATTTTCAAACCTACAAAACCGAGATGTAGTGGGCTATGAAAAGTGGTATTGAGAAGTGCAAAGCAGTACTTCATTGGAGTCAGCTGTGGAAGTGTATGTCAGAGTTTTATGTAATTTGGTAGTTTGAGGTTTACATGTGTGTGTGGTGTATGTTAGCATTATATTTGGAATGGTACAGTCCTTACGTCATACATACTTCTTTGCACTTACATGTCGATCTAATCACACATTTGTGATCGCAACACTATGTTTGGCTCTTAGGTGATAATAATGTAATATGTTAGAGTCAAGAAGCTGCTACTGTATGTCATAACATGGGCACTCAGAGCCATCAAATACATTTTGCCAACAGACATGTAATTGCAATTAGGAGACTATTAACTGTAGGATATTTTAACTGTGTTTAGAATGCTACATTTCTGAGATCTTTGCACCATTGTTCTCACTGTAGGAAAGTTACAAGCTGCAACCTGTAGTGTGTATTGTCATAATATACATGCTTTTACAAACATCTGTTATAAGGTAGCCTTGGGTTAGCAATGGATGTACAATCTGCATGCAGCTGTAGTGATACTGGTGAATCCTGATTGTGACCTGATTGTGGTAAGATACCACTGTCCATGTGTTGACTCATGCATCTCTTTCTCCTCACTGTACTGTACTGCGCCGTTTGTCTGCATGTGTGTGTGTTTCCCCACTTTGGCTGTGTGTCTGTCCCCTGCTCCTCCTGTTCCTGTGTCTTTGCCCGTCTGCGCAGACGTCGCAGGGCGTGCAGCCGAAGCGGTTTAAGACCCTCCCGGAGCTGATCCAGCTCTACCTGCAGCCCAGCCAGGGCCTTGTGACCACGCTGCTGTACCCCGTGGAGCGTGAGGAGAGCCCCGACGACAGGGATTACTCCGGTAACCGGCCCCGCCTCTGCCTCTCTGGGGAGGGCAGGATTGCTGTTGGTGCGCAGAGTGGGTTGGATGTGCAGTGATGGGAGTAGTCGGTAGCTCTTGACCACTGTGTGTGTGTGTGTGTGTGTGTGTGTGTGTGTGTGTGTGTGTGTGTGTGTGCGCACGCAAGATGAGATTGATATACATATATACACAAACATGCACGTTTATATATAATAAAGAGAAAGAGAGAGCAAGAGAGATATGATGTGGTGTCATATGTATGTATTGTAGATGATCCATACATAGTAATCACAAGTTTTTCAGAGAATTCTGGAACAGGATTTCACAACAGAAGAATCTCTCTCACCCCCCTCCCTCTACATATAAACATACATACAGTACTATTTTGGGATACTTCTATGATGTCAAAAATGTGTTAATCTAACTAATGTTCATTCTGAAACAACACTCTAAAGATTTTCACCATGTTAACTGGTGGGCATACTGTAATGTTTCCTCTTAAGCCATCTAGGGGGAACCCTCACTAGTATTAAGTGTTACACGTTTCACGTTACAGTTACACGTTTGCTGGGTGCTTCCCTCCCTACTGAAGATCCCTGTTCTTATGCTGCTTGGCATCTGTCAGCTTTGTAATTTCACAGTGTGTGTGACCACACCCAGAGGAAAAAGGGCTCAAACCATCACTTTGAAACTGGACTTTGCAGCACTGTTTATCGGGAGGGAAAATGGGCGGCTCAGGAGGCACGGAGACACTGAGCTTTTAAAATCACATGCAGTCATGTGACTTTTGTGGGACGGCAGTGAGGTATAGTGGTAAGGAGCAGGGCTTGTAACCAAGAAGTTGCTGGTTTCATTCCCTGCTAGGGCGCTGCTGCTGTACCCTTGGGCAAGATACTTAACCCACAGTTGCCTCAGTAAATATCCTGTTGTATAAATGGATAAAATTGTAACCTACTCTATGTATGTCGCTCTTGGATAAGAGCTTCTGCTAAATGACTATAGTGTAATAATGTTATGTAATGTGTTTACAAATAGAGCAATTGGGTGAAATGTTTGGCTCAACAAACCCGCCCAGTGAACCTAGCTCTGAGAGGCTTGGGGGTGTCAGAGTGAAATGGCAGAGCCAGTCCCCTGCGGGGGAAGGAGCTATGAGCAATGCAGGCTGATGCTGTTTTGTTTAATTGCAGATGGGGAGGATGACAAGCCTCCCCTCCCCCCTCGCACCGCCTCCACCAGCAGCCCTCCTGGGTCCAGCAGTTCTGCCTTGGTCCCCGTCAGCCAGGATTCACTGACAGACAGGTGGGATTTCTTTCTCACTGTGTTCATGTCGCAGAACATAAGACGCTGCATACATCAACAGATAATCCATTAATACTGTTAGTTATTCAGATCTTTCTGTCTAGTTCATATTGGCATAGTTCTTGTAGTCTGCACACTCAGCACTGACACATTACACATGACAAGTCACATTTCACTAGTTTTTGTTTGAACTCGACATACCAACTCAGTCACTTAGCCCTTTACATATCATCTCCAGAGGTCGTATTGCTGCCACCAACCTAAAGGTCTGGTATTAATCTCGGCTTCAGCGTACAACATGTGATTGAAAGCCTTTTAGGGTCTAAAGAAAGAGCTGATGGACAGGAAAAGTTGATGGGACCGGTTGTGCTAAGCATTTTTCAGCCTTATAATGGCCATTGACTTGATGCACGGTGTGTTCAGCTAAGCACTTCCCTGAGGGTGATTTCTGGTGATTTACTTTTATTGTGAAAGCTTCAGTTGATTTTATATTCCAGTTAGAAAGGCATCTTAAAAGGCGCATTGTGAGGTGTTTAAAGGACAGCACATTGAGTACCGCAGTTGAGTACCACGAGCAGCCAAGACTTAAAGGACAGCCTTACTCTGTCGCAGTGAAGGTGAAGGCGACCTTGGCGCTGCGTGCTGTCATATTGAGCGAAGACCCGAAGACCACATCCTCTTCAGAAGCCACAGATGCATCATGTGAAGGCGGGGCTTTGCTCTGGTTGAGGTGCCGATCGCATGTGTGTGATTGTGCGAGGGCCTCACCGACCAACGGCGTGAGACTGCCAGACCCGTGCGGCACAGTCAAAGCAGGAGCCCCCCAGTTTAAGTGTGCTTTTCAAGACTGAATGGATGGAACATTTCGTCATGCCTCCTGTTCTCTGACTCAGCCACAGGCTGCTGACGCGAGCTGTGCTTCTCTGGAAGTTCTCGCTCACCGTTAACGTGGTCTTCAGGGATGTGTGTTCATAGCTGAACCCGATGCTTGTTTTTTTAAGACCTATGCACAAAGTCATCGGGGAGGATTCCCGTGTGAAATTACAACAGCGTTTCCACTCACCCGAGGTCAGCCATAGGTCACCTATACCTGAGTCAGATGCTTTTCCACTGACTTTCTTCCTCCACCCTGAGCTGCAGCATTCAAATTTTTCAGACAACTTCTCACATTTAAATAGATCAGGAATATTTTAGCAGATTGTCATAAATGATTAGGTTGTTATTGCTAAATAATGGAATGGATTATAGACTGATGGAAAAACATTAATACACTTAAAAATGTAATACATCAAAAAGGTACTCTCTTGAGGTATTTTGCCCACATCAAATTTATGGAATGCACAAAGCGTATACCAGGTGACTCCGTTCAAGGCCAGTCAAATCACAGGAATTGGTCACTGATATGCACAAACTAATCCCTAAGCTTGTGGTAAGTGTGTTTGTTTGTGTCTTTCTCACAGTTCTGCTGCCAATGGGCTGAGCACCATCTCCCATGAGTACCTGAAGGGCAGCTATGCCTTGGACCTGGAGGCGGTGAAGCAGGGGGCGAGTAATCTGCCCCACCTCAACAAGACCCTCGTGTCCTGCTGCAAGCGCCTCCATGGGTGAGAAATACAAAATCAGAACAGCTTTCATGTCCCACACAAGCTGGCCTGTGGTTGGCCTTGGTTTCAACATGACAATGTCCTTCAAAAATTATTGAAGGCATTACATACTTACACCCTCTCCACCTTCAGTGCCCCAGGTTACAAGACAGCTACAGTAAATACAGAAATAAACTGTTACATACTTGTCTTATTACATTACATTACATCATTTAGCAGACGCTCTTACCCAGAATGACTTCCAAGTGCATCACTATGCTAAGAGTAGTTGTCGGGAAGTATTACAAGAGGCCAGTAAGATACTTTTTTTGAAAATAGGGATAGATAGAGACAGATGGAGTGGAAGGTAGACTAGAGATACAGCTTGAAAAGATGAGTTTTAAGTTTTCTCTTGAAGGGGCCCAGGGAGTCTATTGTCTGAATCTCAGCAGGAAGCTCATTCCACCAGTGTGAAACCAGTAGTCATTATTCTGCCTTAACTTAGGTCATGTGGAATGTAATTTTTCATACATATTAGTTTAGTAGGCTAATTACAACAGATAAATAGGATGTTTTAAAAATATTCTTGTCAGCCATAGGCTTTCTGCCATGTAGGGTTCAAGGTTTTGTGCATACAGAAGATATTTATGCATGAGCCCCCTCCCCCTGTGTTCATACTGCACCTCTCACCAAGTGTCAAATAGGGCCACAAATATCCAATATGCCCCACTTCCCCTGTGAGTGCCCAGCAGACCATAGGGAAGTATCACATCCATGCGTATTCGATGTTATGATCAGTACAAGGCTATCTGGTTTTGTCATGTCCTTTTTTACTTCCCCTGAAAGCAGTCAATGCCAGATTTTGTATTTTCTGTTTTCAGCCAACTGGCTTCTTGTAAACGTTTTCTCCCTTCTTTTGCCGCCCATCAGGGAGGTGGACAAAGTCCTGGCAGGTTTGGAGATCTTGTCTAAAGTTTTCGACCAGCAGAGTGCCCTCATGGTGTCCCGAATGATCCAGCAGGTAGAGGATAAACTGAATTTGTGTGTGTGTGTGTGTGTGTGTGTGTGTGTGTGTTTTACTGTAGACATCACAATGGCTGATCACTGATCAAAATAACAATGTGCAGTTTGCAGGATTTCCTTTTGTTTGTACTTGTTTTTGGAAAGATCATACGTTATAACGCTCCTCCTGACTTTTACCTTTGGTCTGTTAAACACACTCCCACCCACACTAGCCCACTGTAACACCAGGCAGCTGAGGGCTCCGCTCAAGTATTTTAGGAAATATGAGGAGAAATTGGTTTCCAACAGAAAAAAGCAACAGTGTGGCTGACCAGAGCAGCCTTCCTGCGTTTGCCAGGGCAGTGTATTTCACTGTGTATCGCTAGCCTCTCGTCCAGCTGTCCCCAGGAATCCAGCTACATTAGGGGTTTTTGTTGCTGTTCTGGAGACAAAAGAACTCTTTCCTATTCGTGTGACCTTCAGTAAACCCTTGTGGTTCAGAAGATTGTGTGTGTGTGTGTGTGTGTGTGTGTGTGTGTGTGTGTTTGTTTTAATGCTTGTGAAAGCATAAAGTGCTTGTACTTGGACAGTTCAGTGTGAGGATCAGTAGAAGTGAGTGCACTCTCCTCTCCTTCCTCCAGTCGGCCAGTCAGGGTGGGGATCAGGAGCTGGAGCACCTCGTCACCAAACTGGCCATCCTCAAGGACCTGCTGTCCTCCATCGAGAAGAAGGTGAGTAGAAGTCCCCCACTGACCAGAGCTGAGAACCAGGTCACCCACGGCCTCAGACTGTGTACAGAATAAGGGGGTGCACAGGCGTCTTGCGGCCAGTGCATCTCTACAGGGCCAGAAACGGAGAGGAAACAGTACCCGAGCTCTGGGGGCTGATGCAGGCCCTGCTGCAGGGCCAAGTATGACCTCATTGTGGGCGATGCACACTCTTCTGTAATGCAAAGCATGTTGGTGGTGTGTGTCTGGGGAAGGGGAGGGGCGTGCGCAGGGTAAAGCGTGTACAGAAATCAGTCGCAAGGTGGGAGAGTGACCTTGTTATCATAGCAATATAAAATTGATTTCTACTGAACTTTGACTGCGTTACTTAAAAAGTGTAAAATGTCACTCCCCCTTCAAAGTTTACTTTTCTCTCATTCTTCCTCCCGTCTCTCCCCCTCTCTCTCCCTCCCCTCTCTCCCTCTCTCTGCAGGCCCTGAAGGCCCTTCAGGACATGAGCTCTCCCTCCATCCCCCTTCAGCTGTCCACACGGCACAGCAAAGCCATTCCTGTGCAGGCCTTTGAGGTAGGCTTCTGCCCCCGTCCACATCCTAGTTGGCTGGTTCCGGCATACTCATTGGCTGAGCTCCCGCCAGTTCTAAATCTCCACCACACCGGCCTGCCAATCAGCGCGACGTTCACTCCTCAGCACGAACGCAGATTACTTTTATAGCTTATGTAAAACTTGGAGTCCGGGCAAGCGTTGGGGGCAGTTGGACATGCGTTGCGTAAAGCAAAGGACGTTTGTGCAAACAGCCAAGCATAAACAACCTGAAGGCAGCATCCGCGCTGGCTGTGTGGCCGCCTGTTTTTAGTCATTTCCTTTGCGGGTCTGTCTCTGAAAAGTAGGCCAGAGTAAGGGCAGACCAGCAGCCCTGTCTCAAGCGCCACTTCCCCATTCCACTCCAGGCCGGGCCCCGTCTGTCAGAAGTCCCATGAGTAATGGGCCTCCAGACGCCCAGGTTCTCCTTGCTGCGCTGTTTTGAGTGGCAGGGCTTTTTTTAGCTCACGAACTTCCTGGAAAAAGAGCCGTTTGAAGAAAGCTCCTCAGACTACCTTGTCGCCCTCTGCTGGAGGAGCTTGGCAGTGCGACAGGTTGCCATTCAAGGCAGGACTGGCAATTTTTTTGTCAGAAAGTGTATTGAACAGTATCCTTGGGTGTAATGTGAATAGAAAACAACCTAAAGAAAATGATGGTAGATGCATCACGTTAGGCTATGTGTAACTTTGTGTAGACGCTCCCATACCTACTGTGTGCTATCTGGGCAGGTCAAGCTGGACGTGTACCTGGCAGACCTCACTAAAATAGGCAAATCGCAGAAGCACACGCTGAGTGTGGACGTGGAAGGGGGCAAGCTGGTGGTGATGAAGAAGATGAAGGACGCACAGGAGGACTGGAACACCTTCACACACGACAAGAGTGAGTCCAGGGAGGCTGCAGAGCAGAGCGCCCAAGTGCTGTTCACATGCTCACCCGTTTCTAAAATGACATGACACTGATGATATTGCGTTATAAGGGCTGGGAATCTTACAGGGGGCATTGTTACAAATCTTAGCGGTGTGCAGCAAACGTCTGCTGCACGCCTGTTTGGACCAAGGGCCAGGGGCACCTTGAAGGTCTGCAGCAGGGCTGCACAGTCACTGTGCGGGTGAGTGGTCCTGTCCTCTGTCTGATTGCATTGACTGACTCGTCTGCGCTCTGTGTCCTGGGCCGTGCAGTTCGGCAGCTGATCAAGTCTCAGCGTGTGCAGAATAAGCTGGGAATCGTGTTTGAGAAGGAGAAGGACAAGAGCCAGAGGAAGGACTTCATCTTCGCCAGCGCAAAGGTGAGAGAACATTGAGTGCTTATACACAAACATACAGAACCCTGTCCCAGTAAGACATATGCACAGGCATGCACACACACCCCTCTCTCCCAGTAAGACGCATGCACACACAAGCCATTTCTGGCACACAGACACATGCGCACACATATACAGACTGTCTCACTCACTGACGCACACACACACACGCTCCCATTGCAGTGGTGCTGGTCTGGCGAGTTGCTGAACCTGTCTGTTTCTTCCTCAGAAAAGGGAAGCTTTTTGCCAGCTCCTGCAGCTCATGAAGAACAAACATTCCCAGCAGGATGAGCCGGATATGATCTCCATCTTCATCGGGAGCTGGAACATGGGTAAGTCCCATTTGGTCACATGTCTTCAGACAGCCACAGCCACGCTCTGAAAGTCAGTCCCATTTCTGCCCTGCAACTGCAGACGGCCACACGAGTACGTCCCACCCACACTCTCAGTCACACTTCTGTGGAGGCCCTGTTAGAATCAAGGAGTCTGTTACAGTAGCGGTCGATCACTGATCAGCTAGCCGTGTGTTTAGACCTCTGACTGTGTGTAAGTTTTGCACACCAGTCTGAAAGAACTGACATTAGTCTTTCGCATAGCTGTTCGTATGTGACTGGAAGTGAAGACTTCACACAGCAGCGTGTGTAGGTGAAAGTGACGTGTTGGTTCAGTGTTACGGTCACAGGGGTCATCCCTCCCCCATCTCTGCGTCCGCCTGTAGGCAGCGTTCCCCCACCCAAGACCATGAGCTCCTGGATCCTGTCCCGAGGCCTGGGGAAGACGCTGGACGAGATGACAGTCACCATCCCCCACGACATCTATGTGTTCGGCGCACAGGAGAACTCTGTGTGCGACAAGGAGTGGGTGGAGATTCTGCGGGCAGCCCTGAAGGACTGCACAGAGCTGGACTTCAAACTGGTGAGAAGAGGGATGGAGGGATAGAGAGAGAGGCAGGGAGGAAGGGACGGGGGTGGCTGGAAAAAACTGCACTGAGCTAGACCTCAGAAGGATCAGGAAGGGAGGAAGAGAGTAAGGGAGAGGGATCTAGACTTCAAACTGTTGATAGAGGTCGAGAAGAAGTTGGTGTGAATGCACAGATCTGGTCCTTGCTCTTATGCAAAAGGGGGAGGGAAGAGGCGCCTAAAACTGCAGTGAATTAGACTTCACTCTATTGATGAAGGGAAGCAGAGAAAAGAAAAACGAGAGAGAGGGGGTGCCTACTGTTCTGGACCTCTAACTGGGGAGATGGAAGAGGAGAGAGGGGAGGATGCAATGCAGGGAGAGGGTATAACTGGATTTTAAACTGGCACGAGAAAGCAAAAGTGGGGTGTAGAGTGGGACAGACAGTAACACACAACACATTTACATTTACATTTATTTACATTTATTCATTTGGCAGACTACAATTGACCAAATTATACCCTGCAAAGAGAATTATATTACAGATGGAGCAATTCCGCTAAATAAATACAGCCTAAACAGACTCTACTGCCTCTGTGCAGAGAAAGATATTCCAGAAAGTACAACGAAGAACACTTACACACTGAGTACATCCTGCTCTTTGAGACTTGCCAAAAAGGGAGCCAACAGTCAGTGCCCTCATCCTGAACTCCATGAGCACCAGGCTCAGCTGACTGCTCCTGTGGTTATTCGTGTTGAAAACTGGCCAGAGAGAAACTTCTAATTAGAGAAATCTGCTTTCCAAAAATAACTCTGTCCACCCCAATTCAGATATCCGCTGAAAAACAAAAACTTTGAACCTTCGGGCAAAGAGCTGTGTGACACTGGCTCTTAGTTCTAGGAATAGTGAATGATACAGAGCCCTTTGTGGGTAGAGAAAAACACTGTTTTTTTAGGGTAATCTATTCTTACTTGGTAATTGAAGAACATTATTGCTGCAATAGCTTTTGTTGATTGCGTTTTTTTGTTTCCTATGCCAATAAGCTAAATTATGCCAGCATAGGAGAACGGCACAGACAGACTGATTCTGAGATCAATTTACATTACATAACATTATTGTCATTTAGCAGACGCTCTTATCCAGAGTGACTTACATAGCTTACAATTTTTTGCATGTTACCCATTTATGCAGCTGGATATTTACTGAGGCAATTGTGGGTTAAGTACCTTGCCCAAGGGTGCAGCGGCAGTGCCCCAGCGGGGAATCGAACCGGCAACCCTTTGGTTTACGAGCCCTTCTCCGTACCACTGTGCTACACCGCCACCTTGTTAATGTTCAAATATCAGATTAATTGAAACGCACATCCTAAGGTCAATATTGGTTGAACCGTTTTCACTTAGAAGTCACATGATTAAGTGTTTTCAAGGGAGCTCACCTCTCTTGTCTCATTTGATATCCAGTTCAAGCTTTTGCTTTAGCTTGCAAGAAGTGCACGCCTTACCCAGAGCCCACTGGAGGAGCATCCTGCAGTTTCTCTCCAGTGAGCCACTTTGAGTGGGAGCCTTACTGTGGGAAAAATACAAACTGAGATTTGATTAACAGATGTGTCTCTCATTTTAAATGATGGACAAATAAACTTTATGGGTCCGCACTAAAAAAAATCTTTAAATTTTTATTGCTTGTTATGACATGGAAAAAACAGCTGTTTTAACTGAGATTCTGTTTTCAAATGTAATTTTGCCATGGGTGAATCATGATGTGGCCAGTGGGCGCTGAATTAACTTTACAAGAGCAAATATTTCCATATTAAATCCTGTCACAAAGACCTCTTGTGAAAAGGCGTAGTCTGTTCTTTTTCGTGGACCTCACGGTGGGTTTATTTTTGACCTTCCCTCTCCTGTTTACCCCCAGATCGCCATGCAGACACTGTGGAACATTAAGATTGCTGTCCTGGTGAAGCCGGAGCACGAGAACCGCATCAGCCACGTGGGCATGTCCAGCGTGAAGACTGGCATTGCCAACACGCTAGGTAAGACCTGCCCTGGTGATGTGCCACACACTAACTTTGGGGTTTAGGTTGGAGTTTAAGTTGGGGTGACATTTTGGGAGATTGCTGGAGATAAAGTGTTATTCCACAGTTTAGTTAATATCAGGGGTTTTTATATGCTTACTTAGTCAATAGATATTCGGTCTTATTTGTCCTTTTTGCTTTGGATCTCAAATGGCTATTGCAAATGGCCATTTATCTGTGAATGTCAACCTAACTAAATCCCTTCTGTCAAAGATGAGCCCTAATCCATTCACTGTTTTTTGTGAGATTAGTTGCTTACCTATCGATGCATGTGTTGACGGTTGTTTTAACCTGAGAGAAGAGTCGGGTCAGATTAAGTTCTTCTCTTGTTGGGAAACTCCATGTCTGCTACAGCTGAATTTCCGCTCCCATCGGAGCAAAACAAGTGGATTGGTGAATATATAAACAACAAATAAATCTGTAGCGAGCACATGAAAACAGCTGCAGTGGATTACTATTCATGAGCAAAACAGCAGAGCTCTAACATACACAGGAAACTCCACTTGCATGCTTTCTAATGGCAGTGGACAGTTTTTCTGGTGTTGACAGTTTATAGTAACAGCGTGGGCATGCTGCAGGTCACATCAGCATGTTGAAAAATGAAACGTTAACCTTTCCTCAGGGTCACGCCCGGGCCTCAATTAAGCAAATCACTTCTAGGATTGTGATCATCTGTTGTTTCTTTTAAATGGGCTGCATCACCTGCAGTGAGTGTTTGTCTGGCCCTGGTGAAATAACATTACCTACCTCATGTCCTGTAACCACTGATAAAGCCTTAGAGAATGCTTGTCGTCAGTATATTTTAAAAGTGACTCATGACCTGGCTCCTTTCTCTTTTGCATTTCACCAGGCAACAAAGGTGCCGTCGGCGTCTCTTTCATGTTCAATGGCACCTCCTTCGGGTTTGTCAACTGTCACCTCACCTCAGGCAATGAGAAGATTGGCAGGTGCCCTCCTTTTCTTATTTTTTGCATGTAGTGAATTAGCTTTCCATTAATCGCCAAACTGTTTAAACTTAGACAGAGACTATGAACTGTCCTCCCGCTCCACGAACACACACCCCTCACCCCCTGTCTCCTCCCTCCTGCCTGACAGGCGAAACCAGAACTATCTGGACATCCTGAGGCTGCTCTCTCTGGGAGACAAGCAGCTGAGCTCCTTCGACATCTCCCTGCGATTCACGCACCTCTTCTGGTTTGGAGACCTCAACTACCGGCTGGACATGGACATCCAGGTGCCGCCCGCTCTCCTTCGTCACACAGTCTGTTGATTTGCCCTGCAGTGGGAGTCTTGCTGTTGTTTGGACATACCGTCCCCATCTGTGATAAACAGTGCTGCATGCACAGCTTCTCAGAGCTGTTCTCCCCCATCCCCATCCTCCAGTGACCTGCAACAGTATTCAGCTCTGCGATTTCACAACCTCTTTCTCTCCCCCCACTTTTCTCTCTCCCTCCCTTTCTCTCCCCGTCTCTCTTTTTCTCTCCCTCCCTCCATCCCTCTCTCTCTACCTCATCCCCCCCCCCACAGGAGATCTTGAACTACATCAACAGGAAGGAGTTTGAACCACTGCTCAAAGTGGACCAGCTAAATCTGGAAAGAGAGAAGAACAAGGTGTTCCTGCGTTTTGGTACGGTCACTTAATCTTTCTCCTCCTCAGACCATACTCTGACACCTCTCTGACTGCATTCTGACCACCCTCTGACCACAGTCGTTATCTTATGTAGTTTTTGGTGACCCTGGTTTTTCAGTGGGCCACTAAATTAAAACTTCCTGTCAGCGATCGTATCTGTCAATTCTTTGTATTTTTTCAGAATGTAAATGCGGTTTGTCACACCCCAGTTTAAAACCAGTCTTCTCTGACCATGTTTCAGTTGTACGCTGCAGTTTGTTGTCTATATGTCCAGCTTTGTTTCTGAGGTCACTGCTGCTCTTGGTGAGTGTGGCTGTCAGCTCACAGTTTGCGTCCTGCGTTCATTTAGCTGAAGAGGAGATCTCATATCCCCCCACCTACCGTTACGAAAGGGGGTCCCGGGACACGTACGTGTGGCAGAAGCAGAAGCCCACAGGGGTAGGTTTCTGGCTGGCCTGCCTGTAAGCGCACTGTGAATTAGCCCCAGTGCCTTAGCATACCTCTGTTTTCACAGGATTTCTGCAGTCCATAGAAAAATCCCTGAAAGTTTGCATCCTGAAAAGTCAGGGAACGTGGTCAAATATTTTCCAAGGAAAGCTGTGGAATATTCTTACTACTTTTACTGCTGCTGGAATGCGTCCAGCTTTCCCACTGACTCAGCAGTATTGTGCCATCCACAATCAAGTCCAGAATGTTCAGCACAGCGGTATTGCTAACAAATTGCTGTTGTCTTTAGTTAATGCATTAAAACCTAGAAGTCACTGGTAACTGTTACTTGCTGCCAAGAGCAATGTGTGTCTGCAAAGGTAGACATGGAAAATAATTACCCAAAAAGTGTTTCTCCATGCAATTCCATCTACACAGTAACCCTGTTTTGTGGGAATTTTTGCTACTGTGATCATATAATCATTTTATAATCATTATTTATAGTCATAATCATTTTTAGTATTTTTTAGTTGCCTTTCAAGAATATAAAGTCATGGTAAATGTAAATCTGATCGTGGAAAGACAAGCAGAGGGCGAGATTTGATTGAGACTCTTCAGGAAGTGCTGTTGTGACACTGTGGTGTGCTTATAGAGGCCTGTGGTCTGATGAGCAAGAGGAAGTTCTGCTGCACAGTGTTCACAGTGTCCTCCTCTGTGTGGTCCCTTAGATACGCACCAACGTGCCTTCCTGGTGTGACCGGATACTGTGGAAGTCTTATCCAGAGACACACATTGTGTGCAACTCCTACGGTATGAGAGCTTCTCTGTTCTGATTGGCTTTTGCTGAAATATTTCATTTGCGGCCTGTCAGAGTTTTAGAAAGTGGTGCTCCAGTGATGATCCAGATCCAGTTCATCAATGTTCTCCCATAAAAGAAGTAATCCCATTTGTCGTTCCCTGTGTCTGTTGCTTCAGGATGCACCGATGACATTGTCACCAGTGACCACTCTCCCGTGTTTGCTACGTTCGAGGTTGGAGTGACATCTCAGTTTGTCTCCAAAAAAGGTTTTTGACTTAAGATTTTTCAGCCCTTTTCCTCTGAGTTTCATTTGGTCATCTACAATCTGTTTACCTCAGTGCCCAACTTCATAATATACAAACCTCTAGATTCTTACTGTTGTTAGAAGTAGTGTGTGTGTGTGCTCATCTGTCACTCGTATTCTGGGCAGTTAATGCAGATGTAACACGTTACCCACATATTCTGCTAAATGAAGTAGTTTAGTTCCTTGTTCCACAAAAAAATAATTGCACAAAAGTAATCAGGTCACAGGTACTGTTTGCTTACTTCCTCTTGACATAACTGTAGAAATATTGTAGGCTTAGCTGGCTGACTCCTGTGTTTGTTTGTCTGTCTGTCAGGGCTGCCTAAGTCTTCAGAGCAGGCCTACATTGAGTTTGAGAGCATTGAAGCCATCGTGAAAACTGCCAGCAGGACCAAGTTCTTCATCGAGTTTTACTCAACCTGCCTAGAGGGTACGTACTCAGTGGGGACAGAGACGGGAGGTGCATTTTGAAAGGGAACAGCCAGAGTTGGGAAACAGCAGAGGTTCTCTGTCCTGTACCGTGCTTGATATTCAAGCTGTTCCCTCTGCTTGGCATGCCTCTAACCCCCCTGCAGAGTTCAAGAAGAGCTATGAGAACGACAGCCAGAGCAGTGACAATATCAACTTCCTGCGAGTGGGCTGGTCGTCCAAGCAGCTGACCACGCTGAAGCCCATTCTGTCTGAGATCGAGTACCTGCAGGACCAGCACCTGCTGCTCACTGTCAAGTCTCTGGATGGATACGAATCCTACGGTAAAGTGGGTCCTCCGCTCTGAACTAGGTCACACGTTTTACATCAACAAATCTGTGAGCCAGAGTGGCGTGATTGTCTGACGCCCCCTAATGGCCAGGCAGTGGCAGGGCACCACTTTCCTCTTGGAGGGTGTGCGTGTGTGGGTGTACTGGTGTGCAAGAGATGCTTCCTGGGTATAGCACAAAACCCTCTCTCTTCAGTCTGTGTGTGTATGTGTTTGTGTGTGTGCGGTGCCCCCTGGTGGCTGTGATGCAAGGTGACATGCTCCATCTCTCTCCTGTACTCCAGGGGAGTGTGTGCTGGCCCTCAAGTCAATGATTGGCAGCACGGCTCAGCAGTTCCACACGTACCTGTCCCACCGTGGCGAGGAGACAGGCAACATCCGTGGGTCCATGAGGGTGCGTGTGCCCTCCGAGAGGATGGGTACCCGGGAACGGCTCTACGGTACGGCCTTGGAGAGATGTGGTGTGTGTGAGTGTGTAGTCATCCATGCATGGTTGATCCCTGAGGCAGGTTGGCCGATGTTCATTCCCTTTGAGCACTCGTCTTTGCTGACCTGTGCTTATCACTTGTGACAGTTCTGTAAAAAGATCTCTGGACCTAATGCAAGACTGTGACTACTCTTCCTGCTTCTGTGAAATGTGAGCCCTGCCCAAGCTCTTATTCTGTGTTTTGATTGGTCCCGCAGAGTGGATCAGTGTGGATAAGGATGAGACAGGAGGCCCGAAGGGTAGAACGACACTGCCTCCCAGAACGGGTCATGATTATGTCAAGTGAGTACCTCTCTGACTCTCAGCTTCCCACATACTCTACCCTATATGTGTAAATGCTGCTGGCATGCTGGTTAATGAGAGTGTCAATGTCAATAGCGTAGCACGCAGCACCCATGACCTTCCTTTCTAATAGCCTCCATTACATGGGAGCAAACCCAGCGACATGCAGGAATTGGTTATGATGTATACTATGAGCCCATGTGAAGCTTAGGGGCGCCCGCAGGCCTTCTGTAGTCCAGTCCGATGGGCTGTAATGGGGTGAGATGTGGTCTGACTCTGCTCTGCCTGCGCCGGCCCTGTTCCAGACCCACCATGTCTCGCAAACACCTGCCGGGCGAGCTGGGGAAGGTGTCTGAGGAAGGTGAGAAAAACACTTCCCACACCACGGGACGTCCTGGCTTCCCCCTGCCCTCTGCCCCTAAGGAGGACGGCACGCAGGCCAGGTGCGTCAGTCCGCCCCTGCCTTAAAAAAAGGAGCCCTGATTGCACGAGCACCTTTGTGTAATGGTTGGTAGCTAGCATTTCTGCCATATCCCATTCTTTTTTCGCTTTCCGGTTTCAGGGCGAAGCAGGACTCTGTTGAAGGCGACCCTTCCAGCTGCAAGAACAGCTATAACAACCCAGCTTACTACATCCTAGAAGGTGTGCCTAATCAGTCCGCTGCTCTGGCGACTGACCTGCTGCCCGGCTCCGCCCTCCCGCCTGTCGCCGCCAAAGGGAACCCCGTGGGTAAGAGCAAGCCCCCCTCGGGCAGCTCAGCCCAGCAGCGCAGGCAGACCGGCGGACGCCCGGCCCGCCCCGTCAGCGAGGAGGGGTCCTCGGAGGACGACGGGAACCCCGGGGCGCACGGCGCCACGCTGAACCGTCCTCCCCCGGACTTCCCCCCGCCTCCGCTCCCCAAGGGGGCCATCGAAATGACGGAGAACCCCTTCTACGCCACGAGCAAGGACGTCAAGAGCCGGAGCATCTACCCCGACCTGGCGGACATCAAGATCCCGGCCAAGCCCCTGCACTCCCCGGGGATCCTGCCCCCGGCCTCCAGTGGCGCCGCCGGGGCCTTCTGCCTGGAGCCCCCTCCCGTCCTCAGCCCCCCCTCCGCCCCCTTCAGGAGAGGAGGCGCCGGCCCCGCCATGGACGACCAGTCCTGCTCCGTGCTGCAGATGGCGAAGACGCTGAGCGAGGTGGAGTACCAGCCGGGGCGGGACAGGAACCCCCCCGTCCCGCACAAGGGCATGGGCGCCCCCCACCTCCGGGGCCTGGGGCTGCAGGACGCCTGCTGCACGTTCCCCCCTCGCTCCATCCAGGAGAGCATCGCAGAGGACCTGCCAGAGGAGGTGGGGAATCTCTCTGCACACACAGAACCCCCAGTAAATATGTCCTAAGACTATATGTGCTGTGTCCACATACTTCACCAGCTGTGTGGTGTTGGCTGGAGTTCATTCATTACATTACATTCGATTACATTCGTTTAGCAGATGCTCTTATCCGGAGCAACTTCTAGGAGAAGAGAATAGAACTGTATCTGCCCAAGTTAAATGAGCACACCTCCAGAGCTCCTGTTGGGACTGCTACCTCACTGTACACAAGGCCTGTATTGAGTAGTTTTTCCATGTTCCGTGGGTTGTAGTGTATTTTGTTCACAGGACTCACCTGCGTGTTTCACAGCACAGACCCCAGTCTGTGTTGACTGTATCACAGCACTGCTCTGTGTCAGGGCAGTGGGCTATGGAGATATAATGTAGTGTAGCGGAGGCCGGCAGCCTGTGTGACCCGTGCGCGCGTCTCTCCTGTCCCAGGGCATGTGGCAGGGCGGCAGCAGCAGCTCCAGCCTCTCTGTGGAGTCCAGCGTCGGGGAGTGGCTGCAGCGGCTGGGCCTGGAGCGCTATGAGGAGGGGCTGCTGCACAACGGCTGGGACGACCTGGAGTTCCTCAGGTGAGGCCCGGCACCACCACGGAGATAAGGCCCCTCACACACACACACACACACACACACACACACACACACACACACACACACACACACACACACACAGCTGCTCAAGCACTGGGGTAACAGCCCGCACTTGCTGTAGCGTGTTTGTATGCACAGTGTTTAACTGGAACGAGGACGCTGGCCATGTGAACAAAGAACAGGCCTTGTTCTCTTTTCAGACAATGGCAAAGGTTGTGTTAACGCCAGACTTCGTTTGCACCAGCACACAAGCCTTAACTAGCTGCTTTTGCGGTTATTTACGCAGCACACATTCATTAAAGACTTGTCATACTTCATAAAACAAATGTCTTCTTTACTCTTTCACTTGTTCTGTGAGGCAGTGATACCTTGCACTGTTTGTAGATCATTTCAGTGGACAGAACTGTTCTCATGACCTGCTTCCAGTTAGACTGACAACTGGGGTTGACACCCATGCTTGTTAGACTGTTTGTAACTTCACCATGTTTAGGGAATAAAGGGGACTCGAACCTGTGTTTAGGTTCTGTGTGAAAGAGGCTTAAATCTACTGCAGCTAGTTCTAACTGAGCAAGATTTCTGTTCAAGGATGGCCAAATAGATCTTTCAGAAGTCTTCAGGTGACTCCAGGCAGGGTTCCGCATTTTCTTGGGTGAAAGGGGGGTTTGTGTCTTCATCCATTGGTCTCTCTCCGCAGTGACATCACAGAGGAAGACCTGGAAGAGGCAGGGGTTCTCGACCCCACCCACAAGAAGATCCTTCTAGAGAGCCTGAAGCAGCAGCAGCAGCAGCAGCAACAGCAAAAGTGAGCCGTGCCAAGCCAAGCTGGTCCAATCTGTGCCTTCTCACAGAATTTGCACTGTAGTTTTTTTTTTTTTTGTTCAAGGACCTTTTACTGTCCAAAAACCCTTTTTTAAAGTACTTTTTAAGTTGATTACCAATTATTATTGTTATTGTTGTTTATATAATTATCATCATTATTTAAAAGAATATTTCGGAGAAACTTCTTTTGCCACTACAAACCCCGATGAAAACCTGTCTGTGTTCCCGTAACTTGACAACAGGATGTGACATCTTCAGCCTGCATCGTTGAGAACTGTTTCTAGACAAAAGCTGTATAACATTCCTTGCCTTAACTCAGGCAGGTGATTGACTCCTTTATTATATTTTCTGTTTATTTTTATTTCAGTTTTTAATATTTTATTGCATGTGTTATTTCTCAAAGGGAAAGGGAAAGGGAATGGTTTAAACCAAATCAGCACTGACTGACTGCTCACTGGTTGTGAGACTGGCGTTGAGTGTGCATTTGTCTGTTTGTCCAGGTGTATGAGAGGACCAGACTCTCACCTGCTCAGCTGAGTGTATTATGACTGAATTTTGTGGATTATAATTTCAGTTTTTGTTCTGTTCTTGAAATGCTGATCGTTCATGTGCTGTTATGTCTGACTTCCTACACTAGGGGGTCTGATTTCTCCTGTCTCACAAATTGAAAACACACACTCCTTTGCCTGCTGTCCTAGTCCTAGTTTTAATTAACATATATGGTAAAAAATGTGTTTAAGTGGTTATTTCCAGATCATTTACAATTCGGTTTCAAACACAGTTCAGCCTCATGGAAGAACTTGCTGTTGTTCATGCATTTCACCACCAGATGGTGCTGTAGATTTGGATAATTAACCAGTTGGGGTAACTGTTACTGATTATCCACAACACTGTAAAAATAAGAGTATTGGTATACCTGGATTTAAGGAGGGAAAAATGTAGAGGATGCGCAATGTTAGAAACAAGGAAATTTAGGTCATGATTTTATCCCGCTGTTGATAGAAGTAGTGTTCTTTTTGAGGTTTAGATTGATTTCCAGTTTTGCTCTGAGCTAACCATCAGGTGGACATATGTGTAGTATTTTTAGTTGCTAATTACAATCACCCGTGAATCAATCCAAATGTAGCTGCAATCATTTAATGATTGGAGAAGAAACTAGAGGGGAATGCGGCCGATCGGCTGAAGATAACAAAGGAATGACGCAGGGATGGGCACATGGGCAGCACGGATGCAGTGCGGACTCTTCGCTGCATCTTGCACTAACAGAAGAAGCTTGCTGCCCATTCTGTTTGCAGTTTGCGCTGTTTGACCTGGACAGCGTTCTCCGTGGCTTGTTCTGCTTCCCGAGACCAGGACTTCACACAAAATGGACAGCAGCAACCATCCAGATGCGAGTATCGGGTTCCTGTGGTGCCCTGTATATGAAGCTGTACTGTAGCCATACTGGTTTACTGTACTGTATATGCCAGATACTCAAAGCGCTCCCATTAAAGTGGCTCTCCTCACTTGTGCCTACTTTTGCTCCACCCAACCACCCCACACACCCGCACACACACACACACACACACACGTTCTCTCTCTCTGTGCCCTCAGTAGCCTTCAGTAGCTATAGGCAGTACCTCTGTCTGAATCAGCTCAGAAAACTGTGTTAAAACACTCGGATTGAAGAGTTTGGGTTTTGCTCCCCTCACATTTTCCCCAACGTAACGCTGTGGACCTTAGGAGTTGTCACTTTCCTCTGTCAGATTCTGTTCTAGTCCCGTCACATTTGCTGGCCTTTACTGGATCCAGAGCAGAGTGAATCTTACCTGTCCTGCCCCTCTGTGTTACCCTGTCAGCTCCAGTTCTGTCCACTACATCGATGCAAACCCTGTGGTTTGGTGTGTCATGGTGTGCTTGTTTGCTGCCAAAAACAGCAACTGGAAGGACAATGTCTTGTTTTTGGGTATTGTACAGCACCTTCTCTATTCCAGATATAACACGTACCGTAGTGCGGATTGGTTTTGTAGTTCATACTTCCAGTCAGAGTAAATGTGCTTGCTAAGTTCTGTCTCCTGATTTTGTATGTATCTTTTAACTTGTAAACCTGTTATATGCCTCCTGAATTTTTTGTTTTGACTACCTTGAAATTCTGCCAGTTTGTCTTCTTAACAATGTTATGTTGTATTCCTAAGTTAATATTTCAGGTCGACTCTTAAAGACATTTTTTTCAATGAATAAAAACTAATTGCTAACATTTCCTTGTTGAGTGTGACTGAATGATTCCAAAATGATTAGAATAAAGTTTGATTTCTCGAGGGTAAGCTGGAGTGGGGTGAATGACTATAAGGGCTTTTAATAAACCATTTCAGAGTAACTACTGCATGACTTATAAAATCATCAAAGTGTCTCCTAGAGTACACTCACCCTAATTAACCAACTATATCTGGAATGCATATTTTTTCTGTGTAATTGTGGAGAAAAGAATTACACAAACAAAAGGACGAGCGGTTTAATATTTTATAATAATGTAACATTCATCATACAGTACATTACAAAAAAAAAAACTCTACAGTGACAGAGCATGTGAATAGCTGTTTTTGTTTTCCTCAAGTTGGTGTGAAACCATTAGCAGCTATAGAGATTTCTATGCAGAGTATACTTGGCTAGTTTAGACTCTTCTTTACACCAATGGGAACCAATCAAACTAGGAACATGTACACCATCATTGAGACCAGCAGTACCTTAGAGCAGCACTCTGTGTGACATCACTTAGCATTATCACGCCACTTCACGGCTTGTAAGATTTAGTAGTTTGTATAGTTGACACTAGAAAAGCTCAGTTTAGCCATAGTCCATTTCCCTCTTCAAAGACCCAAACCCATATGAGATACACAGGTACCAATATCACTCTTGTAACAAATGAAAATGGTAGAGCAGAAGTTGACAGATATGACACTTAGGGCAAGAGCATGTCTGTTTCACCTGTAGGCCATTTGTGAAGCCCACTTAGCCGTGTAGTCGCTTCATGAGGGGGGGTGAATTTTGGTTTGTAGTCTAAGTGCCACCTTTTAAGTAGTCTAATGTATTTCTCACTATGGATTTTTATCTGGAGGGAGAAAGTGGCTTGTACTTAACCAGCAAGTAAAATCAGCAATGCATTGTTTTCATGAGACACAAGTCCGCATGGGGTAAAGGCAGCGTTCAGAGGAATGTTACATACTAGTGCTATACATGTGTACTTTGTCCTCTAAGACCGAATACAAACATTGTGTTCACACAGTATAGAAAGGCTTACACATAGAGGGAGGTCTACTGGGACAGCAGTCGATAAGAATGCAGGCAGGGGGAACCCAGCCATCATCATCTTCTGTACTGTGGACATGAATTTTGTGGTCTTTGGAATGTCAGAATCATCGCTGCAACATAAAAAAACCACACTACCCCAATATTTATATTATATTTACAAATTATTTTCATGTTACAATATTTTATAACTATCTTAAAAAACATGACCATGGCTAAAGGTCACACATATTATTTTTTTGTTTTTAGTTCAATAAATTATTACACTATTGGATTACTATATTATTTTTTTTTGGTCACGTACAGGTATAGCTTATTAAATGAAATTGTAAAATGGGAGACAGGTAATGGTTCGTCTCCATATGGCAGTAGTGTAAAAATGACACTGTGCTGCTGTTATGTGGAATGGAGGAAGAGCTGTGTGCAGTCAACAATAGAAAAAGGCCAGGTTGGCCTCCATCGCTGCACTGGTGGCTAACGGCGCAGTAACCACCAGTCATAGGTCCTGCTGTAACATTCTTTTGGATTATTGCTTTAGAAAATCCTGGTGTTCATAAGTTATTACAGCAAACTATTAACTACTGAAAGCCAGCAGTGACTGGAGACACTGAGCTCACTACAGCTAACAGGAGGAGGTTGGCTTGACGAGAAGTGGGTTTAATGATCGACATGATCGGGTTTAATGTGGGAAGAGGCTACAAAGAAAGCAAGGAAGCAGCCACTGGCTGTAAGTAGAGAGGGAAAAGCTGCATGCTGATGGATGCTATGTTAATATATAGCCAAAAAATTGGAAAAAAAAAAAACCAGTAAATCGGGTAATTGGATTTGAGGATTTTTTCCAGCTCTGTATTACAAAGGGAAGTTGTGCTTGCTAGTAACAATAAGATTTTCTTTGTCGCTCTCTCTCTCTCTCTCTCTCTCAAGACCTATTTTGTTCATTTTGCAGCAATTGAAATTCAAATCAAAATGAATGAATAGGGGGGTCAGTCCTCCTAAGCCGCAGTGTAAGTGCCCAATGAGTGTCTTGTGGTTCATGGCTGTGTAACAAGCAGCTCCAACCAGTATTTCCCTGGCAGTCTCACCCTATTTAAAAAGTAACCGAACAGGTAGGAAATGGAGGTCAGACCTATGGCGTCTGTGTGGTTCCGCAGCGTATACCGTAGCTTGGTGAAGTTACACAACACGGGCGCGTGGGTGGAGATGCTTACATGACAAACCCCTAACACTCGTACACAGGCCCACGCATGCCCCACTCCTGTCACTTTTGAGTCCATATGGTAATAAATAGAAGGGAGTCCAGCTCAAGTGGGGTGACGAGTTCTAGAACAGATTTGTCTTCAGGGCGTTGGGTTTCCGATGGAAGCTGGACAGCACCCCGGCGAAGGGTCCGGCCATACTGTCCGCGGGCTGCCAGGCCTTGAGCAGGTCGGAGCCCTGGGGCCCGGCGGGGGTTATCCCGGCGCCGGCAGAGCCGAGGCTGGGCCAGCTGGGGGTCTTGAGCCCCTGGTGCACAGAGGAGGAGGAGGTGTTGATGAAGCCGGCCCCCGCCGCCGAGACGGGGCTGGGGCTGAGGCTGCTGCCGGGGCTGCCCATGTTGCCCGAGCTGGGGAGGGACGCCGTGCTGTCCGGCGTGGGGCTGCAGGTGGACTCTTTGGACTCGTCGTCTTCGGACGAGGACCTGGCCTCGCCTTTCTTGGCGTTAGCGTTGCCGTTGCTTCCCGCGGTGCCGTTGCCTCCCTTGGAGTTGGCCGCACGCTCCTGCTTGCGGAACTTGGCGCGTCTGTTCTGGAACCAAACCTGCAAAAAAAATCCCAACATGGCTAAGTATAAGCAAACACCACATTGTTACAAATTTACTTTGTGGTCTAATATACTTATTTTTTACATTTAAAATGTATTTCAGAAGAAATGCATGTTGATCAGCAAGTTCAAATAAAATAGCAGTGATTTTTTTTCTTTGCGTAACTTTCTCTTGGTGGCAGCTCACCTGGACTCTGGCCTCCGTGAGGTCGATCTTGAGCGCAAGTTCTTCTCTCGTATAGATATCCGGGTAATGCGTCTCCGCGAACACTCTCTCCAGCTCCTTCAGCTGCGAGCTCGTGAACGTCGTCCGTATGCGTCTCTGCTTGCGCTTTTCGTTCAGCCCCGACGGGTCGGAGAAGAATTTGTAGGGCACTGAAAAAGAAAATGACGATGTAAGATGAAATATGTCACGAACAAAAAATCCTGCAGCTTTGCTGCCGATGCAAGAATTTCATCGGTGAATAATACTAATTTTGGCAGCCTGCTTATTATAATTATTCATTGAAATATATATTCACAATAATGTGTTTTATCATACGAACTCCTCGTAAAAAATTGATGAAAATAATTCCCGTTTCCAAATTTTCACTCCTAACCTAAAAAATGCAACAATAAAACAAACAAAAATAAATGCAAACAAAGCATTTTTACTTAGTTTTGGCACGACACATTGCACGTTGCGCTAAAATAAATAAATATAAGGAATGTCTCAAAATTGTTTTCAAGATAAACATTGGTTAAGATTAACATGATGAATTCATGAAATGACTTGGCAAAGTGAATAATTGAAACTGTCTCAGTATTATTGCGAAACACGTTCACGACTGTACTCAGTCGAATGAATATTTGTATGTCAGAGAAATACCAAGCACACAAGAGGAAGAAATGCCATTTTTTATTTTAAGGAAATTGCATGTGTACATTTTGGTCGTATAATGGAAATAGAAGACGAATGGGAATAATTTCCAAGTGTAAAACGTGAAGACCCAGATGTGTTAAATATGTGCAATCCTAAAGTCATTTCAATCCCAGTGGTAGTTCAGAACCGCAGAGAACTGTGTATATGCAGTATATCATAGTTCTAATTCAACATAACACAGAAATGTATCAAACTGGATGGGGATTGATCAAAGTGTCCCGCTAATGACATCTTTCATCTCTTGACATTTGGGTTACGTTAACCCCTACACTTTTGTCTATATTCAGAGATTAATGCATATTCACTAGAATAATAAAATGATCTCTCTATGTGTTTATATTAGTCGAAACCAAATTAGGATAAAATTAAGCCCATGAAATCATTTTGGATGAAGGGCAAGTTAACCATTTAGCTGTGGTACAAACAGGCACAATTTTTTCCAAAATGGAACATTTTGTGTTTTGAACGATTGGAGTTGAAGGTGATTTAGTACGTTAGCCACATGGTGCGCTCAATATGTTTGTGATTTCACGTTTATTAAATCCACTTTGCTGATTTTGTCTCACAGGGGTTTTGATAAACATACAAATATAAAGTGGTTTTACATTATCTCTTGGAATCACGAGGATCTTAATTTTGGCTTTAGAGCTATTGATGCAAAGATGAAATAATGACATACTCAACTTTACTCAACTATAATTTCGACTACAGGTTCATCTTCGAGTAGAAGATTTCTGTAACTCACAGAAGCGAAATGTACGCCCGATAGCCTAATTGGATCCCTTTATTTAATTAAGATGAGAGAAATTAAAGGGTTTACCTGTGGAGTACGGAGCAGGTTGGTGATCTCGCAATGCGCCGAGCGTGCAGCTACCCGTGCTGAGCGGAGGGCAGCCTGGGTTGGCCCCGAAACTGGTCCGGATGGGGTTGTATTGAAAAGTGTTGGCTTGACTGCACGAGTTGAAGTCCGCATAGGCCGACGCTTCCATCGCAGCCATGCAAGAGTCGTAGGTGTTCAGGTAAGAGTAATCCATTTTGTACATGGAGAGACTGCAAAGCGAACTCTCAAGCGAGCGCTTTTCAGTGGGCGAAAATCTCTTGAACACGCAAAGACGGGGTGAGATCAGGGCGTAAAGGGATAGTCCAACTTTTATTAATTGCTAAGACCCCTGATCTGGGCTGTCGTCTTCGGTACCGTCCAAGTTGGTCAGTTAATGCTTTTCCTCAGCCTTTCTGTCCTGACAGCGCTTGCTCTCTTCTCCCCTCCCTTCTCTCCTTGTGCAAACCCTTTTTCTCTTGCGCTTCACGCATCCACGTCCGTCGCGCTCCGGTCCCTGACTGCTCACCGCTATCCCGAGTTCTGTTAGAGAGCGCACTGCTCCGCCTGAGCGGCTCGTGGTGTGTTTATAATAAACTTGGCAGTCGAGGAGACAATAGCGAGGCGGTGGTCTCTTTACATGACAATATCTCCCTAGTCTATTGGGGGGCATCACTAGTGGACAGCCCCCTCCCACTTCTCATGCATTACTAATTCACCATTAACCCTTTCAGCCAAACATCTGCATGGAACGTTTGATATAATAATATCTGTAATGAAACGTATTTTCGGACACGTATTTTTGAAACGTATTTTTGTACGGAATGCATGGATAAATTCGCAAAGTCACATTTTTCCATTCAAGTCAACCTTGCAGGTTCGGACTTCATATTTTCCTTACATTTTAACTATCTTGCTGTCGCCTGCTGATATAAGATGTTTCGTTGGCGAAGTCAAAACCTGTTGAAGGAATCTCTGTCGAAATAGTACATTTTAAAACGTGATATTCGGTGTATCCCACCTGCCATAAAAGCAATGACGTCGGTAAATTGGTTTAAATTGTTGTTCAATATCATCGAATGTGATACGAACACATTTAATCGCCCCTCAGGCAATAACAGTTTAATGGTGTAAAGGAGAAGAAGGAAGCCCACCCAGTCTTCGTTAAAACGACATAAACCCCCTGTTACCGCTTTTGCTTTTGGTCTTTGTATGAGATAATGGATGATCGGTCGGCCTATGCTAAATAAGTAATTTGAAGATAATCTAAATACACAAACAAAGTGTCCAGACACTCCAAGATGGGCTGCGCTCCTGGGTGTTCAAATATCAACCTTTTAATTTGTACAATTATTTAGAGGATTTTAGGTTGCGGAAAGTGCATAATATCTTGCAGTTTTTAAATTTACCAAATTAATTTAAAGCATACTAAATTAATTGACGGGACTGTGTGTTTTCGTTCGGAATAATTCAATGAAATGCTGTTGTACTAAAACAACAATGAGGTATCCAATGTGTCTTTTATCGCATTAATATTGTTTAACAGACGAGTTAATTCTGAACACGATTTAACCCGTATGAACTCTCAATTACCTTAATTTTTGTTTAGGGCAGTGTTTGCGGACTTGCGTAGTGTTACGGTATGAAACCGTATAGAGTTGGTACAACAATATGGTACAATTCTTCAGGCACCGTCATTACCATTAATTATTTCTTTCAACAGCATGCACATAACAGTTGTTCCAAAAACTGCAGGAAATCATCAAAGCTCTCTATCTCGTACACTCTTAAAAATGAAATGAATGCATTTATGTCAATTACTTGAGTATTACAAATCGAATATAGGCCTATTTTAAATTGTACTATCATAAGCTATTATTTTTAATACGGAGTGACAGAAAACACAAACTTAAATAATGTTGTGCCGAGACGTTTTTTTAATGGCAGTGGCCCATGTTTCATTCTATAAACTTTTAATAAAATTTTATTTCAATGTAGTTTTATATATTGTCTTTAATTTTCATGGGAATACCTGTTGCACATGACACGCTTTGAGACGTAAACTAGTTTTTTTTAAAGATCAGGTAAAGTTCTCTTTTTATTTAATTCAGAATAAATTAACTAACATGTTAAGGCGCACTTGAACAGGCATACAGTTTAGTTAACTTCCCTAATCATATTAAACATTCAAAAGGGAGCGATGTAGTTGTTTATAAATGATAAAACAATATCACCTGCTTAATTACATCTATTACAAATGGCTGAAATGTATTGGTAAACTTGTTGTTCAAAGACAAATAGCAGTGACACGGAATCCTCATTCCGCTCCTCGTTCTCATCATGTCCATCTTTCCTTAACTCAATCTGCGTTCTGTTCCTCGAGCCAAACTGGAACGTGCCGGAGCCTAATTTGATGCTGTGGTGTTCACTGCACACGGGGCAAAGGGAGTCCTTGTCTCAATCAGGTCCTCGTTTCGATCCCGTTCTATTGTTTTCCCCTCGTTTTTCTCTTTTTAAAAGCACTGGAACCAGTCATAGATCTGTGTGCCTCTTTGGTCGTAACCAGGTTAGACACGGGCTGCCTCCAGCAGGTTTGTCACGGCGAATTTGGATAATTCGAGATTGAATAGCCGGCAAACCAAAGAGACCCCCTCAACCTATCAGACTCAATCCATCAAGAAATATATCACATGCATACATTATTTCACTTTATTTCCAAAATATGTAGCACTGCTATATATTTAAGATTGTGTGCTATAGCGCCGCAAATTATGTTCTGAATAGCAACAAGTTGTGTTGCTCTGCTTTGTGTCAACAGAATTTTCGGAGCCATTACACCCTGTAAAGTTAATCTCGATATATTCCAACACCACCGAGAAAATAAACCCTATAAATATTATCCCCCTTGGAATATCCCAACACTACTTTTATCGCCCATACTTAAATATGCGTATGTATGCATGCATGTATGCTGATCTGTACCGCGAAAATTTTGACAAGACAAAAAAAAATTGTTGAGGGGTGTTAATTTGTTTAATGGTAGGACTTTTGGAGTGCAAATGAGTGTGTGGGTTGACACAGAGACAAAAATGACCAGTACATGATCAACTTCATATTTATTGGCAAAAATCGCAAAGTATAGGTATTATTAAGCGTTAAACGAACGAGTATATGGTTATTCGGCTCACGATGAGAATGAAGAAGATCTGTTCTTACGTGCAGTCAGCGCGACCCCCCGTGTGTATTAGAGGAAAAATTGATATGAGCTGGCTATAGGAGGAGTAAGGCTTTCGAACTATTCTTTCTCATCAATTTCAAAGACCTTAATAATGCTTAAAATATATACATAAAAACCGAAAAGTCATGAATACATGTCTGAATTCAAACTGAAACTGTCAAACAGATTGGCTTATATCCTTATATTAACAACATAGTGAAGACAAATTATAAATTTAGCCTACAATTAATTAAAACGAATGAATAATGTGCTGTTGATAATTTTCAGTGTATGTCTTCACTTTCTTTGTTTTATTACTATCCTATTTGATTTCCAGCATGATTCGATTCGCATTTAAAAAAATACATTTGACGGCTTATAATAGAGGGTTATTTATTCTGACATAAACAGGACCGTTTCTCAAAATAAGAAAGACTGAATTCATTATGTTCTGATTCATTACTGTTTATCCCGTGAAATCGACGACTGTTTAATCATTATATGTTTAATTGTTGGCAGCTTATTGCAATCAATAGTATTGAAATCAGTATGGAGATATTAAAACATATTTTGTAGACATTTTTATGTCGATTATCTTGTCACTGCTTTTGGATCACAGTGAAAGGACATATTTAATCCACCAGCACATGAAAGAGGATAAATGACTGTTTCAGCACCTTGTCAATGGACAGCGGCAATGGACAGAGATTCAAGATTTGTAATGGCATATTCTTGGGAGTTCTGTGAGTGACATGTAAGATTCATGTATGGCCTCGTCCTCAATGTAAAATGTATGGGCTATTGGTACATGCAGAAAAAAAAAAACAAATAAGAATGAGCAAGACTGAAAAACAAAGTCTTGATTCCATAACCGACAGTGTTATTTGTCCTCAGAATTTATTAGCGTCAGATCATCAGAATTGTTTTAATAAAGTTAAACAATGCTACAGAATAAAATTGGAGATTAAATGTACGATAGAATACAAATATGTAAGTAATATAAGGGATTTGTTTAATAAATGTAGCCTAAACTTTACTTTAAATTTGATAACCAGCCCTAACTATAGTCTCATTTTGCGAGAAACAGTCTTAGTTTAGGACTACATGTGAGGCTATTGATAGAAACAGTAACTTTGTGAATGGAAAAAAGGAATAGACAAAGTTACATTGAAATTTAGGGGTAAAGATTTGGGTAGGTCCATATTTACACTTTTTTGTCTCATTGCAAAGTTTGGTACTAATGATATTGCTTTCGATAATCGCTTATTGTCTTCCCAAATACGAAATTATTCTCATATCAGAGGATATTGAGCTTTCATTCTATGACCGATCCGTTGTCCTCTTTTCTTCAGCGGCAGTTCTGCGTGTCGCCTAAACGCGTTACAGTCCTCCTCGCAGTCATCTCTATACAGATCCATACCCCCGGGACAGAAACCAGCTTTAGGCCCCCAACATCCATTCTTTGAACCCAGGTTGTTGCTGCCTCATCCATTTCTGATCCCTCATGCTTACTTCCATTACCCCTTTCCATCTATCCGTCACTGCACTGCTTGCTCCGTCTCATCCATCTTCCCCCGCTCCCCTACCCTACCGCTTCATTAGGGCAATCTGCATTCACAAGCGATCGGTCATAGTTCTGTCACCCCTCCTATGCATTTCCATCCCGGGTAGGAGTCGCTTGTGAGACGGACCTCTTTTTAATGGGTGGACGATCGGAAACGATTAATGTCACTAGGATGAAAAAAGAGAGAGAAAACTAAACAAAATTTAATTACTCCTTTGGGAGGAGTCTTGTTTTCGTAGAAAAAATCATATTGATGGGCAAGTAAAAATATTTCGTGTGCAATTGAAATATTGATAAATTGCATAATTAAAATAATGCCAAAGATTTATTCCCAATAAGAACGCACATAGCATATTTACAAATACAATCACTAATAAATATAGAATGATATTTCTTAAATATTCATTTCATGTTTTGGAAACTAAAGGAATTACGTAAATCCAGATTTTTATTCTCAGTTAAAGACTGGGCTGTCAATCTTCTGTCTCGAGGAGGCTCTCGTGACTTTTGTTCCCGCCTCTATTTACACGAATACCATGAATTAGAATGGTTTCAGTAATGTTTCCGTTAATCGCCAATGAATTTTAAACTCCAAGTTAAAACCCCATATTCTTTCAGTTCCCCTGCGCGAGAGAATTAGCCTGGATTAAGACCCATTTTCAAGACAAACACTTGGGCAGCAGTGGATTTGAAAGTCTGATGGTACTCTCTCTTTGAAGGGATTAGGTCACCCGTTGGTACGGTGTTCAACACGAGTAAAGGTCGCTGCTCTTTTCGCTGAGTTTCGAAACAGTATAACTTTTCCAGCAAACAGAGTCCCTGACACAAACGCAGATGGACTTTTTCCCCTTTGACATTTTCTGCTTTGCCGAATTGCCGAGCACTCCGCTGTTTTTGCAAAACCGCCAGTAGCCTAATCTTGCTAACACAGACAACGACAATCATTTTTTTACGGGCAGACTACGTCAAAACTGATCGTAGGCAGACTTCGGAAAGGTCAAACTTGTTTTAATTTCAGATAAAATTACAGACAATCCTGTCAAAAGTTGGACTAACCCAAAAATAAATTGCGTAGCCTAGCTCATTCGATACTATATTTTCAATAAAAATTGATACAGGGTTTTTTACAATTTCGCCGACAGCCTGCAAAATCATCAGCCTTGAAATTGTGTTGAAAAAAGGGTTAAATTCAAATAACTCGTCGCATGATAGTCTATGTGTGTTGTGGTATTGCTGTATGACGCCAGTCATTGTATTTCCCCCATTCTCGGTGTTCACGAATAGGACCTCTGACATTTTAAAGAAGTGTAGGCTATTTCGTGTGCATTCTGTACAACAGTATTTTATGTCTTCAAAATTAAACGCTTGAGCACCTATTGCGTATTTTGCATGCAATACAGCCACCCGAGAAACAAACGATTGAATTGGCTAAAATGTAAAAGCTTTAAAAAGGGAACTCTGAGAAGAACAGCAGCAGCAGCAATCCCGAGAGAATCTGTTTCAGAACCATTTCCACCCCCTCTTCCCAGCTGTATAACCTAAAATACTCCAGCAGAAAAACAGCAGCTTCTCCAAACACGATAATTAGATCAGAGGATCTGGACCCACTCTTTGAAAGGCAGGCCCAACTGGCGGGGCGCTGGAGTTGTGGAAAGTTAATTGAATTAAGTTTCCTCTAAACTAATTAGGCAGCAATCTGCCACGCGAGCTGTCCCAGAGCAAGATTTGAATTAGGGAGAATGGATTTTTTTATTCTAAAAAAGAGGACGGCTTGTTGGGGTCCTTTCTTTTTTTAACTAACAGGTTGGTCACCATGTCGTAATTGTACGAGTCTGTCAACCAGCTAATTCCTAAACGGGTTCGTTTTTATCCCGGCTCTTCTTCTGGCTCCCTTGTTAGCTGTCACAAAAATGACAAGGAGCATCTTGTTCTGAAGGCATCTTCATTTTAATTATTATACCTGTGATCACTTAATATTTTCCTTTGTGCTTTTCAAAATAAACCAGCAAACAGATCCTTGAATTTAGCCTACCCATTCGTAGGGTGTATGTAGCCTACATGCGTATCCTCTAAAATACCTCTTTTGTTCCTTTCCTATGTTATGTGCTACACACAAATCGTACAGAGCCCCCCTTTACCTCACCCCCGGGTGCAAAGAGATGGCATTCGGCAGGTAATGAACGGAGCCACAGATATAGACAGAGTAAAGAGCGCCCGCCTTAATGGTTTCAGAACGGCAAGAGAATGTCAAATATACCCCGAAAGAGTCGCGAGACCTTAATTTGCTGAAATCTTTTTTTGTCCTCGCCTCTATACGCAGCAATGCAATTTCACCTCTAAAGAGCAGGACAGTAATGGTTAATCGATTTCTCCTCCCCCGCCCCTGGCCCTATGGGACCAGAGTGGAAGAAGAACAGAACAGAACACGTATGAAAATATCTTGTTAAAAGTGTAGACACATATGATAATAGGAGCATACATACGGGGCGGAATAATAGTATTGCTGTCACAGTAATGCACGTCGAAGACCGCTGAGTGTTCACTACTTGAAATAATCACAAAAAGCAGACTTCTGTGGTGCTGAGATGTGTAGGTATGTGCAAACTTGAGAACTATAATCGTGGTATATCTGTGAAGTTAAAGAATTCTACAGAATAAAATTGCAGAGCAAATGTACACTTCAATACTAATATGTAAGCCATAAGTAGGTGAGGTTTTGCAAACTCAGGCATACCTACTGAGAAAACAGAAGGGAGGGAGAGGGAAGACACACAGAGTATAAGGCATGATACATATACATAATGCTTTATGAGATGTATAAAAAGAAAAAAACAGATTACGATCAGACTGGCAGAGGAATTGATTTAATCACCCATAAGCAGTAGTTTACATAATACAACACAGCCAGGAACCTGAATGGTTATTATTTGCAAGATACTACCGTTACTACTATTACTGCTACTAGGCCTACTGCTAATGATAATGATGTTATAAGTCAATGCTACTGCAACTACTGCAAATAGATTTTACTTGTACTGTGCATTTCACTCATCAAAGCTATTTAAAATGTCCACAAATGTGACAATCTGTACAACAAGTCAACAGCAGACTTGGTAGTTGACATAAACTAGTTGTTATTGGTTTTCCCTCTAATCTTGAAAACATCTGTCACTGCACTCAACATCAGCAAAGCACCTATGTGTATGTGTGTCAGTGCCATTTTTCTGCCCACACTGAAGAGGAGGGATTAGGTTATGCTGGAGGAGGGAATAGGGGTGGCAGAGCGTATTGCCTTAGCAAACCGCTAAACCTATTGCTGACAGCCTCTTCTAATGAAGCCCTTCTCACTCTTGCAATAACTTAATTCACTATTTACTTTCATTACTGGAATGACATTTTCCTAGTAACGCAATATGAGTAACATCATATGCCCACCCTGGCACTCTCTCCCACAGTAAACAAAGCAACGGGTCTCCTCTCAGGTGCAGGTTTGTTTTCAGTTCACTCGCTCGCAATTCAATCACCAAAATTGCATGGAATATAAATAGTGTGAGAGGCAAGGCTCTTTGGAATAACCCCCACCCTCCTTCTCTGCCACATCTTGAACAGGACGTGCACTTATCCAAGTTGTCTTTAACCCTGTTAATACTGGAGGTTGATGAAAGGACAGACAGTTTTAAAAAGATGCAACCCTTACATAGCATGTAGCAAAGTAGGGGCAGACAATTTTCATCATTGTGAAGAAACACCCAAAATTTTTTGAGACTTACTGTTAAATCAGCAACCAACACCTTGAAAACCTGCATTTGGTTTCATAAGAAAATGAATTACATACAGCAACCCTTGCAGAGGAGAGGAAACCAAGAGATTCCACATGCCTTTGAACAGTGGTTATACACTTCTGGTGTACAGTATTTCTTCCAGACTTACACATTGCATTAAAGACCAGTTTGTCTGACAGTATTTATTGATATATCCCTGTTCAGAGCTAATGTCTGTCTTCCCATAATTCTGAAATATTGATAGTGCTCTTTTGTGAGCATTTGTTGAGCAAGTTTTTTCAGTTCTCTGAGCAGATCACCTTTTCAGAGAGCATGGGGAAGGGTGACAGATTAAGTCAGGATGATGATGGTAGGTGCTTGGGGAGAACGTGGAAACAAAACATTCAGATGCCACGGTCCCTTAGGACAAGGGCTGACCCTACCTGACCACAACAGCAGATCAAGAGGGCCATGTTGAGGAGATGCATTCAGGAATAAGAATATAAAACAAAACAAAACAACAAAAATAATACCCATTCCCTCATTGCACTCATAGAACAAAACATAGACCAGATTTAAGCAGTGAAGCCAGTGGTGAAGATGATGTAGTCCTTCCACATCCCAAAAAGGTCTGAGGTGGAATGAAATCTACAGAACCACCATAGCCCCCATATAAAGATTCCCCTTTCAGAAATTTACCCGCAAATTCGAAGTATCTCTCTCTAGCATTCAGATAGCATTCTGACAGATATGTCTGTAATTTCAGGAGCCAGAGAAAGTCAATCAGGTACCTATGTTAATCAACTAAAAATACATACAAATTCAAAAAAACATCTGAAGTTCCAAGGCTCAACAGCATTCAACATAGCATATAGTGTTATCTAGACCCATTTACTGTGTTCAGGCAGTGCACAAGTATGTTCCTATGGGGTGTAATATAAGTACATTTTCCATGCTGTTACTGTGTTGCACAGTGGTTTGGGGTGTCCATGTAATGTCCTTCCACACTGTCCGCAACGCTACGTCAGCTAGCATGTGTGTGCGCCTGCGGGTGACTGTGTGTGTGTGTCAGTAGCTGGGGGGTCCAGGCAGGCTGCAGGAGGCAGAAGGGAATGCAGCCCTTTTTTTCCCCATGCTAATTCCTCCCCACAGGAAGACAGTGTGTTCTACATTTGTATGGAATGATGCTGAGAAAGAGCGGAATGCTCCTCCTGCATTCCCGCCCGCCCCCCTTCCGGCTCCACCGCCCCCCCTCCCCACCCCACCCCACCCCAAACACACGTCCCACATTCTGCCCCGCATTCCTGCTACATGTATACCCTCCGCACAGCATGCCACGGAGGCAACCTGGAACTGGCCAGCAATGCCTGCAGATTAAAACTAGGGATCTTTGGACACAAGGAAGCAAAGCCTGCCCCAAGAAACGAATCAGAAAATCAGAGACTTAGCTGCTTTGGTCTGTGGTTTATTTCACTGCGTGGATACAAGGTGGCAAAATGTTTCCACAACATTATTTCTTTACATGGTCAACATGCAATGTGTCAAATATATAAATAAGTACAATAAACTCAGTTTTTATATTATATTCTTTTTCCACTTTTACTGTGTTCCTACACCTGTCTGCACAACACAAATGCTACTGTACAACCTTGTAACATTTAGACATAAAGGCTGAGTGTATATTTTTACCATTAATCATTTATTTACTCTATAGGTTTCTCTGTAGCATTTTTATATCAAAATCATTATAACATTTTTGTTGTTGACAAAAATGTATGTGTAAATAAATTAATTCTTCACACTTCACATTTTAAACTTAACTTGCATCTGCTGGTGCTTCCTGTGCAGACAAAACTGACTATGTGTCCCTACAACATTTAACTCTAGCACCTTCGTCTCAAGCTTTTCACTCCTTTAAGCAAACTTCGAAGACTCTGCAATACTACTGGGGTTTCTACCATTGTGGCTCTAAATATATCTATATCTATATCTATATATCCATAAATATCCACTTTCTTTCTATGTAAAAAAACATAATAGCTGTTGTTCTATTGCATTTGTTCCTCCAGACCCTAGTTTTTACAGCATCAGAGACCATGGATCATGTCTACTGCAGGTACCACAATGAGAGGAGACACGCCGAGGGCTGTTGGGGAGGCAAAATGAAGCAATGCACTTGGTTTATGGGATTCTGCTTCCCAATGACACATCGCATCTGTGTGCATCTGGGAGGGATCTGGTGAGACTGAAGCTTCTCTATTTTACCATTTGCACCAGAAACGAGACATTTATATGGCACTGTCCTCTGGATCAGAGATGGCATTGAGGTGTGGCAGTGGCTGGCTGGGGCATTAGGACACAGTTCCCTGCTGGGGGTTACTGTTGGGCTGAATGGCTATATGCTTAGGATGCCCTTTGACTTTTGGCGTGGTCAGTGAAAGTAGGCCATCTCCTCCGGGTTGAGAGGGGGCCGGATGTCCAGCTTACGGGAGGAGCTGTCCGCTCCCACTATATCCAGGCGGAGGCTGGGCGTCCCCCGGCCTTCAGCCTGGCTCTCCTGGCCCTCGAGGTCGGCCCCCACATCCACAGAGAGACGCAGAGTGCAGCCCTTGGGAAGAAGCTCTTGCTCATAGGCCGCAGCCAGCTGGTTTACCACACGCCGCTCCACCTGCACGACAAGCAACCAATCAACTAATACATCAAGCTGGTTTACCAAGTACTGCTTCTCCTGTTCCACAGAGACAATTACTTTAGGCAACGGTCAACTGGGAGTCCTACGGAGTGACATTCTGGTAAGCAGCATGTTGTCAGCATACCAGTGGTATCATGACCAGGAGGTTGTGCAAAGACTACAGGGGCACAGTGTTGCAACAGTGAACTTTAAGACCCAGCCAGACATGATATGTAAAGACATCAAAATAAAAAGAACTGGAAATGCCTATATGGAATGTGACAATGAATGTTGTGCCCACACAACAACCCTCTGCCCCACACTGGATGGCTGCACATACCTCATGTTTGATGGAGCGTGCTCCATAGTGCAGGTTGTAACCCCCAGCAAGCAGGTCCAATACCGGACGGTCCCACAGCAGGGTGATGTTGTGCCTCTGCTTAGCCTGTAGGGTGAGGAAAAGAGGTGGTCACAGACATGGTCAAACAGCACTGCCTGTGTAAAGTGCCATTCTGATATTTCTTATGCTTGTGCTTGTATCCTACTTACCATATATGCCAAAACAGGTGCTAGTTCACACTTGAGAATTAGTGGAATCCTTAAATGTTTCATGTATTTATGATTTTTGATTTGTATTTCAATTGGGATAAATTAGCTTTTTATCTAATTGCAATTAATCAGAACTTTAGAGTAAATCTAGGACACCGTGGGGGATGATTTCTTTGGTTATATATATGCACATCTGTATCAGCACATAGGCACAACAATCAGAGATGAGTCAGCCACTGGACCTACACACAGCTGCCTGTCAATGAGCTCCCACGACAGGGCAACCCGACAAAAAAAATGAAGTTACATTAATATTTAAATATGTATGAAAGCCCAAGACGTTAAGCTCTCTAATTTGATTTGGTTGTCGGAGCAGGCGATCCATTATTGATCTAAATGCGCTCCACGCAGCAGGCCATAATGTCAGCAGCCCCTGGCCTGGGCGGCTCGCGGCTGCGGCAGCGGAGGAGGGAGCGATCGCACTGTAAACACACAGCGCTCCTCTCGCCTCTGGCGTTTATCATCACACAGCCTTTTAACCTCAGGATCTAGTATTTTTATTAGAAAAATAAAGTTTCTATCTCAAACGGTACCACACCCTTTTGCACATGTGTTTTTGAAGAGTGACAGGTACTGTGGCTCAGTATTGTTCTGTGGACTGCCTATTTACTGTACTCTTCCCAGGGATTCTACCTCAGGACAGACAACCCCAATGAGGACAATTACGTTTTTCTATCTACCTATCATTTTTCATCTCTTTCTGTCTGTCTACTCCAGTGCTTCAAAAAGAAGTATACATCTGTCTTTACGCTCAGCTCTTCTTACTCTTGAAGCTACATGTCAGACACAGATGAGCAAAGCCATCTGCCAGCTGTGTAGGCCAGTGCAGAGAGGGGCAGCCTAAGGGGGGCTTTCACACAAAGAGCTCAGCTATAGAAATGTCTGACAAATAAAATGCAGGTGCCACTGGAAATGTATTTTGTCATTAAAGAATAAGCAGAAGGATGAGTATGAATAAGGTGTCAGGGTGCGCGGTAATCGCGGGAAGGGACACCACGGCCTACCTTCTTGGCCCAGAAGTTTAGCTCCTTGCTGACCAGCTGGATGAGCTCAGAGTGGCAGAAAGGCAGGAAGTACACAATCTCATTGATCCGACCGAGAAACTCGTCCCTCCTGAACTGCGCCTGAGAACACAGAATATATATGTTTCCCCCTGCCCATGTAGTTGAATCAACAGGGGAAATGACTATGTGCTGAGAGCGGGGGTACCTTCAGAATGGGTCGAATGACGTCCTCCTTAAACTGCTTCGAAATGGTGATTTTGTCACTTGCCTGCACATCGCCTGCATGGGGAGAAACACCGAGAAGGTTATTAGTCAGATATACAGTAGGAATAGCAAGCTCAGGGTTTGCAACAAATTCAATGGTTTAATGTAATTAAAGTACTATATGCAAAATGTCATTAACAACTGGTGTCAGCCTTACAGATGTCAGTGAGACAATAAGCTGCCAGCAGTTATTGGCTTGAAAGCAGCTGCCAGCAGACATGAAACATGAGCTCCAACAAGGCCGGCACTGTGTGTGAACTGATTGCAGCTGGAAGCTAATCTTGGATTGTGGTAAATATTCTCTCTGCTTCTTTATGTCTCTGCTCACTCAGATTCTCTGCCAGCCGTCTCCGGCTCTGCTCCTGTGCTTCCTGCCGCAGCTGCAGTGCATGATGGGCAATTTCGTCACTCGCCACATTGGACGTCATGATGAAGATGGCATCTTTGCATTCGATGGTCTTGCCCTTTCCGTCCGTGAGCCTCCCCTGTGGGGCCAAACAGAGCCAAGCTGAGGAAATGAGGTTTCCTACAACATTTTGTAATTTTTCCATTTTCAAACTCTGTATGATAAGAAATGTATGCAGGTATAGATACAAATGTATAGGTATAGATACAAATGCATTAAGAAACACAGGCACAAATGCAAGCACTATTGTGTGTATGCACACATGCACTCTGAATCTCACAAATTTAAGCTAATATCTACATACAATGGGGTCCAATGTCCGAATCAAAAGAGAACTTAAACCTGAGAAACACCTGTTTTCCACTCACAGCTGAGACACACTTGGTCCTGTATATTTGACAGCATATTTTAAGGTGAGTTTAAGAGTCCCAGGGACAGCCCTGCACACTGTCCCTGTATAAAGCTGTGCTCTGTATCGTAACAGCACATGCAGTCACTGCTCTCAGAGGTGCACTCCCTGGCTGCCTGTGATTGGTGGAGACCCACAGCCCTGTTGGCCAGGGCCTCTAACTGTTCCCTGCGCTATTGATTTCCCGTTGCCGGGGAACTTTTAAGATCCACACACACGCAGCCTTTAAAGAACGAGGTGGTGATATCAATCCTTCTCATGGAGGGTTATTAGGAGAGTGAATCTCATGGCGGACAGCCATGAGAAGGGAGGATTGGCTTCAGGTCTCTGCTGGGCGAAGGCGGGGCCAATTGGGGGGTGACGGCCAAGATGGACCGGGGCCCCTGCTGGTGTCATCGGGTACCGTGCTGCCACCTACACACTACAAGCCTGAGGAGTGCCTTTGACTTGTTACTGCCGTCTCTGTTGTAATGGATGAAGTTGATGGTACACCGCCCACACTGATTGATGTGATAACTGGGGATTTTTTATTTGCTAGGGAAAGTGCCAGAGAATCTGGTATCTCAGGTTTCTTCAACCAAAAGCTTGTGTAGTAATCACTGCTGGAACCCAGAGGGATGTATGTGTGGATCCTAGGCACAGCAGTGCTGTTGCTCCATTAAGCAAGGTGAAACTTAAACTGTTTCAGTCAGTACGTTTTATAAGCAGCCAAGGTACAAATATGTATTGATGTTACTCTGGATAAGAGTGTCTATTAATCACAGTTAAAGAAGTAATAAAGCATCATCCTCCTACATCCTGCATTTTTCGCTTCGTTTAATGAAGGAGGCAAAATATGAATTCAACTGTAAGTGAATACCTTTGCTTATATTAACTCCCTAAAGATGTAACATGAGCACTTTAAGTTTTTCAAGTGAGAGGTGGTAAATTTAAGAAGACCCTAACGTTTTAGGAAGAATAACATTGTGTGGCAACCCCCCCTTTGGTCGAGCCAAGCACCTCATCAAAGAGCTGCAGCATTATGGTGAGCACGTCAGGGTGGGCCTTGTCCACCTCGTCAAACAGGACCACCGCATTCGGACACTGCTTTAGCTGCTTGGTCAGCTGTCCCCCTTCCTCATGACCCACATACCCCGGCGGGGAACCGATAAACTTTGCCACCTGATGAAAAACAGTGAGACAGATATAGGAAGGGCAATGTGGAGAGCAAAAGAGAGAGACAGAGAGGAGAGGGAGGGGGGAGCAGAAGCAAGGGAAATATTTCCATATTTAGGGAAGGAAAGAGAGAAAGAGAAGTGGGGAAAGGAAGGGGCAGAAGAAGGGAGAGAGGCAACAATTTGTAGGAGGAGAGATGACAGGAGAATGACAGATGAAAGACAGAGAGAGAAGACAGTGCAAATCAAACTCAAGGTCACTCTGTTAGAATTGGGTTAAATGGTTTATGACAGCAGTTCTGAAAAGGGTCAAAACTGACATCCCCCCAAGATGACAGAAATGACAGGCCAGCGCACTCAGGTACCCTACCAGGTGTCCTTTCCTAAATACCCATGCAGCATACCTCATGTTTTTCTTGGAACTCTGACATGTCCATCCGTATGAATCCCTGTGAACATAAATGCCAAGGCTGTCAGCTCTCTGTGAAAAAACCACGGTTTCACAGAAAATTGTGTGTTACACACAGCAGTGATGGTGAGCACACCTTTTTGACGTCTTTGTGCATGTATCGGGCAACTTGCTTGGCCAGCTCTGTTTTACCTGTGGAAAGAATATAACAGTGTATGAACAAACACTTCCCACATTCAACTCGCAAGGTCAGACATGTGACTTTCTGTTCAATTAACTACTGTAGACATTTTGTGGTACAAATGTAAAGTTGGTGTGCTGGGAAAATATTTTATGAGGAAGAATCTTACAGTGGAAGCATCTAAGTCAAGTAAGAAATGATAAACAGCTTCAGTTTCATATTGAATATCCCTTGAGTTGCCCTCATCTCTGTCTGTCAACATCAATATGTCCATTTCTGATACACAAACAAAAGTAAGAAAAAATCAAACGTAACAAAAATGACTTCATTTCAGTACTGCATGCAATTAATTTGTTGCTCTTCTCAAACTGCTGGAAAAGTAGACATGACAGAATCAATATAACTAAGGATATGGGCCTTCGAATCACTGGGTCCTCCTGGTAGAGGCAGATATCTGAGGGGGTGTGCTCTTATCTTGGCTGTCTGTCAGTTCTCTCTGTCAGCATCGTGCTGCAGTAAATGTAAAATATTCCTCTTATAAATTTTAATATACATATAGGGAAAGAACGGGACTTGTTGCTGCCCTGTTAAATATTCATGTCCCCTGGAAGAGTGAGTGTCACACAGTGCTGCAGGCTAGAGGAATATGAAAGCTCCGGCAATCTCCATAAATCTCCCAGCTTTATCGCACAAACAAACAACTTAACAGAGGGAGGTGTTTAACCCCCCCATAGACCAGGGAACAGGGTGATCAGTCTATGCCACACTCCTGTCAGCTCATTTCTCTACCCAGCCAACACAAGAGGCAAGAATGTCCATCCTGACCCTTGAAGGTTGGGGGGGCTTCAGTCTCCCAAATTTATGGAATTTGGATACTGGCTCATAAGGTAGAATTGTGCCTTGTCCATGGGCTGTACTTGTACATCAGTTATGAGCTCTGACCCCATTAGCCACTCAGGCTTGGGAACAGTTTACTTTACTTGTTGTGTTTTAGTAGACCTCAGTCCCAAAGGCAGGTGAGGATGGGATGTTAATTTGTTGTGTGCGTTTTCCACGAGATGGTTAGACAATCATCAGGTGACAGTTAAGAGAGTGACTGTAGCCTATGGAGCCAGTGCTGCTGTGCTGGTCACTTTGTGAGACTGAACAGGATTTGGCTAACTATTAGATTTGTGGACAAGTGGTACTGGTGAGAGCATGTAGACTGAGGCTTCACTGACCACATGAAGAACCATAAGCTGTCAGTTACTAACTTGTTCCAAAAATCAAGACTTTGCTCTTCAAAGCAAAATACAATGTTCAGATCTGCAAGTCTGTGATGACTCATGACGGCTACAGATTTTAGGATTCATGAGGCCTCATTGTCCCATAGCAAGTAGTAACTGTAAGCGGGCACCTCCTTAATAATATAAAAGAGTAAAGGAAAGACAACACCACTGACAGGAGAGGCTATTAGTGAGTGCAAGTGGTGAAGCCAGTTACCGATTCCAGACGATCCCAGGAAGAGGAAGACGAGGGGATGCTCTTCATCGTACCAGCCGTTCTCCTTCCTCCGGATGGCTGCCCGGGGCGACAAACAAACAAACAAAAAACAAAAGGGAGAAAAGGGAGATGGAGAGAGACAGGAGAGAGTCAGGAACAGCTGGTGGAAAAGCAGGGAAAAAGGACCTCTACAGCAGAATACATCAATGACACAGGGGAGTGGATAATTATCGCTGGCTCTACACGATGTTCTGACTGCTTGCAGCCTCCTCTCTCCGTCATCCCAACCATTAGCCTGCTCTAATTCCATTAGCCAGCCCGGCGCTGGAGAAACCAAATCAGGTTAGCATGGATCCAGGAGAGAAGCCCGGGGAAGAGGGTTCGGATAACGCTGCGTTGCCCCGGCAACCGGCTGGAGAAGGGGAAAAAAAGAGCAAGCAGAGCAGGGTGCTGAAGGCCGAGGAGGTGGGGGTGCTGGGGGTAAAGGTGGTGGTGGGGGGATGGGGGAGCTGCCGGTGGGGAAATGCAGAAACAAAAGAGAAATAAAATCAGAGGCACTTAGGCCTGTACGGCTGCCAAGAAAGAGAGAACTTCACGTATTTATTTATTTTTTTTCCTCCCACTTATTTATCTAAAAGACAGTCAGTTTTGTGTAATGGGACGTGAGAGGTAATTTGGGCCATCTAATACCCGGTGCCCCCTGTGAAAGATATGAGATTTAAAAGCTGTCAAGTTTTCTATATATAAAAACTGCTGCGGCTTGAAATAACTTTTCACGCTGGCGGTGGGCATTTCACTGTGAGAGTGGTGAGGGGCCGCAGCGACGGTCAGGCTCTGATGGGCCCTGTCAGAGCCCCACAGCACCGGCCTCCGCCACTACTGCTGCCACGTGTCCTCAGGAGAACAGGTCTGCGCTCTGCACCAGATCAGGGACAGAGCCGCTCCACCACACTACAATACAAGCAGATGTGGTGAGATCAGGCTAAGACTCGCACGCAGCCAGACGGTCCTTCACTGAGTGTGCGCTGCAGGACGTCCACACCTCCACTGGGGAAAGCAATGCACAGCGCATCCACCAATCTATCAGTCAGGTGGAAGGCTTTCTGCCAGATATTAGCCAGCTTGCCTTGGGGCTGGCAGTTAAGCCCCTTACTCACAAAGACCACCACGCAAAAAGCCCTGGCAGTTTGTCTGTGGGAGTCCGCCGTGGGTACGACTGACTGGGGGCTGCTATCTTTATCTGTGCTACATTCTACAGTTCCAAATAACTGTTCTTGATAATTTGGTGTAAAACAATTTGCTTTAACAGCATTTATAAAATCACTGCTCTTAACTGTTTCATGACACAAAATTCTGATTCAAGAGTAAGAGGCTGAGAATGAGAGCCAGAAAAAGAGCTTCCAAGTGAAACTGGTGAAATAAAAAAAAATCTGAAACCAATGTATGTGTGAGTGGGTTAGGCTGAATATTTATTTATTTATACTATCTTTTGAGCATGTGCGCAATGTCTAGCTCTTCCTGTAGTTACATAAACACGTGTCCAGAACAGTGATTTACATCTTACTGTTCTCTGTGTCCTGTCATTCCTAAATGTCGTGCAATTCGTCTCACAATACTGACCATTTATGTTTTATTTATACAGCATTAATATCTTAAGATGATAGTCTTTTTGTTCAGGAATGTACTAATAACTTATAACATTGTGTCTATATAGCTGAATAAGAGGAAGTTAATTAAATTTAGGATTCTGTTGCAAAATGGTTTGGTTTCACATATTGAATATGGCAAAGGACCTATATCCACAAACAGCAGAGTGCATTTGTTCATGCTAGATGAATGTGCTAAATGTGAGATGAATTACTGAATGCTGTCAATAGTTACTGATAAGTGTGATAAACACACTTGCTGGCCGTAATGGCTTTGGCTTCTGGTCTCAGGTGATGAAAAAGGAGACACAATGAACACTATTCACACACTATGAACAATAAATGGTGCTAAAGCCTGACCCAGAAATACTGCACAAAGGTATGTAAAAGTTATGTTTTGCCGCCATATTGGCCCTCATTGGAAGTGGGCATAGACCAAGAGCCGTGTCAGATGGATTGCTGAGAAAACATACTGCCATGTGGAGATCACGCTTTACGATAAGAATGACTGTGGCCTTGGACCCGGGGACGACCCTTTTGGCTCAAAAGCCTAAAAATCATAATCTGCACTGCCACACACAACAAGGGAGAGCCACACACAGCAGTCCTGCAGAAACCTGGACAGCCACGCTCTCCCCACCCCTCCCCTCCCCCCCTCCTGGGCCTCTGTCAGTTTTAATGCTGAGTACTACAGCAGGGCCTGGGTGGCAGGTGGGACAGAGGCACAGCTCTTTGCCCGAAACAAAGCAACACCAAGCAGGAGGGCAAAATCTGTACAACCCCTCCCTGCAGGTCCACCGTGACAAACTCAGCCTCCAACACAACAACAAAACAAAGAGGAGTACTGGGCTTATAAACGGAAAAACACAACACAGTTAGCAAAGAGCACACACAAGCATGAGAGACAGAGAGAGAGAGAGGGCGGAGGGAAAGCAAGAGGGAGGGAGCGAATGCCCTGGCTGGTAGTTTGCCGTTGCCTCCGTGTGATTTGTCATAAAGATGAATCCCGGATCGCTACGGGCGACTTCCCCAACAGTGGATGATAATAATTCCTCCCGGCGCTGCGGGACTGAGCGTAACTTTTTGATTTTTATTTATTTTGGTACGGAGACTACCCCCAGGAGAGCATGGCTTTGCCCCTCCAGCAGCACGCCTCAGTGAGATATGGCGGTGGGGAGGCTGTCTGCATGCAGGGCTGGAGATCTGTGCCCCGCTCACACTCACACAGCCCTCTCTGCAGGGCTGTCAAGTAAAGCAGCGTTTCCCAACCCTCTCCTGGAGGACCCCTTGTCCTGCATGTTTTAGATCTCTCCCTGCTCCAACACAGCCGATTTAAATGATCAGTTTGTTATTAAGCAGCTTCAGGAGTTCATAACGAGTTGATCATTTGAATCAGCTGTGTTGGAGCAGGGAGAGATCTAAAACATGCAGGACAAGGGGTCCTACAGGAGAGGGTTGGGAAACGCTGAAGTAAAGGACAAGGCACTGGACTCTACACCTTAGGGTTGTGGGTCCAAATCTTGGGCAGAGCACTGCCGTCACACCCTTGAGTGAGGCTGTCCACCTAAACTGCTCCCGTACAGGTACCTATGTATAAATGGGTTACGGAAAGTGCAAGACATAAAACTGCAAAGGGTTTCAGTCAATCCAGACGGGGATGACTGCAAAGCAAAAACAAATAAAGAACGTAATGTAATGTTACTGTTTTGATATAGGTCACCTTAATACTGCTAGGAAGTTTGCCATCCTTCAAAGGATATTGTCCTTTGAGGGACAATGAAGCATCCTGTCCAAAGTCAGCCTCCACAGATGCTGCCTCTACACAGCACACATCATCCTTACAGTGAAATCAGGCTTCCAGGCAGAGGGATATGAAGCCAGACCCTCTGTGCTTGGTGAGCTCTCTATTGACAAACCTACTCCACAGTTGTTAGTACATGACTATGTCTTCGACTAGTGTTTGCAGCTCCATAGATGGGTGGATGGTTGCAGTATTGTGTTGCATCTGCGTTAAGTTGCAAAAGTCTGCATTTGCGCTAAGTTGCACGCCAGCTCCTGGATTCAATGGACTGGAAAGCATATATTTTTGTATGTTTACCAAATGACAAATGAACAGAGGACAAAGCAGTGTCTGTGAGGGTTGATGATGTTATGCGTAGCGGAACGGGGGTAATGTGTATTTGAATACTGTGGCTTTATGGTTCAGAGGATCTCTTATTCACACCCCGTTTGTATTCTACACCCCCCCCACATAGATACACGCACACACACACACACACACAACACACACACACACACACACACACACACACACACACACACCACCACCACGTACGCATATATCCCCCACCCCTTTTTGCTGTCTATCTAAACTCAATTTGCCTCTCCCGGGGCAAAGGACACTTAATAACATTAGAGCAGGATAATAGTCTTCAATAACTTTTAGCCTCTGCAAGGTAAATGAAGATCAATCAAGCCTTTCCTCTCTGTCTGGAAGCATTGGGGCAGGAAGGAGGGGCAGGGACGGTGCTGGTGGTGGTGCGGGGGGGGGCGTCAACCTGTTCAAAGTCCAAAATCATAAGCTCCCCCTTTCAGACCCACAGCGTCTAAACAGCACGGAGAAGCGTCACCACACACACCCTGCATGGAGGACATGAAGCTGAAAGGCACGGTGACACAATGACAATGTTGTGTACAGGACTGTATATAAAGCTGGCGCTCGGTGGGAAAGATAGATAAGAATTGATCAAAGCGATGCTCGGAGGGGGCATTAAGGATGTTGGAGATCCTCGTGGTGGTGTTTGATGGCTGTCTCTGTGTCATCCTGTCTCTCTCTCTCTCTCTCTCTCTCTCTCTCTCTCTCTCTCTCTCTCCCTCCCTGCCCGCTCACCCCCGGCTCCCTGGCGCTTGTAAAAGGTGCCGTTGATCATGCCGTAGACCCAGCTGATATATTCACTGTATTACTTTACAGGAATCAATAAGCTCTGCCTTTATCGGCCCGAGTGATGTGGCTGAAATTGGTTTCGGACAATTTGCGATGGCAATAACTGCCCATTTATCAAATCAGTTTGTGAGCTAGCCTACCCCCCCCCCCCCTTTCCCACCCAAGCCCTTTTCTCTCTCACTCTTTCCTTCACTCCTGTCGGGACCTTTGGCGACGGTGTCGACTTTGTCACCAGACCTTGAACCTTTGTCTCCTTGATTCTTGTCCCATTAGTCTCTAGTAACCATAGTAACTCATTCCCATAATGTCTTGGCACAAGATTTTACCTTATGCCCTGTTCACAGTACTGCTAGTAATCTATTAACGACAATAAAAAAAGCAACCCAAACCCACAGAAAAACTGACAGTCCTCAGTTTACACAACAATGTGCCACTACACAGTGAACTAGGAACAGCTATGAAGTAAACACAGCAATGTACTCTTCATTCATAAAGTTCTTCAGTAGATTCATTCTGATTGTATCAATTAAGCATTCAGAGTGGGACAGTCAGAAATGCACTGAAAATCAATACAGTGACAATTTAGCTCTTGTGGTTCTGAATAAGACATGAGCATGTTCCTGTTTTCACTCTAACTTTCACCGACTGTGTTTTTCAGCTGTCTTCCATTGGAGGTCCAACCAAATGGCATAAAAACACTGAGCAACAGAAATGGAAATAAGGGTTGTACCTGGGTTGTTGATCTACTTGGTATGAGTTTGTTATGATTCTAGTATGACTGACAGAACACTTCAGCTGGGTTGCACCACATTAATTTTAAATACCAATGAAACACTAATAGTAAATGATGGGAATTTTTCTGGAAATGCCCTTGGGTGCCCTTTAGCACTGAAGCTCACCCCTGATCAAGAAAAAGCGCCGCTGAAATCCAAACTATACTGAATGAGGCAACCCTTCTCTGGGGCCAAAACATGTGGAAGAGCGCTACTGAACACAGAGGAGCGAACAACTGAGCTCAACACAGCAGCGACTCTGCACATTTTCTCAACGAGACACATGCTGTGGGCAACCAATCGATAAACAGTCTTGCTGTTCCTCAATTTAATATAGTTTATTTATTGGCCTGTACATTGCTGTGTTCTATATCAGTTTTTCTATATCTGGGGACTCATCAGACAACAGGCAAATGTCTCTCTGGCAGGATGATGTGTTCTGCTGAGGTTCTCTTCCCCTTACCAAATTATGTGCGAATAAAAAACAAAAAACAAAAGCTTCCGTACCAGTGGCAGGAACGGTGATTGAATGAGGATTCTAAAGAAAGGCAATTATGTAGTGTGGGCCACCGGGCAGGAAGTCCAGGCTGGTGGAGTGAGTCAGGTCAGTGAGTACGCACTGTGCGTTTCTTCTTGGTGTGCTCTCGTTTTGGATTTCAAATTGCTATTGAAGATGGTGAGGAGGCCAGGGGTTTCGGAGTTAAGGAGTTCTACCTGTTACGGAGTTCTGGGATTAAGGAGCTCTGGTGATGGAGCCCTTGGTAACTGGGCCACCTTGTTACCATAGATAGAGAATCTTTGGTTGGACGCTTTAACCCTATACAGGAGCAGCATATAACTGTTGAAAGGACCCAGTGGGTGATCTGTCTTGTTGCCTGTTACTGTGGTCCACTCTGCCAGTGGAGAAATGTTACCCTTCTCATCTCTGCTGAGGCCTTAACTGATTTGTACAGCCTAACCCTAGGAGTAGAAGTAAGACATTTTCCCATCTGCATATCTAGATATGTGTCAAAGCAAGGCACTGGTGCTCCAAGCAGTATTACTCTGGTTAATAAGGTACTTCAAGAGGAATAATACAGGCAACCACTCATTTGTGAGAGAGGGAGTCTCTCTCTCTCTCTCTCTCTAGCTCTGTTCCTCTCTCTTCCTCTTTCATTCCCTGGCTGCTACAAAAATTCCCTCCATTTCTAAAAAACATGGTGGGAAAGAGAAGGCTATGTAGCAAGGTGAGAGAAACAGAGAAAGTGAGGGAGAGAGAGAGAGAGAGGCAGAAAGAGGGAAAGAGGGGGGACAGAATGAAGGAGGGAGGGAGAGCTTTTCCTCTAATCGAATTATGTGGCGGCTTGCAGCCCCACTGCAGCAGCCAGCTGTAGAGTACACAGACGCTACCACCTGTGTCACTCCCAGGGACGGCCCATTAATCACAATTAACCAATTAACTTCCACCGCCTGCCCGCAGCCGCCACCCTTACCAGTCAGCTGAGGGCGGAGGGAGAGGGAAAGGGGAGGAGACGAAGCGAAGCAAAGGAAGGTGAAACAGATGGATGGTGCCAGTGCAGCAGCAGGAAGAGGAGAGGTAAACTTCACACACTGTGGGACACTTGTATCATTTTCTTCCACCAGGGACAAATTCCATTTAAAAAAAAAACTGGAGTAATTACAGTTGTGATTCTGAGTAGAAATCTACTCTCGTGATCGCAAAAAAAATTTTTAAAATATAATCTCTGTGAGAGCCCTGACACATCCCATGTCCAAAATGAAATTGGAAATGAAATTGCCTTCTCCATGAGGGACCCTCGGCTTTAATTTGAATGAAAAAACCCAGAGGATCAATATTTAGCCTACCTCTGACTTTTACCTCAAGGACAAAAAAACAGTGCAAGCCAGAGCCTCGTCCTCAGGGAGCAAATGAGGAATGTGATACAAATTCAACAAAAATGTTGAAATGAAAACATATAACGCAGGAACACACGTGCACACCCATGGAAATGATAAACATATTTACATTGCTGAGAAGAAAAAATCAGTAAACTAAACAGCCTTGCATAAACGTGATTTGTTATACATACAATACAGTCTCATTGGAGGTAGATTATAATACTCTTGCATGCCTGGCCAGTTCAGAAGCTAAACTGTAGGAGATATGTACAGAAAGTGTGTTACAATGAACTTACGCAAGTGCTCACTTGCAGATGGAGAGAGACAGCATCACATGCAGTTCTCTGACTGTCTGCTGCTGTGAGCCTGGCAGACATGCCCCAGGACAGCCTGCTGGCCCGTCCACACAAAACAGCAAAGACAGATGGAAGACGACACGACCAAGGCGAGCACAAGGGAACAGCCACTGCGGCCTCCCGAGCGCCTCTCCATCCCGCTGTTGCTGTCCCTCTGTCCAGCTTCACCCCACTCTTCCTGTTCTCCCATCACGCTCTGTTCCTCTCTTTCTGCTCCAGTCCTCCCATCTCTCTTTCCACCCCCTCTCCATTCTCCTCCTTTTTTCTCCACCTTTTGACATCCCCCTGTTTCCTCTGAACCCTCTCCTCCTCTGCACCAGCTCCTTACAGTGGCCTGCAGCATTGTTGGGAACTGAGGCAGCCAATATTCTCTAGGCTCAAGCCTCGTGCCTGAACTCTGTGAGCTTCGTGAATGTTCCTGCTCTGTACCTCAGCCTGGCACCCGAATGCGTTCAGAGCGTCAGCCATGGAGGTCATCCCTGAGATGGGGGCCTCCTCTGAGGGGCTGACGCTGGCGGCAGGAGAGCCGGGTTACCTGAGGCAACAGTGTTGATGGCGCCCTCCTGGCCGATGATGTGCTCCCGCAGCCTCTTCTCCAGAGGGAAGCGCCTCCGCTCCTCCGCCTCCCGACGCTTCTGCTCCTCCTGGAACTGGAGGAAGGGAGAGCGGGAAAGTTAGCAATAAAGAGCCAAACATAGAAAAAAAATCCCAAGATCTTGGGAGTGCAACGATGATGATAATGATGATGGTGGTGGCGGTGATGATGATGCTCATATGTTCGAATCAGACCCGGCCGCCCCCTGGATTCCCTGCCCCACTGAAACCTCGATCCCCATCCCCCCCATCCGCACGACTTGTCAGGGCCGGGAGCATGTGCGCGGGAAAAGTAAGAAAAATAGCGGAAATAAAGCGCAGCTCCTGGGCTGTCCTCTCCAACAGCGAGCAGCCCAGCGCACTTCGCCCTGCTAGGGTCCCAGTCATGACAGAAATAAGACGATTAATCGGCCAGAAATGTAATTTTGTAACTGTGCCATTTGTCTCTCCCCTGCAGGACCCATCCATCCAGCGTCCTGCTTCATCTGAGGCAATAACGCTTCCCTGTTGTGCCCCAGAGGGGGCCACAGCGGACGGGGAGAGAGACCCCCTCCTCCCCCACCTTCACCCTCACCCCATCTTATCTCTCACCCTGCCTCGGGGCCTGGAAACTTTTCAGAGAACAAACAGAGGAAGTGCTGAAAACAGACTCAAACCCTTGCTTCCCATTACAAATGGAGTTTAAGCTTTGTTTGAGTGTAGTACTACTCTGTTCAGACCTCAGTATGTGTAGATGTTCTCTCAGTTTTGCCCGCTGACTGAATCTCAGCTGTCCAGTTAAAGTCAACAGTTGAAATCTGTCTGGTCAATTTAAATTTTGTACTATCAGAAACATTCTTCTCCAGGTCCACCTCCAGAACATATGGTGGAAATTTCTTCCATCCATTCAGAGCTGACCCTGATTAAGCTTCTCAAACACTTTTGTGCTTCACAAGGATTCTCTTCCCCCCTCCTCGTTTAGTTCCCTACATCTTCATCCTTTACTCATCCTTTCTCTCCTTTCTTCCTGTCCTTCTTTCCTCTGAATTTCTATCCCTCCATCCCATACCCCTCCTCCAAGAATTTCTCTCATCCAACATGGAGGACGATGGGTCTGAGGTTCCTCTCTGCCCACAACATTGACCATAGGTCATGCTCCACTTCACAAACTTCCCCTCAAGTCACGTCAACACAAAGGAGTTTCTCAGGGGGCGTGGAAAACAATGCAGGATTAACATCTATGTCCTTAACATTAGAGACACTCACCTGTACCTGCTGGAGCTCACAGGGATTATTCTCCACCTGTTTTTATCTCTGATGGGTTTCTATGACCACCTGATTGATTTCAGAGGGTATTCTGTGACTTGTGTACCTGGCTAGAGTCAAATGGCTCCTCTTTGTTGCTGTGTGAAACTGCATGCATGGAGGACAACGTACAGCTTCAGTCACATGGCATTCTCTCTTCGATATGTGAATGTTGATCAGTGAAAATAACCTCCACCTTATCGTATGAAAACCATCAACAGCTCTCAATACTGCATATGCCCTTCTTGGTAAAAGGGTATACTACCTTACATACCTATATGTCTAGATTCAGAGAAAGGTGAATAATACCCTTGTTTCGCAGCAGAGCTGGAACCAGGGTATGGTGAGTTAAAGCCAGCTGGCTGACCTGGTTCAGCACGATTTTCTCAATTGCATTACCTGCAATGACAGCTATTGCACATGATGTCACACTGAATACTGGCACCTGCCCAGATCTTGACAACTGCCCGCCTGGACTTTGGTCTGCAATCCAAGACTGAGGTTTCCCTGATAAAAAATTAACTAGACTCAGAATTATTTTACTCGACCTGGTAGTTTCTTTGATCTGTGGAGGAGGTCACTTTCATCAATTTTATTACCAGTGCTTGCTGAAGGAACATTTGCAGCATTGTTTGCAATTATTTGCCAGTTTCCTTGTAGGGGGTCAGCCAAGGCAGATCTAGAAGACAGGCCTGATGAGTCAGCACAACAAAAAAGTGGTGGAGCACTGATCAGTAACCTATGTACTCAATAACTAGGGGAGCCAATCTCTTTCCTGTTCTAAGGCGGAAAAGGGGTACAAATGTGAATTTTATTGTAAAATAACCCCTGAATAGATCTCCTTTTTCAGAATGTTAGCAAAGCCGAGACCTACCTTGCCTTCCCACTCCTTTAGCAGTGTCTGCATCTCTCCCTCCTTGGCATATGCCAGTGGCGTGTGCCCCATATCATTGGTCAGCAGGGGGTTGGCACCTGGACACAGGGAGGAAGGGTCAAAGGTTAAACATGGGGCAAGTGAGTCATTTAGGGTGGGGTCATGGAGTCACAGAGCCCCCACCCCCCTTTTGACGCCTGAACAAAATGCAGCTTGACCCTTGCTTGGGCGGTTGGAGAGCCTTCCCAGAATTCTAGGCCTACGGTTGGATCCCCAGAGCGGTATGACAATGCACCTATTGACAGGCAAACTTCCGTTTTTCTAGTGTGATGAAGCCACATTAGCAGGCTATTTCAGAATGAAACAAAGCTCTCATTTCTTTCCCCTCAAAAGGACTGCCACACGCTTGCGTGCCGTTGTGTCAGCGAGGTGTTTAGCACATACTCCTGCCCTGTGACCCTGGCCTTTACAGCACACGCGTGCCGATGCAGAAACTTCCCACCGTGACAATATGCATTTTCAGGCTCTGTTTCCACACACAACACATTTTGGGTTTGGGGTAAATTAAAAATTCAAACATGATCAAGACAGATATATACCTCACTCCCTTCAGCATATGTATTTTGTGAGAGACAAAATCTAATACTATACAGGACAATATTTTTAGTACAACTTTTTACCATTTCCTTCTAATGCACCTATATGATTGCACTTTAGGAAATGATGATAACGGTGGTTGGTCAACTTTAATATATTCCACAGAAAATTCACTTCCATTTGCCTGAAAAAATAGTAAAAATGAATGACTTTCTGTCAAAAATTTCACTTTACTGTAACAGATAAACATTGAATAACTCAAATGCAGAAAAAAAACATATGCCCATGTGCAGAAAAACACATTCTGTAAGAGCCTGTTTGAAAGAGGTTGACTACTTGTAAGTGCCTTTCAGGTAAGAAAAACCTCACTCTGGAATAAAGCAGCCATGTCCCACTTCAGGGATAGGACACCTATGCATCAGGTCCACTGCCATGCTGCTTGCTGAGGTTAACAGGCAAAGTTTATATGACTGGACAGCAGAGGTTTGAAACTGTTCAGCCAACACTGCAGCCTTTGTAGTAACATGGCTGTAGCTAACTGACATTAGGCCTGTATTACATCTGTGCTAATCTAGTTACAATGAGTTAATGGCCAGCTAACCATTGGTAGTCAAGCCAAAGGATGGGTACTGGTGAACACATTGTACTGATCATCCACTGGCCACAAAAAACCAGGCAATGGTCAGTGTCACAGCAACAACTGGGTTTAGTGGCGCTTGGAGAGACTGAGGGACTAATTGCTGTGATTATTGATAAAACCCTAAATTTCCCCTGCATGAATCCCAATCGATAGCAGAGGGACATAAAGCGAAAAAAGCAATAAAGAGGACCCCCCCAACTCGTCCACCTGCCCCTGACTCCCGACCTGCCAGACTGCCCACTTACTTGCCTCTCCCGTTCTCTTTCCAACATAATAAATAGCATCATTTAGGCCTTTAATATCAGAGCCATGTACCCTCTGGGCACAGATACTTTATAAGGAATCAAAGCTAATCCCCACCTACCTATTTGACACACACACAGGCACGCACACACGGACTCTAAGCATTCAACCACACAAATACTGGAGACACACTTACACAGACACACACACACACACACACACACACACACACACAGGCCCTGTCAGGCTATCTCCAGTGAAGCGCGCAGGCAGCTGCTGAGAGCTGGACACTGCCGATACCTGCTGAGGGGGGGCCCTGACCTCTCGGACCGGGGGCAAGGCCTGGACAATTAGTCACCTCCCACGGCCTGTCGGGAGCCTGGGGCCCAGCTGAGTGCGTCCCCAGGCAGGGAGAGCTGGAGGGGCCAGTTCCGGCGTGTGGCTGCACGGGCGGATGATGAATGGAGGCCAGTGCCTCTGGCCCACCAGAGCCCAAAGAGCAGGCCAGAGCAGGGGGTCACTCACCGGGGAAATAAGCAGACCCCCTCCCAGCCCACCGGAAAAAAAAAGTTCAAAACCGTGACAGCGCCCAATTTTTCACATTTTTATTAAACTTCCCTTTATGGCTATAGAATGGCAGGGTCTTGGCCGGTCAGCCTGACCATTTATCTCCAGGACTGTCTTTATTGACTGTAAGGGACAGAGACGTATGCGCCGTCTAATGCGCTTTATTGAAAATGAGACCATGATGGCTGAGTTCAGACTTCACCACTTCATGCGCTGTGAAAAGCCACTCATTCTCTTAAGCCAATCATATTTAGGGATGCCCCATATCACACCGGTGCTGTCTCCTTAAGAGTGGGGTTTAACTGTACACACTTTTGGCTGGTTTGACAATATGGAAGTGTTTATTAAAAAAGTTTAAATACTATAATACTTGTAAATACTAATACATACCAATACTTGTAAATACTAATACAACACTTTGTAAGGAAAATGCATAAAGTGTGTTATGATGTTTGTTCATGTGTGCTTAGTGGTGTCCTCTTTCTGCAAATTTTTAATGCCACTTTATTAGATGCATTATGTAAGTCGCTCTGGATAAGAGGACAGACTAAATGACAATAATGTAATATAAAGTCTTGTTCATAAAAATACCTGTTTTTGTTGAATGAGTGTTTAATTGCTTTCTATATTTGGCTAAAGTTATGTGCTATGTGTTATGCTTCTGCTCATTTCAGAATATCAGAATGGAGATTATGCAGGCACTTAATAAGTGACCCTGGCTTTTCGTTGTCTGCAGTGGTGCAGAAAGATCTCTGATCTCAGGTTTTTATGTAATGACTTCATCCTTTTGATGTGATTGCTGTATGTTAAAAAACAACAATTTCTGTGAATCTCTTCCTTTTCCAATTTGAAAAATGCATCTGGTGCCAGAGGTATATTCTTGTTTGGACTGCAAGTGGAATCTGGCTGCCCGTCACTTAGAGCGCTCTCTACAAGTCAAATTGAGGAGAAGTGGCCTGTTAAATATGCGAGGTGCTCCATCATACACATAATGGTTCATCTTTTTCCCCCTAAACTCGTGATGTCTCTGGACTCAGGCGCCAGTCTCGCTGCCCGGTGTCCTGAGTGCTCTCGTCCCCCTCGGTGAGCAGCGTCCTTGTTTTAGTCACGGATGGAAATGAAAAGCACACCAGCCCGCTCCAACTGAGCGCGCTCAGCAGATCCCCCTCAGTATTTACTCTTAATTACTGCCATTCTGCCACACGCGCGGTTAGACAGGTAACGGGGCCTCATAAAAACCTCACAGAAATCAAATCATAAGGAAGGAGGGAAAGAAACAAGCGTGTGTACACACACACACACACACACACACACATACACACACACACACGTAGTTGTGTATGCAGGTAAGCTAGAAACACATGCACACACACGTGTGCACACACATATACGCACACAAACACAGACTCAAATCATACTCACAGTGGTCATTCTACAGGGAGGGAGGGCAGAAACACACAGGCACGCACACACCCTCACTGACAAACACACACACACACACACACACACACACACACACAAATCCTGTCACAGGGTCAAGTAACCCACAGAGTCCACCCTCTGCAAGGGTGAGGGGTCAACTAGCAGCCGCGCGTTGGCTACGCTATAAACCTTGATTACGCGCACTTGTTTAAGAGGCACGCGCCACTGAGCACGGGGAGCAGCATTCGCCCTGAGGAGAGGTAAGAGGAGCTGAGTCAACGACAGGTGCGAACGCCAGGGGTGTGTGTGTGTGTGTGTGTTGGGCCAGAGGAACGGCTGTGTCCGGACAAAAGAATTCCAGGGAATCATCAAGATGGTCTGCAGGACCAGTCGGCCCGGAAACAAAAACAGAAGGCTTATCAGTAGTGGAAGCTATTGTGTGTGCATGCGTGCATGTTCTTCCTCTTCCATACCCACACAAGCTATAAAAGAAATGCTTGCACCAATGTTTTCAACAAGTGACACAGCGGAGCAGATAACCATACACATTTTGCTTGTCAAGATTAAAAATTCCGAAATAAAAGCTTTTACCCAGCTTTTAAAATATTTTTTAAAAATGCCATCTGTTAAGAGATGCAAATGTATATTGGCTTGGATTCATATTGATTTTATATTATCTTAATATCATTTTTTCAGAGAAAATAAATCAATATATCTTAAATTAGCATTTTCAGTCTTTTACAATATCGGCATACATTTTTAGTGTTTTACATAAAAGCACTGAAACTCATACGTGGATGTCGTCATGTGATAATTCAGCTTACACAAGAAGTAAATATAACAAAAAAGAAAAAATAAAACAGAATGAAAATTCCAGCATGTGTACAATCTTCTCTGAAACCGGAGGATCATGAGTTCAAACCCTAAATGGCTGCGATCTTGGTTTCCTCACCGCACTGGCCTGTAATCTGAGGGGTGGGTGTAACTCTGTGTCACGCTCCCTCCCAGTGCTTAAGTAGTCACACCCTGTCAGGCAGTCTGTAACAGCTGCACTTGAGAAAACAGCTGGACTTGAATGTTGACACCTTAAAAATGGCCATTCTGTATATACGAAACAATTCAGTTGACAGAAAGCCAAGACAGAGGCCTTTGAGTGATATTCCCTGTCTGCGATGAGGCAGCATCTGCCAGTCCGAGTGAGTGTGACCTGTGACCCCTGACCCCGCCGTCCACGGGCGGCACCCACCTGCCTCCAGCAGAGCGCGGACGGTGCGCGGGTCGTCGGCGAGGACGGCGTAGTGCAGCGGCGTGCAGCCTCGGAAACTGGCACGGCTGCTCAGGCGACTGCTAAACTCGTCCTCCCGGGTAACGAGCACTGAGGAAGGAGAGAGAGGAAGAAAGGGAGACACAAAGAGACAGAGAGAAAGAGAGGGAAAAAAGAGAGGGAGGGAGGAAAGGGGGAAAGAAAAAAGCAGAGAGACAGAGGCAAAGAAAGAGAGGGAAGAGAGAGAAGAGGGTGGATGGAGAATGAAAGATAGAAAGACACAGACAGGGTTAATGTCCATCCGTGACAGAACAGGAGGGGGGAGGAAGACTAACACAAACATCAATATTCACAGTAATGTCTTACTACGAATATAAACATGTATATACAAGAGAGATAAATATTATATATAAATGTATACATAAAACGATCACGGCACTGTAACAAACGGCAGTGTTTATTCTTTTGCTCATACTAAAAGCACAGACTTGCATTCACTCAAACACACCAAAAAGTGCACACGCGCACACACACACACACACACACTCACCCAATATGAACAAAACATGCACACACAAAACACACACACGCACACACATACAAAACACACAAAACACAACACACACACACACATGCTCTTCCCCTGGCACTGGGTTCTTGACAGGCCTAGTCGTCATCTGTAACAAATGTCTGAGAGCTGGATAATCATGGCAAACTCAATAAAACGTCACGGGGAGAAGCAGCCCCCATCCATCAACCTGCATCTGGGAAATCTCCCTCCCAGACGACCCAAAAAACTGCCAACAATATAAATGTCTGTAATATACATATCATATATAAATATGTCTCCAGCCGGGCCTTTTCCACAGCTTCCACAGCAGTTTTTATATTGTTGGGTTTGCGGTTATGAAAAATAAATACATAGGGCCAAATGAAACGCTTACATATATGCAAATAAGGCTGAGGGTGGGGAATCTCAGTGTCTTCAGTGAAATTTATATATCTAATAACAACAACGCTACACAGCGCTGCTTACTGAGGACTGAGGCTCTGCCACTGCAGTGAGGTACTGCTGGACAGCTGGGGACCCCTGTCACTCGGAAGCATGTCTCCATGACGATGAACACACATCGACAGTCGCGTCAAGTTGGGGTGCAAGACGGATGATGCGGGGCGTCAGAGAATTAAGATCATTTCTTTTGGAGAGGGGGGTGCAAAACCTCGCCTTGCTTGTCACTGTCACGTCGCGTCACACATCTGGCCTTCTCAGTCCAATCTAAGCAGTATTTTCCAAGGCGTATTCTACTATAATGGACTGCTGGAGCTACTGTGGCCTGGACGACTATGCCTCTCAAGACACCGAAGTTCTTACGAAATACTTGGCAAATCAAAAAACATCCTCACGGTTCTCAGTCGTCAGTGTCTGTGCGGTCATTACGCGCTGTGCATTCCCTCAGAATGGGCGCTTACCTTCCAGGGAGTGGATCCCCTTCTCTCGAGACATATCGTACACGCTGCTGAAGTTGTCCCCCAGGTTCGGGTCAGCACCCGCTGCCAGCAGGACTTTAACCACACTGGGAAGCAGACAGACAGACAGACATATGTTCCCTTTATTTTTATACATCCCAATCTGAATGATAACAATAACAACTCAAAGCTGTTGAGATGGTCACACCACGCCAACAACTATAAAATGATCTTAGCTATAATTAGGGTCACTTTCAGAGCCATTTATGCAGCCTTCCAATGACCTCATGCATCAGAGCTATTTAAAAAAAGAAACAATGCATTTGTGGCAACAGAGGCAGAACTTATTGACAAGTCTGTTGAATGAAAAAAAATATTCTCCACTGCGATTGCAAGCAAACTATAGACTAGACATTTACTGTCATAGTTTACGGTCACCGTGATCGTTCTCAGTATAACCCTCCATCAGTGAAGCTGTAGTTTACTCTGCAGCAATGAGGGCACAGCTCACTCCGAGCTTCACAGAGCACACAATGGAAAGCAGCGCTTCTCCGTTTTCCATAGGCACACCTGGACAGGCATTCCTGAATACTTTGGTACACTGATCCACAGAGCAGCCCCATCCAGGAGCGGGGCAAGGGAGAGGCCCAAGCCCTTCACTGGAGTGTACAACCCTGGAGACGGCAAAGCGACACATCTCCTATGGCAACCACATCTGGCTTCTACACTGGTGTCACACATTAGAAAAGCCTGCCAATATTCATCTGCTCCCAGCCCCTAAGATCACTCGCAAATATGACAAGACCACTACTAAAATCTGTGCGAAGAGTTCCAAATTGAACCAGTCTGTCAGAAGCAAATTCAGGGTTATATTACATTACATTATTGTCATTTACGAGACGCTCTTAACCAGAGTGACTTACATATGTTACAGTTTTTGCATGTTATCCATTTATACAGCTGGATATTTACTGAGGCAGTTCTGGGTTAAGTACCTTGACCATGGGTACAACGGTAGTGCCCCTGCAGGGAATCAAACTAGCAACCTTTCGGTTACAAGCCCTGCTCCTCGCCACCATGCTACACTGCGGCGACATCATGCTACACCGCCGGGATTGCGGCTGCGGCGCGGGGAGAGGGAGCCCCAGGCCTGCCGACCGCGGCAGCGGTCACCCAGCCGACACGACGCTCTCCAAATGCTGCCGGGGGCACTGCACTAACTAGATAACAGCACTCCGGCCATCACAGGGGCCTCGCAAGAAATATGTGACACGTAGCTGTGCGAATCTAATGAGCAGCCCACAAACGAGCCAAAGTGACGAGGATGGAGAAAGGCAGGCCCGCTCTGTCCCTCCGCGCCACCGCCCAGCCTCCACAGAGGCCGAACGCACTGACCTTACCGATTCCAGGAACAGCTCTGCTCTATCAGTAACCAGTTTTGAATCTGATCGGGGGGTGAGGGCTGTGTTTTCTTCACTCCTTCTTCTCAAGGTTGGAGTGGACAGAGGATTTACACAAATGTCATTTTATATTTGTGAGGAAGATCGTTCAGACATGCTCGCGTGTATAGTACCAGTAAAAAGTTTGGACACACCTAATCATCCATGAGTTTTGCTTTATTTTTTCTATTTTCCGCATATTAGAATAATAGTAAAGACATTAAAACTATGAAATAATTATTCAGTGACCAAAAAAGTGTTAAACAAACGACTCTCTTATATTTTAGATTCATCAAAGTAGCCAAAAATATTTTTTCAAAACTAAAACATTTTTTGGAAAGAAATTCAATACACAGCTAGCTAATATTTATATCTGTTTAAGCAAGACATTTCCAGCATTTAAGCAAAATATTTTTGATCAAAATGTCTTTGAATGCATGTTTCTCACTATTTTAGTCAAACTTTTGACTGCTACTGTACGTGTGGGTCTGTATGCGTGTGGACCCCACTTTCAGAAGATCTGGAATTAGCTCTGCGACTACTCTGTACAAGAGGAATCCTCAGGACCTCCATGTATCAGAGGAATAAAAAGGTGGCTAATGGTGAGCAGGGGGGTTAGATGGGGGTTAGCCAGCCGGCTGGAATCAGTGTTTGCTGTGAGAGCCGGTGTGAGGGGTAGTGTGGTCTACTGGACCATGCTACAAGAGCTCTGGTTGCCAAAGAGACTGTGTGTGTGTGTGTGTGTGTGTGTGTGTGTGTGTGTGTGTGTGTGTGTGCATGTGGGGCTTTGTCTGCTTGGAGACCTGGGCAAGAGGAGGGGGTCTGTCAGCAGATTGGGGTGGCCCCATTGTTACTGTAGCTGTGGGACTGGGGGGCAGTGATCCAAAGAGGGCTGTGACCCCTGGAAAGCACTTCTCCAAACAGACACCCCAAACACACCGGGGGCGGGGGGTAGAGGGAAGGTGAGGAACGGGGTGAAGAGAGAGCTGATGGAGAGAACTATTGGGGGTTGGTCGAGGTTAAAGGCATAAGGTTTTTTCTTACAATGGACAAACTAAATGGGGGGCTATGCAAAAGTTGTGAGAATGGGAACAACGGATGAGCACAAAATATTAATATTAATAGATGACAAAGAGTCCACCCTGGCACTGTACACTGGTTCCCTGTAGCATTCATCAACCTTCCGATGAGGGAAGGACTTTAAATCCAGTCTCTTTTCATGGACCAGTTCACTGGTGAGGTGAGTGGGGCTTTGGGGTAGCGGAGGGGAACGTATACTTAAACAATATCACATACTCTGGATACTGGACAAAAATGTAACTGCTGTGGAGAGTCCTGAGCTGGTTGTACACAACACAGGGTTTTTATCCTCCTTATCTCCCAGGGTCCAGGAGTGTCCTGCTCCCCCCTGACACCTGCTGCCTCTTGGGCCTGCTGCTTGGCTGGGACACACCTGCAAGCTCTAACTCCTGTTTACAAAACACAGGGAGTGGAGGAGAGGGCCAAACGGGCATGTCCATCAGCACTGACCACTTCCTCCAGACGAGGTGGTCAGTACAGCTGTCCCCCCATCAGCTCGAGGCAGAATGGGGGGTAACAGCGTGAAAACACGGCAAACACCTCCTCCTCAGGTTAGACTCCTGGGTGGGACCATCCCGTTCTTCCCCTGAGCTCGGTGACAGTCATTAGCAACACGAAGATGACCTTAGGTGACCTTGGGTAATTAAGCCTGCGAATCATAACTGCCGCCACGACCGGCAGGCCGCCCGCCCTCGCCTCCGTCCCTGACCGGGGCGCCTGACTTCCACATAATCTGATGACATTCCCACCGCATTTCTCCCAAAAAAACGGATTATCCCCACTCCAGAATGCGCCCGCTCCAGCTCTCCCCTCCTTCTCCCCTCCCCGGGGGCTGAGAAGAGAAACTGAGGCTTTTATTTCGTTTCCCCCAACGCGTCGACCTGGCCCGGCCCGGCCGGTCGGAACAGTCAACAAGCGTTCCACTCCATCGGCGGTCATTGTCCCCGTGAAAGGACAGCCTGAGGGGAAGGGGGATGGTGGCGGTGGGAAGGGGTGGCGTTTTTAGCTGAGAGCGCAAACAGGGGCCGGCCCGACCCTCCCTAAACCGGCCACATCAAAGCTAGGCAAACACGCCCTTCCTGCCCTCTTCGGGGAATGGGGGTGCGGGATGCCGACCGGGTCCGATCCCGTCCCGACTGGATCATCGCTGCGCTCACCCCACACTTTACTGCACTTCGGAACCACTCGCCGAACACCATCTCCTCAAACAACATACTGTGCATTGCCTAAATTTTCACTTGATCACAAGTTCCTTCCTAAAATAGCTAATTCAGGAAGTACGCAGCTCAGGTAGTGCGCGTTCTCAGTGAAAGAGGACGGCCTCATTGTTCCACTGGTGGTTGAAGCCCCCAGGTCATGTGATCCTGGTCGTTACTGGCACTTCGCACTGTTGCCCATGGCCTCTTCATCAGACATGCCAGCCCTTACTGGCATCCAGCTGCTACATTGATAAAGCTGCCAAACTGCATTTTGATATAAAGATGAGGCCAATATTTCTACATACTGCTTCTTTCAATGAATTCCATTATTTGACTGGCAATATTTATATACCTAAACCTAAAAGGCTAATTGGAGGGGAACTGTGCTTCTACTAACTCCTGGAATTACAAACAAAATAACCTAGAAATATTCAACAGAAAAAGTTTCAAATCTATTTCATTATTGAAGTTACACACACTGTGTGCATCAAAAGAGCTTTCAAATAAACTACATTCACATAAGATCAAAACGCAGTGTTCTTTATGTAAGGATTAGGCTGAAGGATGTGGACGTGTGTGAGTGAGAGTCTGTGATTTGGATTGTAATCTTCTCTTTTGCATGCACAGATCTTTTGACCATTTATCTGAAATAACAGTCCAAATTAAACACGTCTGCAAACAAAGGCCCTTACCAGCATTAGATAAAAAAAAATGTTATGAAACACAAACCATTTCACAGTGCATCTGGTATTTATTTACCAGGGCTTTTAGAGAATTGATAAAAACAGAGCTCCACGTCAACATAATTTTGAATTATTCTGCGCATAAGAGAATATGATACTCAGGGCAGACGTTTTACACAGTGCAGAGACACTCCTCATGTAACTGTAGCCAAATATCATGTCAGAAAAGACTAGTTCCTTCCTCCTGTGTAGGAAGCAATGCAGACCTCCCAACAATCTACAATAATTAGTGTAATGGGGCACTATTACAAATGAGACCAATTTAGGCTGATTATGTCACCACAGCAAAACAAATGGAATCCAGCCTTCTTCTGGACCACATGAGCTGAAATGAGAGCTATAATCTTCAGCACATCCCTTTAGCCGGCAGACATATTTCAGCACTGGACAGCTTACCAATACACTGGAACCTGAGACCGCTTAAGACCTACGGTGAATGCACCGTCAAAGTAGAGACAGAGCTGACGAGCTGAAGGAATGACATATCAAAGACACTAAAGAGAGATGCTGCAAGAGGGGTTTCCATGAGGAGTCCACTGCTCATTGTGGTCTCACAAGAGCATCTTCAGAGCTATAAGAACTCTAACAATGGCATAAAAATGTATTGTAAGTGATTGGGGGATTTGAGAGGGAAAAAAACTCAGCCCAGCTCCACTTCCCTCAGGTCGAACTGAGATGTCGGGCCTTTGTGTGGTGCCGCGACCGGGATGTGGGGCCACAGGCTTTGGGGTGGGGGATAATCCCCTCTCTACAGAGCTTTAGGGGAGAGGGGAGGCCCTCACGGGCGGGGCCGGTGGTTCACCTTGTGAACTTGTGTCTGTAACTCTTGAAGAGGACCCCCCTCGCCTCGGCACGGGATGCGCCCCATTGGCTCACGTTCCCCAAATTGGATTCCCCCCGTGTGTTTGCGGAGGAGGAGGTTAATTGAATTTGGGGAGGGTGCTGCCGCCGGCTCTTGAATGCACTCGCTGATGTGAAAGACGCACTTTGCACTTCACAAGACCTCGGCTTGTGAAAGGAAATCAAAGAGCCTGACGGGACGGCGACTCCGGGCAGCCTTCTCGCTGTCGGGCCGTGCCACGATGCCGCACCACAACGCCACGCCGCGAACCACACGGGGCCTGTTACCCCCGAGCCAAGCATAACGATATAATGATGATGATGATAATGATCATGATATAATGTCCAGTTAGAATACAACACTTTTCACCTGACAAACAAACAGCTCAGAGTGCTGGCTTAAATGCCCGTACCAAAAACACAAAGCAACAGTTATTTCGGCATCATTGTTAGGACTGATAATGCAAACTTCAAGTTCAGTCAAGTTAGGCATGTTTGTATAGGGAAAATGAACAAGTTTATATTTAACAATACCAAATGTTTGGACACACCTGAGTTAAGATAATGGGAAACATGCATTCAAAGACATTTTGATCTAAGGACTTAAAGGCTTCAAATGTGTTTCTTAGACAAATACAAATAGTGAAGTTCATGCCTATGTATGAATTTCCTTCCAGAAAAATATATTTTTAAAAAACATTTTTGGCTACTTTGAAAAACCTAAAATACAAGATAGCTTTGATTTGTTTAACACTGCATAATTCCATTTGTTTCCAAAGTTGTGTCCAAACTTTTGACTGGTAATATATATTTATATACCACGTGTATAAGTCTTCACACAAAAAATAAAAAGTTGTACAAAAGAATGAAAGAAGTCAACAGCCACAGGCTGTTCAGGGATGTGGGTCTCTTACTTGTGCTGCCGGTTCATGGCCGCCACCATCAGCGCTGTCCAGCCCAAACGGTGGCGGAAGTTTGGATCAGTTCCTTCCCCCAGCAACCTGCAGGAAACAGGGAAAAGCAGGCAGGAAGTGGTGATCACTCACAAAGTTGGGCAAACCAGGGGTGTTGTACAGGCACATTATTTTGCTGTAACATTCACAGATGGAGATACAAGTCTGTTAAACTGTGGACTGGCACAATGCAGAGGTGCTGGGAAATGTAGTCCATAGATCCATATATATCTTCAGCTAAACACTCATCCCAAAAATGTGAGGCTGGTATAATGTTACCCAAAGAACTTTGACAGAGGAACTACCAATCACACTGTGCAAAAGGAACATCTCATGATTCTCTGGTTTGACCATGTGTCTGGACCTGGCAACCCATCCTTGAAAATAAAAAAAAAAGATCCCTTCTGTTCCAGGTCTGGTGCTGGAGAGTGGGACACTGTCTGTGTTTAGTGTAAACAGAGGGCTGCCCTACCTGCCTACTCCCCCCACACCGACCTGTGCCGCTCTTACTAAAGCACTTAACACATCTGTGGCCTAAAGCTGCGCAGAGTCATGGCCATCTGCACAGTCGCTACTCCTCCCCAAGCTCCACAGCCGGCTCCGTCCCCCGTCACCTCTCACTGCACTCAGGGCCACAGTTTCCAGTTTCAGCGCCATTGTTGCCTTTGTTGAGAAAGTCTCCCCTGACATACGCTTCACACAGCCACTCTGAAAACAAAGACAGGTGTGCTCCTAACCACGGCGATATGCTTTTACCAGCACCCCTTAAGACATTTTCTTAAGAGGAATCAAGTATATAAAACAACTCAGAGGGGGCTGTCCCTCCTTCCCTTGCTGAACACACCCCTTGAGTTGCTCCTGAAGGATGATCTTCCTTGTGATTTTTATGTTTTCTGTGTTTCTTCAGAACCTCATTTTGAGAAGGAAGATTTGCTCTAAAATATGAAAATGTCAGGGTGTACTTGAAACACAATATTCATTTTATCATCATTTGGTTTGTCCAAGCCCTTAAAGATCCCGCACAAGATTGCCTGGGCACACTGACATTTCAAAGCCCTGATTAACTTTGCTCAGAGGACTTGTAATGAATTTCACGTGCCCAGTCAGATAAGAATCTTCAACAGATCATGGTGTGGTAACATTTTAATTCATTTTCCGGGACAATGGCAGGACCTGCTTTCGCAGGCGGCATTCTGCTTGCTACACGCTGTCACAGGGGTTAAACAGATGAATTCTCTCAGAAGAATGGAACTGCCGCCAGACAGAGCACCCATCAGGCACCTTATAGGATGGAGACCCAGATACACATAGGCTGACAGATGGCTTTGCACCCCCTCCTGTGCCTATGCCTACTCCCCCCCACCCCAACTGTCCCAGAGGTTCGGGGTGAGTGACTGGGTGACAGGGTGTCCCGGGCGTGTTTGAGTTTGGGCTCATTCTGGTGGGTTCCAACCTAAACTGGCATTGAAGGGAGAGGGGGGCCACAGGGGTGGCTGCAAGGGGAGGGGGGGGGTCGCTCCTCTTCCTGCATGCTGTCTGAAGACCAGCCCCCACCCCAAATGTTACACGTTTCACTTTACCCCTGTTGAGAAGGAGTGTGGGTGTATTGCCATAAAGGTACACCACCTCAATGGGTGGTGCAAAATTCAGCACCAGAACTGATCTTTGCTCTGAGTCCACGTACCTGGTGCACTTCTGCACCTCGAAACATGATCCTTCTCCTCAAAATGTTATCAAAGAGTGAACGTAGCATGGAGCCCAGATTCTCTGTAGATTGATATCAGAGACCCAGTGGCATGCTCCTACGCACAACAGGGTGTGAAACTGACCATCAAATACAACACTGCACTGTCAAAAGCAGTGACAAAAACCAGACAGAAACCAAACAAAAAGCAAAAATTCTCCTTCCCACGCAGGACATGTCACAAACTTTTCTATGGATAAAAATATGAAAGGTGGAAAAAGAAACTCTGCAGGTGCTTCATTTGAATGTCAAAATTATTGCCAATTAATTGTTATATTTCCTTCAAATAACATGCACTCATGATTCAAATAATTTAAATTCAAATGGCATGCAATCTTTTGAAAAACAAAAAAAACAAGAACAAAAAAAAACACTCAATACACTGGGAAATACAAAATGGGAAGAAAGAGTGGGTATAATTACTTTTACAAACAGATTTTGACATGTGTTCCATTTTCGCTAAAAGATTCATAAACGGACACGAATGACTTTACATGCAGACCCAAGGTCACTCCCTGTGCATCCGTGTTGTGCAGCATGGCTTAACGTGTCAGAAGGTCAGTTCCAGACAGCCTTTTATTGTCTCTCACCTTTTTCTGATTCACAGTTTACAGTTTGGATGTCTGTGTTTAGCGGAGAGATCAAATACCGATAACATTTACAGGTTAAAGAATCCGTTTTAAATATTGCTCTCCATCTTTCCCAGGCTGCGTTGGGCTCGAGCTTAGGCAGACCGTTAAATGAATCACAGGTTCCCTCTAGTGGACAAATGATGTTACAGCGTAAATATGGGGACCGCCGTGTCCAATCATCTGATGCTGAAGGTCTGTTTTGCTATTGAAGTACTGACATCTCATTGACCTATATTACAATGTACCCCCTGGACACTACACCTGTACAGTAGAGTCTTAAACGATTAACAAGTCTCATCATGTACCAGCAAAAACGACAATACGAAGCCAATGGTGTACTGTTTTGTGCATCTGACCGATGTTATATGTTATATGCTAAATGTTATATATGGATCAATAGCTACCTTGAGACGTCTTGGGCATTATTGGTCCTGGAGGCTTCCAACAGTAAGTCTCCTGGAGAAAAAAAAGATTAATACAGTTAAGGTTACATGCAACAAACACTATTATTGTGTTGTGCATCTTAAATGATGCTGATTGTACCTTTTGAGTCTGAGTCTTTCTTGAGACAGTAAGCAAGAGCCGCTGCTGAAACGACTCCCGCTGAAGCTACTCCGTAGGAACTTTCTCCCTTTTTTCCACCTTCATCCCAATAGTTGTTCGTACACCCCCGCGCAGCGAGAGAATTCCACGAGTTTCTCCTGCCCTGTAGGTTTGTGATCCACCTAGCGGCCAAATGGTGGTACTGCACATGCGAATTGACATTCGTGGGCATCGTGTCCTCGCTCAGAATGCCCTTCCTCGACACACGGGACGTGGAAACGATGGGGTTGCGATTAGATTCTATGTCGTGAAGAGTCTGGCTCCTTGTGGCATCCGCAGAACTTGTCTTCAGAACCCGACAAGGAGAGAGGCTCCGTGCCCTTCGGCATCGAACCAGCATATGCCTTGGGACCGCTGACAGCAACATATTCACAATCTGATATGCGCAAATCGTTGTTATGTTGAAATGTTATAGATCGATCCTCTGCTATATACTTCTTAATAAACGGAGGAATATCTTCTTTGCGGAATAATGTTTTACCTGCGCGCACGAAACGAGAGGAAAGATCCAGCAAAAGCGGAAAACAACTGCGGCGTGTGTCACCGTTGCACAGAGCATGACAGGAAATGTAGTCTTTTCTGGCCTGTGTCCGGACTACATTTCCCGACTGCGACTACGTATGTGTGGTCCTCCTTGAGTAAATGTACTCGAAATGTCACCAGATTGTTGGCTGTGCTGTGTATTTAAATTCTTGAGATCTAGATATACAAATGTGTCGGTCGTTGCTGACTTCACTAGCCACGTTTGCGAATAAATATGCTTTCTTAAGACCAGGAATATCACGGCGCCAGAGGGCGCTTGGGTCGAACTGTGGATGAGTCACCGAGCTACCGTCGGCCGCTAGTACGCAGATACTGAAGTGCAGGACTTGCGTACTGTTTCATCAGTAGTTATACTTGACTCATCTTATCCTTCTGTATGTAAACAGGCAAACAAAGGGCATGTTTAAGATAGGACTTTGAAGACAGAATTTCAACAGAATCTGCAGTGACGACTTTTAGAACAGAAAAAATTGACAACCTAGAATGTTTGACAAGTTTGCACATTTTAAGACGCATGTGAGCGATCGTACAATAAAATGAACTGTGTCAAACACCAGGCATGTGAGGAATTAGTTGAACACATTTTAATTGTAGCAAAGACGAGTATTATCTAGTGAAGTGTACTAACACTATACGACAAATTAAGTTAGCTAAGGGAGGCAATACTCAAAATAATTTGCAGCGTAAATCGATCGTTTTTTGATAGTTAAGCAATTTTCACAATCGCGCTGATAAAGCACACTCTATACTAATTTCAAAATACAATATAATGAAGTATCTGAAACTGCTAGAATCTGTGCATATGAGAGAAGCAGGTAACCATAAATACAGTGGTGCTCCTCACTCAGCATGAGACCTCCCTGCAATGAGCAGCAGTAACTGCGTTTCGCCACAAGAGGGCGAAAAGGTCAGGAAAGTGATGCCGCAGTCGTTCAGTGAACGTTCTACTCAAAATGTTCATTTTCACAGACTTGGAGTGAAATCCGACTAGTATCCGAAAAAAAACAAAACCACGACCAAATGGGAATTATATATATATATATATAGACTTCTAACTGCACATGCTTGTAAAAGAACTATTGGTTAATTAGGTGTTTTCTCGTATCTCCAAAGACAGAGCAAATTTTAGTACAAAAAGAAGCAGTGTGCTGTGTGTACTCTTTGGGCAAGAAAAAAGCTTCAGATATTCTCTTCCAAGCAAGACATTTACTTCATACAACTTAGGTCTGAGTCAAAATATGTCATACAGCCACTTTCTTGCATTTTGAGTCATTCTGAGTTTGAATAACAGAAGTAATAGCACTCTGATGGGACAGCTATAGTTGACATTGAGCAGTGGGTGAAATCTCTAGGTAAAAGAAAGACTGATACATACTGTTGTAGAGTAGAATATCAGGTGAGTCCAGCTGACTGTAGGGCCTCCTTGCACTCATATTCATGTAGGATCATCTCCAGTAATTTACAGAAGACAATGTTTTTTGTTTCCAGAGGTACAGGTCAGACAGTGGCTCTTTAAGGAGAGTGATTCACGTAAATGTCCAGACTCAACAAACCTGCAAACAGAATAAGGCTTAAGAGAGGAGATCTATGCTATCAGTGGCAGAAATCTGATAATGAGGCCATTTTCTTCCAGCCCTGTAGGCATTGTTAATGCTCTTGTGTGTGTGTGTGTGTGTGTGTGTGTGTGTGTGTGTGTGTGTGCGTGCGCGCGTGCCTGTGTACCTTTGAAATGGTCTTGTTTCTAAAGCTAAAAAATTACAGGATCTTAAAAGATAAACCCAGATTCCTCTAAGTATACTCATATGCATCGCTCTAATTATATGCCATTGAAATACCTGCTCCTGGCCTGTCTGTGTACACAGCCAGGGTGCGGCTGTTGACCAGACATACGTGTACCAATGAAAGAGCAGCTGCTGGCTGCACGTTACTGGTTCGTCATTGTCTGTGTGTTCATTATATCATCATATCATGATAGTGACAACAATAATTTATTCCACACCTTTTATTGATCTCTTTGTGTCCTGAGGTGTGTGTGTGTGTGTGTGTGTGTGTGTGTTGTTGGTGGTGGGCTGCTTACTTCAGCTACCATTGACAGGTTATACCCACTTATAAGGCTGCTCCATAACATTTAGGACACCTGGGGATAGTTAGGAGTCAGACAATGGAGCCGGATTCAACAGTTAAGGGATTATAATACAAAATAAATTCAATAAATTATACAGTACCCCTGCCTGGTGACAGTCAGACTGTGAATGTAACTGAAATGTTGTTGAATTGAAGTCCAGGATGAGCATACATTTACACACTTGAACAAAGTACTTCTTGCAACCTTATTTTCAGCTCAGTAAATCGACAATATATTATAATAACTTTTGTTTAGACGTCGTGAATCAGGGTGCCCGGCAGGCAAAATGATGATATTTAGATACTTCACAAACAAGGACAAAAGCTTTCATGATCATCATCCAGCATAACCTGTTCAAGAATAAGGCTTCACAGGTATATACATTTACCCCCTTTGGTGGTTTACCATTTACTCTGTAATGTTCAATATATTTACTGGAAGGCAGGCGGTTACGTTGCAACCTGTTTGATGATATCACTTGCACAACATCACTGGTATATTCGTCCAAAAGCATCCAGTCATCCAAATAACAAACGATGGTATAGTAAAATGAAAACGATGGAAACAGTGTAGTACACGTCAGCAGTTAGGACCCGGAGCGCTCTTCACTTCACGATGTGGGGAGGTGTGTATGCAGTCGAGTGGGTGGTCCTAATCCGGTTGTCAATCTCGTGTCCCGTTGGTGCGTCTATACCGCTACCCTATGCATTTCGCATCATCATCAACCTGCCACGGCTGGTGAAGAGAGGGAGCGCAAGGAAGGAGTCCTCATTTTGATCGACCAAAAAAAAAAAAAAACCTCACCAACCGAGACACATCTCCCACAAGTCAGACATACTGCCGCGGCGGAAACATATGGTTCAGTAAATTCGCCGTCGCTTTTAACGACACCGGTCTCCACTCTGTTTACGTAAACGGGACAGTTGTGTACGACAACATACTCCAGTGGCAATCGGGATTAAAGGTAACTGTCGACAGGCATTGATAGCTACACTTGGACCTGGTTTCAGAGTTCTGGTTTTGGTACACTTCAGGTAATTATATCCACATCGTGTTTGTTTTCCATGCACATAATTTCCTGGCAGTTTCAAATAATTTCCGTTGAACAGGTGGGTACTTTTAAAACAATGATAGTAACGAAAGTATATTGAATGAAATTTATCTGGGTATGATATGCTCAGAAGATTCGAAGGGCGCCGCGTCTTTGCGTACATTCTTAGCTGTTTGCTTCGGAATTGGGTTTCCAGTCTGTTTTACTCCCGCCGCCTGGCTGACTTTTTCCACTTCCCATCTGATTTCCACCAGATCTCGCTGCATCTAAAGTTGGGATCACTGTCTCTGGCCACCGAAGATGTCCGAGGATGCAGTTCTAATACCGGACGACCGAGCTTTCAGCAGTTTCAAGAACGAATGTAATTCGGAGGAAGGATGGAACTTGACCTACAACAAGTCTGGAATAACTGTATGGATTCACATTTTAGAAGAGGAGAAATCATTGCATAAAATAAAGGTGAGTTTATTTAACAAACTGATGTGTGATGATTATGATTATGTATTTGTATTTCTAGGTTATATAGATTACTTAACAGATAAAGCTGCCAGCGCAAGCCTCAGAAACTTATCCAATTTTAAAAACAGTGTTCAGAATAGAGACTCAAACGAGGTGTTGAATCACACTTTTCAGGCAAGCATTAGAGCTAACACGGTGGCTTCGTTAAATTTGTTTAATAGCTTCCAGTTATGTCCTACCGGTCTCTGTACATCCGGGTATGACGGGTAGCCAACAGGTGTTGAGTTTGAGCTGTTTGTAGAAGGGGGGAGTTCCCTGAAAATCCAGAATTCAAGGTAGAACAGGATGTGCGACTGGGTGTGTTATAATACAGTAACACGATTAACTAGTTACTTGTTTAGGAATTTAAGGGCTTTTGGATTTAATTTACCTGAGAGAGAACTCCAAAAGTTGTATCTGCATAATATCTCAACAAAGAAAAACTGGACATGATGATTCTACAGACTTCAAAAGACATACTGATTTTTGCAACTTCGAATGTGTTGCTACTCAGGATGTGAAAAATGACAACTTGTTTCACTGTGAGATCAATTCCAGAGTTCCCCTAGGCCTACTTGCACACTTTTTAGATAATGTTTCACCAAAATAGCCTTTTAAATATACAGAAGTGAAGCTCAAGGTTTGAACCCACAGCTTTTTGATGCTCAGTTTGAACATTGCCACATGGAGGGAAATTCGTGTAATGATCTAAACCCTGGCATTTGAGCCAGGAGCAAGATATGTCTTATTCAGAGAGCATGAGGAGGCATCTCTGACATGTCTAAGCCTACCAATAAACCACAGCACATCAGGAAAAGAAGAACAGATGTTAGACTTTGCCGTGAAACTATGAACTATGACAATACCTGGACTGGCCAGCCAGCAAACACACAAAGGATTATCTGAGCAGGGAGCCAGTCAATCAGCTGTTTACTTAGCCTCATCTCCAAAGTAGTTCTCCTTCCACACTGATGTCTTTGTGATTCTGGAGGACCCTGGTCCTGACATAACAACCAGAACAGGAGTGGCACGTTGGTAGTTTTTTCAAGGCTTTTGGTCATATCATATCATTTGCACACCGACCAGACCTTGATTGCCCTGATCGTTTTGTGGTGATGCACAGAGTGCCACAGTTCAGCTTGGTTCATACCTCCCATTGTGCCATTTGTTTGTTTTGCAGACATCTTGACTCCTAGGGCAATTAGTAACTTGGACTCAAGTCGCACGTGCTTGCTTGTACTATGCAAATGCTCGGTAATGGGGAGGGGAATTTGGTTACTTTATGTAACACAATGTGTCATGCTTTGCGGTGCATGAATCACAATCTGTTTTTAACATATGTATTTAGGAAGTGCAGTAGGGAAGTTAATAAGTGTCACACAACACTGCATCCCATTTCAAGTCATTGTTCACCTAACTCTCATTTAAAAGTCATAATTATCTCACATTGTCATCTGGTGGAAACACTATGTTGGCTGACTACCATTAGTTCCTCCCAGTATCACTTCATTTTTTGCAGATGTTGACAGATTTGAAGTTGTTATTGATTTCCCCTGAGGCTCTCCCAGGGCAGACAACTAAGATGTCTGTCAGTAGAATGATTTCTAACTTACAGAAGATTGTGCTGAAATGGGCAGGTTAGAAATCCCCCAGAAAAAAATCCCAAACCAATTTAGTCACTTTGCCGTACTCTCTCTTTTGGCATGATGGCTTGCTTTTACAGGGCTTTCCTGTTGAACAATGCCTTGTGCTTGTTTTGAGGGCAGCGATGGCTGGAGGGCAGAGTCTCATTGCTCCACCCGAAGGGCTCACAGTCAGCTTTCCTGTGCCCCTGTGTCCATGTTTGCTTTGCTGTGTGCAGAAGTGAGCCGGGCTCATCCAGAGAGACAGGTGCTCGGTCTAACAGCTGATCTGCAAACAGACAAAAGGGCTGCTCTCCCAAACACAAAGCTTTTCCCCTCCCGTCAGCAACAGGAGCTGTTGTATTTTGGTATCTGAACGGTGCTTTTTGGTTTGGGTTAGGGGAGAGAGGGAATGGCAGCAGTGGAGTGGGGGTGGGGGGCTGCATATAGTTCACATGCTATGCCTGAACACCCATGCAAATCCTCTCGTTTTTAAAACGGTTCCGATTTGCATAGCTCTAAAACGCCGTGGCCTTTGAAATGAGCCGGCAAATGCAATGCAAAGTGGGGGGGAGCCTTCCATCTCTGCCTGGCAGCCGCCCAGCGGCAGCGTGCAGCTGGATGACGAGGGCTTTGGGGAATTGCAGCAGGTCTCGTGCGAGAGAGCGGAGCCCCTCTCCAGCCTTCCCTCCTGTAGGAAGATATCCTGCGTCTTTATCCACAGCGGAACAGCATGTCTTCAGCACCAAACTTAGTTGCAGGTTAGGTGAATGCATGCTTGAATTAAAGCATAGAAGACAAATGCACGTTGTGTGTTACTAAGCGTGTCTTCACCGGGAATGACTGGAGCTCAAACATTATGCAGTCACAGTAATGGTGCACGCAGGGTATCACACAGAACGTCTCATTGAGAACTGCTGCCTGTTCTAGGACTGTCACTTTATTTTAGAGCCACTTTAGTATTTTGGCTCATGTTGTAACGCTTAGCCGAGTGCTGCCCTGATCTGGCTGTACCAGATCAGCTGCGTGGTGAGAATGGTGTTAACTTCATTTATTTAGTTTGAGAACAATGTGACTTCCTCTCTGTTGGAATATCCTACCCGTTTGTTTTCTTATTGGTTTTGTGGTGAGTGAGGTTTTAGCCTGCTTTCAGATCAGCTCATAGTTTTCATTCCAACAGCAGAAATGATGACGTGCAGTTCACATGAAATGCCCTGGTCACTGTATTCCCTAAATATTGTTAGGACATTTATTGTGTGAAATAAAATATAACTGCACCTCTGTCCACCGTCCATCCACTATGTGTGCAGATGCTAGAAGAAACCTATATTGCTGGCCATGAGAGCAGGCCTTCTGTGCTGAATTATTTTCAGTGCAGCGTAATCCCCTGGGGGCAGTAACAGGGAAGTTAGCCCAAACACCTCAAAAGCACACAAAGTGATCAGGTAACACCCTGAAATAAAATACAAATGGGATGTCGTTTTAAGAGGAGCACCTGGCTTGCTATGTAAATCCTCCTCTGATAAGTATGGAAAACTGAAACTGCTTTTCCAAAGACCCCTCCCGCCTGTGACACTCTCTCGTTGCCCTGCCTGTCTGTCACTCCAAGGCTACAGGGTCGTATGCTCAAATGAATGGGCTTTGCCACTGTTTCCGTGACTGCCTTTTCCTCCAGCTGTTTCAGTAGTGTTTCAGTGTTCACACGTTTGACATGTTTATTCCTTCCAGTATTCAATCTGTAAAATCACTAACCAATTATGTGGATCAGCCCTCAAATGATTTACCTACAAATGAAGAAAAAATTCAGTTGTATTCATTGTCATCAATATTCATGGAGGACAACCTATGAACCCTGCATAAAATAACAGCTAATTCATTGATGGTATTCATTTTCCTGCCTGAAAGTGTGGCTGAGGGCAGATCTCTTTGCTCTGAGTCATGACCTGCAAATGAAGCACCTCCACAGTGCCTGAGAGGAAAAAGAGGGGTTTGCTAATTCAAATATTCCACACAGCCTTGTGCTATAATTGCAAGTACCAAATGATTTGAAATGCACCTCCCCAGCATACAGATGAGGCTACTATACATTTACACATCCTTGTAAATGTAATTGAAAGAAGTATTTGTTACTCAGCTGAGGGCTTCAAACCCATACTCCTTTGGTGTACTGGTAAGACACTTACTAGTAACCCCATAGTATGAACCCCATAATGGGTGGAGCTACCATGTGCTGTCGATCACTGTATCATATGAACCATTCAAAAGACTGCTCTCTATAGCAAAACTATGATTCTTTTCCACAGATAACACATGCCACCTGTTTCAGGGTTTATGAAGCCTCACTGCCCTGTCTCTAGCTGTAACAACATGGCAAATACACAAGCTTACCTGTCAGATACAGTTTTTTCTCATTCAAAGAGCATCTTGTTGTCCATATTGGAGAGATTTGCCTTTTATCTTTTAAGGTTGTGGGCCAGCAGGTGCATCTTTGCTTTAGAGAGAACTACTTCATATGAAAGACTACTGTACAGTGTTGATAATAATTCACTGTGACTGTGTTTGTTGGCTGTGTCTCTTGGACACTGGTGTGAAAGTGACACATTATGTAATGTGGAGGTGTCCTCCCTGTCTTGAGTGGTAAAGCAGGGAAGCCAGACGTAAGTTTACAAAGGGCATTCTCATAACACTACCGAAAAATGGCATCGGTGCAGTTCACCCTGGCCGTTTCTCCTTGAGCCTGCCTCGTACCTGATGTTCCTTTCAGTCCGGCTTTTTTCCTATTCAGATTCGTGCATCTGGTTTGGGCTCGCTGAGATGGTTCGGCTGAGATGGTTGTCTCTGAGACAAGCAGACATTGGCCTGATTGAAGGGCGGTTGTGCGTGTGTGTGCAAAATCATGGTGACACAGTAGAACTGCTGCTATTAATAAGGCGGCGAGGGAGCTGCAGGAGCAAGGCCATGCACCAGACCTCCTCTCTGCATCGAGGACAAGGAGGGGGAGCCGGGGCTGTGGGGGCGGCCGACGAGCTGTCAGATTCCTGCATGTTTATACCCAAGGCCACTGTACTACACTCCAGGATAGTTTCCTGAACATCTTATAATCTCTAATACAGCAGAACCGATGTTCTGTAGATCTCAGAATCGCACACATACACACACACACACCCCAGCTCAGTAACCTTTAGATGCACAAAAGAGCATGCACATCCCTGCATTAGCCTTGTGTAAAACTCAGTCCTCCACCACACCCCTGCGTTGGTCTAAGATGGGCTTCACAGTACCACACACCCCTGCATTTAGCCTCATGCAGGACTCACGCCTCCAAAACACCCCTGCGTGGGTCTAAAATGGCCTTAACAGCGCCACACGCCCCTGCATTTAGCCTCATGTAGGACCCACGCCTCCACCACGCCCCTGCGTTAGTCTAAGATGGGTTTCATAGCTCCACACACCCCTATGTTCAGTGGACTTCAGAATCCCACGCTCCTTTGTGTTGTCTAATCCATCCTGATCCAGCCAGCCAATGAGAGGTGATAGGATTTGACACGATGAAGCATTAGTTGTCAGTCCTGCAGGGGTTTCGGCTCACCCTGATGGAACAGGGAGAGGAGCTGCACCGCTGAGATGCACAACAGGCACCCGCCCACAGAGTCGTAAGCTGGGGAGAGGGAGAGACACAGAGCGAGTGTGCTTTTCTTCATCCCAGTGTTTGTATTTGTTTTCTCTGTGAACGTCTGTGTTGTGAGACTGAAATGTATGTTACACTGTGTCTTACACACACACACACACACACACACACGCACGTGCACACATATGTGTATAGTTGCTTATATATATCCAAATTATGTACAGGTGTTTTATATTTATTTACTTGCATGCATACATATAAGTGAATGAATGTATATGAACGGTTATAATATAGAACATTTTATTATTTTACTACAGTAAGGAATAATGGTTAAAGAGGGAAATTAGTTTTGATGGATTTATACATCATTTAAACCCAGCGTAGTCATCACTTATATGTTTCATATTTATAACCATACTTCAGAGTATTTCAGAAAAAGCCCGAGTTGTTTTCCAGAACGTGCAGTATTTTAATGAGGAAGGGCACTCTCTATTTCTCAGAATATGCAAGGAGGGAGAGCCTCCTGGTGAGCGGGAATGACTCAGTGGATCATCCCAAGGAGCTGTAGCGAGAGACACGCACACACGCCCTCTCTCACACACACACACACACACACACACGCACACACATATGCAGAGAGTGGGCCGGCTGAGAGATTAAAGAGATCTGGCAGCTTCTAGCAGATGTTGATTTCCCACGCACCGTGTTTATGTTGCGATTGCACTGCATGTTGATAACACTCACTGGTAGAGTTGGAATGGCACCAGTTCTCTAGGAGAAGGACCTGTCCTTTACCCAGGTACAATGGAGAGTGGTGCCCTTCTACCACTGTCCGAAACTGAGGAGGATGGAGGGTATAATGACCTACCAGGGTCTGGCCATGAGCGCTTTATCTGTGGCCTAGGCTTTTTAGTTGAGTGTTTGATTAATGGCACTGCAGGCTCTAGCCTAAACAGCCTAAACAGGTAGTGGATTGTGGTTTTTGGTGGGGGTACACCTCCCCAAGGCTCCAGGTTGCACAGTTTACATACCCAGTGCGGGTCAAGCCATGTCACAGTCTCCTACAGCTGTCCTGTTCCCTTTTAGTTACAAGATTGGCCAGCTATGGGGTTCTGTCCTTGCATTAACAAAGGTCTCGGAATAGTCTGTGGAATGTAGGCCAGAATATCCGTCCAGATGATTGGGTCTGAGGGGGTGGGGGAGGGTAGGGGTTGAATGGCAAAGAGTTGCATCGGCTGGTCATCTGAAAGTAATTGTAGCTCTGTCGAAGCCGTAGTAGTAGGGCGAGGGCGTAGTAGCCTTCTCCAGCTGTCTTTTAGCCATGAGGGAGTAAACCCAGGAGCGATACAGCTCCTTCCTCGACGCGTTTTCAAAAGCTTGAGAAACATTCCTCAAGCACACAGTTATCTCCACATAGTGATCCAAAATGGAAATCTATCTGATTTGAATCTGCTCTTTTTCCTGAATGGCACTCTCTTTTCTCTCTCTCTCTCTCTCTCTCTCTCTCTCTCTCTCTGATTTTCTCTCCTTCATCAGCAGAGCCCTGTTCTGAATTAGTTTAATGGAATTATGGTGCCTTCTTTCTCTTTTACTTTCTTTTTTTACGTGAAATTGGCTCCAGGAAACAAGGATTCAATTAATAATGAACACTCCACTCTTTTTTTTCCCCCATGCATGCTCATGTCCCACATTCCACATTACGCTCATTTGTTTTAGTGTTAACATGGTTCAGTGTTATACTTTGGATAAGGGTAGAATTATTGCAAAGAAAATCTTTCAGTGGATCATCTATTTTTAGAATTGGACCTCTGAAATGTTTATGACTACTAGGAAATGTTATGAGTGCTATGTGAATTCAGAAAGATTAGGGGGCAGAGCAAGTCTATGTCAGTGTAACAGAACATGAAAATATTAGAGTCCTACTTATTCTTTAGCTTTTAGGATGGGTTTGTACATCTGTTTTGTTTGCCTATACTTGACTGGGAATAGAGTGAATTGGTGTAGTATGCATTAAGCATGCATTAAGCATGGTACACAGAACGTAATTATTTTGTTAAGAGAGAAATGTCCACCCCCCATGGCGTTCTCCTGGAGGCAGGTTTACGGCTGTGTTTCTGGGCAAAGAGGCTTGTGAGAGACAATCTCAGGGGAATTATGGGAAATAAGTGAGAAGCCTGAAGTGCCGCCAGGCTCCTCCTCCTCCTCCTCACTGCTGTGTTGTTGTGCGGATGTCTGAGGTGCTGGCTGTGGTTTCCCTGGCAACAGCTTCACACACTCAAGCTGCCAGGCCTCTGTGGGAAGAGTAGGCTGCAGTTGGAGACCAGAGAGGGCAGGCCTTGTGGGTCCCCCGCCCAAGGACTCGAGAAGTCACAGAGTTGAGTGGGTCTTCAGATTTTAGTGCAGACTGTGGAGCTCTCTTAGGTCAGGGCCTGTGGGTGCAATGTCCTGTGGGTGGCTCCTCTGAGGCTGGCATCACGGGTGTGTGCGGTGAGGAACGCCTCCAGCTCATCGTGTGCCTGCCACACTGTCCTGCTGTTGAACAGCAGAGAAAGGGAGAGAGAGAGTAACGCCTTGTGTTCACACCGTGGTATAATTCTTCACACACCCACGCTACAATGGTTTGCCCAGAGGAACAAGACGTATGTGAACACTTTTCATGTGACTGCCGTTAAAATTTGCACTAGTGTCTTCAGGATGCTGTCGTCAGCTCATTCCACTCTACTGGAGATTGACAGAGCTATGTGCAATTGCGTGAACCAGGTCAAAGCCCTGAAAATGTTGTCTTTTTAAATGTAGTGTGAATGTGCTGCTCAGCCATACTGTTGAGCCATACTGCACGACTAAGCAAAACATAGCAGACGTATCTTTTTATAGCACATGACATTGTTATAGAGAAGAGTGCATCAATCCATCTTTCTCAAACCATAGGTGCTGTGATGTAAACACGGCTTGGGTGTTATGATTCCATCGTTGCACCTGAATGCCTCACCTCTTCCTCCAGCGCTGAACAGGGTGTGTGTAAAACTTTCAGGGGTGTGTTTCTCAGAACAGTGCCACACACTATTCTAGAACATGGGTCAATGTGGAATTGTGCAGCTGAACGCCTTCCTCAGCTAAACCCATTGTTTGCTCACTGCATGTATTGATGAACCAAGGTGGAGGAAAAAAAATACATTGCGAAACAAGGTATTGACTGAAATAAATTTTCTGCACACGTGCTGCTGGACCACCTCCTGTATCGCTGTGAGCAGGGGTGTTTCTTATTGAGTCCTTTGCTTAATATTTAACCAGTAATGACCTGTTCCTGCTCTGCTTGCTGTGTGGGAATTAATCCATCCCGCTGCTAAAGTCAGGCTCCCATGATTCCTCTCACAAGCGGCAGGTCAGTGAGCCTGTCGGATAAGTTACACCTGAGAGCCATCAAGTGGTCGCTTTGAGTTCACGCTGAAATCTCTTCAGATTTGCCGACGATTCTCTTCAAGGGTGATTTACATGTAATCATTAACCATGAGAGCATACAAAGAGAGTCCAGAAAGTTCTGAATACAGCAGAAAGGTTCACATGTCATTGTCTGGAGATCATGTCATGATCAGCACCCGAATCTCCTGTGGATTCCCAGCTTGCCTCTGCTGAGCTAATTGTGTACATTCTGCTGATCTTGGTAAATACGGAAGATTACGGTCCACTGCCAGATAGCAACTGATTCACAAAAAAAACACGTCATCTTTATTCTGTGAGTCTCAGTTGCACTCGGCATGTGGCTGCGTTGTGCAGTTTGCAGCATGGAGTAGCGGTTAGGATGTGGTTTTGAATCATGAGCAGACACCTCACAAGCCGGGTGCATCACTGATATAGCTCCAGTAACCACCACATCCCCTAATAGTGAAAAGTAGTAATAAAAAATAATAAATGGATAGATAAAAATGAATTTTTTCAGAGCAATGTGTTAGAACATACATTACATCGTGTTAGAATGTGTGTAAGCGCTTAATTTTTATTTGCACTAGTTTAGTGTACACCTGACATGACTTGTGTGCCTATCTTGTGTCACTGTCACCCTGTTTCTGGCCCTTCCACAGCACCATCTCACCTTCTGACTGAAGGCCATGATCCAGTCTGCTATCAGCACAAACACCGCTCTGACGTTTAGCCAACAAATTAGATCAACTGGATATATTAGATCAGCTTTGTGCTGGACTCACATTAATGATAGTCTTATTGTATTTATAGTCTAGTATTATATGTGATGGTCTTATTATTAAGCCCATTGCATGATCGTAATTTTCAGCACTGTATTCATTGGACAATCATCTCAGCAGCTCCCCTGACACTCTCATAATGTCTGGCAGGACAGCTGTAGAGCCAAGCTGTGCCAGACTGACCTGTAGAATCTGGTGTTTGTCTAGGGAGAGTGGAAAAAGAGACCTTAATCCTCTCTCTGTGCCAGGAAGTTAACCCTGGTCGAGGGAGCGTGGAAAGAGGCAGGCCTTTACTCTGTATGTCCCCAGAGGCTGACTTTGTTCTGAGGAGTGTGGCATTGGCAACAGGCTCTCTCTCTCGCTCGCTCTATGCCCTGGAGTCTGGCTGCTTGCATGAGTAGATGTCAGCATGAGGCACTCGACTGGGAATAGCTTCAGAGCCAGAAGAGTCGATTTCTCGGCGCAAAGCACGCAGCCGTCACCATGCGTTTGCCATACGTGAGAATCCTGCTCTGTTTGTACACAGCCATACTTACACCCACTCCCACCAGAGGCCCATGAGTTGACGAGGCAAAGCAGTAGAGCTCACAGCCCAGGAGCACTGGCAAGCTTCTGGTTTTCATACTGCGATTGCCTTTAGAGTTAAGTTTCCATACCTGATGAAATTCATTGCTTGACTGGACAAGTTCCAAGTTCACATACTGCTCTTGAGCAGTGTCAGAGATGGAGACAGCTGTGACTTCTGCTGCAATGTTGCTCTCAAGGAATGGGGTCCTACAGATTTTGGGTTGAGGGCAGGGGAAGTGGGTGTGATTGGGGGTGGCAGGGGGGAGTAACAATGTGCCCAGGTTGGGGGATTATGGGATTCTGTAGCTGTGGGGGTTAAAGGGCCCTCTTTAGAAGGCATGTGGAATTGTGTAGCTGAGTTACAGTTTTCTGTGCTTCGTACTGCTGAGTTCTGGACGGGCACAGTGAGGAGAGCGCTGCTGCCGTGGTGTAATGTGATTACCTTTGTTACTGTGAGAGGTTTCTGAGCACATCTTCAGCCTGATTCTGGGAAATGGGAGCTGGATGACATCACATGAGTGCTGCTGTAGAAGGAGCAGCTCGCTGGTGGGAGTTCATTCAGTTGGAGGAGGCGATGCTCCACTGAAGAGACCAAGAGCTATGACAAGCGGAGCTTGGGTACGATTTTGTTAAAGTCTGAGTGTGTCTGTCTCTCCCTGCAGTGTCGGATGGTGTGCAAAGATGTCTCTGCGGACACCATGTACGACGTACTCCACGACATCGAGTACAGGAGGAAATGGGACGCCAATGTCATTGAGACCTTTGACATTGGCAAGCTGACTGTCAACGCAGATGTTGGCTACTACTCATGTAAGAAACTCACCATCCCCACATGAACCCCCGAACCCCCCAGCCCTGTGTCTTATGTTTGGCTTGTTATTGTGTTTGCTCAGGGAAGTGTCCAAAGCCATTGAAGAACCGTGATGTCATCACCTTGCGCTCATGGCTCCCCATGGGAAGTGACTACATCATTATGAACTACTCTGTCAAGCATCCGGTGAGTGAGCCTGGTTTTGAACCTCTTGTAACCTGTCCTTCTGTCTCCTTTTTTTTGTTTGCTGGCCATCCTTTATGATTACAGGTATTTTTGTGTAATGGAGCTGTGATTCTTGACAGTATTATTAAACTGCATTTTCATAAATTTACGCTGTGTATCACTTTTTTTGTAATAGGAACTCACACCGAAGAGCCTTTTAGAACCTATTAACTATTAAGCAAATTAATTTTTTGTGTATTGATTACCAACATCATCCTGATCAAAGTCATATATGGAGCCCCCAGAATGCATTTCACATTCAGACAGAAGAGGCTCTAACTTGCTATGCCTGCTGGGGATTGGAGACAGATGGAAGTGATGCTGAAGCAATCTCCGTTTCAGCTGAACTCTTACCAAAGAGTTCAGCTGAAACTAGGGCTGCAGAAACGGAAATAGTTTAATTGCTAAGACAGACACTTAAATATGCATTGAGGGTTCATACTGAGATCACACAAAATGTTGAGTTGTTGCGGGGAGTCAGAAGTCAGTGTCTAAGGGGGTAATGCCACGTGTCTACTTCATGAGTAGAAACTGAGAAACCCATGGGGAGCAACAGCATGAAACTAGAGTGGTTCTGAAGTTTAGTTCCACTTTGATTGGCCTGCATGTGGACGCACTTATTTTGCATTTGTGTATAGCCTGGAGCCTTGTAATGCATCTGTGTGTGAATTTCGGCTCATTGCCTCTCATCAGTTGTTTCCTGCGGTGCTTGGGGGGGATTGTGTAAATGCAAACCAAAGCTACAATGCATTTTTCTCCACAGTTTTTTGTAGTGCTGGAATCATAGTTTTGAATCCCAGTTGGCACATCACACTGATGTTGAGCAGGGCACTACACACAGATGTCCAGAAAGGGCTTGCTGCAGGCCTGCAGGCCTCAGCTGTAATGGATGTCACCCCGGATATAAAGGAATCTGCAGAGTGAATAATGGATGAATTTGGGAGATAGCCCCGGGTTCTCTGGGAGGCTGGCGGACTGCACCGTGTTGAAGTGGTTCTCTCCCGGGAAGGTTTAGCGGCAACGCGTGTGTGATGTCCCGTGAATGCAGTGCCACTCATTGCCTCCCCCTCGTTCTCCCCTTGCCGGCGAGCGGTTGATAGATGGTGCCTGGAGCTGTGCTGGATGAGGCCCGCCCTCTGCTTAACTGCCGTTTGTTTCCGGATCCTTCCTTTTGCTCATCAGCAGGCTCTCATTTAAGCGCTCTGTTGGGCGATGGATGGATGACACAGCTATGCCCGTAGCCTCCTGACACACTTTATCCTCACATTGAGAGAGAGGGAGGGAGGAAGGGGTGAGAGAAGGTGAGGGAGGGAGCTGGCACAGGAGCAGACACCTTGAGTGGCGAATGCTGTGCTAAAATCAATACTATTGTCCACCGTAATAGTTCATTTTGTAAAAGGAAATCGTTTTTTTTCTCACTTCACCCTCATGTTTGTTATCGATTCGCTCCCGTTTCTGAAAATGAGCCTCTACCGTTATGTGGTTAGAGAGCTTTGCTATTTTGGGGAAGGTTAACGGCTCACCTATCGCTGTTCCTCGGGGGGGTGCTTAATAAGCACTGATGCCCTGAACAGGGCTGACACGTGATATGGCCCGGCCTTTGTTTTGGGTCTGTGCGGGTTCATTGTTTGTCAGGAGAAATGCGGCATGTTCCCGCTACGACCCCAGTGTTTCCCCGAAGCTTAAATGTCTTAAATCTAATGACTCGTGTTGCCGCATGAAGAATGCTACTCTGTGATTAGCACTACCAGGGTCATCATTAATAATGCAGCCCAAGCATTAATGAGTCTGAAGGGTGCACTCTTGATAGGGCTGCAGAAAGAGAGGTTTTGACACAGGTTATTTCCTTGCAAAGGGCTATTTACATGTGTAAGAGGTGAATGTGGAAGCACGATGAGTTTCTGCTGCTAAGCAGACACTGCACGCAGGGTTTTGTTACAGAAAAAACCACATGAAATGATGTGGCAGTCAGGTTGAGAAACAGGAAGTGATGTAAGGTTCTGTGAATTGTTCCTACAGAAATACCCTCCAAAAAAGGACATGGTGCGGGCTGTGTCCATCCAGACAGGCTACCTGATCCAGAGTAATGGACCCACCAGCTGTACCCTCACTTACCTGGCACAGGTGGATCCCCGAGGTGATGCACGTGAACAGCACACACCTGCTCTCACTTATAAAATCCCTCTAGTAGCCGAATTCTGCCATTACAAAATGGACCACAAAATCTGATTATATTCTACCGTATAGATAAATGAAGTCATATGAGCAAGCAACCACATTTTCAGTATAAAAATGCAATAATAAACTTATGATTAATTTTTATAATTAATATACTATTATATATAATTATGTAATAAGGAAATGCATGTGCATAATATGGAAAACATGGAATAAGCGATATGTTGCTGCAACTGAATGTCTGTCTATTTAAGAGCAAGAATGAGAATATCATCGTACTGTAGAGAAAGAGCTGTCATTGTGCAACATAGTTCATGAAACTGCTGAACATGTATTGTAGCTACACATGCAAATCAAGTGTAAGACAGAACACTATTCCCATCAGGCTCCCTGTTTCTGGGAGAGCTGACTGCTTGGCTGCAGACATGGAGTCACGGGCTCACCCTTCATGAGATCCAACAGCAGCACAAATCTATAGTCTCGGCCTCTGACTTAGTCAAAAGCGCTCCCTGTTTGGCATGTGACCTCCAGGGAACCCAGCACCATCTGGTTAGAGTGTAATTGCTTCATAAACAAGCCCCTCTCCCCTCCCCCCAATGGTACAGTACTGTGACAGACAGGCATGTACAAACACAAACTTTCTTCACATGTTAACCAAAACAATTTCATTTTTCTCCAACAGGGTCATTACCCAAGTGGGTTGTCAACAAGTCTTCCCAGTTTCTGGCTCCCAAAGTAAGTAAATTCCTAGCAGTTTGTGATTTCTACAGTTAAAGTGTCATCCTCATTACCCCAAATAATGTAATCAGGCCTTGATGTAGCCTACAGTTCAGACATTGTGGCCATTTTAAGTAAAGCCATATGCCCTGTGCTCATTTGATTCAAGTTGTAAGAGACTACGTAGTGTTGTAGAGTGTTTGTAGATTGACATACAGATTTATATTTTAATGCAGAGCGCATAAAAAATGAATATTTGTCATGCAGTAATGCTTCACGTTTGGTATTTGAAGCCGCCCCTTTAAATATGGACATTAGTAATCCGCTGTCACCTCGCATCATGCGACCAGTTGAACACGCTGATGTATGTATGGTGCACGTTCCCCTCCTAGGCTTTTGGCTGTATGTACACGCATTATTGCTGTGCTGCACGTGTGCCATCTGAAGTAGGCCAGGCAGTTCTCCTGGGAACGCATTTCAAAGTGCATGGAAAAGCGCTCAACGCTCTGTGAAACCTTGTTTCTAAAAATGTCTTCATTGAATTACAGCAGGCTGCTGGGAATGTTGTTGGCATTCCACCTTGTGCCTGTCATCAATGCTCCTTTTGAGTTCTATTTTCTAAAAAAACGGTTTTGTTTGGATCAGTCAAGCTTTCTCTGCAGGCGTTTTTTGCCTAGCAGTTGTCCCCCAAACCACACCAGGGAGAGTTCTTTGATTTTAATTTGATTAAGTTGTATATCTGTCCTGATTTCTTCAGATTTGGACTATTTTCCACAAACACTAACAGCTCTGAATTTCAAAAATACAAGAAAACATCACTTCTGTGGCTTTTCTTTGTCACAGTTATGATGCCAAGTGCAAACTCAACTGATGGCACCTTGCAGTGCACAGATATAGAAGAATCATTTCCAACACCCTGCAGAGGCTGCTGAGGGCACTGGCATGCCGTGCCTTTGTTTGAGCAAATACCTGGCAAGGTTTCAGCTCTACACTTAGTGCTTTCTAGGGTGGCTCCCGAATCAGTCTTTCATGTAATGTTCTCTCATGTAACGTAACTCTTTGCCTTCCTCCTCTGCCTTAAGTCCACAAACATGGCGGAAACATGGTATCCGCTGGCTGACAAATGGCCAGTGTTCCTGAGAAATGTCCCTGTGCTTGCAGAGTGACGTCCTCTGTAAATATTTAATACACCACAGACAGGCGAGCAGAAAGCGCTGGCAGCGCTCAGAAAAGTCTGCTATTTGTCTGGTCGATGACAGACTTTCCTCCGGTGGGGGGGGAGCTGGGGGAGGTGGGGCGGCAGGGGGTGTGTTTGGGGGTGCTGTGACAGGAAGCGTGCCTCTGCTCCTTGACTTGCTGAAATTGAATTCTTATCAGGCCCTCATTAAATGAAAAGCCTCTGCGACTCGGCTGCCAGGCTTTGCTGCAGGTGAGGGTGACCCTCATTTGGTCCTCGGTGAGAGTGGAACGGGGGGGAGCATGAGTCATTTCTGCGGCGGCGAGCCTCAATGGACGACGTGTCGCCCTGTGAATGCTGATCTCATTTATCAGATCACTCCAGCGGATTTGAGACCGTGCCATCCATTCCCTGTACACATTCATATCAAGGAGAAGGGAAAAGGCATGCATTTCAATACAAAAAGTACAGCATTTAATATCTTTTTCAGTCCTGGAGACTATAGCGTAGATTCTCCAGCAGTGGGGATGGTGAAGTAGAACAGTTGCAAAGACAGGAAACCCATGATCAGATGGGTGTTAGTTTAAATGTTTTTTTTTTTAAAGGAAGTGCCCCAACTGAAAGCACTAAAGCCATAGAAATGTATTTCAGAATGTGTGTAAGCTGAGAAAAAAAAATAGAGCTAAAGAGCTAAAGGTTAAAGGGTGTCAAATGGGCGTATAAACCAGGGAGTTCTTTGACGGGATGTTCCCCATGTCCTGCGCAGGCGATGAAGAAGATCAACAAGGCGTGCCTGAAGTATCGGGAGTGGAAGCAGAGGCATAACCCTGGATTCAAGCCCTGGCTGTACCCTGAGCAGAACAGCCTCTCCAGCATACCCCTGTCAGAGCTCAGCATCCAGCACGCCGACTCCCTGGAGAACATCGACGAGAGCGGCCTGAGTGAAGCCAAGGAGGAGAGGGGGGAGGGCAGCGATGAGGAGGGGCCTAACTGAGCGAGATGAACCCCCCACACACACACCATTTACACACACCCTGTCACACATACAAACACTATCACACCATTTCTCATACACACACACACACACACACACACACACACACACACACACTCACACCACAAGCTCATTTTTTTTCACACATGCACATACTGTAAACACATACAATCTCACCATCTTGCACACTTCAGACATTCCTGAGCTACAGAGGATGTTCTGTATATTTACATACACACGCACACTCTGATAGACGCATATACAGAACAACAGAGCCCTTGCTCTCTAAATTCAGCAGTGCATTCATACAGATCTACTGAAAACAAAAATCCAGAGATCCAGGTGAGGCAACTCATTCACTGGGCTGCTGGTGTTGGTTTAAAAGAACATTTCTATTTCTTTTGGGTACTAGAGCAAAGACAGACATGCAGACACCTTTCTATAAGGCCTGAGACCATGTAGACATGCAGAGAAATCCAAAGCTATGTCTGTGGTCACAGCTGAGGCACACTGTACAGTATGGGCTGTGCTGCTCCCCTTTTCAGGATGAGGTGGTGTCCCTTTGTGTGCATACACACTACTCACCAAAAAAAGAAAAATACAGTAAGCTGGCTTTGGAACAGACTCTGCTGTTCCAGCCAGACAGCCGTATCACACGACCACGCAACAACTGAAGCAGCAGTCTTTTCTGTGTTCACCCTCATAATTTACGGGATTACGAATTTAAATTCCAGTAAAATTATTTTTTCAATATCCAGACAAAGAGACTCTGAGACCCCCCAAAGACCCAGCTAGGTCTGTGTTCCACATGTCCTTTTTGTGCTCGTAATATTGAAAGAGCCAGGGGTTCGTGTCTCCCAAAGAGGCCCTTCTGAAATGCGTTGTACACCCTGGGATGTAGAAGGTGCTGTTTTCATCAAGTTTGCTTTCTGTTATCTAGAGTCGTATGAATGTATGTAGAGGAAAAAAAACAATACAGATTTCTCTGAAAGTTTTGAGACATGATGTGTTCTGTGTCTTCCATTAAAAAAGGTCCTTTTGAACACACGTTTTTGACAAGGTGGGTATTCTTTTACACCACAGCTGCAGCCAAGCCACTCTGTTGGAGTGCTTTGGAGCTATCAAAAGGTGTGCATTGCAGGGTTTTTGAGATGTTCTTGACACCTGCTGTTATCTTATTGTGGTAGTTTTCCTCAGGTTGTGGTCACACTGCAACAGCATGGCCTAGGCTACACTGTGTTGCCCCATTGTTGGTCAGCATAGCAGCCTGCATGGCACCCATTCTTGCACACAGACAGGTCTCCTATATGAGGGCTCATGGGCTTGTTTTTTTTTTTTTTTTTTTTTTTGGAACGTTTTTGTGTAGGTGCAGACTCACTAATCTTCCCAGTGTGTGGAATGGCAAAGTAATGGGCTGTGTGAACAGTGAATAAGATGAGTCATCCAGATGATTGAAAGACTACTGACTTGGTGCAGCATTCATAAAAAATGCCCTAAAACAACACTCGGCTGTACATCACAATGCTTCTGATTGGACCATGGTTTACTCTGTAATCCAATAATGACAGGTACAAAAATGAATTCTTGTGTTGGAAAACCTAAGCCCTATGAACAAGGTGAAAATGCTATAACCATGATATCGACCATATCGAAGGTGGTTTCTTAGGAACAGTATATCCAATTAACCACCCCCTACCATGTACCAGCAATTTATTTTTGCCAACTGCACATTACTTCATGTCCCAGAGTGACAACACCATGTAGCATGTTGACATTGTTCATATAAGATTACCTACATAACATAGTTTTATTTATTCTATTTCACTTAACACAACATGCCACACCAATGCAGTCAAAAGTATAGCAAATAAGTCATGGGTGGCAGATAGTGTAAGTTTGCTCACCAGTCAGCAGTGTGAAGAACCTGCATTTACCTGTAGGATGAGGTAAAGAGAGTACATAGACTCCACCCTCTCTTTCTCCAACACAGGAACACAATCCTACGTTCATTGTGGAGGGGAATAAAAAACATCTGCAGTAGTGCCATGCCTTGTGCCATGTTCTGTTCTTCTTAACTGTAAAAAAGACAACTCAGCACAGACTTGAACTTTTACACCTTGGAGAGCTGCAGTACGTACATTCAACCAGGAACTGTCCACATCGTGACTTGATTGTGAGGAAGGGCAAGCTGTGATAACCAGTGTGCAGTCAGCTCGACTGCAAGCCAGTGCAATTGTATCTGCATTCCAGTAGTCCAAGTGTTGCCTTATCATACAAAGAGATTGTATTTCTGATATCCTTTGTGTGGGTCGCAAAACTCTTCAGAAACCAGACTGGACACAGCCTCTTCAATCTTTCAATCACACACATGTGGAAGTGGGTAAAAGGCCTTAAACTCCAAATATCTACATGTGAATGAACGGAATAAAAGAGTTACATCTGAAAACTGGGTTGGAAAGAACAAAGGTTTAGGAGATGTCATCCATGAACTTTAGACAAAAGTAGTGGATATAGTGCGTGCAGCTCACCTAAATGCCTAGTTCATATCTTTGCCGACAAAAAGACCATATTTATGGAAAACAATCATAAGACATTCCTAGGAAAGGCCTCAAAGGGCTGTGAGGTGGACATACTGAGATCCATCTGAAGCCCTGCTTACCTACTACCTGCTCAAAGTCAAGTCTGTGAAACCCCTTTCAAACAGGGCCTGGAGAAAGAAGGAGAGTCAACAAGTTGCTTGACACCCGATCTAACATGTGACACAAGTGATTCGCTTGGAAGCCTGAAGCATGTTCAGCACCATCAGTTCATGAATAAAAGCCTACAGTCATACCTGTATAGGAGACAGACAGCCAGGCTTAGCAATTGTTGGCTCAGGTGCCTTAGTATCCCCCGAGACAACATTTCCACTCTGAGCAGCCATGTGAAAATAAGGGGCATGCTAACGGTTCTATAAACTTGCCAGCCAAGTCAGGTGTAGCTAATCTGAGACCAATAATACTTTCACAGTCTGAAATCACATGAGAAGAAGCAAAGGTGTAAAGGCATGCTAGCAGTCATTTTTTGCTGGGAGCAAATAAGGTCCACCTGCACCTTGGCAAAAAGAGATGAAATAATCTGTGCTATGAGAGGAGTGTCCCCACAGGTGGAGGATGAATTCTGAGTGGGCATGTGTAAAAAGCAAGAGAGATGATAGAGCATGAATAGAGGGTGATCTCACACCTTGGTGATGTGTGCCACCATGCACATGTCTTCCATCTAGACCATCACATTTACTTCCAAATCACTTCAACGAAATATTCCAGGGCTTTATAGACTGTGTCCAGCCCCCACAAATTTATAAAATGCCATTGTATGTATGCACTGTCTAAATAGCCCTCCACTGACTCTAGAAGGACCTCCCCTCCTATATAGTTCCCCACCCTGTCAGACAGGCATCCATATTTATGGTTTCCCTCAGGAAAAACAGCCTCAGAGGGACCTCTTGAAGATCATGTATGCACAGCTAACAAGTTACGTCAGTGGCACACTGTTCTGTTTGTATATCGATAGAAGTCTGATCCTGCTTTCACAGGATCTGACCTTCTGCACTGTGAATCACTGCTGCATAGTGTGCATTTATAGCAGCACAACAGGATCCACCTTGGCAGCCATCGTCATGAGGCCCAGGAGACCCTAGCATTACCTCATCATCACCAGCATTTTCAGTGAGGGAAGAAAAGGTCTCTATCAACACTTTCCTCTCAGATGACAGGAGTAGCATACACAGAGACTGTGTTCAGGACCATGCAGGAACAATATGGCTCATTCATTTCAGTCCATTCATAACTGTAGGTTCATCCCCTCAGAACACAGATCAGTCAGTTGCCAAGATGATTCACTATGCCAATGCCTTCTGCAGCAGACTGGCTCCATTTCATGATAGTATGAGACGCCAACCCTTGAAAAGAGACACTTCAGGTGATCCCAATAGGCCAGAGGTCTCCAACCTTTTTTCCTCTGAGAGCTACTTTGAAAAAAATGAAAGTGGCGGAGAGATACTCATGTCTAATATTACTCACACTTATTCACATAACGTATTAAAACACTCATATTAACCATCTGAATTAAGCTACTTTTTGTATATACATGTATCAAATGTCAATATCCAAAGCTCAGATTTTGGATCAAAAGTATCTTAAATGCATGTTCTGTGTCCATATGTTTCAAATTTCAGTGTGTCAAGCTCGCTGTAGCGAAGGGCGAGAGCAGTCACCCCCCCGGGCCTTGAACCCGGGTCTACCACACTGCAGCTTTGACCGCGATGCTAAAGAGCCAGGCTTGTTGATATATCAGTCAGAGCGCATACTCAACCGCAATGACAGCACTGTCGCACACAATATATCAAAACATCTTAAATTCACATCACAGTCATAGAAAACATTACTATGTGTTTATGATGTGAGATGTCAGACAAATTTGGTGATCATTGGCCGGTATTTTGGAACATTAAGCCACGTTAAGCCTTTTCACGTTAAGTGCTTTAGAATGTCTCAGAAGTGGCGCTGAACGTTGCATCTTTTACCGACTGAAACGCTGGTACCGCAGATGAGGCGCACACACTTGTCCTTCACATTCGTGGAAAAAAAAAAAAACTCAAGTTCCCATTCCTCATGGAAATAGCTTGTTTTTTTGGCCTGGCCACTTTCTTTGTTCATCATAAATCTGGCTATTTTATAAGCTAAACTGGCTTGCTAACACCACCGAACTCCTTGCTTTAGCTCAGTAGCTACCTTACTAGCTAGCCTACAGGGTAACTGACGTGACGACGTGTTGCCAAACTTGACAGTAGCTTGATTGACAGCTGATATCATTTTGTGTTGGAAGGGGTGGGACATCCATGTATTTGATTGGATTGAAATGGGAAGAGGTTTCCAGGGTGCATTTATTTGTTGTCGGATTTTTTTTGTACATAATCTTTGAGCCTTTTGGCGAGCTACTCAAAAACAGGCAGTGAGCTACCGGTAGCTCGCGAGCGAGGTGTTAGAGACCCCAGCAATAGGCTGAGATATGGAATCAAACAATGTGACCCCTTCCTGTATAGATACAAGTGTGACAGTCTGAAAAGGGTTTTGCTCAGGAGTTCCATCCTTACAGAGACAGAATCCTCCATCACATTTAGAGGGAATAAGTAGAATAAATCTCTTGTCCCATTAAGTGCAAGGGAAGCATTGTTATTTCCTTTTTCCCATCAGAGCAAAAAAATCTCTGTGGTGAGAGTTATTGCAGCAAGTCGAGTGGTGCCAATGAGACATGACATGGCTGAGCAAATATCATCAGGGATGGGCTTTCAGGCTCTGAGCTGGAAGACTGGTGATAGGGGCAAGACAGAAGTGGGTAGGAGCCCCACTGAGGAGCAGGTGTTGGAGGAAGCTCATCCATTCATTGTGCAGTTAGGCTGCTGACGATAAGAACTCCACACGTGCTGGAGGTTGACCCATTTACATGTCCTCCACACATGCAAGTTCACTCTACAGCAGCTTCCAATAAAGACCAAATACCTCTCCTGAGATCAACAAGTCTGTGAGGACTGCCATATGGTCATAGTCAGTTAGAGTGTAGATAGATAGATAGATAGATACTTTATTAATCCCGAGGGAAATTCTGATATCCAGCGGCATATACAAACATACTCACAACATCACTCCACACAATAATCCGAGACACAAAATTCACACAACATAACGGGAAAGAAAACTAAAAAATAAAAAATAAAATAAAAGACAGTGAGGTGATGGTCTCTATTGGTACTTGTCAGTGTGTGCCAGTGTAAGAGTAAGTTGTAGGGCGTGAGTGTTGTGGTGGTAGTGCAAAAAATGAAACAGTGCAAGGATGAATATAAGTATAGACAATATGACATATTATAAATATATGTATAAGCAGTATAGACAGTATAAACAATATTAAGACAGTATAAACAGTATGGACAATATAGACATAACATGAGTGTTTCTACCAAAGTCTCCACAAATATTGGTAGTAAGTACAAAGTGTTGGAGGGAGAGATAGAGAAGGCAGTGTCAGTCTAGACGTTCTTGTCCATTGCACTCCTCCCTCGCTGGGAGGAGTTGAAGCGCCCGTATTGCCAGAGGGACAAAGACTTCCTCAGTCTGTCCGTGGAACAGGACTGAGACAGCAGCCTTCCACTGAAGATGCTCCTCTGACTGATTATGATGTTGTGAAGAGGGTGGTGGGTGTTGTCCATTATTGATAGCAGTTTGTCCAGGGTCCTTCTCTCTGCCACTGATGTAACAGAGTCCAGCTCCGTTCCAACCACAGAGCCAGCTCTCCTAACCAGTCTGTCCAGTCGCGAAGCATCCCTCTTCTTAATGCTGCCTCCCCAGCACACCACAGCATAGAAAAGGACACTGGCAACAACCGACTGGTAGAACATCAGCAGAAGTTTCCTGCAGATGTGGAAGGACCCCAGCTTCCTCAGGAAGTAGAGCCTGCTCTGCACCTTCCTGTAGAGAGCATCCGTGTTGGCCGACCAGTCCAATCCATGTAGTGAGAGCCAAATCTGGTGATTAGTCAGTACTAATGATAATATGGACTGACCGAGCACCTATACTCGGACGCTGGTGCCACAAATTATGATGCATATTGAAAAGAACTTTTCTGATACCTATTTTCTGAGATCTTGCATGAGACCTTTTTTTAATGTTTCAAATATAGCCCCTGCCAGCAAAGCAAAAGTAGAGCTGATTTTACAAATGTCAACTGAGCACAAAGAACATAAAAGTTCACAGGAATTACCAGGATGTATGGGACTCTTTCATCATGTCTGAACCAAAAACACAAGAGGATCCTCTGGTTTGGGGCACTGAGGGGTGCAGTTGAAAACTGAGAATGGTGACATTGATGGTGGGAATGGAAATTTTTCTTGCGCAGCCACCATCGCAATAATCCCATGGTCTCATTTCCTAATACTGACACTAACTTTGCCCCAGGGTAATCTGAACATCTGGAGTCCATGTGCAGAGATGCTGACCAATCCGGACAGTGAGATGCAGTGCAAGACAGGTCATCTGGATGTAAGGGACAGTGTCAATCTCTCCATATGTCACATAATCTGAAGGACAACGTCTGTACAGCAAGAATACCCTCCATAGTCGGTTATTTAACTGACTTCTGCAGCTGAAGTTGCAAGGGATTGGTGGTTGGATCAGGGGGCCTCTAATATTGTACTTGACAGGAGACTCGGCTCCCTGCTTCTTGGTGCATTTCCTTTTTGCCCATATTTACAGTATTCGTCTGTATTTACAGAATATCATCCAGTGAGAATTTGTCTGAAATTTTCTTTAGATTAGACAGTTTAATTTTTATTTTGGTAAAAGTTCAGTGATAACAGTGGTGCTATAGTCAGTTCATGGTTAAGGTAAGAGTGGTGCTACAGCACTGATCTGAAAACCCAGGCAACTATACAATGTGGTGTACACAATGTGAACTTGATGCTTTTGAAACTATATCTATTTACTTGTTGGACCTTGTCAATGAATTAAAAAGGGACAAAACTGAAGGCACACAATTGAAAAGCCACAACTATTTTTCCCTTCTTTACAATGTTTAATGTTGTAATGAAGGTGTAAGAACATCCTGACACATGAGTCATGACATAATCTGATGTTTTTTTTTAACCTTATCAAGGTCCTTCTGGAAAGGTCAGGTGAGAGAATGTGTAAACAAAGGAGGCATGGAGAAGTTAAGGGCAGCATTAGACCTAACAGTTGAAGGAGGTCCAGCAAAGAAACAACACTGTCCTGGAAACCCAGGCAGGACCTTTGTGGCTTATACTGGAGAGGTCTCCTTAGTAAATACAAACACTGACACACAAATGACGCACAAAAATTCTAATTAGGTGGGCCACTGGTGTGTTTGCTGTCAGCATGAGATGGATAACCAACAGGCTTTTGTTTTCTACTTCCATTTTGTCAGGACAGATGCTTGTCTTTAGGATGCAGACTGCCGCTGTTATGGCCAGCCACTAGCCAACTATCTTTTGGCTGCAAAATGGTGGACAACAGCACAATACCAAACCAAGCTAACACACTCCATGCATGGAGGGTCACTAATTAGATAGGAACTGGGAAAGCCAGTATCCAGCTAGCAATCTCAATCTCTCTTAAAGCTTACTTGAATATTACATGTCTCTCAAAACTCTGCTGGACAGAGAGGCAAGTTCGAGTGAACTGACAGTCCAGGATCAAACTTTTCAGTGTTAGCAGAAGTTATGCATCTTGAAGTTATTGATGACACTAAGTGAGATACAAATACAAACCACTTCATGCTACCTGCAATTGTGGCTCCACTGGTTTCTGCTTATTCCACATGAAAAGTGTGGTTTATATTTTGCATCAGGCTTAACCATTCAGATCACTTTTTAATCTTACATTTGCTGTGATGTCTGCTCCTCTATGTGAGTCCATCTTGTGTATGTAACAAATCAGAATTTACAACTGGCTGTGTTTTTAATCTGTAGTTAATGACAGACACATTTGTCATAATTTTGGTAAGACTTATGATTTTTCCTTGTAATACACAGAGCCTGAAGAGGAAGCTAAAAAGTCTGTTTACCATCTTGCTTTCATAAAAAAGTGAATTCACAGCAATGCATGTGAACTACAATTACAATGATTCCTCTAGTCCAGATTTGAAGTTCAAAGGTCAAGTTGACTGGAAGCAAGCCTTGCTGCGTGGTATTGATTATCTGCCACATTGGGTCAGATCCTGTGGATCTACAGTGTCAAGGCAAAAGAGTGAGTCATCCAAGTGCTGAAGTCGATAAGAAACATAAACAGATGAGCAACAAAGAGACCTTCTGTACTGTGTATCTCCCACACTGTAAATGAGTGGTGAGTTTCTATCAGCTCCTATTTGAGATCTAAGCCCTCAGGTTGGATTCAAGGCTCTCAAAGATATGCTGATTTACTGATTTGTGCTGTTCATCTAACCAGTAGTTCATCTAGTCAATACTGGTTCTAGATGATTTGTTTTCTTAAATATCTTTATACCTCCAGGCAACTAAACTGACCTAAGTGTCACCAGCTGGGTTGTCAAATATGTCCTCAGGTGGGGAAGCTGAAGTCAGCTTAAACTGACCTAAGTTGGTGATGACTTGAAGGACTGATATGCCATCTGACATTACTGTACATTTTAACTTTTAAAAAAGTTAAAGTTTAAACTTATTTTTCCTCTATGAATAAAGCCATGATCTGCACTGAATGGCTGTCCTCTTCTAAAACAAAGTTCACAAATATAGCTTACTTTCACTGACAGTGTGCCTTTTTTCCCCAGCTAGGTGCTGAGCAGGCATGTAAACTCAGCAATTTTAAGGCAATTTCAGTAATGTGGAACTGTGTTTTTCTTCCTAATTTCATGAAACTAATGAACAGCAACCATGTGCCTTGTGCCAAACATGAAGTAATAAAATTTACTTTGCTTATCCATTCTTCATCACCACTGATGCAAAGCCCCTCCAATCCGATGGCAACTCTACAAATATGGCTGCTTCTGGCCTAGTTCAGTACCTGGTCTTCCCCCCCTACTCCCAGTTGCCGTGGCAACCAAGCTCTGCAGCAAACAGTTTGTTGCTGATTATTTTAGGTGAAGAGAGTGCAGGCTCTGTCAGTGGCATCATCATTAAGAAAGGGCAACAAGAGAGACGGAGAGGAACTCAGGCCTCCAGGACTTGTGGCCTGTGTCCTGCTGCGTTTTTGCCTTTGTTGCGCCCGTGCAGGGAATGCTTCCTCTCTCCTTGCCAGGTGTCATTGTTCCTGCTGCTCTGTGAGGTGATGTAGTGAGGCTCAAGAGACTGGTGCACTGTGGAGCCTCAGATGGGTTCCGTACCACCTGACCGAGCTGTTGCGATGGTGTTGTTAGGGCATGGCAACTGACGGATGGCACTACACTGGTATGATGTTTTTTTCTGTGGTGTAATTAGTGATTTATTGAATTTCCTTTCTGCGCATCAGACTTTTTCTTCAAGAGCACCACTCCCATAGGCAAGCCTCCCAGCGCATGAGCTTTAGGGCACATTTTTTGGGAACTGCAAATGAAGACTCCCACATGGTCACGCTAACAGGTCACAGTTATCAGTGACTCACAGAGTCACACAAATAGCAGTTTGTGGGATGGATTTTCACAGACTCTCCCCACTCACTTAAGGCGTTTAGGGGTTGGCAGTTCTACACTGCATGGCTGTAATGATTGTCATATTCCCTGCAGCCTCGTCTGACACCCTTTCATCGAGGATTTCTGCAGAGAGTCAGACTGCTTCATCAAAAGGCATGCTAATGTCTCCTCTAATGTGACAAACTGGCAAAGCTTGTGCGACCAAATGCTGACAGGACCAGCTGTTGATTAAATGTTATCTATCATGCCATGTGCTAACTGCCCTTCTTGGCTGATGCTTTTTTGCAATATGTGTTGTGGTTATCTTACAAAGTATTAATATAGGGATGTGAGGGATACAAAAGCAAATTCCAAGCTCACAACTCACTTCAGACTGATGCTCTAAAAATCACTCATTTGCTCTTTGTGACGTCAATCAACGCCTGCCTGCTGTACAAAATGATATTAATTTTCCTGAGACAGAGCTTGTAGCACCCCTTAAGTGTGTGTTTGTGGTGGCGGTTTGTATTGTAATTATCTCTTGATAAAACGCGAATATTGTTGGGCTAAAGCCATTAACTGACTGTGGGATTACAATCTGCCAGCCCTGAATAAGTAAAGATATTCTTGGCGTTATTTTATTATTATTGTTTATTTTTGTTATTGTCCTGGTAGAACCATAGCCACCTGATACCTCCTCTGACAAGGCTTTTGTAATATGAGTCTAAAGCTACCACCAGCTATCAGAAACAGCTTATTAGCACGCCTCTGCTCCTCCCATACAACTACGCAGGAAAGAAAACGGCTGCATCGTGATGGACTGTCCCACCACCCCCTCACCCCGGACTGTTCTTCCCGGGAAGCGCGACGGAGTGAGTCACGGCGTCTCATCAGCAGCTCCCCCACCCGCTGCAGGGAACACCGTGACTCCCAACGGTCGGAGGAGGACATAGGAAAACCCCTAGAAACTGCTACAGCAAAAACATTTCAAACGAACGCAGACCTTGGATCCGGTTAACAAGTGATCTAAAGCCTTGAATGCAGCATGGCAAGTTTACAGGGGTTCCCTTTGCTTTGCCAATAGAGCTAAATGGAATTCCAATGAAAAACAGAGTAACGGCAGTGTATTTACTCCATAACGCGATTGCCAGCACAGATGCTTACAAAATCTTGTAAAAATGAAGTCATTAGAAAGAACACTCCGAACGCACTTTACCCGTTGCTACTTAAATTATATGCTCTAATTAGCCACAGGGATAGCAACAATAAGAAAGCTAACGTCATCATTCTAGATTGCTGGCAATAGGGTGGACCACTAAACTTGTGTGTAAAAAGTCGTGAGAAACACAGCCAACGGTAAACAGAGGTGCATTCTCTTTTCCAAAGTACTCTGTCTCCCTCATGTGGTGAATAACCTGAAGTGATCCAAAGAAAGGGGGTGGTGGGCTCGGAGCTGCATATTTGAATAAGCAAGTTGCATCAACGTTATACTATAAAGTTAGCTTTTTTGTAATGTTTCACGCGTCACGTAACTTTTCCTTTGTAACTGACAATTTCTAAATTCCTCTGGCTAGCTATTTCTGTTGATCACACTAACAGACTAGTTCAGACTAGCTATTATGCAACAGTAAATAAAAATACGAAGAAACAGTTTGCAGCTGCATAGTTAACTACTTGTTTTGTGTGTCACATTTTTAATTTTATTATCACAGTTTTCCAACAATAAGGACGGAAGGCTCTAAAATGTTTCCCCACTTATTAATTCAGTCACGTGACCCCTGCGGAAGTTTTTTTTTTTTTTTTTTTTTTTTTTTTTGGTTGGATTTGTATTTAACCAGTGCTACAAAACAAGCGTGAGAAAATGTCACCCGCCAGAGCCTTACAAGAAAGCACTCTAAATTTTTTAGAATCCACGGTGGACATTTTAAAGATAGAATAAAGAAGGTAAGTTACTTTTTAATGTCGATCGTATTCGTTTCACAAAAGTTTTTAAACAAGAAATCAGAATCTGGAATAAACTGGAGCTAAACTCAAATCTCGTCCTAGAGCTGCGCCGTATCTTTTTGATTTAACGTTAGCCACACGTTAGGTAGGAACTAAACGCAGGATTAAACCGTATGGCATGGACATGGATCGTTAACGTTATGTCAGGATATACATCATTTGTCATTCGTTGATACATTTTGCCTGACTAAGGATGTAATGTAAATGTAATGTTTTGACGGTTTACGCACTTGATACATGGCTAGCACAGCTTGTTCGCTATTCCAGGCAGAGGGATAACTTAAGCAGAGTTCATTTATTTGAAAATACCCAAACATTTTTTTTACTTCCTGATGTTTCTAGACTTAGAGAGACAGCTTTATTTTCCGTGATCTTACTGGAATACAGGGCGAATGTTGACGCATCTGTTTATGCAAGTATTTCGCTGTATTCAGTCGGCGTCCACTCTGTGGGAATCTTAAAGGTACCGACGGAGTTTTGTCTCTGTGTGGGCAAAAGTACTGGAGAAATTCATAACAACTTGCAGTCCCCGTGTCAACTGGATCTTTTCCCCGTTCACGTCCTTTAGCAGAATATCCTAGAGTGACTTCTGTCAGCCACAGCATTTATTTTGCTGTATGAGCAGTCTTTTCCGATCTGCTGTATAGCACCTGTTTTGTGGATAGGCTACTCAATGGGAACCATTAGAACATGTGATAGATGCATAGACAGTCATCTTGCCGGGTGAGTCTGCATGTAACGTGCGGTCTGTGTCATGTGACGGATGTCCCGCTAAGTGCTGTGCCGATGAGGTCCAGAGAGGAGACCAGGCAAGACCTGCTCCGAACTTCCAATAGCAGCACTCCAAGGCCTTCGGGTTTACAAAACTGCTCGTGTTGCGCATTCACACAGATTAATATTATCTGAGAGCTTTAGGTTGCAGCATACAGTAATACAGTTAATACAATATCATAACTAAGAAATGGCAATAGTTCCCTATTTATTTTTCTAATTTATTTCTGGAGTTTTAATTACGATATGTACATTCTCTTCTTGATTATATTGTTACAGTAATCCTCGATATTTTTTGAATGAAGTGTCCTTTCTATCTGTTTCGTATTAGTAAAAATCATCCTTTTGCATCGTCTGATCCCCAGTACACACGTAATGTACTGTTGTGCAGTGGCTACATTGTCCACCGGTGCATATAAAGCAGGAAAAGAATCACACGTACCTATTACAACACCTTCAGATTCTTTTCAGACTATCTCTACGAGTCTAGGTCTATCCACGAATTTCCTTATGCTCACAATCCTTCTTGTAAAGATATTTAGCATTTTATTATTTCCAGTAAATTTAGTATTATGCTCACTGGCTTGTTGGATTGCATGAATGTATGAATTGCAGCAACTAGGTTTTTATGTGGTAACAGAATGGAACAACACATATATGTCCCTCTTGTTTTAGTGGAAATTCTAATTCTCCTAAGGAATTTAACATCATATACAGACTACTCTTTCAGCTTGAATATATGTGCACTGGGAAACATCGTGCAAGTGTACAGATACAAACATGATGTTTTGGAGTGTACACTTCCTGTTTTAGTTTTCAATTTTGATCATATTTTAGAACTGAGGTAATCTGAAACACAATAAAGGTAGCTTGAAACCTATGTCAACAGTCTCTAAAAAGAGATATGAAAGGTTTGCCTTTCCCAAATAATAATGGGTGGCTACATTGTTGCTCTGCTTCTCTGGTCTGACCATTCATTGTCGATAGACGACTGAGTTCACATTGTTGCCAGTAGGGCTATACATTCGTGATAAAAATGGTTGTTCAAGTTACGCTACAGATCATTGTTCATGCAAACACGAGGTAGCAGCCCAGTGTTTTGACTATGCTGGGTTTAGACAGAGGAATATATTCATTTTTCTCCTTCTTTTCAGTCATAGTGTGTGTAGTAGAAGATGAAAGGATTATATCATTTACTGGAGTGGCCATGGAGTAGAAAGTGGGCTTCCCTGGGGCACAGCAGTCTTATGCTTTGTGCTGTCTGCTTCCTCAAAAAGCAGTCCTAGAGGTAATCCAGACTGAGTACATTTGCAAGGCTACAACAAAAGTGTTGCACCTGGACGTTTGGACTCACAGCCTTTTGCTCCAGGGTCCCGTTCTCTGCCCATGGCTCCTGACTCCAATTCCCTTGCTCGGCTGTGACCAGCTCCCTCCCCTCTCACTGGCTTTGGAGGAGGGGGCTCTTTGTCAGAAGTGTGAGCATGTTTCTCAGGCATTCCTCATGCTCTGAAGAAAACACTCTCCCTACCCCCCCCTCCCCCTGTCCTGGATCCTGCGGGACTGTGTCATCAGTGAGTCACTGAGCGTGCTCAGTCTGCACAGGGTCAGAGTTGATGGCATTGTGAAAACCTGCTGTGCCAACAACTCAGTTTGAGTCAGGCCCTGGAGCCTGGTTAGTCATGTGGCCGTGGATCATGAGAACCCCAGGTGGAACGTGTCGACCACAGACCTGTGGTCAGGGTTTTCACAGGAAATCAGAGGCATTTTGAGTGAGTGTCGGCTACATGCAGAGGGGGGATACTCTGGTTGAGATGGGGGGGGGTGATCACCACACTTGTTCAGATATTCTTTGATGCAATTTTAAAACACCTTTTTAGACATTTTTACAGCTTTTTTTAAACTCAGGTTTCAGTTTTGCATTTCCTCCAGAGTGAATTCATTGCACTGGTAAGACAGACATGATCTATGAATAGGCCTACTGTACATCCGCAGGCCTCCCACACCCTCAATATTCAGAAACCATAGACTGGGCAGCATGTGTGCTGGTTTTACATAAGTAATACTGTATGGGCAACTGTAAATAATACTGTCCTTAAAATTCAGTATGATGTGCATTTTGTCATTATGAGTAGGTCTATATTTAACCTCTGAAGCAGATTATTTGTGGTTTGCCTGTGTGGAAAGAGTGAGTCTTTAGAGATGATGAGGTATAGATAAGAGTGCTCTTGTGCCTGAGAGAGATTATTTACACCTCTGGGAGGTTTGGGTGTCATATCAACCACAGCCAGTCGCATCTCTGCCATCACCCACATCATGCCAGCCTTACACTAAACGACTTTCAAGCGATTTCACTGTTGCAGACAAATTTCCAAAGTCAGAATAAAATCGTTAGTTTTGCTAGAGTTGTGGCATGCTCCCGTGATCTCGATCGTTTGGTGTAAGGTGGTAATTGGAGCTGTTTTAAGTCAGTCTTTTCTCGTCTTGACGTTACGATAAAAATCAATCATTTTTAATATTATCGTAAGTTTTTAGTCTTGGCTGACGCAAATAGTGACGTGAACATTGTCAACAACCAATAGGTGAGCTCTCTCAGCACCAAACAGGAAACAGAAAAGCCATTACTCTGCGACAAATGCCACATTGTCTTTAGATGTGAGAGGGTGTCAGACTTAAGTCTTTTGAAAAGTCTTTTCAGAGTCTTGTCAAAGTCCTCTAGTGTATGGGTGCTTTTACTCTTATTCAAAACTGTCCTGCTGTCTAGTTATCTTCCTCCCCACTCAGTACAAACTCTCCCAACCAATTGCTTTCATTGCTTTATTTTGCTTACATTTTTGCATGGGCCATTACAGAAGTGGCTCTCTGTATTTTTTAATGCAGCCTGTGATAATAATGAGGAACCTTGAGTAATCACATGACACCACCCAGTAGACTAATTAAAATCATTTTGGGGTCTTATGCTTTCCCATATAAACAGTTCATGTGCTGTGTTCACACTGTGTTCAGTAGGTGGTAGTTGTTTCATTTTTGCATTGGATTTGCATTGAATTGCTGTGTTGAATGGAGCCACTGTAGGTAACATTTGCTTGGCAGTGGGAGAGATTAAGATGCAAGATGGTTTCCGGTGCGTGTCTGACATTTGGCTTAGCGCTGGTGTAAGAAGTCACCAAGTTCCTGTCTTGGTGTTTTCAATAATGTTTTAATTATTTTTTGCAATTACGTGTTAACCCCTTTAATCTGAGAGCTCAAAGCAGGAGTGGGAGTTATTGTAATGTGTCCCTTTTATACATCTGGCTTAATCACTGTTTTCTGCCATGTGTCATTGTTCAGGCACTGAGTCTGAGCAACTTCAGCAAGAGGTTCACAATTTTCTGAAAAGATGGCACACGAAGTTAAACTACTTTGCATGTACAAATTTCCATTTAGGACTCAAAGAAATCTCCATGAAACAGTGTGCAATTGCCACTATGGAAAGCCACTGGAAAGACACAAGAGCTGGTTAGGGGCTCTTGAAGGAGGGATGTCTGTAGTAGAATTCCAATGGTGAAAATACTATGCAGTCTTGGAGCAGCTGTTCTCTGTGATGCCAGTCTGTAAACAATACATTTTTCCCATGTCACAGTATATTTGCACAGGAAAGAACAGAGTGGGCCGTGAATGAACCATTTTAGATTGAATAGATAGATAGGTAGTTTGTAATATTCTATCTATGTTCTTAGTTTTAGCTTTGAGTCTAACAAACTAGTTAGCTACTTACAAACACTGCTTAGGTTGCTACGTGGCATTGGATCGGCATGTATTATTCTACATAGGTGCTTGCAGCACTTCTAGCATTTCTTGTAGCAAGGGTCTAGCTGATGAAAATGTGCACCGAGTCTAATCATAACGCACAAACACTAGTTCTAGCCGTCAGCTTTTGTGCGGATTTGAAACCAAGGCTTCTTGAGAGAATGCGTTCCTCTCAGGCTGCCCCTGCTGCTGACCCCGCAGCCCCCACAAGGCTCGGAGAATTTCACTTCGTGCACAGCGTTTCTCTCTTTCTCCCTGTCTCTCTCTTTCTCTCTCTCTCTCTCCCCCTCTCCTGTTGCCTCTCTTTCTTTCTCTCACCCTCCCACTTATGCCCTCCCTCCATGACACGCTTTTCTGTACAGTGGGCTTGGAGCTCAGAGCAGGCAGGGACATTCTTCTCGCGATCATCTCTTAATCTCATATAGCAGGCCAAGCCGAGCTGTGCTCAGCACCCACATCCCTCCTTCAGAGAGAAGAAAAGCATGTTTGTTTCTTGTGCTTTTATATATATTTTTGTCTGTTTATACAGCACTCAAATCTTAATGCAAGAGAAGGTCTTGCAGTCTTGGGTGGCAGCCCTGTATTTTTTGCTTGTTTTCTTTGCTTTTTTTAACTTGATCGATCTTTTGCTGGAACTGGACCAAAGCCTAGACTCAGCTGTAGTTAACAGTTTATGGAAGTCATATGAACAATCAAGTTTTTGCATAACTAACGGTTTCAGGACACATGCAGTAACTGATGATAGACGATAATTTAATTGGACACTGTAACATTTTTGGCCAACACATATACAGTTACGTATTGGCAGGGCATGTCGCATACCTACAACACCGAGAGTTAGTTCATTTTTGGTGTCTGCTATATTTATTTATGTAATAATTTTTTTCATTGTGTATATATGTATATATATATATATATACATAATATAAAAATAGGTATATTTTTCTTCATTGTAGCCAGTTTCAAGTTTTTCAGGAGATAGAGGAGCAGCATCTTAATTGTGCATGACAGCTAGACAACTGACTACTTGACTAAGTTCACAGACACAAATCTGGCTGTGTGAACATGCTGTCAATTCTGTTTGCTTTTTATTGAACACCATACTTGCTCTCAAGATGGTGAAATGATTCAGTAAGGAGCTGAGGGCATCTGTGCTGAAATTCTGCAGCATATTAATAAAGGGGTACTTACTAGCTGGCTAGCAGCACTAATTGCATCTGATTTTTCTGATTCAGGTTAAGAGGAGTGAGCTTATGAAGACTGGCTCATTAAACTCTCCTGGGTCTTTTAAAATGATGTCACCCATTTACAATGGTTTGTGAAAAACCTCAGAGGGCTGCAGTGGTGTTCTGGGAAATCCTTTAGCCTGAGAACATAAAGTCCTTCATGTTTAGTAAAACTCCCAGAACCTGCACTTTTGGCAGACCCATTTGAACAGGGCTTTATGGAATGTTTGAACCTCACTGTATGGCATTGTACGGCCTCATGATTGGTGCAAAACAGACTGAGAAAGATTTTGTTTGTTTTTTTTTGCAACTAACCCACAGAGACAGTTGTGTCCCTCACCCTCTCACTTACTGACTTCCTGTGAGCTGCTCCTCCAGAGTAATAAAGGTGCCTTCACTTTACTGTCAGGGTAAATTGCAGCCACTGGAGTGCCTGTTCTTGTGTTCTTAATGGATCTATTTGTTACTGTTGTCATATTTTGGCGGTGTTTAAACATGTCTTGAGATGTATTAGCCAGGGTTTTTTAGACCTGTACATGTGTTTCCATTGGTTGTTAGTTTTAATAATAAAGGGAATTTTCACCATAGAGCCAGAATCAGACTGGCTCACTTAGCTACAGAACGAGAGGTATTTCGTCCAATCAAAAGAGAAGTAAGTGTGTAGGTTCAGCCTGACAATTTGCCCCGAGGTAGCCCACCAGTGCATCATGGGATGTCTCTCTCATTCTCCTTCCAAAAAGCATAAGTGCCAGCTTGTATTCAACCACAAAGCAGGTACCAGATCTGAAGCAGTGGATCATTAATTAGATTATTAACATTAGTAGGATGCAGCCAGATCTTAAAATGTTGTGGTGGGAGGAGCTTTATTTTCATGTTTTCCCATGATACTATGCTTTAATGTAGTTAACGTGTATAGCTACAATAGCTGCAGATATAGATCTTAAATCTAAAAACCAAGACAAAATATTACAGGCCAATTGCCCATTATTTAGTCTTGACCCAGATTCATGGCAGCACAGAAAGATGTCATTACCCAGATTACCTTGTCTTGACAACCAGATGCATTGTTAAATCTAGCTGTGTTGGTGACATGAACCAAATAGTGGAAAGGTATCAAAGGTATCGGTGCTCTCTGATACAATTTCTGATCCTGTAGTTTATGGTGTGGTCGGCAGAAGTGCATTGTGTTGTAAAAGTGGGGACCGCCTATATTTCATTTTGCTTATCTACACAAAACAGCATTTCCTTTTTCCTGAATTAGGCCCAGGATCTGATCTCAACATATCTTCAAAAATATGTATTTTAAGAGTTTCACAGTCTACTATGACAGAGACATGAAGCAGAAACACAGAACGGTAAAAGTATAGCACATCCCTTTTCAAAAGAAAATATAGACACAGCCCTCTCAGAAGTGGAAGATGACTGCTTGCTTTTTAGAGACAACGCTTGAGCTTCAGAAACTCTGAGGCAACTCCATACACTGTGTGACCGCCCTCCCCAGCAGCTGTGCACTGTCATTGTTCCCCTGTTTAGTGTGGTCATCTGGCCAATGAAGGAGACGCAGTGAGCTGCGCAGAATGTGGGCATCACGAGCTTTGCAAACAGAGGGCTTGTTTTCATGGATCAATATTGCACAGATGCTGCACAGATTCACTGATCTGTAAGTCATCTGGATGGCTCATCCTATTTACTGAGCCTACTGTAATGCCATCCACATGAGATCACTGAGTCAGCACCGCATAAAGGTCACAATGGATGTGTTTTTCACCTTTCACCCTACAGTTCTTTGTAAATCAGATGCAGTCAAGCCAGCTATGAGCTGCAGGCTGCGCAGAATCTGGTCATCTGTTCAATGAGGTACCATGGTAGTGTTTTAGCGTGTCTTTAGGGTGTGGAGATGCTGTGAAGATTCACATATCTGATCGGACTGATGTGATTGGATTTTGTAGCAGAAACAGTGAATGGATGGAGAAAGATGGATGATTTAAGGAGTAGTGAGTCTGTACAGAGTATGTGGAGTAAGGCATCCCGAAAGATACCATTGGTTGAATGAAATCTGTGACACTCGCATGCACTGCAGTTATACTTCTATCACTACCCTGAAAAGATCGCACATATGCTGAAAAATCAAAATAAAAAAATTTGATCATTTTCTATCTGAGCCCATCCATCAGAGTTTGTATGAGTGCAGAGTTTATCTGTCAGGACCATGCTTCATGTCCAATGTGTGAAGTGGAAGAATGTTTAGAGAAAGGAAATGATGTAAGCCCGTACACTTGCCGTAAGCAAGGCGTCACTTACGGTCAGTGTATGAACAGAATGATTGCTCCAGTGAATGTACAGGGGAAAAGACTGTTTCCTGTCACGGATTACTGCACAAATCTTTGTAGGGCCAGCTCTTTGGAAAACAGGATCTGAAGCTCATGACATGCACATCACAAATACCATTGCAGCAAAGATGTTAAAGCTGATCTGACAATGGAAAAGCAGTAGGAAAGGGAAGCAACAAGGCCTGCATGGTGTGTCATTTAGCTTTTTTAATTTCAGTGGAAGTCAAGGTTAATTACAGTTGCTTACCAGCAAAACAGCAAACGTGCTTTAGCCCAAAGATAAATTGTAGACAAAACTATTGGTCAGAAGGGTGTTCTGGGGCCTAGAGGCACACAAAACATTTTGCTATGCAAACACTGTCAGCTGTGTCTGTCACTTTGAGTAGTCCTGTTCTTTGAGATATATGTGTGTTTGGCCTGGAGGCCCTTTGATCTCTCCTTGTTGAGGTTTTTTTTATATAATTTACAGGGCATTAAATGTACTGCTTATGAAAATACATAAAATAACTTTTTATTTTTGAGCAATTCACTCTACAGTAGGAATGTTTCCCAAACATTCAAAGGTAAAATACTTCAGTACCAGACACATGAGCAGTCCCCACCTCTCCCTTCAGTATATATGGCAGCCCCCTCTTCTCCCATCCCACATATGAGCTGCCAAACATGAAAGTTTCGTGGACACACAATGCGTAAAAGGCATGGAATACACTACCCCCTTTCTCAGCTATACTGCATAGGACACTGACCTCAAGGATCAGCTGCTGAGGTAGGATACTGTATTTTAGCATGGGAAAAAATGACAATGTGCAGCAGAGTTGTGGCAGTGGTGAGACTCCCTGTAGGGAAGACTCCCCTGTTTCCTGCTCTCTCCTCTCCTTTTTGCCCCCTGTGTCTTTTTTGGTCTTCTAATCCGGAGGGCTGGCTTTCTGGGTGAAGAGTGGGGGGGGGAAGAAAGACGAAGAGGGGAGCACATTTGCGGAGGGGGCTGCAGAAATGTGTTGCTAGGCTGGGAGGCTCCCTTGTTAATTGTTGGGCCACTTTTTGTACACTGCAGAATGCTCTATTGTTCACAGGAGCACAGAGGGATGATTATGGGGCTGGGGACAAGGCTGAGCTACAGTGCAGCTGACAGCGCTGCACTCTCACCCACACAGGCTGAGGGAGGGAGGAAAATACTGTGTGGAAGTGAGGGAAAGTGAGAGGGTGGGAGTGAGAGGAAGACAGCAAGACTGAGAGAGAAGATTGAAGGAAAGAGGGTTATAGGGAGGAGCGAGAGGGAGGAGAGTGAAGGGGGGCAGGCGGTTACCCTGTGGGAGACCTTCCCCTCTGGTGTGCATGACCAGTGGCCAGTCTGAGTGGGTGTCCCACAAGGGCTGTCTCTTGTCACTTTTCTTCTCCCCCTGTTCTTTCTCTGTTGATATTTCTGTTGTTTACCCATGGCCCAAAAAAGTGCAAGCCCCATGTGTGAAAAGTGTGTGTGTATAATTAATACATTTTCCTTTTGAATGTATTAGAAGGAAAATTAAAAAATGTATTCAAATGAACTGTTTTGCTTTTGGTAGAGATTTGTGCTGAAACGGAATGTTCTGGGCCTTTGGTGTAATGTTGATTTGTGAGGTGAAGCCAGGGTTGTACTTTGCATTCGAGGTATTTGCCTAATCTCCACTGAGCTGTGTCCCTGGTGAATATTCTGCAGACCCACAGGCCCCCAGAGGAGCATATTGTGCAGTCAGCTCTTTAAACTCACCCTGAGCAGAGAGGAAGCTTTTTTCTCAGTGATCAGCTTTGCTGGGGCCTGTACATAGCCTAGCTTTCTTGTTGCATACTGCCTCAAGCAGCATCCTGCCCTGGGGGGCCAATCAACAAGTTTCTAATAAAGTTAGGGTTTCAAAATGTTTGAGTTCTCATTTTGAAAGTAACCTTTCATGAACCTCACAGAGATATTGACTGAATCAGAAAGTCAGAGAGTGATGCATCGTGTGTGAAGTGTACCAGGTCGAGCAGGGCGTATGCATGTATGTTTCTATCTGTGTTTGCAGAGGAACACTTCTGAGAAAGAGACAGGAGAGTGGTTGCTGCGAGAGTTCAGAAGCAGGCAGACTCCACTGAGTCTCAAGAGAAGTTATTGTTTTCTTCCTCGTCAACAAGTTTTAATCTGCACGATTTACGCTCTTTTTTCTGCCTTCATCCGATTTCTCTGTTACATGCATGCGCAAACCATGACTTTCACAAAAAAAAACCCTCACGCAATGTGTACTGTGCTGTACTTTTTGGTTTAAAAAAAAAAAAAAAAAAAAAGCAAGTGAAGTTCCTCAATCCTCAAAATCAGGAAGTTTTCTCTTGCTGAGTGATGGCTGGATATGACGTGAGAGGGTACTGAATCTGCTGGGGGGAGGGGGCGAGAGAGAGAGAGAGAGAGAAGGAGGGAGGAAGAGAGAGAGGTGAGTTCGTTCTGGCCCTGCTTCCTTACACACGCAGGCTTCATCCTGACTGGGAACAGTAGACTCTGCCAAGGACGCCCAGCTGCCCTGGGGAAATGGGGCCTTTGTGTTAGAGCCTTAAAGGACTGGGAGGCTGTGATGCTTGTAGATCGCGGGGCAGACACTGTTTACTGGTGAAGAGGGACCCTGGGATGGTGTGGTGAGTGCACAGTGAACTCTTACCCGTTTGCCTGGTCCGGGACAGAGCTGTACGTGTACATTGGGATGGATGCCAGTAATCTGAGGGACTGATATGTAGAGCCTGTGACAGGATGTTGAATGTGTTTGTGTAGGTATTTACATGTTAATCTTCTGTCCCTGAATGCAATGCTGTTGTTCATATAAAAAGCCAAAGAAGCAAACAAGCTAAATATTTCTCCACATTTTTTTTTTTATAACTGCATGAGTAATTATGGTCAGTGCTGTGCTGACAGGGTTGAATGAGTGGCCCGCAGTAGATTTATCATTAAGTGGGATAGAGGCAGCTAATATAGTGGCCCTGGTCCCTTCCTCTTTTTGGTTACAGCAGAAGTGAGAAGTGTGTCAGGAACAACCTAGTGCAAGGCAGATTTTACAGTTAGCACAAATTTCAGCTTCTGCAGGCACCTCCTGCAGCAGAAATAACTGCTTGTGTTCAGCGTGTAAAATACTTGGTAACTGAAAGAAATGCTCTTGTGAGTTGTGTGTTAAATGGTTTCTCGGCTGTCTGTCTCACAAAAAAAATAAGGTGTTATTAAGCTGTTTCCTCCCCTGTCCGGCTTCTGCTGTTTCTAAACTGTGCTGTGGCCAAAAACCTGCAGAAGTCTCATTGCCCTGTGGAGAGGTGTAAACAGCAAGGGCACAGAAATGAATTATTTAGTGCTGGTACACATTTAGCCCAGAATTTGTTCTTTTTAATTGCCCTTTCAAAATTGTCTGCAGTTTCTTTGTGAAATTCAGCATGTGCATGCCAAAATACCACGGCTTAACACCTAGGCCTCAATGGAGTATCAGGCCCTACGAATAACTAGAATTGCTCTTCCATGCAACTGACAGGCTCATTGTTTACTAAGCAGTTTTTATATTTTGTCTTATTCCTGTTCAGCATAGTTACAAGGGCAATGATGGAATATCTAGTACTAAACCAAAACATGATGTGCACAAAATAAACAAACAAAAAGTGCTTATCTGTTAGTGTTTCCTGTAAAAGCACAGCAGCCAGAGAACTTTTGAATGAGACAGTTTAAATACATAAGAGGAGTTTAAAGAACATCAGTCGTTTTTTTGCCTCTAGTCTTTGCTTCTCAGCATGCATTGCTAAATTGTTTAATCTAGAGAGGCAGGGAAATGGCAAAACGCATTCTGGGGCTTGTATGAGACTGCTTGTTGTGGAGTTGTTTATAGAAACCAGGAATTTCAAGTTAGCTTATTTTTATTCTTTTGTTAAAAAAGATAATGCCTCTTCTGTGTGGATGCTGACCATAGTAATTGTGTTGAATTATGCCACAAATGTTCTATGTATGGACCAGATATTCAGGTCCATGGGCTTCACACTGAAAGTTCTGTCTGTGCCATTGTTGAGGCTATATATGTTCTTGTATATTTGCTGGCTCATTAATGAACATTCTTAAAATGCTGTGGTTTAAACAGAACATCCATGGCTGGCCTAGCAGGCAGTACTGGAACATCCTGTTACCAACCATAGCCTCCTAGGCAAAAATGTATGGAGGATGGAAGGAAGGCAGCTACTGAATTCTGTGTTATGCAGTGATTTTGGATCCATACTGTGCCACCCACTGGCCACTGATGCAGCCCTAACAGGGTTCAAAGCACTTAGCATAGCGGCAGGACACACAAACTCATTAAGTGACAAAATATAGAATGTCTCCGATTATACTTTAAACTCTGGATATTAGGGTTTACTCACCCCATCCACAAACAGCTACTACTCCAAGTAAGAAGAGGGCAGTAAATGAAAAGAAATGGCTGTGTAGCTTGATAGAAACAACAAACACCTTACTGTAGTCCAGCCACAAAGCTCTACTTTGAAGCTCTGACTGGAAATGATCTGTGATATGGTAAGGAAAGGCAGAACTTGTTCGTGGCCCTATATGTCAAGAACTGTAATTCCAGTGGTTGTATCTCAAAATTGCTAGCAGGGGAATTTGTTCTCAAATCTAAAATGCCACAACAGGAAAAATAAATGCCATGAGAAAAGAGGAAGTTTTTGCTTTAAGGTGAGGAACAGCTAGCAGTATCTCATGTGCATCTCTTCCCTTGAGAAATGTACCTTACCTGTGCTACAGGATTTATTCCGTTTCAGCCATCAGCCAGAACAAATGCTGTGTAGATCTGAAGAGCAAATGGTAACTTCTGTTTTGTGGAGAGAAGGATGCCTACAGAGGACTGTGATTGTTTTCAGACAAGGGTGACAGAATCAGACATGGTTGTTTTAGATGATGAAGGGAGAGCCAATCATGGCAAAGAGTGTTAATCCTCGCAGCATAGCTGCACACAAGGATCGTATGAAGAGCATCTGTATGGTGATTCATATACCCTGCTGCGAAGCAAATTGAGAATTCTCATTTCCAGATCTTGGACTGTCACGTGACCTTGGTGATGTCTTGCATTGCGTCTGTATTCCCGAGTGCACCGTGCGGTTTTTGCCCCCAGCTGTCCTAGTGGGTCCATCTTGTGATTGGAAAGACATCAAGTGACCAGCAGTGTATGATTCATACTGTTGTGAATAATGCTCGTTATTTATATCCTTCCGTTTTTAGTCTCATGATAAATCAATACGGTTGTATTTGGATGATCTGTGTCTTTGCTGCCACTGATTTGGCTTCCACTTGAGCGTTAACAGTGGTGTAACATTTACTCAGTGCTGTCTGAACATTTTCCAAAGCAATGTGAGCACTGGCTTCATTTGAGGAGACAACCTGTTGTGGTACCTTAGCGTTAGTCTTACTGTTAGGCCAATTACTTCTACCACATAAATTAATACACCCCACCTCTCTTTGTCAAGCATCTTTTCCTCTCTTTAGACTATATTAGGGGTAACAATTAATAGTGTGTGAAAGATATTATAAGACTTGCTCACAGACATGTACTGTATGTCTGGTCTATTTTTACTCCAGGAGAAGGAAGTTTGTATTAAGAAATTGTCGTAGGCCAGAATAATCTTTTCTCAATTCTGGCTTTTCTGCAGCTCTGTGTGTATGTGTGTATGTGTGTGTGTGTGTGTGTGTGTGTGTGTGTGTGTGTGTGTGTGCAAATTTAGGAAGTGCAATGCTTGACCAAATGCTCTGACTGGATAGCCAAAAGATGTGTCATTTGTGTATTAGCTTAAGTATATGAAATCTGAAATTTTGAAATGTAATCTTTTCAATTGATCCTGATGAAAGGGTGACAGTTCGTGTTGTTGTACAGGTTGTCTTTATGTATTTGTTTGTAACTATGACTTGCCTAGACTTTGACTTTATTCATTCTTGAAGATGGGTATTTCTGGTGACTGCAATTGTGACCCGGCAGGTGAAGTGAAACCTTCCGCTTCCTCCAGCTGCTGCTAGCCTTACCTGAGTCAGTTGCCTCTCCATTTTCAACAGCCAAAAAGAACACAAAACAGATTAGTCCATTACAGTTAAAGGCTGGCTTTCATGTTGTGTAGATGGTTAATCACCGGTTGCACTGCTGCTCTAAGGTTTGGAGTAGATTCTAGCACGGGAGCCCTATGGATGTACTGTGCTGGACATTTCTCATTAAATCACTTGTAAGTTTGACATTTATTTTTGTTGACATATGTAAGGGTATATCTGACTAAACCCTGACTAATGTTTTCATAAACCTTAGGTTCCCATGTAGATGTATAGCAATATGATTACGAGTATAGACTTTGATTTTAATAAGCAGTGTTTAATTGGACTGTTGGAAGATTAAATGATCGATAAATGATTAAATCTTGTTGTAGCGAAGGGAGAGAGCAGTCACCCCACCCGGCCTCGAACCCGGGTCTACAGGGTACCAAACAGTTTACCCCGTAGACCCGGGTTCGAGGCTGGGTGGGGTGACTGCTCTCGCCCTTCGCTACATATGGTGTCAGCAGTGGGATGGCTGGCCGCGAGGCCATCGGAGGCGTGCCCAGTGTGTGAGCCGTACGAGGGTCCCCCAGGTGAGGTTAACCCTGGTGTGAGGGACCCCAGAGATGGATGAAGCACGAGTGAGTGGGGCACCCTGGGATGGGAGAAGTACGATGGGGGAATGCGCGAGGGACTCCTCTGTGCGTGAAGTGCATGGGCGCGCTTCCCGAAGGGGAGGGCAGTGTGACGGAGTGCCGTCACTACGGTTGAGTATGCACTCTGACTGCCATACCAACGAGCCTGGCTGTTTGGCGTTGCGGTCAAAGCTGCAGTTTGGTATCCCGTAGACCCGGGTTTGAGGCCGGGTGGGGTGACTGCTCTCTCCCTTCGCTACACTTGTGTTCATATGATTTACTGTTATAAAGGCCCTCATATCTTTTTCTCCATGATGTCCTGATTCACCTTGTCTGAACTGTCACATGGCCAGTAATATAGGAGGGGCTGAAAAAAGTGAGTCAGACACAGACGATCTATGTTAGCTCATATTTTAAGGTGCATTGAAATAGAAAAATGTGCCAAAGTATTCAAAGTATGAAGCAAAAACCATTTCCTGTTGTGGATGTTCCTTGTTTGTGTGTGTTATGGGTACAAGTGTGTATGAGTATGTGTGCATGTGTTGCAAATGTTACACCACATGATTGACCACATGTGCAATCCTGTTCTTTGAAACTTGGGAAGACTCTGATTACGTTTTAATTTGCAATATCCTCTAACGGCTCTTACTCTGCACACTTTTCTGTCTGACACAGGAAGGTCAGTTTATCTAAATGGAGAAGTAAGAGATGTGACTTTTGTGCATCGATAAAATGTGGGGTAGATGGACCTGTGCTAGCCAGGTCTGTTCACATTAATAGATCCTACCATTCAGAAGTTTCACCATCTCTTTCTTTCATCTCCCAGTGCTATCTCTGTTCTTTGGTCTCTGTAACCAGAGCTGCAGAGCTCAGTAGCGTCTATGGAATTTGTTCTGCAGTACATTTTGTTTCAAGGTTTCTAATGCTGTAAATGTACTTTGAGAAGTGATATGAAGAAGCCATGTCGCAATTTATTGATGGGTGCAATGAATGATAAGGTAGTAGCAATGCAGCTAGAGAAATATCCTTTCTTCAGGTCACATGTAACTCTGAACTTCCTCATTAGATACATGCTTGTAAGTGGCCTCAGAACGAGAAAAGGGAAAAGAAACGCATAGCTGTTTACCTTTGACTCAGACAAGTAGTGAAATACCAATGGCCTACCTGCAGCTTGCATTCAGTAGTATCACACAATCAACTTTCTTGATAAGTTCAGGATGCATATGTATACAGTAGCTGACATACATCATGCATTAACTCATTGCCTTTTAGAGTACCTGTGGACTTTGTTAAAATGCCCTCTGTTAATCCATGGCATACTAAAATTACTAAGTAGAATTGCTGCTCCCAAAGATTGGAATTTCACAGCCATCTTAAAGACTGTAAAGTCTGTTTTGGTGTTCTGGGAGTACGTTGTTTTGTCAGTTTTCTCGCAGAATAGTTTACACTCCGATGTTTCTGTTGACATTGTGACTACGCTGAATGGCTCTTCTCTCCTTTATAGATCCAGTCCTTTCGTAGGGTGGTGATGCTGAAGCTGGCGACGAACTGATCGGCTTGTTTTTTCTGCACCGAAGCATTCCAGAACCGCGTCATGGCCTCGGTGGACTCGCAGTCCGTGTCTGAGTGGCTGACAGTGCTGCGTCTGGAGCAGTACATCCATGCCTTCCAGGGCGTCGGCTACGACACGCTGTCCGAGTGCCGCGGCCTGACCCCCTGTGACCTCGAGCAGGTGGGGGTTGTCCTGCCAGGCCACCAGAAGCGCATCCTGGCCAGCCTGCAGAAGATGTTCTCGGAGGGACAGGAGGGGGACAAACCCGTGCCCAAGGGAAGGACCAAGTTTCGCTGCCCCCCCAGCAGCCGCGAGGGCCCTGAGACCACGGTGCCAGCGCAGACCGGCGGCTCCAATCTCTGCCCTTCTAACGTTCAGGACAAGCCCCCTCCCCCTATCCCTCCCAGGGTCACTCCAAACCGTCCCCCGGTCAAGTTCACCCCGACCCCTGCACCCCGGCCACGTCCAGAGACCTTGCCTCTGAAGCCCCCAGAGCAGGAGCAGCACCAGCAGGGTGGCAGGAAGCCATCCCCCATGTCCCCGTACCCATCCCCGTCCTCCTCCTCTTCGTCTTCCTCTTCCTCATCGTCCATCTCGGAGCAATTCCACCTTTATGAGCAGTGCTCAGCTCAGGGACAGACGGACAAGGGTGTGCCCCCCCTGCCGCCCAAGTGTTATGCTGTGGGAGCTCCGAAAGAGCCCCGCGGCCCCCCTCCAGTGCCCCGACGGCCCCCCGTCCCAGCTCCCAGAGTCAACATGCCCAAGACTCCGCCCCCACCAAGGTAAGCGTAGTTCATAATTCAGCACCCCTCCTCAGACGGTGTTCTAGTGTAAATTCTATGACATCATCAAGGCTTAAGTGTGAACAATCTGTGTAGCTTTATGTTTTGAAGATTTTTAATTTTGTTGGGCATCTTCCTACTTTCGTGTTGTATTGATCTTTACTTGTGAAAGAATTAAGTAGTGTAGCATCTGAATGTGAATATACTGTATCAATAGCTGCTTGGGAAGAAATACTGTGCGCAGCAAAATAGAAGTTGAGTTTTATTCAAATTAATTTTATCCAGATAATCAACAGTTTCCTGATTATTACTTTGACTAGGAATCACTTTGAAATGCAACACAATTTTCGTCTAAACACAAGGCACTGAGATCCTCCAGACAGGTGGCAGTGCAGTCTGTGTGAAATGATTGTAATTTTTATCAGGAAGAAGTAAACATGGGTTATGTAACCTGCTGTGTCTATGACAAGGGTGACCTCTAGAGGTCAAAAGGTTATTTTATGCAAAAGCATGCTGGCTGAATGTACTCATACCCACCCACAATGGTTAAAACTATTTTTGGAAGTAAAGGGAAGTGCACAACACAAAAATCGGTCTTAGTTGGAAAATCATTTTTTGCTATGTAGATAGTGTATTGCAGTCTGCTCAAAATCACACCAGTTTACTAAAAACAACAGAAAACAGACTAGGCATGGGTTGTGTAGGCCCTGCCTTTGGTTATTATATTTTGTTTGATTAGCATGCAGTCTAGCGCTCTCTCTCTCTCTCTCTCTCTCTCTCTCTCTCTCTCTGTGTGTGTGTGTGTGTGTGTGTGTGTGTGTGTGTGTGTGTGTGTGTGTGTGTGTGTGTGGATGTAGTTGACCTGAGGGGTGAAGTTCAGAAAGTGCATTGTCAAGTCTGGCTTCGTCTGATTTTTCTCATTCCTCCGTTCTGTTTATAACCGTATGTTTCCCATCACCAGTGGTGGTTTGCGAAATGTCCATCACAGGGTTAAACTGGGTCAAGTGAAGTGTATGGAGTGGATAAAGAATCAAGTGTACATTTTTAGACTTCCTGTTTCTTTCCCGGCTACCAGTCTGAAGTGTGTGGGAGTGTTTGTGGGTGGGGATGCACATGTGAGTGTGTGTGGGGAAGAGTTGTGAGATTTTCCAACTATTGCTCTTTCAAGATGAAGTTATTTCATTGAGCATCAACTCTCATTTGGCACAAATGACGTTTTCTTATTTAAACATACATGAGTTTACAAATAGCGTACAATAAATGTGGAATAATCTCTGAAGTAATGCCAACATTTCAATTTTGAGAAAGGGTATAAAGAACAAAAACTAATTTTAAAACGAATACGTTGTTCCCAGTGAACAGCATTCCAAGTAAACCAGGCTCACGTCACTATTGTCTGTCAAAAATATTGATGTTTACAATATTCTTGTAGTACAGTCAGTTAATCAACCGACGTTGTTACATTTTTGGCCAACAAGGAAGAAGTGGGTGCGAGTCGGTTTTAACTCCACTATAAAAGAGAATTTTTCGTTTCCCAATCCAGTGTAGTCTAAATAATACCACTAGAGGTCAGTGTTTTATGGTCTAATTTAGTGTGAGGGTACAGGAGGGCAGTTTTTTTAAAGCGTTCATCAACCGGAAAGTTTTTTTTTCAGGTTTTGGTGACGTTCGCGTCACAGTTATTTACACGTTACTTTAGCGATCACATGCCGATACCAGAAGTAGCTTACGGTGATTACCAGGAAGGCGCTTTAAACTTTGAAAAATTTTTTCTCATTGTTTTGTAATTCTGAGGATATTTTTAGGTTTCAAGTAAGTGATGACTTCTAGTCAATTTGTTTCCTAACTTCATTGTTGGCTAATTTGGCTAACGTTAGCTAACATTCCTTATGATTGTTCAAAGAAAACCAGTTAGAAACTCAATTCGCCAAGGTCTCTATTTTTCTTGGCTGGTTACGGTTAGATTGGTAAAGACTGAGGTCTGATATAGTAACATGTAGACTAACGTTTGTTACGTTACTCGGGTCGGCAAAGGGGAAGCAGCCACCCACTCTATAATGCTTTTGACCAGCACTGACATTGCCGAACGTATCGTCAAAAGGACAGTTTTTTTGGTGCATTATTCATAAAAGGCTAAACTAAACCGTAGCATTATAGCCACGTGAAAGCCAGTAGCAGTATTTAAAATGTGAAGATCTAGGAAGTGATGGTCGTGTAATTTTTTTTGATAAATTACACCCTCTCAGAACTGTGAAGTGAACATGATAGTTTGTGGGACCCAATGGAAAAAAACATGTAGTCTGATTCACAGCCATATGCTGCATGTTCATAGAATCTTGACAGATAATTTTGGCACCTCGGTCAGTCAGGAAAATGGAAGGAAAAGTACCAATTGGGAAGCTTCTTTAAACCTTTGATAGTGGTACATAAGGAAAAGTCCATTTTCGATTTTTAATTGCCTAAGTGATTTCCTTACTACAATGCATAAAAACATACTACTTCATGACTGATGAAAGGAACCTTGTGTAGTGCACATCTGAATCCTGCCAGTGATTCAATGTCTGAGCCACAGGTCAATTGTCCAACACTCTAACCGTTACATCACATGCTGCCCAATCAACAGCATACCTTAGCATGACTTTTGAAGAGTACATCTTGATGAGATCTGGTTGACAGTTGACAGCACTCAGGAGGAATGGAAGACACGGTCTCTGGCAGCAGATCAGTCTCATCAGTGCATTGTGGGTAGCTGGCACACGCTCTGTAACTACCTTCTGTTATAGTTTGGGGGGCGCTATTGACACATTTGGTAAAAGTCAGAGAGAGAGGGAGAGAGAGAGGGTTGTAATGCAGGAAGTGCCTGACTCACAAAGCCCAGCACAAACATCTCTAAAAGTGCTTTTAGCTTCCTCTCCGCTCACACAGTGCAGTGGCTGTGGTTGCCAGGATCCATCCTTTTCTTTCTTGCATTGGAAAGGACCCTCAAGCAGCAGTGCATCTTCTGTTTACTTTGAAGGGAGGGCTTGTTTGTCTTTCCTCTCTAATGGGAATGGGCCCGTCCATCAAGTCGTAACAGGTGAGTGATGGAACGGAGGGTTTGCCCTCCATTCTTACGCAGCAGCCAAAGTAGATGGCCTCACTGTCTGTTTACCGTTATTATGAAACGGAGCACATGCAGAGTGCCGCTGTGCCAAGAATAGTTATTTATAGCTGAGTGATTGTGTGAGATTCTGTAGTCAGGGGAGAGTTAAACTCCGTGTCAAATGTATGCATAGCAAGGTAAAGCAGACAGACTCGTTGTACTGCTTTTTTGAAGTGTTACCTGGCCAGTGCCGTGAGTTTGGTTAGAACTGGGATGCTGTTGCCCTGAAAGATTCCATCAGATGCATGGGCTGTTAATTCATTGGCTTATTAACTGAGCTGCATTTGAACAGCATGGTTTTTGTAGCAGCCATTGGCCCACAAACGCTGCACAAGTGTGTGTTGCTTTTCCCCGGAGCCCTGTTGGTGCCTCTTGGGGGTGGAGGGGGGCTGAATGGGCTGCGCTGCTGTCATCCTGGTGCTCCTCCACATCACAACATCCATGTCCAGACTTCCTCAGCAGAGCGTTCTGTGGCTGACCCATGTACAGTGACAGCCTCTGCAGCATAACAGCGAGCGCCCGTGACTACTGCTCATAAGGTGGTGTTCTAATGGTGGCTGCTACAAAGGAACAACAGTGTAGCATAATGGTAGGGAGCAGGACTTATAACCAAAAGGTTGCAGGTTTGATTCCCTGCTGGGGCACTGGTGTTATACCCTCGGGCAAGGTGCTTAACCCAGAATTGCCTCAGTAAATATCCTGCTTTATAAATAGGTTGCAATTTTTTACATGTTACCCATCTAAGTCGCTCTGGATAAGAGCGTCTCCTACATGCCGGTAATGTAATGTAATGTACTACTCAGTTCTGCTGAAGCTTTGTGCTCCAGAGCATTTCTGTTCCAGGAATTGTGTCACGTGTGGCTCACAGTGGTTAACTGTGTAGTGATTCATTTGGATTGAGAAATGCATTGCGATGTTTTCAGTATTGTAGTAGTGCAGTATGTAGTATGAATGAAGGCAGGTTTTGGCATTGGTCCCCAAAGATGGTAACTCACACCACAACCCTGATGTTCAAGTTATTAAAGTAATGCGTTGAAGGACATCACTTCAGAATAAAGATGTCCATTTTTAAGATCTACACCAGGAGCAGTATTAAGCAAATGGAGTGTGGAGAGAAAAAAAGCTGATTAGCTTTTTATCTTGAATATTGCTTGTGTGTTGTTGATTTGATTTTCAAGAAAATTGAAACTGAAATAATTCTACATGAAAAGCATTCTAAATAAAGTAAATGAAGAAAAGCATTCTAAATAAAGAAAATGATAACCACCTTGCTCTGCAATTCTATGATAATGGCTCGGATTGCCACAGCAGTGGGGTATAGAGCATGAAGCATGGAGAGTAGTTTTGTCACAAAGCACATGAGCATTGTGATCAGGTTCAAGTCCAGTTTTATTATGTAACCTTTTGTGCTATGAATTGGGACTGGACAAATAAGTAATTATAACTCAGTGGAGAATGCATCAAGTATCCCATGATGCACTCCAGCAAACCTCTTTCACATTGAAAAAACTTTGAATATCTACAGTGTCTTTCACTGCATGTTTTTTTAAACCCCTGGGTTTTTTTTTAATCATTTGGTTGAATGTTTGATAAGCCTTCTTGTTGACCACATTCTGTTTTCCTTTGAGCTAGAGGGGGAAGTGCTGTAAGGTGCTGTACACTACTGTACTGTGTTGTTGCTTCTATGACAGCTGTCCTAGAACAGGAACTGCATTGCAGACCGCTGTGTGTTAGCAGGGCATGCACTGTACATTCTGGAGCGTTTGGGAGGGGACAGTGTGCTGGGTGAGTGTGAGCAAAAGATGCACAGTCTTCACACTGAATGGCACACCTTTTATATTATCACCCCTTAAAAGCATACATGCTCCTCTCTTTGCAAAAGCATTCTCCCACCGATATAAACGATTTCTGAAACAGTCAAGCATTCTCTTGGTGTTTTCTGTGTTTCTGTCTGCGCCATGAAAAATGAGAGAGCAAGGTTGTAACAGGCGTGCCTGCCAGTAGTTAATAACATTGTGAGACCGGCATAGAAATAACCATGTCTGTCTCTAACGCCTTGACAAATATAAAGGAAAGTAAGGAGAAATGGGAATCATTGGTACAATTGCCCCAACACAGAAAGCACAAGAAGGATGTGGTGACACAAAGGCAATATGAAGTATTCAATTAGTTGTTTGTAAAAGGTTATTTCCTTTCAGGGCCATTATATACCTGATCTTGAGGGACATGTAAGTAGAGATGTGTCTGTGGTAACATCAGTTTCGTGTGTGAGGTGTATTTGTACATGTTATATGTATGTGTCCCGCACCAAGAGTAAAAGCATAGCAGTGTAGTCTGCCTGCCATTTCAGTGAAATAATTTAGGATGATTTTTATGGTTTCAAATGACACTTTAAAGGACTTTCTCTGTAGAATCAACATGTTAGCTTCCACCCAAAATTTTGACAACGCTGACATCCATCAGTGTCCTGCATGGGAAGTCATTACCTCCTCATTAAGTTAAACAGTAACCAGAATGAAGCAGGAAGGAGGGAACAGGGTATAAGCGGTCTAATTAATGGTCTCTGGGAGGACTTTTTAACCAATTATTCCATTTGAAAACCTCCATTCATGAGACAGAATTAAGCGAAGAACATGGGCCGTAAAATCCAAGCTGGAAGGAATGTGAAGGGTGAGAGAGAGCCGACGGCATTCTCCAGAGGCAAATGAAATGTAGGACTGTGGAGCTTCTGGAGGGGAGAACAGGCAAGCTGCAGAATTCGTACCGGACAGCAGGGCCACTACGGAAGTGAAGTCAATTTCGTGAATAAAATCACAGCCTTTGGACGGATGCAGGGAAGTTAAATTTAGCTTGCGTCTTCCCAGTCCCCTAGTTCTTTCCTGTTTTCACAGTAGGAAAATGCTGAGGCATTGTTGCAGAGCTTTAGCGAGGGGCAGCGGACTGCCAGGAGCAGGAAGTTCAGCCAGCAGGTGGAAAAATGGGGAACCTTGTCAGCCATTTAAACACTGAGCAAACACTTCAAGTGGGCTCTGCTCCATGTTCTGTGTAACTTTAAATTCCCTCTGTGCATTTCCATTCTTCCTTTTTGCATTAACCTCTCTGCCAGATTTTCTGCATTTGAGTCTCCCAAAGTGGTTTTGCTTACTCTGTGTCATAATTGTGGTTTGTTCCTAAGGAATGCATTTGCTGTGTGCTGTGTGTCTCCCACAGCCAGTGGTGACAGTGGGGATTATGGGTTGTGGGAGAGGGGTCGCTAGTTGTTTCTGCTGCCATGGCAACCACAAGCCCAGTGTGAGATTCCTCCCCTTGCTCTCTGAGCCCAGCATGCCAAATTCCTGGGGCAGTGACCCCCTTCCACCTGGTGCCAGCGTGATGGCTGCTGCTGGACCTCTCGGTGTGACCACTCTCTGATGTGGGCCTCCTCCAGGTTTACGGTTGTCCCCAGAGTTACAGCTGGGCCTCTGCCTCAAAAATATCTCCCTGTGAGACCCCGTGTTCAGTCAGGTATGCGCTCTCGAGCTTGATCCTATCTCCTCTTCAAAGAGGGCAAGCAGGAACATGAATGGAGAGCACGCGGCTGTTGAGCAAATATCTTCAGAAGCCATTCCTGCTCTAAAGGAGCAAGGTTTCCCAGGCTGGCTGTCCAGCTTTCGATTCCTCTGAGGTTTCATCATGGCTGCCATTGTGGAATAATGCAGAGGCTGTGCAGGTTGTTTGAGGCGTTCTCCCGGCACGAGGAAGCTGTGGTAACCGAGGACTCCTCTCCTGTGCTTCTCACCAGCGTTTCTCCAGTCCATGAGCCACAGGAGCCAGGAGAGAAAGTCCCGGACGTCCCACCCCGGACCAAGATCACCAGCCAGCCCTGCGTCCTGCCTGTCTTGCCCAAGAGGATTGTCCCACAGCCAACGCCTGAAATCAGTAAGTGACCTGACAACCCCCCCTCCCCTCCCCTGCACCGCTACCTCTCTGCCAGCGCCTGCTTTCCTTGTTTTGTCCTTTCAGTGACAAGCTATATATGTGTGGGTCTTTTTTGTCTAGGAGCATTGAATGTGTTTTGACCTCTCATTTTGTTAAGAAGAATTGTAATTCAGTTTGATTATGTTTGTGTATATGTAGGTAATTTAGAGGGTCTGTATGATTTTTTTTTTTTTTTTTTTTTTTAACCAGCGTATATACTTGACTGTAATTGGCAGTGGTTTGTGAAATGTTTGGATAGGAAATTGCAACTCTGTCAACTGAATTTCCCACACAGCACAGAGTTTCTCTGTGGTGCTCAGATGTGAAAAAACATGTCATGAAGCAGCTTTATCCTTTTAAAATGTATTTGTTACTGTGAACTGTGTGTACTTTGTAAATGTCTTGCTGAAACCCTGTGTCATTGTCAATTACCAGTCCTAGGGAAAGGCCTTTGTCATTAGCTTTGTGGGGACTTTGGTTTATTTAGTAATTTCAGTAACCACAGAGTCAATAATATGTGAGAAACCAAACAATAAAAAAATGTAACATTGGTTAAAAGTGTTCCTTAAATGTGTTAAGTGTGTTGTGGTTAGACCGAGGACAAAAGGCCTCAATGTTCCTTTTTACATGCTCCCCAGAGCTGCTGCTGACATAACAATGGCATTAATTTTGTAACTTAATTCCTAAAGGGTGCTGATGAGATGAAAAAGACAATAATGACAATGACCTGTGCAGTAATACATCTGTACCATGAATACGTTGCATAACTGGCCAAATTATAATTGAAGCCAGTGCACTCCATTCCAAGACTGAGTACAAAGCCGGGGGTCGGTTATTGCTGTGATTATCCAATAAGTAGCCTTGGAGGGTGATGTCATTGCATACATTAGAGCGCTCTCATCAGATCTGTGGTGGAATGATCTCAGAGCAGTTGGCAGAAGTTGACTCAAACTGTGAAACAAAGCCAGACTGCTCTGCTGTATTGCTGTCCCCCTGTCCGCTTACTGGAGTGAGCTCAGCTCTGTGCTGCTGGGGGGTGGAGTTTGGGGAGATGGGGCCTGAGCAGGGAGTCCTGGCCCCTTGCCTTTGGCTGTTTCTGTCTGTTTGGTCAACACTGCAGTCTGGTTATGTCAAGCTGTGTGTGTGTGCGCGTGCATGCGTGTGTGCGTGCATGTGTATGTTGGTGCTGTAGGCCAGAAGGTTTCTGCTAGAGCTGGGGGTACACATACCCACCACCTGGTCAAAAACTATTGGTGGTTGAGTATCGCCTGTAGTCACTGTGATGTGTTCCAAATGTAGTCTTTAGTCACTCGCTGTTGATTCTGGTGGTTAGGGTATTTATCATATTTTTTCAGTAGACCCTAACTGACTGTGCAAACACCTCCTCTGACCATTCAGCGTGTGTATCCCAAGCTTTAAGAAAAGCACACGTCAGCTTCAACACTGCCTGTCTTTGCCTCATAGATTTTGTCATGCCTCCGTAGTGCTGATTACCCTGAATTCTCCTTTTCCAGATTTGGTTAGTGTGCTAAGTGTCCATGGCAAGGTTAAACTGGGCCAAGTGAAGTACATGGAGTGGATAATGAATTGAGTGCATTTTTAGACTTCCTGTTCCCGTCCGGACCTCAAGTCTATGTGTGTGTTTTTGTGTGTGTGTGTGTGTGTGTGTGTGTGTGTGTGTGTGTGTGTGTGTGTGTGTGTGTGTGTTAATGGGATGGTTAGGTTGCAGTGGGTTTGAGTAGTCTGAGGTTTGTGTGTGTTTGAGTATTCTGCACTGTATGTGTGTTTGGGCGGGTAGAGGAAGTCGTAATGAGCTGGCTTGTTTGTGTATTGTGTTTTCTGGGAATGTTGGGCTGATGTTCATTCCTTCCCTGTCATTTCTCTGTCAGGATCTGCCTCCATTGACAGCTTTGAGGAGTATGAGGAGCCAGAGCCATTGTTCAGCCCCGTGTTTGAGCCTGTAGACATGGCGGAGAAGGTCTGTGTGTTTGTGTGGGTGGGTCCCCGCTACAGAAAAAAAAAAATTGCTTGACAGTAAACACTTTTGTGATTTCAAGTCCAGTTTAAACACAGGCCAGAATGTGTTTACAACTTTGACTTACTTCTTTGAGAGGACTAAGCTGGAGCTTTTCGGAGTTTGTTTTGCTTGCTGTTTTTCTGAAGAAGTGGGTTGAGTGGGACAAATGTGTGATTGCAGATCAGATTATATCTTGTATTGGTTTTGTGTAGCACTGCTTAATTTACAGGTCTGTTGTCCAATAGGACGAATTCCTGCCTGTGCCAAGGCCGGAGCAGCGCCGCTTCAACAGTCTCTGTAGTGATGATGAGCTTCTGGACGATGAGGGTGATACAAACTATGAATCAATAACCAGCAAGTGAGTGAGCTCTGTCTGTAGGGTGGCGTTGTGCCCTGCTAAAGGTTCACATGGGGTCCGCCCTGAATCATCTGCACGTGCGGAAGTATTTCTTATGCGTTAAGATATTTTAATCACAAACAGGGTAGAATGTGTTGTTTATCGACCGCTGATTTTAAATGAGTTACAGTCACCATTTCACTTTCACAAGGCCCTGTTCAAAGGTCAGGGCTTTGCTTTGATGAAACACACTGAATCTATTCCTGTAAAAACAATATTAGCGATGTGAAGTGTTTTCCAGGTACCACAGTAATAAAGTAAATTTAATCAGTTGATGTTAAGAATTTGGAATGTGTGAAAACCAGATTGTGCAATTTCAGGCTTTCTGACTGCTTGTGAGAGTTTTTGTGTGTGTGTACGTGTTTGCAAATGTGCGTGTGAGTTTTTGTGTGTGCTGTAAACCCCTCTTGTCATCTCAATTCTCTTGGCTCTTTTCTGTGCCAGCCGGAGGCCCGTGCAGGATTATGGACTGAGCACACTCCAGGAGAGCATCTACCTGCCCTCAGTGGGCAGGGTCCCCTCCCATGTGACCCGACACGATCCCACCCCTCATCTCTCCCCTGTCATCAAAATGGGCTGGCTGGACAAGAACCCGCCTCAGGGGTATGTCCCCTCCCTCTGTTTTTTCTCTCACTGTGAATGACATGTTCTACACCATTACTATAAAGGGAGACAGAAGTGTGAACATATGAGAAGTATGATCATATAAAAAGGGAGATACAAAGGAATAACAAGCAAAGGGACCACACAAGTCATTTTCTGCTGAAGCTGACCAGAGTTGCTTTGATGGACATGTGGATCACCTGCGACTGGTTGGTAGGTGGTTAATCAGGGACTTCCCAGCTGGCCTGAGAGCACAAGGAAGTGGGAGTCTGGCTGCCTCTGCCTGAACTGAAGGCGGCCACCGCCTTTAAAATGCAGCTGGCAGCCTAAAGCAGAGCCGGCGGGGCCCTCTCTCACGGCCTGCGAGGGAGCTGCATCAGCGTAGGCCTGCTTTAAATAGCCCTGAGCTGTGCTGCTGGCCTGCTGTATGCTCTGCGGCTTTCTGACGCTGGGAGCGCGCCTTGTGACGCTGAGGCAGCAAGCAGCGCAGACTCCGTGGTCAGACAGGCAGAGGATGTAAGCTCTCAGGAGGAAAAAAAACCAGAAAAAAAAACCAACGCAAAAAGAGCTGTGAGTTACGCCTTGGAGGGGGAAGCCAGTTTGGTTAATGCTTTCGTGCATCAGAGCCGTCTTGTGCTTTTAAGATATTACTAAATGGCGACGGAAGGGCTTGAATATAAATGGCCACACCAACCACCACCTCCTGAATAAAAATAAAAAAAAAATAAAAAAACAATGCATTGGGCGTCCAGCCTGTGTTAGTCCATCCTCTTGGACCACAGTAGATACTGGGTTTAGTTCCAGCTGGGTTCAGTTAATCAGGGTTTATTGGCCTGTAACTTGACTGGTGATTTGGAAATCTTCTGTAATTGGAGGGATGTGTGTGTCTAAAAAGATCAGAGTAATTCATTTTTTGTTTGTTTGCAACTTTTAAATTAGATTACATTCAGAGTGATTGATCATGAGTAACTAACCACTTAACAAATTTATTGTTCTAGGGCCTGGAGGCGGAAGTAAAGAATTAAACTGAATCATCTGTGATTGGCAGTCCTTTATTCAGTTGAATGGTAGATGTTAAAAAAATGTGTCTTCTTGGTCTATTCTGCCCCAGGAGTTACACTGAAGCCAACTTGTCAGAATACTTCTCCACCTCTGGTTTCTCTCAGTGTTGCCCAGACGGAGCACTGGCTGAAAAGCTGTCTGTTGTGTGGTTTGTGTCTCTCTGCAGGTCCCTGATATACCAGAAGCGCTGGGTGAAGCTGGACGCAGACTATCTGAGATACTTTGACAATGACAAGGTTTTCACATCGCTGACTGTGTTTTAGATCGTGGTCAGATTTTTTTTTCAAGACAGATCAGCTGTCAGCTACAAGAACTGTTATGGAGACCCCTCAAGTGCTTTACAGATCTATAGCCACTAGAGCTATCTGTCACCAGGGTTTCATAGCTGGGGTTTAGAATCTGCTCACAGCATAGTCCTCCAGAACCAGGGTTCAGTTCAAGTATTTTAAAACATACCTGTAGACCAAATGTTCTTCCAGGACCAGGGTTTTGTAGCTATGGTTAAGAATCTCCCTCAGTGAACAGCATTGAATATCTAGGGTTTAGAATCTGCTGCCAGGAAGAACCTCCATAACCATTTCAGGGTTGAAAGTCTTGTTTCAGAGTCTTGTTTTGATGGTGGTTGAATTGCAGCATGTGCATTCTGCAGGAGGTCTACTCAAAGAGGATCATACCGACATCCTCAATCACCAGCATTTCCAACATTGGGGATCAGAAGTTCGAGGTGGTGACACACAACAGGACATTTGTCTTCCGGGCTGAGAGTGACTGTGAGTTTTGAGGTCATGTGTTAGTGTGTGTATGTGATAAGATAGTGACACATTGCTCTTCAGGGCACGACTATGGCTGTGAGTGACATCTCTCTCATGGAGAGGGATCACTCATGCATGTATATCTGTGATGTACAAATAGCAAGGGATGTTGTGTAACTTCAGCTTTCACAAACAAAACAGCAGAGGGGAGCAGGAATTTGCATTCTGGTATTAGAGGAAGTTGTGCAAGGGGATGCTTTTTTTTTTACAGAACTGCAGTCAGCGGTCACTCTTGTGCATTGCAATGTTTAATAAGCGCTGTAGTACAGGAGAACGATGTGGTGCTTCTGAAACTGGAGTTTTAGATGTGGCGCCAGCAGGGAGAGTGGGATATTAGGGCTGGGTGAAGGGGCATGTAGTACTGGCTGCATGTCACGTAAGGCCACAAAAATGTTACTGTTATGACCCTTACACTCAAGCACAGCCATTGACAGAGTAAATCCTCTAAACCCCGGGAACCTTCCGGCACTGGTACCTGCCTCGCCGTGCGTGACGTTGCGCGTGCTCGTGTGCTTTTCAGCGGAGAGGAACGAGTGGGTGTCGGTCCTGCAGGAGGTGACGAGAGAGCAGCGCAGCAGCAGGGAGCTGTCCATTCACCCCACCACCTCCACAGCGGAGATGCAGGGCTACCTGGAGCTCCGAGGCCTGCGCTCCAAGCTCTACGTGGTCGTCTGCGGGGACAAGGTCTACCTCTACAAGAACATGGAGGTCAGCAGCCCCCGTTAAACGATGCACATGCTCTACAACTGGATGTGTGTTTACGGTGTCTGCTGTTCTGTCTGTCTTGCTGTATGTCAAGATGCACACAGTAACATTGAAGTATTACCTTTGTTTACTACATTACCCACTACTGCCATGAATAAGAAAATTATAAGGACATGCTGGAATGTAAAGTGCATATCAGTGATTGTGTTTGCGTGGTGGCATTCTATTTCCCAGTAGAATCCCAGAAGGGATTCTAAACATGAAATGACTACATATAGCATCTTATACTAAAGCATCCATTCTTACTATGGATGCATAGATTCATACAGCAAGATATATATGTGTACAGCAACCATTAGCAAAGGGTACAATGATGAACCTTTGTCAAGGTGATAGCAACTGACAGCAGATGCTTATGAACTAAGGCAGCAATGTTGGAATTATGAGTTTGGCACTCCATATGCAAAAATGACACTTGCAGAAGTTAAACCTGAGCTCTTGTCTTCTATTCCCAAACTGAGATTCAAAGTACTTTGTATTGTTGGATTTTTGTCTAATCAAAAATGTTGTATGCATTTGTGTAAATGATGGATGCACTGCAGTCCTGTTTGTTCAGTTGGCTGCATTGTAGATGGCTCCAAACAACTGCCTGTTTGTAAACTGTGATTATGAGCCGCATATTAAATTTGGCATGCATTTAAATGGCTCATTCAGTACATAAATTCTGAATTTTCAGTTTGAAATTTTCATGTCTATGGAATTTTTATATATTTAGCATGTTAACTGTGTTATGTGTTTTGTTTCCATATACATCTGTATATTTGTGCATGAGACATGGATAAATAATTAATGTACGCAATTAAACTCCATTAACACAATAATAGACAAGTAGTAAAAAAAAAGAATGGTCAATGGCCATATGGTCGAATTTCCTTATTCAGGTAGCCAGGGAAAAGGATGTGCTACAAAACGGGTGTGGGAGGGTGACGTTATACATTCCTGGACATGTTGCAAGGAGTAAAGCTAACAGGAGTGACCGACTGTGTGTTAACCAGGCTTTGTTTTGTGATAGGCATTCAGGTGTGAATTGCACAACAGATTACTTCATGAGATTCTAGCTGAAATGAACTGATGGTTGACAAGTTCAGACCTATGGGAGGATTTAGGACTGTTGCACAGTCCCAGTGAGGGTAATATCTCTGTCTCTCGTTTGAAGAAACACATCAGGGAATGTTGTTATAGTCACTCCCTGTGTGGAGAACTATGAGGACTGAAGGAATTTTGCAGCTGTGGCCTGTGTGTGTGTGTGAGAATATGGTTGTGTGTGTAGATTCGTATGTGTGTGTGTGAGGGAATGAATATATTTGTATATGAATCCATGTATCTCTTTGTCTATGTGTATATGCGTGTGTGCATGCGCTTGTGTGCACGTGGCCGCAGATGGTCACAGCGCAGAAACGCAGTGCGGTACTGTGGCTCTAAACCTGGTTCTCCTGCGGTGTGTGTCCGGGATGTTTCTGATTTTCAGCCCTGCAGATGAACCTGAAACCTCCCTCCCAGCCTCTCCATGGTCCCACGTTAGCGCTGCTGTTTTTAATAGTTATTCTTCCTCTCCTTTGACAGCTTTAGCTCTGGAGGTATTTAAAGAATGTGTGTTTTTACTTACTGACCCTACTGCAGAAGTGTAGCTGTGAGAGGGGACATTGAAGTGGAGTAAGAATCTTATTGATTGCCCCTGTCTCTGTGGACTGAGCAACAATGGATGATTCCAATCTTCAGTCTTCAGGGGTGTAATCTTGTAACTTTCTTGAATTGCCTTTTATGCAGCACCAAATGTACATCTGCAGAACTATTTGGTCACACCTTAATTTAAAGGTCTATATAAACTATTAGAAAACAATTTATAAATACATTGCTACCAATTAATTATTTTCCTTTTTCATAATGTAAACCCTAAATGATATATGAATATTTATGAACTAGTGAGGGGTTGGGTCGACCTGTTCCCTTAGAATGGCTTCAGTCCCTCTTGGAATGCTGTTACACAGGTTTTGAACTGTTTAAGTGGGATATTTGGCCGTTCTTCAAGAAGGAGAGCTTCCGGTTCTTTCAAAGTTCATGGAGATGTAAATTGGGATGGAGACGGAGGGTGTGTGACTTAATCCTGGTGTTCATGAAACCACTCCTGAATCTGTTTAGCACTTTATATTGGGCTGTTATGGTATTGAAATATGGGAACATCTTGAGGAAACAATGTTTGCATCATAGGGTGCACCTGGTTGCCTAAAATGGCTTTGTATTTCTTGGCCATATTTCTACCATGTAGAGTAAGAATTGGACCCAGTCGTGACAGATCCACCACTGTGTGTAACTGGGAATAAGCAATGTGTGCTGAGGGCGTGCTTTGGCTTTCTCCACACATAAACCCATCCAGATAAAGGAAGATGAGTCAAAACACAACTCACCAGACTATTATGAATTTCTTTACTATCATTACTCATCATTGCTTTCCTCTATTTCTTCCTTTCTTCCAGTTTTTGTGGTCATTATACCAGGTTATGTAGTGTTGTGCATTGACCATGGTTACATGCAGTTTCCATACCATACAAATCAGCTTTGTGAAGCTCACAAGGTTTGTTGAGACTGGGTCACAGCCCAGTCTAGATTCAGCTCATGGTGGTCATTTTTGAGGCCATTGTTTTGTGGGTTTTAGCAACTGTCCGGTTAAGTTTCTGTCTGTCCCTGTCAGTGGCCTTTGACTTGTGGCCACTGTTCCTCGTTTCTGATGCAGTTTTTCTTTGTGCCATCATGGTTTTCGACACTGATACATTAAATAATTGTACCATTTCTATACATGATGAACCTGCAATTCAACACCAATTATTTCACGTCTTTCAAAATTCGTTAGCTCTCTTGTTGCTTTAGAAATTTACAGTTTGTGTTGTTTTTAAAAAGTATTTTTTATAGCAGAAATATATTGGTAATTAGTATTGACATTAATATGAATTGTGTGTAGACTGCTTTTTAATTGTGATCTAGTTACTTCAGAATAGAAGTCCTTTATCATTTGGTGTTTCCATTTTTTTGTCTACATCCGATACATAGAAATCAGGTAACCACTTCATAATAAGCCACATATTTGGAGACTGGAATGGTTATTTAGGAAACATTATTTACAAAAATGCACCTCCTGTGTTCAGATCTGTTGTTTTGAGTTGATACTTGATCTAAAACAGGGCCAGAAGAAAAGAGATAACACAAAGGTCTCACCCACGTGAGAGTAGAACAGTAGGTCTCTGAGTTCCCACATGGGGAAGCTGGTTATGCCACTGCAGCATTTTGGCTCTGTGTCTCACTTGAGGCGCTGCTGCTGTCACTCCAGTCATTGCATTGACTCTGGTTGTGAAATCCAGACTCTGTAAGAAACGAAAAGGCACATTGGAGTGTGCACACCAGCCCATGGCTTATGAAAGAAGTTTATGTCTCGCATTACATAAAACAAAACCAAACACGTGGGCAAACTGCCACACGGAAAACTAGGTTACAGTAGAGAAGTAAACGCTGGCAAACTGCCGACCTCATACCATTCTCATGGTAAATCTGTTTTCAGAACCTTAAAATTTTACAATTTTCCACATCATTGCTTTTTTTAGACCCTTAGTTTTAGATGGCTTATTGATTATCTCTCCTGTGTATCTAACATACAGCACCCTTTATAAATTCAGCCAGCTCACCGCATGTCCAGTAATCTTTAGAGATGGACATTTGCTTTTTGATGGTAGCATTTGTTTTGATTTTATAATTAACTTTATTTTAATTTACTTTCCTAAAACAGGAGCATTAAATATAATAAGTAGACAAACTGCAGACATCACTTACCATCTCCCTTAAAATGGAGTAGGAGGCTGTGTGAAACTGCTGTCACTGACTGTCAAACAGCAGCTGAATATAACATCTATTTAGTGATTGCTGTAGTGTGATTTACCGCTCATACAAAAAACAGGAAGCATGTTTTGTTGAGGAAACGTGAAATGGTTTAGAACATTGTGCCAGTAATTCACCGCCTATACTTTGTGCCAGTAATTCACCAGTAATGTCACCCTGCACAGTTTGCTTACTCAGAGGTGGAAATATACCACCTCAGCGGTAGCATGAAGTGCAGCTCCTAAAGCTGGTTTGGTTGTGGGTGTCACATCGAAGTGAAAAGACGGGCTTTTCCTGCAGTGTTGGCTTGGTTGGGAAGATGTTGTGTTTTTAGTCTCTGAATGGTTGCTATAATGTCTGAGGTTCTCTAATTTTTTTTGGTTGCAGGACTACAGGCTGGGCATTGGCATCACGTCCATCGACATGAATGTGGGCAACGTAAAGGACATGGACAGGAGGGCTTTTGACCTTACCACACCCTACAGAATATTCAGGTGAGTGACTACTCCCATACCCTGTAGAGGATTTGCGAGAGTCTGACCTGGCTATCCTTGTCAGGGTGTTTCATTGAACTTGAGCTTATTCCTGTCCACGTGCTCCGGGAGAGACGCGGCAGAGGTCTGGGAATTACAGCAACAGTACACAAAGCACATGTGGAGCTCTGCACATTAACAATGACACAGGAAGGGAAGGTCTCTCATTTAAGCTGTTGAGATAATGGAGATGATGGTTTACAGGGTTGTAGATAATTGTCTCCTGTCAAAAATTCCTGTCATCAACTTGAGCTGCAATGATGAGGTGTGGCGTATCTGTCAGCTGAGGAGTCAATAACTGTACCATTTCGTAAATGTTGATATTATTGGAATCATTCATTTAGTGATCGCTCAAGTCTTTATATATACATAACGTCAAGGATAAAGTTTTAAAAACACTGAACCTCTCCTCAGTTCTAAATGTGAGAGCAGTATATTGCAGGAGATTTCATTTCGCTCTGTCATTCCACAAACAACAGGTAGTGTTCTTTCCCAGTGGTCCATGCAGAGTTCTGAATGGCCTCTGTTAGGGTGGAAAAACGCAGACAATCGCATTATTCTGTTTGAGCGCACATCCCTCTCAAAGAGAGAAGTGGCGCTTTTGTCCTCTGCAGTGTGACCTCAGTCAGTGTGGGTTTAGCTGGACAGGATGTGCGCTTGGCCCTGTGCTGTTTGACCCAGGGGGACAGGAAGGCTGTGCACACGTGGCTCTGCATCAGGCCGTTCCAGGCCAGCGTCTGACGCAGCGCCAGCTGAACATGTTCCCTCTGCACTGCCCTCTGCCCGCGAAGTGGCCCTCTTTCCATCCGCCAGAGCTCCTCCACTGCTTGCACAGTGGGAGAAAGGGGCCTTGCAAAGTTTTGTAGAGTTTTGCATGTGTCATTTAGCTTACCATGTTTGCTGAACTGACACTGTCTATGTCATCTTTCTTTCTCTATGACTGGACACACAGTTTGTGTATGTGTGTATGTCTTTTTGCCCATCTCATGTGCTTTAGCCCTTCCATAGTAACTGTGTCTCTGTAGCTGTATCTGTAGCTCACTGCAGGTTAGATCAAATGGACTGTGTTACCACAGCACAGATTGCATTACTGAATACAGCCACTATGGAATTACAGCCATAAAACTGAGAAAAGACACAAATCATTTGTCCCATAGATAGTTTTAAGGTCTTGGTCATGCCCTGTCCTTAAGGTTGTGTCATTGTGAGGTTCTGGCCTGCAAGTACTGCATTGGTCCTCACCTAGTGTGGTCAGTAATATATCTGCATCTGAGAGGGTCTAGAAATTTTGTACCATTTTTACTATGTAATTGTAAAAATGTTCGTGGTCTCCCTGTTTTAGTTATGCATTTGTGTGAATGTACTGTCGTAATTGTGGCTAAGTGGGATGTGGCCAAAAACTGCATTTTAGCACCTCCCCTCAAAATGGTGCCCAGTCATGTTGTTGAGGGTGTCCCAAATGAGAAACAGGAGCTGCTCTTGATGTTCAATTTAACCACAGTGGAAAAACTTTTTTAACCAGTATTCAATATTTACTGCATGAATGAATGTGTCTTGCACACATTCTCAAAACAGTGATTGCATCAGGCTGACTAATTCAGACTTAATTAGAAGTAAACTGAAATTATGACAGATGACTTTGTGGCTAGATTTTGAGGCCCACACCAAACCGAATGACTGTAATATTTATGTGGTTGTCAAGTGGTATTTCTCAAGAGCTGGAAAAACATTTCTTTTTTTTTTTTTTTTTTTTTTACCAATCGCCTATTCTGCGGTAAAGCTATATTTGCAAGGGCCACCCTTTGCTACAATATATAGCTTGTCCACTTGCTTCAGTTAGCATTAATCAAGTCCTCAAGTATGTATGTGACATCACATGAAGTTTGTATGGACTTGTTTACTTACATTTCTCTCGCTCACTGGGAGTACAGCCATATAGTAGTAACTGTCCCTGTATGTGCCTCTCTCTTCCTCTATCTCTTTCTCTCTCCTTCTGTTGTAATTGTGGCTGTGGTGGTCTCCCTGTGTGTGACTGTGTTCCTGCAAAACAGCTTTGTTGCAGAGTCTGACCAGCAGAAGGAAGAGTGGGTTGAGGCCATGACAAACTCCATTGGGGAGGCCCTGTCCAACTATGAAGTGGCTAAGAAGATCTGGTCTGAAGAGTCCAATGGGTTCTGCTCTGACTGTGGCGCTGCCAAACCCGAGTGGGCTGCCATCAACCTATGTGTGGTGTTCTGTAAACGCTGCGCAGGTGAGGCAGCTCGACCCAGTCTATAACCAAAGGCAACCTTTGAGTTTCTACAGAGAACATTGTAACCTAGGCATCTACAGAGAGCCCTGAAAATATGGCTTCCACTATTAACCCTGTCAGAGTAACTACCAGAGAGCCCTGTAACTGTAGACTGGTAACTGCTTCCACTGAGAACCTTACAACCTTAAATTGAGACTGTAAAGAGAACACTCTAAATTTAACTTCCACTGAGGTCACTTCTTGAGCTCATCGGTGGATATTTGTAGGAGCAGTTCGGTCTGGTTAAAATAACATTAATTTAGTATTGATGGGAAGTGAAATCCTTCAACATATTTAGTGTTCCAGTTTTCTCTCACGCCTACTCTTTCTCTTTCAGGGGAGCATCGTGGACTCGGACCTAGCATCTCTAAAGTACGGAGTCTGAAAATGGACAAAAAAGTGTGGACAGATGAGCTTATTCAGGTAGGTGGGACAGAGAAGGGGAAAAGCCAGTGTTACTTCTTTATGTTTGCAGTTCTGCACAAGTGAACTAAGCTGTGAGAGCATGTAGTGCGTATGCATCAAGCGCCTATATGATGTCAGTGAACACATTCTGAGATCAAGAATGTGATTAACTTTTGCTAATAATTTGTTTCCTTCTTTTAGCAGTAACCATATTTCCACACAGTGCGTATTTCAAATGGTATTTTCAGTTAAACACCAATAGTTAGATAATAGAGTAATAATAGAGTAATAATAATAATAAATAATAAAATAATAATAATAAATAATAGAGTCTCCTTTTTGGAAGATTGACTGAAATAGGCCCACTAGCTGTTGTATTTGAATATTTGCTGTACTTTAATCAAACAACTCTCTGGTCTGACTTCCCTATATCATCTCACTGTGATCTTCCTGTTCCTCAGTTGTTCTTGTTGCTAGGTAACGAGCGAGCGAACCTCTTCTGGGCAGCAAATGTCCCCCCGAGCGAGGCCCTGTCTCCGGCCAGCTGCAGCGAAGAGCGCAGGCGATTTATCACGGCGAAGTACCGCGAGGGAAAGTACCGGCGCTACCATCAGCTCTTTGGCAATCAGCAGGAGCTTGATAACGTAAGGCTTCCTGTCTGTCCGAGCCAGACCCTCTGTCAGAAAGGGAATCCAGCTAACTACATCCTGCATTGTATTTGCTTATCTTGGCTGAACAACTTTAGTTCTTTTCATATATTTATATATTTTACTCTTTTTGTATATAGATGAAAAGCTTTTATATATGGAGTCCACAATATAGCCTCTGTTCCAGCGTGGTGCTTCTATGCCTTGAAATATTGACTAATCCTGCATTCCATGAATGTAGTTTTTAGTGTGCGCTCACCAACAGCAAACTTAATTTAACAGTTATCAACTCAATGATATGTCACTCTATGTCATGACTTTGTGGACTGGCATAGTAACTTTTTCTAAAATTGACAAGTGACAAATCTAGCAACCTTTCAAGATCAGTTTGGAGATATTGTGAAGCGGAGTTGCTAAAATGAATTGGCTGTTTTCCTCCTACGTCTGCATCGTTCACCAGGTTTCCATGGAGCATGCCCTGTGTTGTTTATATACCGATTGCAAAATGCCAATGAAGGGCTGACGCTTCAGCAATACAGTATGGGTGTAGCTACACGAAGGGTGGGTGATCGACACACAGAGTTAAAGTTATGTAATGGTGTAACGATGCGTTGATGGCATGGAATGTGCATTATGACATATATATGACATTTAGCTTCAAATTCAGGTTAAAAAGACTTTAACAGTAGTGCACCGTTAATGTAATGTAACTCAGTGGGGAATACTGAGGGAATCTGGTGCTGGGTCAAAAATCTGTAAAATCACTTCTGTAAAGCCACAAACTTTGAAAGATTGTGTTCTCATGGAAAGAACTCGTCAAAGAGGAGACATACACACATTACTTGGAAACATGAAGGCAGTCATGCAGATACCCGCCCAAGGAGATAAGCTTCTTTAGGATGGATTTAATTCCAGTGTTATTATGAAATAACTACCTTCTCTGGATGGCAGATGTTTCACACTTCAGTGGCAAATGTTTTTTTGTATTATTCATTTAAATGATATGATCCTGAATACAAGTTTTGTTAAGAAACGGCACATGAAATAGTATTCTCCCTTTGACTGCTGTGCAGTAAATTCTCAGTATTATTCTATGTGCCTCAACAGTAGAGTACCTTATTTGAAACAGCACACAGGGATGCTTACAGGACATTCCTGACTCCGCTGTGGTATAGGAGACCAAATTATGATCAGTGCCTGTTTGAATTTTTATTGGTTGCATGAAAGGAGGGGGTGTATAGTAAGGATTTCTTACTGTTTGGAAATTGATTAGTAATTTTAAAGGTGTGGAAAAACTTTCTCTGTGTGTGTGTTCCTTTTTCATTGTACAGGAAAAGTTATGTACACTGAATTGCTAGGAAAATAAGTTTGCATGAAGTCCTGTTATGCAAAAAGATGCTTCCAGGAAAATGAAAGCTGCCTAACCAGGTGTTCCAGATGTCATGGAAGCAGGTTTGCTGTGGGTTTGACACATAGCCATTGCTGTCTGCGTGGTCATTCGAGAGATATGATTGCTTTGTTGAGCAAAATACATGCCATTGGACAAGAGAACCAATCATACACTTGTCCTGACTCTAGGGGGGAACTTCTTTCTCTGTTGTGCGCAGCACTGGGCTGTGCTGTACAGGCATTATTTAAACAAGGAAAAATAATTAACTGTGATTGTCTCTGTATTAAAACACTGCTGCAGAAGGAAAGCAGTGACACTGAGGAGATTGCATATCTCTGCAATCCTTAACGGTTCTCAGAGCCTAAGGAGAATGTTAACAGGGATTTGAGTAGGTGCGGGGATATCAACCACATAGCTATAATGCGTACTTGTTGTTACACACCCTGCTCTGAATAATTGATATGTGCATTGAATCATTACTACCTTATCGTAAATGTCACAGTGACCTGTGTGACTGGTTTGTGTCCCAGTTCAGCTCTATGTACACAGAGACCACAGTGTATATCCCTATTACAGAGGAATGAAAGGTCAGTCTTGTTCCGAGTCCATACAAGAGTGTAAGACCTTTAGTCACTGTTAATGTAGGTTAAACCCTCTTAGCACGGCACAAAAGAGTAGCATTGCGACTGCTTCCCATGAGGAACGAGAGTGCGGGAACAGCGCAGGGAGATTACGCTGGTGTGAGGGGGCTCAGGGAATGTGAATCATGGGGGTTTAATGAGGGTGGCAGTGCTCTGCGGCTCTCTGTGGGAGGATTTCATTGTGTGCTGACATGGTTGATGAGGGCTGCTGGGAAGAGCAGATTGCTGTGAAAAAAAAAAAACAACCAGACTAAGAGTGGCGGGGGAACCCATCACTGTAGGCCTCATGTTGCGCGCGGGTCTTTGTCCCTGCTGTTGCTGCGTCAGGTGACTGTGCGGCTCACCAGCGCTGAGCTGCCAGGGCTGCTTCATCAGGGCTGTAGGCGGGCCGGTGCTCAGGTTAGTGTGAGAATGCTTTTCCTTACTTCCTCAAGGGCTACAGGCGCATAGCACCACGGTGTCTGAATGCTCCTGTTTGCGCCCAGAAGGCAGATGCTCTGGCTTGTGTGGAGTGCAAATGAATCTTAAGCATTTTATTACTAGCACTTTCCCAGGAAGGTGGATTTGCAAAGAATTCTGTTGCAAATGCATTCTTGGCAGGAAGTAGTCCAGTTCTCCTAGTTTTCCCCATTCATTTCTCCAATGACGAGGTGTTACTGTTACAATTGTAAAACAGATATGATGTTCTGTGTAAAATAATAATAATAATAAACAAAAAAAAAAGTGATTGCTGTAATTGTCGTGAAGACATTTGTAATTGCAGACAACTGTTAGCATGTATGGTTTTTAATGTGAGCAACCATTGCACTGACTGAGATAAATAAAGCAGAGTATACAGAAGGGATTGTATTGGCTATGAATGGCATTTAAGAAACGGAATGAGTTTCTCATACCTTGTGTCATACCTAAGTGACACATTAAGAGGAAGTAGGTGGTAAATTGAAAGATGTCAGGTAAAGCACTTTCACACATATCTCAGTATTTGATACAGTGTTTGGCATGAGGCTTGATGGGATTTCCTGCACCTGAACACCTGAACACATCCTCGATCGGGGTTGTGCGGTTTTGGGGAGTGCTTTCTCTTTCAATTTAGCTTGAACATGTGACACAGACATGTGATCTGTATGAGTAAACTTCCTGTGGGGGGACCCATAACACCAAATTGTCTTTGCTGGTGAGCAAAGAGGGGGAGGGGCTGACTTTCACTCTTTCTGTGTCTTCCTTTCTTTATCTCTCTCTTTCTTTGCATCTCTTTCCTCTTCTTACATGAGGCGCTCTCTCTTTCCTCCTGTCTGCATACTTTCTTCTCTCTCCCCGTCTCTCTCTGCTCTTTCTGGGACTTTGCCTGCTGAGTCTGCTGCACTTCCTGTCGCCGTGCATGACATTGAGGTCACCAGGTTAGCGGTTTGTGTGGTGGCGTGGCTGGCAAAGGAACCCCTGAACCATGAAGGTGCTTCCGACTACCGTCTGCACTGCTCCGCCTCTACCCCTCCCATGTAGCTCACAGACACAATGCCAGGAAGAGAGGAAAATGTGAGCTGGTGCTATCAAGTTAGTTGTCAGTGGTTTGTTTTTCCATGTAGAGGCAGTACAGATGATGGCAACTTCCTCCTTTGCTTGTAAGAGGCACAGCTTTTGTCCCAGTGAGTGCAGAAACCATGAAGTAAAGTGTTTCCTGGTCCAGCTTTGTGGTTTTGTGGACAAACAGTGAACAGTGGTGAATGGCTCAGTGCTGGAGACCTGAGAGCTGGGCCAAATCCAGGACTTATTACCCCCAACCCAGTTTCTGCCAGTGCTAGAGCAGTGTGAGAAGCACACAGAGGTAACTGTGTCTAAATGTGTGTGCTGCATTGTTTCCAGGAATGGTATCTCATTTCACTTGGTCTCTTGGCTGTTTGCTTGCTTGTCCGGTATGACTAGCATTCATATGGGTGAGCCTCTGTGAGGTCAGTACAAGAACCGTTGTTCCCTCCTCATAGCTGCTACAGGCCTGTGGGCCACCTGGATCTAACCGCATAACCTTCTGTTGACAGACTCAGTGCTCTAATCCCTACTCCACACTGTGGCAGGTTTAGTGACAACAGGCACTTTGAAGGCAGTACTGATGGTGGTGACAAGTGGGTGCTGGTCAGTTGGCAGAGCAATAGGTAGCCGGGTGAAGGGTGAGCCAGTTCACAAGCATTTCCATGGTCAGTCATTGCTAATATGTGCTGGAGCGTTGGAATGGACTCAAGCTGCTCTTAATGATGCACTTTTGTTTTTTGTGGTGTTTTTTTTTTCTGATTGCGCATTTCATAATCAAGTGATCCTCTTGTGTACAAATGCATTGCAGGGATCTGGGTGCGAGCTGGCATTAAGCAGGCCTCAAAGAGTCAAAGGCCACCTGCAGAGAGGCTCAGCTAATGAAAACAAAATTTACTGCGATCTGTTCAACATAACTGGGGCACTCGGACTGCTTCCCAGCCAAAACACCAGGGAAATCAATGGAGTCATTCATTGAAGCTGTCTCTTTTTCAGTAGATCTTTTGAGTGCTGTGCTTTTTTTACCCGTACTTTATTATAGCTTCATTGATTTTTAGTGAAAAGTTTTTAGTGAATTTTGAAGACATAGATGTGCTATATCCAAATGATTCCATTTCAAAGCAGGGTTTTCCCTACCATAGAAAGGCTTAGGCGCTGCGCCTAATGAACGTAAAAAGGCATGTATGCGCTGACAAGGTGGCTTGATCTTAAACGGAAAGGTAAGCTGGCAACAGGAATGACCTGCCAATCAACAGTCGGTGTGTGACAGATGCTCATCGCCAAGCTAATCAAACAGCTGATTGGATATTTCTCTGTACCGTCAACTCGGGATGATAGTTACAACCATGGACTCGGATAAACAAGTTGCAAGGCATCGATAAGGTGAGCCTCAACAAAGAATAAATGAAGTATAAACTTTTTTTCTTAGGGAGTAATTCTCGTGGATGTTAACAATAGCGATACCAGATAGAGGGAAGATAACTAATGTAGCCTATTTTACAACTAAAGAAATTGCTAACCTAGCTAACTTACATAGATATTCATGTACTGAATTAAGTTACGTTAGCCAGCGAAGCTAGCTAGTTGACGTTACATAAAGGTACCTCGACTGAACTAACGTTAGTATCTAACGTGGCTTGATAGCCAAACAAAGTTAGGCTGTTTTCACATGTAACGTCGTTTTCTGACGAAAACCGCTGGTCAAAGCGTTTTTTTCATACAAAAAAACGCTGTTCCAAAATGCAGTTGAGGGCGTCCTTTGTTACCATAGCTTATATACTAACCTAGAGTTAACATTAGGTAACAGGCTAGTTTTGCTAGCGACTGAAATAAACACAAACACCAACCAGAAACTCTTAGGACCCGTCCAGTTTTACTCCACAAATGAATATTGGTGATACAGTTTAACTGTCATGTCATATATTTCACTGTGCTCTGATTCGAACATAATAAGTTTCTAAGCTACCTTCTCCAATTTTGACGTTGCTATGGGACATGACAGGTCTCGCTGCTCCTCTTTTCACTGTCTGTCTCCTTTATGTCCTTTGGTTGCATTTTCAAAATAATTACATGTGTATTTCAACATGTTTATTCTTCCTATGTGTACAAGTTAAGGTAATCCACGTATATTTTCATTAAATCTCAAACGTGTTATTTGGTGAAATGAATAGACTTTTGACTATAAGTACAATAAGTGTTGCCAGCTTTCTTTCACAAATATGGTAAGGATAATGGTCGAAAACAACGTGAACAACGTGAAAAAAACTTAAAATAACTTAACTTTGAATAATTTCAAACCCCCCCAGCCACCACCACCACCCCCTGGAACCCAGTCAGCATGTAAGTCCTCTGAAAACCTAGGGAAAACCCTGTCAAAGTGCTCCTCGTGATCAGAAAGCCACTGCATGGAATGTGCCTCGACTTGAAGGCCAGAGTACAGACAGTGGAATGTATGGAAAATGCATGCAAGACGGAAGTTTGAAAAAACAAAACAAAAAAAATGGCAGCATGCAGATTGAAACAGTGAACTGCTACTTTAAATAAAAAAGCAGTCCAGAGGATACATCATCCGCTTGTCCTGGACTAAATGCAGCCTTTGTTCTCCAGCTAAGGCCCCCCACTCCCCCACTCTCTCTCCATCGCCACCCGACGACCCCACCCCCCCCTTCCGAATCACTGCACCAGTCCTGCCTGCTCCTTGGAGATCTCTCTCCCCAGTCACCAGGAAGGGCTTGCCTTTCAGCAGTGCTGGGAAGCGCTTCCCTGTGCGGCTGGGCCTCGGGGAGGCAGAAATGTGACACCCTGGCGGGGAGCTTCACACTCCCGACCTGACCGCACGCTGGTTTGTTTATCCAACTGCGGAGGGCTCCGCCCCCTCTCTCTGTGACATCACCAGCCCTCTGCAGGAATGTGCCTCTGAGCCTCCCTCCCCTGCCCCCACCCCATTGTTTGGGTTTGGCCAAGTGGGGCTGGAAAAAAGCCTCTCATTCTCTGGCTGAGGGTTTCAGGGCTGCCGCCGTGTCTCTCTCTGCTCCGTGCCTGGGACTGTACTGGGGTGTGCATGGTCCTCCCGGTGTGCCCTGGTCCTCTCTGTGTCCGAGGAACACTTTCCTGTCCTGCAGACACTCCTCATGGGTGAGTGGTTTTGAGGAGCGGGGTGTGTGTGTATGTGTTTGTGTGTGTGTTGTGGATATGTGTGTGTGAGTGTGTGTGTATGTGTGTGTGTGTAAGAGGGAGCTTGGAGTGACTCGCAGGGCACCCTGATTGCTGACCGCACTGTAAATGTAAATATCTCTCTCGTCGTGTGCAGTCACAGCTCTCACTCAGTTGATTTTGAGGACAAGTGTGTGCGTGGCGCTGGACTAGTTTTGGGGCCGGTCCAGGAGGTAGTTGGGTCACACGCCCATCTGTGTACAGTATCTCAGAAACGCAGTGTGGGTGAATGGGTGTACGTCTGACCAGCTCCAAGTGTCCTTTGTTTAGACACGGCTAGAATGTCACCTTTTCAATGGACTGCCTTGTTTGTGATAGCCCCCCTTTTCCCCACAATAAAGTAACTTTTCTCAGAATGTAGAATTTCAAGGACCTTTTTCAACATTTCTGTTGTCTCAAGGCTTTTGCATAGTGGTTGACTATCTATTCACAGTGGGTGACATCAACAAAATAATCTGTTTGCCAGAGACTGTAGGGTATTTATTTATTGATTTTACCTTGCCAGAAACTTAAGAGCGATTTTCCTTGCGTAAGTGTTTTTACAAGACTCAGAGTACACAGCTTGAGTTTGGAACGGGAAACATTCTGTGCAAGTAGCTTTCTGCAGTTTTCCATTGATGTTTGGCATGTAAGATAATTGATATGTTTTGGGCATGGCTGGCAGTAAAGCAGTTTATGAGTTTGTTTGCGAGCGAGTGCATGTTTGGAAATGGTTTATTTGAGTTTTTCTTTTTTCTAGAAAGGGAGAGTGCTCTGTTTTTGCCTGTTTGAATTGATGTCACTCATTCTATCTGTAGCCGGGGATAGGAGTAATCTACTAAAGAGAATCTGACATTGTCTGTGAGTAAATACTGCGGTATTGTCTTTGGGCTGACTGCTTCTTGGCAGGGCTACAACGTTAGCTCTACCCTCTTCTTTTCTCCTTTTCTGGCTGAAAGTGACAAGTTTCCCGCCTCTGTACTGTAAACCCACGGAGACGCAGCTGGGAATAGTGAAATAGGGCTCCCCTTGTCGCCCTGAGGTGGTGCCAGGCTGCCAGTCAGAAATATCCGAGATCCATCCGCTCACATTTTAGGCAGGCCACCTGTCTCTCCTGCGAATCGACGCCGCACGTTCTGATGGTGTGAGCTAACCTAGGGAATGTGTTACAGACGACGGCGTTACAGACGCTCTAATCTCCATGTGAAAATGAGGACCGGCCCTCCCTGGGGTCTGGGTCTCGGTGAAATCAGCTCCAAGCGCCGTAATTATGAAAAATCACAATGCGTGATGTGAGCCCTTTCATGTCGCAAGCTGTTTAAAAATGTCTGGATTTTTTTAGGGGCACACCCTTTGTAAGAGGTGGATTTCACTCTGGAAAAGCGCTGCTCCGGAGGTATTGTGCAAGAGTTCAGACTGCCTCCCAACGTGTGTCGTATTATTCTAGTGTTAGTCATCATATCGGCAGCAGATGTTGTGAACAGGGATTTCTCGTCTGAGAGGAGGGATCTTGAAATACTTAGTCCATCGACCTGGTCTTCCTGTCTGTAACAAACTTGATCTTGTTTTTTCTGATTGGAATCTCTGCCAGCTTCCCTGCTATACACAAGCAGAATGTTCAGACACGCTGCAGTTGGGGCATCGCTCTGCAATCCTGCATCTGAACGGCTGTCTGTCACAGCTAATGCGATGGATTTGCTCTTCACACTTTTACATTTTCCACAGAGGAAAACTGGAGCTCCCTTTGGATGCGGGTGGGACAGTAGGGGTTGTGCACATGTCTGATCTCCCGGTCATGTGATTGAACATGCCCACCTCTCAGTGTTGCGCCATGTGCTCAGGTTTTACCTGCTACCTGTCTTTGGGTCCTTGTTTGACCATTTAATTCATTCAGACATTACTGGTCTTCAAAAGCAAGCAAGGTCGTGGTTGCTTGGAACGAAAGGGGGGTCTGACAAGAGGTGGGTGCTGACGGAAGTGAGGTTTCATATTTAATAAAGGCACTGATCTGGTTCGGAGTCTGATCACAGCATTTAATTGCTTCCTTTGTCTGTCCTTCTGGAGCTCTGTTTGTATTGAATCAGCTGACTGTGAGTCAAATGATAACTAATGGGGGAGGACCCTGACCTTTTGTTTAATGACAGGCTTTGCCAGGGCCGAATCATCCTGGGTCCATTACCCACGGCTCGTGCGTGATTTATAGCTGTCTGCAGGGAGGCTCTGTGGGGGCGGTGGGAATGAGCGGCATGCGATCATCTGCTACAGCGATTGGTCTTGCCCCTGTTTTTTATTTCTTCCCCCGGCCCCCACCCCCTACACAAATGTCCCGTCTGCGCCTCTCTCTCGAGAGGGCCTCTGTCTGTCTGGCTGCTCTGCCAGGTTGGCCTCTGTCTGCTCCCAGTCGGTCCTCCCCGAGGGCGGCTGCGGGGCCCGCCAGCGATAGAGTCATCCGTCACGATGCGGTGTGTGCCGCTGGCGGGCCGAGCAGCGAGGAGGTGTGCCCACGGGGGAGATCCCGGGGATTAGCGCAGGCTAACGCCTGGGCTCTGAGGGCAGGTTTCCATGGCGCTGCGCAGACAGCATGCCTTGGGAGCTCAGAGACACCTGGGTGGAAGAGTGAGAGAGACGCGCACACTTGCGCTAATTCGCACGGTAACTCGGGCTCATACACACACATGCGCGCAGTAGGGCTGCAACGGTACAGTGGGCCCACGATTCGGTGTGTATCGCGGTTTTTGGGCCAGGGTAACGTGCGGTTTCGGTATCTTTATATTTAAGAAAAAAAATAAAAACACACCACCCTTTAAACAATGAACAATGAATGAGCCTATAGACAAATAAAACTTTATATTCAGAAAAATGGCAGGATGACTGACTAGTAGGGCTGCTGGATTATGGCAAAAATCATAATCACGATTATTTTGGTCAATAATGAGATCACGATTATTTAACATGATTACTCATTGACTTTGGAAACATCATGCATTTATTGAACTTTTAACCCTTTAACCGCACGTAACTTATTTTCATGCTATGTAGCGTGCGTGTTACGTTACATGGTTTATGTTTTTATTAGCGTTATTAAGCTTCTCATAGTTTTCAGTTAGCATTTGCTGTATTTTTTAACGTTAAATCGCTGTTTCTTCAAAGCTAAAATTAGCTAGAATTTTCCCAATCTGACGTTCTAATCGCACTAGAGATGAAACGGTATGAAAATTTATACCGTTGAAAAATCTCTGGAGCGCTGTCACTGCCTTCCGCCTCTGACACAAAACAAACCCACGTTGCATGCTGCGCCTGCGCACCTGCGTCTGGGAGACTTGCTAACTTTGGTTGATGCTGGGCAGTGTCTAACGTGAGTTTTTCAAAGCGCGGTAATCAACCACGGTTTTAATGACAAATAAAATTTGAAACGGTAGTACTAACCGTCGGGAATTTTACTGTGATTTACCGTGAAACCGGCAACCGTTTCATCCCTAAATCGCACAGGTTTTAGCATACGCGCTAAACGGCAAATCACACTGGTGTGACCGTACGCGAGAATATTTGTTTTTAGAATCCCCTCTCTTCTCCAGCTTGTATTTGCATACAGAGCGCTGATAGGCTCCAGGGAAATTCTGACAGCCTCCAGAGATGTTCTGTGTATGTGAATGTACAACTTGTGTGTAGTCTGCAGCACAATAAGCAAGTTTTGGAAATTATAGGAAAATGACAGGGATATCGTATTACCGCGGTTCACGTGTGTGTATTGAACCGTAGGGGGCGTACCGAACGGTTCGACAACATACCGTGTACCGTTGCATCCCTAGCGCGTGCACACACACTCGCACATATGTGCACACGCACACACATTCACAGTCATACTCAAGCACATTCACATACACACACACACACACACACACACCAGCTGGTAGGTCTTGACTCTGTGCTCATTGCATTAGTTCAGTTTACTCTGTTGATGGAGCAGATAATTTGACAATCTAGTCTGTTCAGCAGTTCTAAGGAATCATTTTTATCGGAAAGGGAGATAGTAGCTGCTTTGGGTTGGGGTCTTACCAGACTAGGCTGGACTGTTTCAGCGTACGGCTGTTTCAGCAGCAGATTTTTAGGTCTGTGTGGGTGCAATTTGATTCATTTTTTATGGTTGTACCTTAATTGCTTTGGAGATAAAGCCTATAAGTCTATAAAGTTATATGGCAGCTATTATACTGTGCTTAATGTTTGAGAGGCCTTGCCCTGTTAAGTTATTACCTGACATGCGCTTTAACAGATGTAAAGGCTATTGTGTAGGTTTAACCACCTCTAATTAGACATAGACATGTTTAAATAGAGAACAGTCACCATACAAATAGAGAATGTTACAGTAACAGTGCTGTTGCCACAGAGATGAGGGCTCTGACCATTTCCGACAACAAGTGTTAAACTGGTGTAAGAATTGCTGTGTTTCTGCCTAATGCCATATGGGTGTCCAAATGATACAAAAGTTGCAGCTTTTTCCTGCTCCTCAGGGTTAAATGGAGAAGTCCAGTCAAAATGCGTAATTTAGCTCAGGTGAACGAAATGCTTACAGCCATGGTTTGGAGACTGTTTCTGAAGCGCTGTGTTAAGCCCTAGAGTCAAGTCTCCTGTTGCAGTGTTGGTAGTTACTCAATGACAAGTTTCACAACACCAGTATTGCAGTTTACTTTGCTCTAACTGATGTCTCCACTGGTGAACAGTAACAAAAACTCCTTGTTGTAAATATGGTCATTTTATTAATGTTCTAAAGTTAATTGTCATTTTAATGCTCAGTTAGTTCTTATGCAAAAGCTATATAAAAAAGAAAACTTCATGATACAATCACTAGGTTTGAGTCACATATTAGTATAAAATAAGTAAGAGCTGGGATTAGTCCTACTCTGCATTAAAAAAGGGTGAGTTTGACTGCTTAGATGTGTGTTGCACTCTTTTATTCCTCTCTCATTCTGTTTGCCTTTGTTTCTGATATGATTACATTTGCTGCTATTAATAAAGATAAGCATCTGCACTGCAGGCGATACGCAGTTAAATGTGCTTTTGATATCTAGTTGAAATAGCTATTGTGTTTGACTTGACTCGCCTCTTAGTTGTGGTAGTGCTTTACCCTGTCCCCTAGTTGTGAAGGTCACTGATTTGATTCCTACTCAGACCACACAGGTTACATTGGTGATGTTGCACTTTACCTAATACAAATAGGTACACCACGGGTACCAAACCTGTCAGCTGTAGGAGCCTGTTGTCTGTTCCCTGAAGTGAATGTGAAGGAAAAACAAACATCTATTACAAATTGAATTAAGGCTGATTGATAATGCTATTTTCAGGTCCTGTGAAGTAAAGTACTTAAAATGTAATGGCAGGGTGGGTAAACATGAGGACACTCTTGAGAGAGTAGTGTTCAGGTTCTCTCAGTGAGCTCCTCACATTCCCGGCACCCCCCAGTCTGTTTTATGTAAAATAAAATGGCTAATAAAATAAAAGCATTTGGCAGCTCAGGATAGCAAGGAATAGGGTACAAAATTGGGTACAAAGAAAAGAAATACATTTTACTCTATTTGACAGTGACACTTGGAAGTTGTGACTGTTATACTGGGTCCAGTAAGCAACCTCCAATGTATACTGTGCCTACGTCTAAAATATAAACATATCTTTAATTAATTACATAGATATGAACATATGTGCACACAATACAGGTGACGCTTGCCATTTGCAGGGGGATTTTTTCTAGAGATGCCTGCGAGTAGTGTAGTCTGGGAATACTGCACTGCAACAGTAATAAACCTGTGCGCAGAGGGCAATTTGTTCCTAGAATAAAAACAGATTGACTGTAAAATATAATGTAATAGTGCTCTAAACTTAGAGATTCAGATATGAGTTTCATGTATGTAATAGCCTAACAGATGCAAAAACAAGGTTATACAGAGTATTATTAGTTGGCATTCCTCCAGTATACCAAAAAATCTGGTTGTTCAGACCAGTTTTTTTCTTTACAGCATAGCATTAAAGAAGTTCAAATTAAAATAGGAAAAACGGAAAGTAACAGTGAGTCAGACAGAGTTGAGCTGCTGTGCAGGAGTTGGCTCGGACTCAGCTAGGCCGGATCCCTCGGTTTAGGTCCTCTTCGGTATGTGCAGGCGCTTGAGAATTTCAAAAGGGAATGAAGCAGAACAAATCAATCTGAAAAATCAAGCGACTGTGACTAGTTCACAAGCAGTAACAAGTAAGCGTCTAAGTTTTCATTTTATGGCACACTGATGCACCCCCCACACTGCTGTATCTGTATTGACTGTATTAGCAAATGAAACTTGTTTAGGCTTGGAGCATCACAGGTAGTGATGGCTTGGCAGTCTGTGAAATTGTGAATAGTGAATTTGAGTGGCAAACATCGCCTTTGGACATGAATCACTCATCTTGGCTTGTTTTAACTTCTGTTCCTGGGTATCATGAACCCATCTTCACCTACTGCCTGTATATTCTAAACCCTTCTGCCTACAAACCGAACAGCACATATTTCTGTGATGCAGTGTACAATGTACAAAAGCAGGCCATTTGACGTTGTCTGCTTGTATTGCTGGTTTAAAGGAATAGATCAAAATAATTTTCGTGTTCACCACACATTGCCATTCAGCGCAGAGAAAGTCTCATGGAGAAATTTGGTTGCTTTTTGTCATTTATTTAGCACCTTTCATTTTCAAAGCAAATAGTATGCCTAGTGGGAAAGCAGTCATATAAATAAGTTTATTGAAAGTGAAAACCTTAAAACTGAAAACTACATTCATGGAACTGGAAATCTCCAAATGTAGCCTTGGTGATACCATCTGTATAATCCAGCTCTTCATTACATTATGTTATTGTTATTTAGCAAACTCTTTTATCCAAAGCGATTTAGATTACAATTTTTACATGTTATCCATTTACACAGCAGAATGTTTACTGAGGCACTGGAGTTCTGCTGCCCTAGCCACAGTCAGAATCAGCAGTGTGGTGTCTAATGGAGCTGGTCTGGTCTTCCCCCCAGGCCCTGTGCATTAACATCCAGTCCAATGATGTGCTGGAGACGCTATCCCTTGTGTTCTGCGGGGCCAATGTGAACTGTGACACGGGAAACCCAGAATTCCCCTCTCCCATTCTCCTGGCCCAGAGCTACAACCAGAAACTGCAGGTGGAGTTTCTCAGCCAGAACCGCAACACTGGTGAGTACATCACTGCATTACATCAGTTTACCATTACATTACATAGTCCCTCCATTCTGTTATTACTTCATTCCACCACTACAGTATTCCAGCCTTCAGTCATTACATTACATTTGCTTACTAGATGGTCTTTTCCAGAGCAACTTGCATATCTTACATTTTTACATCCACAGCTGCATATTTACTAAGGCATTTCAGGTTAAGTACTTTTCCCAAGGGTACAACAGAAGTGGCCCAACTGCGAATGGGAATTGAACCGGTAATGTTTGACTTACAAGCCCTGTTGCTTAGCGCTATACCCACACACTGCTGCTTGTTCTAGCAGCTCATTGTGTCAGGGCACACTGTATTACTTTGCTAACGATTGCTTCCCTTACTGGAGTTTTTTTTTATTCATTTTTGCTAAGTAATTTCTTTAATTTCATGTAGGACAATATCTGTGGAAATAGTGACCATTCAGGTAAAGTATGGGTGTGTGTCTCAGGGATAATAAGGTGGATACTATAATTAATCTGCCTTTTTTCTTCTTAAAGAGATTCCAAGGTCAGAAGTTGGAGGTCACATGGACACAGTGCACTACATGGCCCCGCCCTCCATCACACACAATGGGTTTCTCTTCAAAACCGCTTCCATGGGACGGCCAATCACGGAGCGGAAAGCCAAAGAAGGTGAGATAATCATTCAACCGGCCGGATTTGGTCTGCGTACAACAGTGTACACTTTTTATTCCCAAAACTGAGTCTGATTATTCATGCTCATGCAGAGTTTAGTCGGCGTTGGTGCACTTTGAATGATGGGAACTTTAACTACTATGAGAGCGACAAGAATTCCACCCCCAATGGAGGGCTGAAGATGAAGGAAATTGTCTGTCTTGTGGTCAATCCTCCCGAAAAACATGGGTAGGCCTTCTCTCTCTCCCCTCTTCCTACAAGTCAGGCACAAGTGCTGGAGAAAAAAATACATTTCAAAAAAAGAAACCCATTTGCCTAATGTCCTTTGTGTTCCCAATTTAGATATGACCATACATTTGAGCTCTACTCAGACTCTGAGCGACTCTACCTGTTTGGAACAGACAATCCAGACTCCATGAGGGAGTGGGTGAAATCCATTGCCAAGGTAACAACCTTGGTAGGGTGCACCTTGTCCAAGTGCAATCAGAAGGATGTTCGTGGTCACTACTGCTCTTGTTGATAATTGTAACTAGTCATTAGTCATCATGGTGAGATCTGAACAGAGTGCTTGCTGTTGATGCTCCTGTTGAAAGAGTATTCAGTGAGATGATGTTCCTTGAGTTATTATGGTCCTCTGAACTTCCTCTCTGTATTAAAGTGTATTCATCGAGCAGCTGATTTTTTTGGTTTGTTTTTTGTCCTTTACTTTCAGCCTGTAGCTTAAATGAGTCCTACTACATTTCACTACATTAAGGGTCCTCTGTGCCTCGTCGGGCAGTTATGATGTTAATTACCTCACTGCAGTCAGTGGAACTAAGTCTGAATGGTAATTATCGACATGAAAAAGCATTATTCCTGAGCCCTCTCCCCTCGCCTCCACAGTCCTTCATCCCGTCCAGCGCGGAGGACCTGCTGAATCGGGACTTTGAACGGATCGGCAGACTGCGCTACAAGGACGGGCTGAACCTGCAGAGCCCCCGGGTGGGCTGGTTCGCCCTGGTGGGCTCCACACTGTGCGCCTTCTTCGAGGACAGCGAGGGAGAGGAGGCCATCCACCTGCGCAAGCTGCAGGAGCTCTGTGAGTGCAAGGGTGTCAGGGTAGAGGGGGCAGAGGGGTAAGAGGGTGGGTGGGGGACAGGGGTGCCAGGGTGGGTGGGAAAGGCATCAGGTTAGAGGGGGGACAGGGGTGTCAGGGTGGGCGGGAAAGGCATCAGGTTAGGGGGGGGACAGGGGTGTCAGGGTAGAGGGGGCAGAGGGGGCAGAGGGGTATGAGCGTGAATGGGGGCAGGGGTATCAGGGTGTGGGGGGGGCATGATGGTAGATGGATGACAGGGGTATCAGGTTAGAGGGGAGATGGGGTATCAGAGTAGAGGGGGAACAGGAGTATCAGGGTGGTGGGGGAAGGTTATCGGGGTGGGACAGAGGTGTTATTGTGGAGGTGAGACAGGAGTACCAAGGTGGAAGGAGGTAAGGGGTTACAGGATGGTGAGATGTGCTGAGCATTGGGGTGGGGGGTTGTGGGGTGTCAGAAGGAGCATAGGAGTGGAGGATATCAGGGTGAATTGGGGTGAAGATGTTTGGGGGTCACCGCTAAGTCACGGCTGTCATGCTGTATTGAGACTGATATGTTTTATTCCTGGCCTGAAACATCTTTTTACTGCCAGAATGTTAGATAAGGAAATATTACCCCTGGTAAAGAAAAATCAGCATCAGTGTATAACAAGATAGTTCAGTTAAAATAATCCAAATGTGTGAGAGAGTCAGTGGAGTTATGCCAGAATGCAGACAAATTAATTTATGATCCATCTGGCGCTGCTGTGGAGTAGATAATTGTACTCGCAGGATATATTAAATAAGTGTTTAGTTTATGTGAATTAATTAATGTAAACGTGATAAGAGTTAATTTGTTGTTTTCACAGCAATCCAACAGGAGAATGAAGTACTTGTTTTGGTGGAGAGAGGGAGGTGAGTTTCCACCATGACTTTTCTTCTACAAGCAACAACATGGGTAACCTTGACATGTATTCGTGATTGAAGATGCCAGAGAGCAGCTGATATTTTCTGGGCACAATACCATGAGCAGGACAGATGATTACTATTGAAACAGGGTCCAGTCTGGGAGTACAGACCCCTGAATGGGCCAACAAGCAGGCCTTTTAGCGGCCACTGAGGGCGAGTGAGATGTGAAGGGAGAAGGGATGGGCAGCTTGGGGTATTTGTTCAAAAAGGAGATAATGGGGTAAATGTAGCATGATAACAGAGCTCGGGTGTGGTTTAGTGTTGAGAAATCAGTGTGAAGAGAAGAGAATAATTGTTGGCGACAGTGACGAGGGACGGGTAAGCGGAATTTTTGTGTGATTTATGATGGGGTTGAGGGTAATTGATGGCTTATTCATGATTTGGGTAGAGGGAATTGTTGGGTGATGCGGGATGGGGTTGGAAGTAATTGCTGGGCGATGAGGGACTGAAGGGGCGGGTACGCTGTACACATGGAAGGAATGTGATGTTGGGATGCGTGCCAAGCTGTAAGGTATTCCTCCTGCTCCTGGCAGGACCTTGTACATCGAGGGTGAGCGGAAACTGGACTTCCTGGGCTGGTCAGCGGCCATCCAGCGGGCGGCCGGGAGCTCGGGCGACACCCTGTCCCAGCAGCAGCTGACGGAGGCGGACATCCCCGTCATAGTGGACCGCTGCATCGACTACATCACACAGTGCGGTAAGGAGCCGCCCACAGCACCACACAGCCCGGCCCGGCCCTCTACAGGGCTGCAGAGAATGACACAGCTGACAAATCCACAGCTGATACTAGGCGCGCGTCATGCGTGAAAGCTGTATCATCCGTTTCTTTAATGAGAACATAGCGGTTGACGTGTGGCGTTACGGCGTGATCGCTCAAAACAGGTCCTTGCATTGCGCCTCATGCTTTTGTCGCGGCGGATGACTGACATGCATCACAGCTGCCAATTGAGAATATTTCATGGCTAATCGGGTTGGAGGGAGAGACGCTGAAAATGAAAATTCGATCATGCCGTATTTATTTTCTTCCGTGTGGAACCAAACTTGACTCATGTGATTGGGGGAATGACCTGAAATAGCTGGTGAAAGACTTCCAAAATGTCTTGGCATCCAGTGTCTAATGAAACAATTTTCCAGCAACAGGCCAGCTCTGTTCCCTCGGAGGATCATGTGCTCCTGCTGGTACAGTTGCACTTTGCAAATAGGTCAGCAAGAGAAAAGAATGGACACTGATACTCTGTTGGAAGTAATAAGTTTGTTTTGTTTTTATCAGGGACTGATAGTCTACAGGGATTAGCAACTGTTTTTCCAGAGAACGAGATTTTGCTTTTAACTGATCCTCTGTAGGAAATAAAACAGTCTTCTTCAAGGAACTACAGATAGTCTGTAACTGTATATAAAAAAAACTATATAGGAATTAAAAACATTGAGGGGAACTGCAACTGAAACACTTTTTTTGTCTTGATGTGATACTGTGTAGGAACTCGTATGCATTTCCTTTGGCTTTGGTTAGCTATATTGGTGACTATAGCAATCCAGAGGTCATATGGTGAAATAAAATAGAAAATGGATTGACCTGCTTGGACCCTCATATATTCCATCACTGATCTAGTCTGATTGCAAGCACCAGTCACATGAAGTAGATCTGATAATCAGTAAGTGTCATGAATAACAGCTAAAATTAATTTGCTGGTTGGAAATGATAGCATAAACACACAGGAACACAGCCGTTTTCTCTTTCCTGAGTGTGCATGTTTGTTGGGAATGCGCTTCAGGCCTGACGTCTGAGGGGATCTACCGGAAGAGTGGTGTGAACTCCAAGATCGCCGCCCTGCTGGAGACATTTCGGCGGGACGCGCGCAGTGTGAGGCTGAAGGAAGGGGAGCACCAGGTGGATGACGTGTCAAATGTGCTGAAGAGGTTCTTCAGAGATGTGGAGGAGGGAATCTTCACCTCCGAGGCCACGCCCCTGTGGCTCAAGACAACATGTAAGGATGGGTTGACTAGGTTACCAGCTGCCCCTCCCACGTCCCTGCTTTCCCAAGGAGATGTAACGATCGAATAACCCTCCTGCTTTCATTCCGCGCAGCTATTGGGGACGAGGGCCAAAAGATAGCCCAGTACCAGCGCCTCTTCAACAGTCTGCCCAGAGTCAACAAGGCCACTCTGCGAGCCCTCGTCAATCACCTCTACTGGTGAGATTTCCTTCAGTCCTGTTTGTTTCCTCCTTGTCCCTGCACCTGACACTCACTATTTTACCCCTCTTCTTTTTCTCTCTCCCTGTCATCTCCTCTGCTCCCACTGCCAGTACTGCTTTCGCTCTCCAAGTAGTAACCTCTCTCTTTCCCATACTGCCCTCTCCCAGTACTGTTCTCTTTCCCAGTGCTACAGTCTTCCAGTACCTTTCTCTCTCCAAGTACTACCCTCTCTCTTGCAGTACTGTCCTCTCAATACTGGTCTTTCCTAGTACTGCTTTTTTTCAGTACTGCTCTCTGTCCCACTATTTTGATGTTTTAGGGCAGCTGTCTTTCCCTGTTGTACACCCAGTTCTTCCATGTCATATTTTCCTCTTGTCTCCCTCCTCCTCATGTGCACAGACCGGACTGACCTCTGTTTCACTCCACACACACACAGTGGAAACTCATTCCTGGAACAATGGAGTGACAGTGCAGGGTAAATTCCAGGTAGCCTGAGGCGGATGATCCAGCTTTCGGCAGGCTATATGAGGCCCAGCTGTGTACACACATCAATATACACTGTCCAGGTCGGCAGGCGACCGCACACTCTGTTCTTATCAGAACTCACAACAACAAGGTCTGCTTCGGTCATGTGCATGTCAGGTTCGAGTCATTTATTGCAGCAGACCTGAGGGGCACCATCTGGTTTGGAAGGAGCTACAGTAAATTCACATTTTGGATGTCGCTCAGCCAGAATGCATCTGGTTCCAGTTCCAAGTGAGCCCTGTCTGATTGGACCGGTCACTTGTTTGATGAATCAGTTAAGCCCGGTTTTAGCCCTCTGCTGGGGAGATGAAGGAGATCATGAGCCCTGAAGCCTGCTCACGGCATTCTGTGACCTCCCGGGGTTATGAGCCCTTTGGCAAAACTCCTCTTTGTTCGTAGCACCTAAAATCTGTGTTTGTTTCTATTTGGCTTTGGCAGCGTCCAGCGATTTGCGGACATGAACCAGATGAACCTTCACAACCTGGCGATCGTGTTTGGCCCTACCCTCTTTCAAACGGACGGCAAGGACTACAACGCTGGCCGAGTCATCGAGGAGCTAATCGAACACTACGTGGCAATCTTTAACGTGAGTCTTCCAAAACTAATGGCATCACTGACTGAAAAAAACACCGCAATATTATGGTTCTGATAGTGTTTTCATGTGTCAAGTGTAAAAAGCACATCCATAAAATGTCCATAGTGTACTATACTGTGAGCAGATTCCACATGGTTGGCATTCAGAGGTGGGGGTGAAAGGCCAAGAAGTGGTGTGGGATGCAACAGTGTTCTGGGACAGAGCCGTGGGTAGAGTTTGGCCAGTGGAACAACAGGTGCCATCTTGTTGCCCTCTTGATTCAGTCCAGCCCTCAGTGCAAAGATGCAAGCTGCTGTGGTTGCTTATTTTACCTTAGATTTATATTACAAGTAACATATCTTTGTAAACTTTGGAAATTTAGCTCAGTTTAGTTCTTGATGAACAAAATGAGAGATATTGCAATCTATACTTAAACATGCTTCTTCATTGAAAGGTAGTGGACTAACTGGCTACCTAGATATTCACAGGCACCGTGGGTGTAGGGTTTCATTCAGTAAAAGCTTAGTTGAATCAAGGGGGTTTATAGGAACCACAAGCCTCATTGGCTAAACACTTGAAAGATTAACAGTCTCATATAAAACAGATGGACATAAATTCTTAAAAGAGGTCCTCATTCAAAAAAAGCATGACTTTCCTGCAGTTAGCAAGCTAATTGCTAAATCACTTGGGAAACCTCAAGATACTACCGTTATTCAGCAAGTGCTACACATGCTCTCAGCTACTGTTGTTGCACGGGGAGAGGATGTGTGAAGTGAACGCCCTCAGACTATTCACCCAATTACTGCCATGGCTTTGTCACTACGAACAGTAACCACACTTGCTGACCACTGCTAGATTGCTTGCTTGTAGCTGCAGGTAGTTATCTTCACTGCTGATACGTTCACTGCTGGCACAGAAAAGCAGTTTGAGAAGAATTCTGGTCTGTGTAGATATTTGGTCTCCCGTACTGAGCTATACAAACGCGCACACTTAATTGTGATTCAGAGACATTCATTTGTCTAGCATCAGATTTTTATTATAGATGAAAATAGTTTTTAAGAATATTATTGTAGTGAAGGGTGTAGCGAAGGGCAGGAGCAGTCACCCTACCTGGCCATGAACCCGGGTCTACGGGGTACCAAACTGCAACTTTGACTGCGACGCCGAAGAGCTAGGCTCGTTGGTATGGCAGTCAGAGTGCATACTCAACCGTAGCGACGGCACTCCGTCACACTGCCCTCCCCTTCGGGAAGCGTGCCCATGCACTTCACCCACAGAGGCGTCCCTCGCGCATTTAATCTTTAAAAAGATTCTTTCTGTCTTGTGTATATAACAAGCATTGCAATTGATATTTCTGTACAGCCAGATTCATAGCACACACACATCAATAAACTCCAGGGCACTGGACAAGCTGTCAGGCTAGCTAGAGGTAAGCAGTAAACAGTATACCTACTACCTACTATTGTGTGTAGGCATGTGTGTAATTCAGTGGCTTTAGGCGTCTCACAACTGCTTCTTAAATGGAAGCAGTGCACTTTAATATGACTTTTGTGCCCTGTGTTAAAACAGCCCCTTGTACAACAGCACATTCTTGTACAACAGCACAGCTGACAACAGCCCCTTGTACAACACATTCTTGTACAACAGCACAGCTGACAAAGAACAGAATTAAGTTACATGACTAGGTAAAGCTACCAGTATATGCAGCATAGCAATGGCTAATGGCAAGTTTCTGACTGAAATTGAGTTGGCCAAGCTCACTCTCTATAGCTCTGTTTTGGAAGAGGTGCCGGCGCCCCCTGTAGTTTGTTGGTGGTATTGGTGTATGCATAAACAACCATGTCCTTGTGGTCCCGGCAGGTGAACGAACAGCAGCTGAAAAAACAGCTTGATGAGATCACTGTCATCATTAAGGTTCGGGAGAACTTGAATGCCAAGGTCCCGGTGAGTGTGAAAGGCAGTGTGAGTGGAACAGAATCACGTTTGTTGACACGTTTTTTTTTTTTTCTCTTGTACTGACAACTTCCCCATAGATGTGGCTTCCCTTTTCTTTTGTCAGATCACATCAGTTTCATGTTATGCAATTATTACTGTGAAGTTAATTTGGAGTGGCGTCCTTTAAGCCCTTGCGTGTAGAGGACATTAAGCCAGATGAGCTAACATGGTTGTATCATCCCCAGTCCACTGGCTCAGGGGACTTCATCTGTACTGTTTACCTAGAGGAGAAGAAGGAGACTGCTGAGCAGCATGTGAAGGTCGGTTTCATTTCACTTCTGACCATTCTCGTCTCACTTCTACTTACACCTTTAATAATAGCATTTTTTCCAGTAATAAAATTCTTGAGTTACTTTGAGACATCCTCTCTCAAACTTGTGATTCCCTGTATGAAGCAAGTGCTCTACCAATCATTTTTTATTCATGAATTGTTCGTGTTATCATACAACAGTGTAGTGGCTCCTTGCAAACATTCAGGTTCACGGCTGGAATTCACTTGAAAATTGACTTGCCTAACAAATAAGGGTTGTAACCCTTACAAATTGAAACCCTTGTGCTCATGGTACTACGGAAATACTCAGAAAGCACACCTAGAATATGAATGAGTGCTTAAAATAAGCTTGATTTATGGAGTCATCTGTTTATTTGCTTTTATCTATCCCCTTTGAGAATAAAAAATGGCTGAAAATTTTTGGTGTCATGTTAGGTGACTCAGACAAGGTGAGTTTCTCTGACTGCAGCGCCTTTGGTCTGACCTCCTTCTTCTATCCCTGCCCTCAGATCCCCGCCACCATGACTGCAGCCGAACTCACCTTCGAGATCCTGGACCGTCGGAAAATTTCCCTGCGTGAAAAGGACTACTGGTGCTGCTTTGAGGTGAACGAGAAGGAAGAAACAGGTATGTCAGGTCAAAGGAAAATGGAAGCAATTGAAGCTGCCGTTGATTAAAGGTGGCGTGAAACAGCTCTGTAATGGAATAAGAGCAGGGGTACAGATGTGCTCTGCTAACGGTGTGGTTGTGTTTGACCTCAGAACGTCCGCTGCACTACCAGGAAAAAGTCCTGCCTATCCTTCACTCGCTGGGTACGGACAGCTACCTGGTGGTTAAGAAGCACTTCTCCATGGAGGCCATGCTGGTCTACCTGGGTAAGTTCCTCACAGCACAGGGCACCACTGTGATGTGTGTCATGGTCAGAGTGCTGTTGTGACTGAGTCTGTGCAGCTTCCATTGCATTGTCGATACTGGGAATTAATAAACCTTAGTTGGAGCTGGCTCTTTCCTTCGGTGTCATTATTTTTGTTTGACTGTTCGGTAATGTCCCCCTCTCTCTCCTTTCCACACAATCTCTCACACGCATGCGCTCACACACAGTCCTCACATTGATTTGCTCTCTGTCTGAGAGTGGTTTTCAAAAGCAGCTCTGATCTGGCTTGAAAGCAGCACAAAGCCAGCAGTGTCTGTAAAAGGAAGTCTGGCACATGTTGTGACCTTCAGCACAGGGAAACAAACAAAGTGAGAATCGATCTCTCTGGGAAGCAGCATTATTCGTCCAAGTACTGGGGATGATCAGTCCTGATGTGGTCTGTCACAGATCCTCTCCCAGTGCAACAGCTGAGGTTCAACACTTGCTCAATAACCGTAGTATCTTGAGGTTTCCCAAGAATGTGTTAATGTGATTCATGTATGTTATGATCATATGTATTCAAATGGAACACTCTAGTGTTAATCCCTTAATGCTTTCACGCATACGGTCACATTAGTGTGATTAGAACACTAGATTGGAAAAATTCTAGCTAACGTTAGCTTTGAGGAAACAGTGATTTAATGTTACAAAGTATAGCAAATGTGGCAGTGAAAACTATGAAGCTTAATAACGCTAATGAGGACATAATGAACCATGTAATGTAACATACGCGCTACATAGCATAAAATAAGTCGCGTGCGAAAGGGTTAATTAGCAAACGATTGAAAGCAGAACAGAAAAACATGAGCCAACTCATGCAGAAAGTATCGTCCTTGTCTGAGCTCAGTCCTGTCCTCCCCTCTGCAGCCAGTAAAGTGGACGTTTCCAAGCATGGCATGATGAAGTTCCGTGAAGAGAGGAACCTGCTTGGACTGGGCCTCAGCACTGGCAGCTTCCATGACCGCTACTTCATCCTCACCAGCACCTCCCTCAGGCTTTACAAGGAAGTGCGGGTAAGAGGCCAAACTGGTGTCAGTCCTCGAGTACTGATCACTGCGGGGCGTCATGCTCTTCTATGGGGTGCAGAGGGCAGTGGGGTGCAAAGACACCTTGGACCATAAACCTGATGTCAGTCATGTGACCTCTAAAATCCTTTACATTGTAGACAGTGAAGGAGGTGTTGACTCTCTAGGATAAGTACTTTATGTTCAAATGACTATTAGTAAGAGAATGTGGCTTCTTTAATCTCAAAATTGGTGAAATTGGTGAAGCCACCATGTAGTGTCTGTCGCTGCCTTGTATCAACCAATCAGGACACTCTCTGTAGCAAAATGCTATATTGCTTCAGATCATTAGGTCATTGATGATTCCCCCTTTTTGGAGTTCATGAAGCTTTACTCTGCCATACACTAATGGAGGCTTGTCAAAGCTTATTTATTACCCTGTTTGAAGTAGTTTGTGCAGTTGTGTTGAGACCCAGAATTGACGTGACCCCAGGTGAGACTAGCAATACAGAAGAGTGGAGATTTTGTAGATGATGTTCAGCCAGATGATAATGACCACCAAATGTCTCATGTGCAGAATCTTCAAAAGCTTCAGATTCCTGAGATTCAGTGTGTGAGTACATGCATGGTGTGGGTGCTGCAGAGAAGGGTGAAGGGTCTATCTCCATGGCAGGGGCTCTCTCGCTTCTTCTGGGGAGTCTTGCTGGGATCAGGAGCTGTTCTCTTACCAAACATCATGTGTTCACTGTCAGCTTGAGCAGTAAAAGTGTGAGATTTCTGGCCTATAATGGTATAGTGTTTGGCTGAGAAACAGAGTGACATAATTTTTTATTAGTTTCATTTGCAATGAAAAACTGAAAAGAAATGAGGGGTGTCCTGGCAAAAACTTGACAAGTTGATCCCATTTTGACAACACTGGTTGTGTTTCACTAATTTTGAGATGTTATATTGTAAGTCAGATACTGACCTCTAACAGATGGAACAGAAAATTGGACAGCCCACACTCAGGGACCCAGCAGTGGGACCCACAACCCAAATCCTAATTTTCCAAAACATCAGCTTAGTGCTTTGTTAGGGTTGTTGAGTTTTTCTTGGACATGCCTGATGTGATTGCTGACTGAACGTTGTTGTTTCCCAGGGATTTGTACCTTATGAGACCTTAGCACTCCATACCCCAGTTGTGTGCCTCACAGTACTGTGGGGTGTTAATGGTGTGTTTCCTAGTGCTGTGGTGGGGCCTAACTTTCTTTCTGTAGAGGAGCATTTCCCAACCCTCTCCTGGAGGACCCCTTGCCCTGCATGTTTTAGATCTCTCCCTGTTCCAAGACAGCTAATTCAAATGATCAACTCGTTATGAACTCCTGAAGCTGCTTAATAACAAACTGATCATTTAAATCAGCTGTATTGGAGCAGGGAGAGATCTAAAACATGCAGGGCAAGGGGTCCTCCAGGAGAGGGTTGGGAAACGCTGCTGTAGAGGATTTGGTTCAGGGCTCCTCTCTTGCCTCTCCCTACAGAGCAATCGGCCGGAAAAGGAGTGGCCAGTTAAGTCCCTGACGGTCTATCAGGGTATCAAGAAGAAGCTGCGTCCTCCCACATGGTGAGAGAACCTCCAGTTTGTGTTTGTGCGTGTGACTACATCAGGGCTCCTCAGCCCTGGCCCTGGAGGGCTGCAGTGCCTCGGGGTTTTCCAGTTCTCAGACAGCATTCTCACAGCTGAGGGTTGCTGGTTAAATCGACTCAGTGGCGATTAGTTGGGTCAGTCACTCAACTAAGGGCTAGAAGCTTGTAGATATCCTGTGACCCTTCAAAGATCAAGGCTTGAGGAACCCTCCTGTGGCTTTAAGGTTTTTGCATCATATTGGAGAGAAAATAGATTTTGTAGGCTTGTATTTACACCTGTGTATTTTGTGAGAAGACTAACACTAGAGGGCAATATAATGCAATCAAATGTGGGTGCTTTTTTCTTTTTTCTTTTCTTTTTACCATGCCATAGCCGTTCTTTTTCTAATGCCTCTGAAATCAATGATAATGATGCAGTTCGATCCACCATTATAAACGAGTTATTTATGTGCGGTTTATATTTAGCTTGTGGCTAATTACATTTCATTAACCTCTCTAAGTGAATGATGTCTTAATGTACGCACTTAAATAGTCCCTAATTTCCCCAGCTGATGGTAATTTTACTTTTCAGCGTGCTGTGCATTGTACTGTATGTGGTGCTATTCTAATGACTGCTCTTCTTTTAGCTGGGGGCTGACTGTGGTTTATGAAAACGAGAAACATGAGAAGCACGAGAGGCAGCAGTGGTGAGTTCATACCATGCATACAGCGATGTGTTAACTGAGTTTTCATTATGTTTGTAATTCATTTGGTCAGCAGATGCCCATATGTGAGACAGGTTAAGGGTGCAAGAGTGGTGCTTCACCTGGAGTTTGAACCTGCAGCCTTTTATGTAGAAATCCTGCTTTCAGGCTGCTACACAGTACTGCCATATATGGCCCTTTTCTCTACATGCATTTAAATGTGTGAGTAGTTGATTGAGCAAGGGGCCATATAAAAACACATAATTGGGATAATTACAATATTTGCTTTTGGGTCCACGCATCCTGAGCTGTGTAAAAGCCCTTGAGCTGCCTCTTAAGGTGTAATTGATTTGTGTTGTGGGGTTTTATATGCTTTAGTTTGGGAAACCATCACAAGAGTTGTATGACTGTAATTTATGTGTGACTGTTGCTGGGGCTTTCTAAAGGGCCTTGTAGTTGATGGTCTTGTTAAGTTATTACAGTGGATTTGCACAATGTTAATAGCGTAGCCTCCTAACCTTTTGAGGGAACCGTGGGGCATCCGCAGTTTGTTTAAGTAAATTTATCCACGGGAACCACCACTGTTTTGCAGTGTGAAAGCTGCCAGCAGTCTTGTTGTGGATCAGTGCTGGAGTGCACTGTTTCAGCAGCTGCGTGGCTACACATGGCACCTCCTGCCTCACAATGCAGAGAGGTTTAAAGGTCATTGTCTCCTGAGGCGTACACTGCCCCTAGAAGGCCCCCTCATATGTAGGACGCATGCATGTCACTCCCCGCTACCCCCACACAGACGTGTCTCCAGAACCCCCCCACCCAGCGTCAACCCCCCCACCCCATGGAGAGCAGTGTCTCCAGCAGTCCTGCTTCTCTCCTCCAGCTCTCACCCTCTCATCCCCCTGGTTTTGGGAACGTGGCCACAGCGGGTGACGGTAAGCCGGACAGAATAGGTCAGGGCAGTGTTTGTCAGCTGGTATTTGAGCGGTGTGTGCAGTGAGGGTGGGAGGTGGCAGAGCTCCAGCTGGGACTCGAGCCTGTCAGTGAGGAGGAGTGTGGAAGGGGGACGTGGCAAAGCAAGGGGGGGGTCCTGGATCCAGGGAGCCGTCCGGAAGAGTAGGGGTCCAGCGGGGTGTCCGCGCTGTCACTGAGGATGAAGGTGGAGGTAGGTCCCCAGCGACATACAGGGGGAGTCAGCAGTGCCGAGGGGAAGGGCAAGGGAGTTCAAGCTGGGAGTTGCACAGCTGGGAGTGACCGTGACACAGATCACACTGGTGGCCCATGCTGTGTGGAACTTACCCATGCTGGGAGTTCAAGCTGACACCGAGGGACGGAAGTCCTCTGGAACACCTGTGTCAAAATATTCACCAGGAACACCAGGAAAGAGGTTTTTAGGAGTGTCAAGCACACAGCCCTTACAAAGCTCATTTTTTAAATGTATGGTATGTCAAACCAAAGACTTTCTGAGGGTGTTATCTCTTTACTGAGCTGCCCAGAGATGTCTGTTTAATGTCATCTCTCCAGCAGGAAGTTATGACAGAATAGAGCCTACTTTATCTTCTGTTTGTGGTTTAACTTTTTTTAGGTTCCAGTTCCTACATCATCCATTTTGCATAAATGCCTGATATCACACCACGTTTTGTTCATGGCTGTCTGGCAGTTGAATAGCTATTAATCATTAAACAGGAATTACTTGAGAAAGAGGAAATGTGATTTCAGTTCAAAGTAATTCTATTTTACAGTACATATTGAGTCTGAGTTTCAGTGAGTGAGTATGCAGTTTTGCATCTCTTTATTAGAGCCTAAATCCATACAGTTGCTGTGTTCTGTGGACCTACAGATAGTAATTGCCTCGGCTAGCTGTATAAATAGATAACATTGTAAAAACCTGTAATTGATGTAAGTTGCTCTGGATAAGAGCATCTGCTAAATGCCAATAATGTAATGTAACATGATAAATTGATTATTTTTTTTACCAACTCTTAATTTTTCTGATTGTTGTCAGTCCTGGATATGAGAAGTTGTGTGGTGTGTGAGGCCTTCTCTTTTACTCCTTGTCATCTGTGGTGTGAAAACCATGGTTGAACATGGATTAGATGTTCAGACATTGAAGCTGATTTCCATTTTGTGGAAAAGTGGATTTCTTCCCCTGAGAGTGTGAAGCACATTATGTGGTCAAGAACCTTTATTTAAAAAAAACAAACAACAACAGCAACAATGGGCAGCCAAGCTTGATGTGAATATCTTGTTGTGGGTGTCATAGCATCCGTGCAGCAAGTCTGCGGTTTCTTATGAGCGCTGAAAGGCCCATTTGCTGTGCGGCCCGTCAGTGAGGAAACGTCTGCTCATATATCGTGGTGCATTGTGGGATTGATGAGTCAGTGGCTGTGAGAGGTTGTGGCCCATGACAGCCGTTTTTCAGCTTCAGTGTGTAATCACAGACGAGGGGCTTCGGCCAATGAGGTTGCATTATTTAAAGATGGATCCCTGTTACAGGAAGAGGGCTGGAGCAATGATGACACCAGCTACTGTCACACGCAGCTGTCTGCTTGATTAGTCATAACACCACTCGTCTGGAACAGCCTTTCATCCTGGCTGCAGAGTGGAACCAAACAGGCATTTTAGGCTGTGGGACAGTTGTGAAAAAGGGAAGCAACTGGTTCTCATCTGTGTGCATCATGAGTGCTCGTGAAGTGATGACCTCTTGACAGGCCAAGCATTACCTCGCCTCTTGATCTCTGATTTGTGGTGCTGATCAGTTGGCACATGGAGGAGCAGAGAGCCCCAGGTAGAGGCACAGAATGGTGGCACTCAAGCTCTTGAATAATAACATTTTACACCTGTTATCGTAACACATACACAGCTCTTTGAAAGGGGCAAGGCCACTGCAGTTCATAATTTTTAACTTTAATTGTGCACATCTGGGTCTCATTTGATTTTTATACTGCTAGTGCTTTCTGTGTTGGATCAATTTTTCAGTCATTGTTGATAGTGCCTCCTCCTCTGGCGCCTCAATGATATGCACATTTTCTCACATTGAAATTGGTGCTGGGTTGATCGATTCCTAGATGTGCAGTTGAAGTACAAAGTGTGACTGTTGCCTTTTGCTTATATCCGTTAAATCCTCTAGTAGGAACAACATTATGTGACTGGGGAAAAATCCCTCTAGCTGTCTGCATTTCTCAGAGGAAATAGACTTCAGGCTGCAAACGGTTCCCTTGCATGGTGCTCTGTGTGGATTAGCGTTCCCTCCTAACATAATCCCTGTGACAGGTCTTCACCTCACAGCAGAAGGCTTGAGTCATGTCACAGAGAATTTGTACTGCAGAGCGAAGACTTGGCGAAAACACACACACACACACACACACACACACACACACACACACACACACACACACACACACGAACATACAGACTCCCACATGTAAGGTGCGGAAGAGGGCACCACCCTTTGGTTTGTGTAATAAACAGACCAGAAGTGTGTGTGCGCTCCCATCATAGGTACCATGTGAAAATCAATGCAGCAGCAGGCAGCTTTTAACACGCCCTGCAGAGCGGAGATTGAGCCTGCCTCCCGAGTGGCCTGCCGCAGGCCCAGAACCCCTCTCTGATGGAGCATCAAGCAGTGAACTCCGGCTGACTGGAATGCTGTTCCTGACCTTTTTTCCCTCCTTTTTTTCCCTCATGTCATAAATGCAATCAAAGTGAAAACCCTGTTTGTCAGAGTAATCAGGTTGCACATGTATGTCATATACATTCAGTTTGTGAAGAATCTTTAACAGCTTTGGGAATGATACTCTTCAGAAGCGACATTTTCCTGCCTGTGAAATTCACTGAGTGGCTGTGTAATATGTGGTGATTGCTAAGTGTTTACCCGCTGCACTGTGAAAACATCCCATTATTTTAGCAGAATGCTCTTGTTTTGCTTGGGATCCATTTGAAAGGCTCGCATGGAGTGTTTGTTTGCACTCCTTAATGCATAAAGGGCCCCTCGTGCTCCCCAGGAGGTGTTTGTTTGGTGCCTCTGGGGTGCTGCTGCGATGTACATGAGGGAAGACAGGGCAGGGCACTGTAGGTGTTCAGTGGGAATCCTGGGAAGGAGAAATGCACCCCCCCGGGTTAGCACACAGCAGAGGTGTTCTCTTTGTCTCCTGCACTCCCAACTTTTCTGACAGCTGGCTGGAGCCATGCTGTCAGGGTTGCTGTTGCGGGTGAATTTGTCCTTGGTCAGGATAGAGGGGCAGTGGAGGCCAAGGCCACTGTGTGTGTGTGTGTGTGTGTGTGTGTGGTGTGTTTGAGTGTATATGCATTCACACGCATGCACAGATTTGACATAGTGAATTGGTACACGTTTTGCCACAAGAAACAAAGTCATTAAGATGCTATACACTGTGGTCATTATACAGAGGATTCTGGATCATGGCTTCAGTTAAGGGTGATGAGAGCTGCTTCTTGCTGAGCAGTGCTGCTGTGTGTGTGTGCACGTGCGTGCGTGTGTGTGTGCGCGTGCGTGCGTGTGTGCATGCATATGTTTATATGTTTGTGTATGGGCATCCTCAGCTCACCTGCTTGTCTCTGTCTCCCTGCAGGTACCTGTGCTGTGACACACAGACTGAGATGAGGGAGTGGTTTGCCACGTTTTTAAGCATCCAGGTGAGAGGGAACACCCTGTGGGTGTGACTTGCTGCTTTCACCTCCAGTTTATGGCTCCTGACGAATGGTGAGTTTTCTGTTTGGAGGAACATGCAGCACTGTCCAGCCTGATACTCTGTTTCTTTCTCTCTCAAAGCACGATGGCAGCGTGTGGCCAGCAGAGACTATAAAAATGCGGACGAGCCGGGTGGTGCCCCTGGATGCCAGGTTGGGTAACATCTCCCTAATCCCGCTGCGAGGCAGTGAGAACGAGATGAGGAACAGCGTTGCCGCTTTTACTGCTGACCCGCTTGCTGTGAGTCCAATCAACCAATCAAAGAGCAGATGCACTCTGGTTTGGTCAACACTGCCCACCTCAAGCACAACACTCAATCTGTGAGAGGTTCTGTGCAGAGAAAAGGTCTTTCTGTCCCACAATGCACTGCTTCTGCAGGGGCGAGGGAAGTGGGCTGAGCTGACCATTTCTTTGAGTGTTTGTAGTGCCTCTCAGCTGGTTGGCAGCCCCTGTCCTGTTACAGGGTTTGCACCCATGCGGCCAGTTGACCCTTGGCATCGAGATCACAGGAATTGATTACTGCTGTTATGTGTTGGTGTGCCTCTTATGATTGTGGGAAATCAGCGGGTACTGCTTACCTTTGGAACTGCTTATCCTGAATCATTGAAGCATCACTGGATCTATATGATTGCATTTACCTGTATGTGTAGATACGAATATACATGTAAAATAGCCTTCATATGGGTGTGAAAACATAAAATCTGTGTGATGTTCAGTATGATTCCGACTTGTGTTTGTCTGTAATGCATATTTGCTTGTATGGCCAATTTTTGGCACTTTATGGTAAGTATTTTGGAATACATGGTAGGTATACATTTCTACTTCGGTCATATAAGAGAAATTATCCATTTACTTACGTTGTCTTTTTGGTAATTGAAAACATGTTAATGTTCATTTTTTTATCCGTCTGAGAGATAAAAACCCAATGTCAGGTCATCAGCTTGTTGCCATCACTGAAAACTGACAATCTCATTCTATCTTCCAGCTTTTCAGAAATGTATGATAATACAGCTTGATGGTAAGGTAAGAGATTGGCAGTCACCATTCATTTGAATATAAATGAAGTGTACATGAACAAATACAAATTTGAAGTATAACATGTACAGAAATGTGTTAGTAGAAAATCACACCCTCTCTGTACTACTTCACTACAGGGCAGTGACCAGCAGAGGGCAGCCTTGCGTAGGACGGCCATGTGAAAGTCGAGAACTGTTTCTTCGTAGAACATTCCAGCACCTCCTGATCACAGGGACTGTACGAACAGACCATGACTTATCGAGTTACACACATTCCCCCCAACCTGCCCCCAACAGACCCAGGAACTTGGACTGTAGCAGACAGGGCTGCAGCTTGGGGTCCCACAGCCCCTTCCTCATTGGCACTGGCTATGAGGCTGTGGTTTGGACATAAACAATCGACCCAGCCTTATTCATCACAACACACCCTGCACGGACTCCCCTCCCGGCCTGTGCGTTTTCCCACCGGTTCAGACTCAGGTGAACACAAAATGACTTCTGAGAATGGAAAAAAAAAAGGCCCCACTCCTTCCGCTCCCTCCTGTCTTTGGTGGACCACACCGTACCTGAACCTCACCGTCCCACTGAAGATGTGAGTTTGTATGTGGACTGGAACCAGTTTAAAGTGAAACCGCGCCCAGTCGCGGTTGAGCGGGGACTGACTGACGGCTCTGTAAAGGACTGTAAGGGCTTGTGTCTCTGCTGAGCCGTTTCTGTGCAGTTGCCTTTCTCTTCACCCAGACATTTAGAGTGTGTCAGTCAGACCAAACTTGTAACATTTCAGACCAAACATAACATTTCATACTGCTCAATTCAAGGTTATGAGCTGCAGTATTCTAAGGTGCTTGGCTGAATTTTTGTTTTTCTAAAGGCAATTAATGTTTATAGGTATCGTTGTAATTAATGAAAATAAACACTTAAGGTTGGCTCGGTAGAAGAGTTAACGGCTTTAGTATTTGATTGCACCAATTACTAATTTTTAAGGTCTAAACAATTGTATATTATTTTGACAAAGGGTAGCTGTCTCCTAGCTCAGTGCTCTTTTTTTCCTTGTCTTCATCTTAACCAGGTTTATCCAAAGCCTGATTTGCTTTTCAGTTTAATACAATGTTTTTAAAGACTTCTTGAATTATTTATTGTGCAACAGCGGGATATCAATCATCTTCCTAGTAGGCAGTGGCAATTGATAGATTATCATATCAAAATGTGCAGAACTTTGTTTTAAAGCAATCACAGTTCACCCATTGTAGATTCAGCTTCCGATGTTATCAGGACTGTAAGCTCTACAACTAGGAAGGGAGGAAAAATCTGAGTCTATTGCAGATTGTCTCACCATTTTATGTTCCTCTGCAGACTAATAAATATTAGAGCAGGAGAAATGAAGAAATAAAGCCTTTTGAAGATCATTTGTCTTTGAAAACTTGAGCGACACAGATGTCTGGTTCCTGTTGCAGGGCCAAATATCTGTATATGGCATTATTTTGATTATATCACTGCTGTCCATTAATGTGTTGGAAAAAAAACAAGCTTTTTGGAAATGCAAGAAATCTGTTACCTAAATGAATATGATGTGGGACAAGACAGCAGTACCATAGCATATCATTACACTGTTAATGGATGTTAGTATTGCTCCTCTCCAGAGCTTTTTTATTTGGCTCACAACTTTCCATTCAAATGTTACTACTCTCTGAGGAAAGCTGAGGAAAACACCTTTAATGTGGATATGATTTTGAAAAATTTTCCTTATTGTTTTTTGTTTTTGTCAACAAATTTAGTACAAATTAAGGAATTGCCATGTAATGTTAACCCTGTAAGACTTGTTTAACATGATGGTTCTACTGTACAATCCCTTGGCTGTTCTCTTGGATGTAACACACACACAATCCTTTTAATGGGTCAGGAAGTGACTATTACTAATGTGTACAGTATGAAGTCATAGGATTTATGCTTCTTTAAGTGCCATTTCATTCATTGCAAAGGTGATGACGGGGTTGATCCAGTTACTGAACTTGCCCACCATGGTTGCTGCTCCACCTGTTGCGGTGAGCTGAAGTTCTGGCTGCTCTGAAGGTACTCCCAGACCCCCTCTCACCTGCTTTCAACAGTTCACCTTTGCTATGTTGGTTTGTGTTGCTGTCAGGTGCATTCTCTATGCTACCTTATCAAAAGGCAATGCCCCCGGACAGGCAATTTTGCCATAGTGAAGGACAAACAGGGAGGGTGAATCTGTTAGATTTACCGGTCTTGTCTTATCCGCGTTTGCACAAGTGGATGTGTCCTGAGATGTGACCACCGGGAAGCACAGAATCGGCCCAACCAATGCCTTTGGCTGGGCTGTCATAACATTTTACTCTTTCCTTCCCCACTGATGTAGTGTTATGCTGTTAAAAAGCGGCCTCTATGCCTCTTCTCTGTAAATATCCCTCTGTGGTCTATCCATTTCATATTCTGTTCTTATGTTTTGTCAAGATGCCCCCTAGACATTGAGTGTGGACTTTGTTTTGTACTATATTGTGTAGTAGGGTGAAGGTCTGTGCCAGAGTCCCAAGCTCTGAAGTGGCAGATAGGTAGCTAATGTAGTGCTAAAAGGTGAACAAGTACCAGAGGGGTTCCGGTGGTCATTGTACCTACAGGTCACTCAATAAACTGCTTCCTACGCTTACCTGGACACAGTAGTTCTGAGCTCACTGAGACAAGAGGAAACAAGCATTTGCCCATTTGTTCAGATGTGCACTCTCACCTAAGAGCAAGACCCACTTCTGGATTTGTACAACTTGACGACCAATCAACCATTATAGTGAACCGCACTCGAGCCCTGCTTTTCTGTGTGTAGTATATTTTCTGATCGATTTGTCAAGTGCTTTTCAGGAAATCGACCAGGCTTACATTTTACACATGGCCCTTTTGTGGCAGCTGGGATTTGTCCAGAGATGAAGTTATGGGGTAATCTTAGTCCCAGTCCGAGTGACTCCAGACCCTTACCCCTATGGAAAACTCCTGATACATCAGTATTCCCAGGCATGACTCCATAAGGGCTGGGTGTCCGTGTGAGTGTGCCCCCTCGCCCAGGTGATTCCTCCACACCTGGCTTGACCCTCACTCTGGAGCTCACAGTAGGCCGGCGGGCACGGCTCTGGCTCCATCGCCTCGTTCCGTCGCCGTCTGTCAATCATCACGTCCCATCTGCCACTTGACGGAGCTGCAGCGACAGTGAACATGGACCAGGAGCTAAAACAGGGTCCATGACAACAGCGATCCATGATATTTTACCTACCTGTAAGAATAGTTTACCTGTCTGTGTATGCTACAATAAATATTAGCTCTTTTTTTATCCTGTTTGTGCTGGTATTGATCAGAGGAGAGTGACTTTCTCACCGAAGGGAAATGAAATGTCTGGCGTGTGCTATAACCTTGTTTTTCTCAGAAGGAACACATGTACTTATTCCCTTTGCTCCATGTGTTCAAGACAAACATGCTGTCTGCACACGCGTTACGATAAGTTGCCTCGGCTGCCGTCTTCACCGTCAGGACTGTTAATAACCATCTCATGAGCGAGTGGCAAGTCCACCACCCCTCAAAAGAGCAGGATGTCCTGCACGGGGTCTACCTCCTCCTGACAGCTTCCACAGAGACCTAAACAGGGCCTGTCCCCGGAACGGGGACGGCGTGTCAGTGGCCAGCTGCATTCCGCCACAATGGGGGAAAGGTCCCGAGTCACCTCGGGATGCGGACACAGATTAATCCGATTGGAGCTGAGAGACGGGGACGGGCCCGCTGTTCACTGCGACGTGCAGCCAGTGCTGGAGGGCCGCTTCACACTGATTAAAATAAACCTGGGAAAAAGACCCCGGCGGCTGGGAGACGCGGTGCCACATTTAGTCTCGCATCAGGTGCTGATGCAGCAGGAGGCATGTGGGGGGGGGGAGGGCTATTTTGGTCCATTAATCTGTTTGCACACTTCTCCAGGTGAAGTGTCAGGAGCGCACACATGTGGATGGGTCTCAGATGCTGAAATTTCCACTGTTGTGTGACAAGTTTAAACAAATACACTCCTGATGTGTCACATTAGCCAGGTGCAGATGAGGCGCAGTGTGCTTAGTTGGTTTTTACATAAGGGCTTTTGAAGTGCCTAAATATGTTCCCTGCACAGACGCATTAGAATTCATGAAATCTCACCGAATGTCTGATGACTCAGTTTGACCTGACTACCTGGCTACGACTTTTAATATCTCTGAAGAAATGGGTTGTGAAACTCCTAAATGGATGTGCAGAGGCCCAGCCTTGTACAGTAAGTAGGCTTGATTTTCCAACACTTATCTCTCAAATGTTTCCCAGACTGTTGTTGTGCCTCGTTGCCGTGGCAACGCTGCACCTTGTGCCCCCGGAATGCAGGGACTCTGTGCGACGCAGGACTTTCGAAGGACCCTGAGTCACTGCTGTGCTTCCCTTCTCCCTGCCTCTGCGCAGCATAGTACAGCGGAGCACAGAACAAAAACTGACACATCAGGGTCACTGCAGGCTCAAGGACGCGAGTTGGGAATCTAATATCGTGTGATATTCCCTTTGGGCGTGAGGTCTGAGGAGGCAAACTCGGAAAGAGTTCACAAATACACCGCAGGTAAACGATCTGAACACGGGCATGGACTCCAAGGTTCAAAGGTCAGGCCAGAGTGAGGTGGTCTAAATCCACAAGCCGAGTCGTACCCCAGCTCTCTTGACAAATGGCAGCAATCGCCTGTCCGATTTGCCATCTGGTCTAGGAGCAGCAGGGCTGCACCAATCTGCTTCACATCTCTGGATCTGAAACACACAGGCCATGGCTTGCCTCCTGACTGCAGTCCTGCATTCTTCGAGAAATTCTGCCCCTGGATAGTAAAGACTACACAGTGTTCTGTGTCCTCTGGGGAGGTGATGTGTGCTGTTTGTGATGGTAAGTAGCTTCAGTAAGAGCCAACAAAAGGAGGGCTTCAAGGGGAGAGTGGTGCAATGTCGGAAATAGCCCTGACCCCAGGGATGCAGAGGGGTGTGGTGTTTTCATGTTTTGAAACTTACACCTGTGGTAAACCTAAGGGAGTGAGAGAAGGAGGGTGAATCTGAAGGAGTCAGACATAGTGAGATGAAAAGAAAGAGAGAGAGTTTGGGACCTGGGGGAGGCACAGCGGTTGAGGGGAGAGACTGTAAAGCCTGAAGGAAAGAGGAGAGTAAGACTGACAATTAAACGGCAGCACAAACCAAACTACATTACCTCTGCTACCTCACACACACAAAGACACAAAGCCGCTTGACTGCTCTTGGGCCATAACAGCTCTAAACCAATAGCAGAATAGCTGACTATGGAGAAAGATAGTCAACAAATAAATACTATGACAAAGTAGAGGCTGTGAGCACAGCTTAGCTCTTGAGGCTAGCTGCCACCAGAAAAACTAGCTGCACAAAGAGGACAGGCTGTGCTCACACTGTCACCTCCAGAAGATCAGGACAGAGCTGCACTCTCTAATTACATGTGAAAAACACAGAAACGCAAGAGATTTTTTTTATTTCCCACTTCAACAAAATGCTGCCCCAAAATGCCCTGACCTGCTCAATATAGAGCTAGCCATTCCTCCTGGGAGTGGGGGAATAACTGTGTGACACTGGAGGAGCAGTACACCGCACAGTACCTGCTGCAGTCTGCAGAATACTGAGTGTGAAGCAACTTACAGTACAAAAAAAATCATCAGAGTAGATGATGTCCTCTTTTTAAGGGTTATTATGACATTTTGCTCATTTACATGTGAAAGTGCCATTAGAAGGAGAGTAACTGTGAGACCCGAAGGAAAGTGAGAGAGAAAGACAGACCATGAAGCCTCTGAGCTGCAGTTACAGGCTGAGGCCCAGTCTTTTGGACATTTGGCCTCATGTTCTGTGTTACTTGAGAGACATACAAAGCCCAGCCCCCGTTGTGATTCTGGGAGCTATGAAGCCTTACACAGATAGGCCTCATACCCGAGGGGTGAGTTCACTGAACCAGTCTCTAGTTTTCGACCAAATCTTCCATGAAAGAGACGTAATCTTGTAGTCATTAGACTTGTGCCTATAAGAAGATATACCCAGGTTAGTCTGAACTGTCCATTCATTGAACACTGGAAAATGTAAGCCAACACTCACCTTGGACTGTCGGGTACAAACTAACAGTCTTAACAATGTCCTGTCCAGGAGTTCAGCAACTGTACAGTGGACAACTGTGGAAAACAGGCTTTTTAAAGGTGGTTGACATTAGAAAATTGTATTGAAAGATTTTTTTTTTCTCTTAATGCCTGCTGTTTCCATTAACCTTCCCGTTTGCTGTTCAGGTAGTCAACTAGTCTGATTTTTGGAAAGCTTCTTTAGAAATGAATGACCACCACCTAATGTCCTCCAAAGTAAAATGGTTTGTTTGTTCCATGAATCCTGTTCAAACCTGACATTTTTCAAACGCATTAACATTTAATGCAGTGAAGTATGAGGTAGGCTTTCTCCACTGACACCCTTCCAGGCCCGTCTCCCATTAATGTCCTAATGGCTTGGAACCTTTGCAGCATTCCCATGGCAACCGGGCCTCGCCGTGAAGTCTTCACTCATAAATTTCGAGGACTTTTTCAAAATCAATTTCCATGTTGCATAACGCATGTATGACAAACTGAAATGACTTTCAAAGGTTAAGGAGAGACAAAGGGAGAGGTCTCAGCTGTTTTAGGAGTGAGCTACATCCTCCACAGACAGTTCTTATCTTCCTGCAATGCACCAGACACTCATGACTGGTAGAACAGCCCTCATTACTGGTTATTTTTAAATGTGATGAATTCTCTGAAACAGACATATGGAAAGGTCTGCTCCATGAGGACTACAATGATTAACTGTGACTTTAAGGTGAACTGAGGTAACTGAGGGGTTGAATGAAATATTAATCATGAGGACCAGACAAGCAACAGAGGTGAGGATTTTGAATGATGTGGTGGAAGAAAAAGTTGTATTCAAAACTAGAGTACTCTTCTCATTGAAAGTCTTAGTCCTCAGTTTTTTAACTACAGGTTGGAAAAATGACAATGTGCATGTTTTTATTAGAGATAAAGTCAGCGTTGACCCTCTCAAAGTTCTGATTTTGTCGAAACTTATTTAACTTGGAGAAGTTCGTATGTAGTCTGTTGCTCAGTGTAGGACCGGTAAGACTTCACTTGCTGCCCGTATGTCATTCTGTCTCTGAATTAACTAGCATTTGATGACTCTCAGGCTGTTTGTATTCAGTTTGCTGCAGCCACAATATGGTGATTTTAGAAATCATTTTGATTACTGATGCAGAGCATTTGGTGAGGAAAATGACACACCGTTGAACATCTGTGTTGAAACAAAACTAATTGTGTTCAAACAGTCGCGACAAAATGCTTTGAACTGCTATGCCATGATGTGATATCATTATGCCCCATGTAATGGTACAGGAATAGATACCTATTATTACTACTCATATGGATCTCCTCCACTTCACAGCCTACAGGTGGGCTCCCCCACTCCTTCAGATGCTACAGGTAGATGCTTCCCCATATAATTCCACAGATGGCTGTCCTCCCACGTGAGCCTCAGGGAGAAGCGAATAAAGGCTTCTGAGTTGGACCGTATGCTTCATGCAGCTCTTGTTGCACAGTGAACAGGTCCTTGAAGACAATGTGTGGGGGGTGGCTGTGTGTGTATGTGCGTGTGTGGGTGGTGGGTGCAGGCTCCTCGAGGCTGGATCATGGTTCCGTGCCACGTGTACGTGTTTGTGCGTGTGTGTGTGTGTGTGTGTGTGTGTGTGTGTGTGTGTGTGTGTGTGTGTGTGCTGGGAGGCTGACTCACTGAGTTTCCCTAGTTGAACAGTGGGCGGCTGCTCCATTAGCAAGTGTTGGCGTGCTAGCTCTGCCACCGAACGCTCTCCGGCCCTGACTGTACCGTGGGCCCGTGGGCGATGCCTCGGCGTATGCAAACATCTGCCATAGCGGTGTGCCAAAAACGATAGCCTCTTTTTTCAATCTTATCCAAGACGGTAACAGATCTAATGAAACAAAATGGAAACACAAGCTTGCCTGCCTTTGGTCCAGTTACCTCTCACACAGCATCCTGCCGCATTCATTTCCATGGTAACTCCACCCTTGCGTTACTACGGCAACAGTAGGGGAGATTGTCTGATGGGGAGTGTGCTCAGACTCAGCAGCTCACCTTTGTCACCTCATGGTCTGCCCTCCCCGACCCTCCTCAGTCAGAGAGTGTACTGTGTCTCCTTTGCTTCTCATGAAGGTGATGAAGACAGGACAGATTCCAGAGAATGCATGATCACTGTATCAGTTAATGAGAACATCGCTTTTGCGGATATGGCCTGAAGGAAACTTTTCCCTCCTCTGTCCTCTGCTGAACTGAGGGATACATGGGGGTTTGTGTTGTTCAAACACTGTATGTTTACAGTATCCATTGTGCCAAAAGACTCCTCAGCATTGTCTGCTTATTTGCTGGCCATCATTGTGGTGTCACTCTCCACAGAGACCAAGAGTCATGGCATCGCTGCTGCTGTACACATTGGACCCTAGGGAGACAAATGCTGGTGTCAGACGCATCACAGTGACCACAAATAAGTCTAAAACCGACAGAACCCCAACTCTTGAGGAGTCATCTCCCACACACAAAATAATAAGAGACAGAGGGAGACAGAGGTAAAGAAAGAATGAGGGGAAAAAACGGTCTGAGTTTTTCAGGTGCTACCTCTGAAGGGGCTGGTGTTGGATGAGCTGCTGCTTTGACTGATCCGTTTTTCTGGCCCCGGCGGGGACAGGCCTCTCGGGCCCTCACACCATGCATCCCTCTCTGCAGCTGGTTGGACGCCAGTCATCACAGCCTCCCAGACCTTCACAAGTGCACTGCATGTCTCCTGACCAGCTGTGAAGTGCAATGACAGTTTTCCTCACTTCACATCACACACACACACGCAGACACAGATGTGCAAGCACACACACAGACACATACAGACAGACGCACACCTAACCTCCCAAAAGTGCACTTTGGAAGTTGCTCTGGAATAGAGCGTCTGCTGAATGACAAAATGTAAATGCAAATGCAATATTCAGAGTGACTCCAGCAGGCTGATTGCTCTCATGTTTTCATTAGACTGTGCTATAAGGAATAGTCTTCCTTTCCTTCCTTGTTTGCTTTTTATTTTCCCTCCTCACTCTCCCACTGTGATGAGATGCATGATACAGGGGAGTCACTTAATGCAGTCACTTAAGTATGTGATCAAAGATTTGATTTGAAATTCATAACTCATTGAGCATATTACTGTACTCATTTTATGTTTACCTCAGGGCCTCTCTTGCTTGCATGACTGTATGACGGTATGTTTTAATTGGAGTGAGAAGCTGACAAAGCAAATTAATGCTTGGACCCAGACGCTAAGAAGGAAATTGGGTACCTTGAGGAAACAACATGCAGAAGTTGCATGGCTATTGAAAGAGCTTGAAAAGGTTGCTGTTTATTTCTTTCCCTCCAACATAATGCTGAATCAGCAATGTAAAGCAGAAAGAAAGAGAGAGAGAGCAAGCAATGAAAACATTGCTATAGGTTCCTGTCTCCTGGTTTCCAAAAATAAGTATGGGAAGGATTATGTAAGATGTTTTGTAGCCTGCTGGTGGGAAAAGCTGTTGCTGCTTCATGTGATAATAACTTATTTTGCAAGACGCTATGTACACCTGTCTGAAAGTGCAATCTTGCTCAACAGTCGGCTGTTGCTCCATCAGATGCCACTAAGCTCCAAATTTCTGTCAGAGCTCCCTTACTTATCTTTGTTGGAGCTGACTTATAGACTGCCCCTCCACGTTCGTCTCACCATCAGATTGTCCCTACATTTTGAGTGATTCTTGATTAATTCTGTAGAAAGAGAAGAAGTCAGTAACCATCTCTATAATTACTCAATGCAAACAGAGCTGAATTGTAATTGCTGTGTAACTGCTACCATTTTTTTTTCTTTGGAATCCATTCCATGGGTTCTATTGTAATGACAGCTGAAGATGCTATGAGATCCAAACAATTTTTACCCAGATGTTCGATCTCCACCAACATAGTCTTTATGTGGCACATGTATAATGCACACATATGTACAGTACATGTAGAATGAATTTAATCCCAAAGATTAAAAAGCAACTATGTAGACAAGTTCATGAATACAGCTGAACAATGCATTAGTGAACCACAGTGTTCAATTTATAAATAAGGAACACTTAATACTTGTAGAGGCTTAATATATTGCACAGATTTTTCACAATTAATCCCGCATCAGATCTTTTTTTTCAGATGAGTCACTGCAGGAAGGATTTAATTTTGAGAGTGGCAGTTTTTTACGTAATCAGCTCCATCTCTTCTCACTCCTGAGAGAAGCCATGGAACTGTCTCTGTGTTGTTTTTGTTAATGGTGTTATTTGTTCCCAACGCAAATGAGCACAGGACAGAAACGAGCTCTGCTGACAGGATTAAAGGGATGCTGAGAAAAAGGCAGGGAAATGCCATCACAGCTCTTCACTGTCCCTGCTGCGCTACAGGGGGCCTTCAAGGGCCTTTTTATCCACCAGCTGAACACGGATGCCAATCTGCTTCTGGCTCGTCTGTGGGATTCATGCTGCAATGCTAGGCGATGTTTTAATCTAGGCGTGATGACAACGTTACTGAAAATATTACATATCTTTTCACAGTATGTGGGTGTGAGGGTCATTCCTCCTGAAAATATTTGAGTTATGTGATTGTCAGATGGCCTGTGGTGGGTGCCCCTGAATCTCTCTCACACACACAAACACACACATACACACATGCTTCTGTAGTAATCATATTAGCAAATAATGAATTCAGGAGCTCTCATAAACACAATAGAACTAGCACAAAAGAAACAGACTCAAAGCATCTTCTAAAAGGTAAATGTTGGCTCATGAACAACAACAACTCCCCCCCCCTTTTCCATTACCTGCTCTGTGAAATTACAGCAAGTACATTTCCCATGATGTACTGTACTGTCTATTGTTTATTGAAAATGCTGAGATATTTTGTAGCTCCACACAAGCTTTTGTGCTATTACAGGCTAGTACATACTGGAGCCTTATCTTTCTCAAATATACCACACCAACGTCAGTGCGGGCTTGTGAGCTTAAACTGGGGCAAAAAAACTTTAAACTGCTATTTGTTGTGCATCTGATTTTGATTGCTGTTTGTAATGTGTCAATTAAAATGAAGATTATCCATCTGCAGCTCCACTGTTGTCTATGTGTGCCTGTATACAGAATGAGTCAGTACAGCAAAGCTGAATAAACACAGGATCTTCGTCCTCCACCCCCTCCCTCTGTACTCAGTACAGTCGCACAGATACTGCAGTCATAAAGAAAGATCAATAGGGCTGATGATGGTTATTTAACCTTTGCAGTTAAAACATTTAGCATGTGTCATTATCTTATCAGAGCAACCAAAATTGCAATTTGCAATGCCTGAAAACAACATTGTGCATTTGATTTATCTATGAGTGCTCACAATGCAGCATGCTATCATGTTATTTATTAATTTTCTGTGAGCATTCCCACAGATCTGCAAAGACTTCCTCCGTTGTTGTCTTTGCTGACTCCTCAGCTCATGGAGTATGGTAAAAAGGCCTAAATGAATAGCAAGCATGTGGCAGAACACACGTCTACAACATTCTCACAAAGTTCCAACATGGTCTTGGTCCTGCAGCATCACAGCATTGTTTTGAGAATGAGTATATTAGCTGAGAACCTGCCTTACACAGTCATTAAGGCCAGGCAGCAAGGGCTTTGCTTTTCTCAGCCGGGGTGGGATTGTATATTATGGAAACTATTCTTCCTCTCTTCTCATATCCACATTGGCCTTTCTTTGAACCTTGGTTTCTGTGCAGCTGAACAGAACACAAACTGAATCCCATCTGGGGAGATTTCTGTAATGACTGTGCTTCAGTCTGACTCAAAAACTGTGTGCACCCGATTGTCTGACAGTGGATCGTATGGGCTGCCTGTGGGTCATTAACATGGTGCTGCACCACCAGCTCTGCACGCCCTCGAGGCTGTCAGGGTGCTGTAGGCATGTGACAACTGTGTCATGGTACCAGTGTCCAGCCACATCATCCTGGATCCTGCATCCTGATCCATGACATTCTGGGCAGGTGCTTCAGACATTATGGCAGTGGTTGGAGCCATTACTGTGGGAAATGTTGTAGTTTTGTTTGCAGGTGCAGTATATCAAGCTGAAGAGACATTTCATGTTTTAGGGCATATTGCCAGGTTTGCTTTTATATTTAGTTTAAGAGGAAATGCATTACAGTAACCAAAAACTGCTTTTGTTTATTTAGCTGGTTTTCTGTTTGCTTAGCCTTAAATTATGACTAACACATTGCAGTGAGTTGTTAGCCTCTACAATATCGAAGACCTGGGTTTGAATCTTTCCACTGGACAGTGTTTGCTGTATGGGGCTATTCCTACCCTAATTGTGCTCAGACATCACTGGATGAGAACAACACTGGCTGAGTTCCTACCGTCAGTTGCTGAACTAGCCCTCTCTCTTCAATGCGTGTGGACTGGCACAAGTAGTGAGATCCGATGGGAAAATGAGAAGCCAGGAAATAAAGAGCCTGTCTGCAATCATATTCACTCCTTGTTCTTCCTGTGACACTGTGACTTACTGAGAGCACTGGAACATTTCCAAACAGACAACAGTTGTCTCCTCATCTATTCCCATTGTTATAAAGGCTCTTCGTGTTTTGTGCATCACTGAACACAGGCATTTTTGAAATCATCAGTATACAGTATATTTTCCATTCTATTTATAGCCAAGATAAATTCAGTAGACGTTTACTATGCAAAAAAAAAAAAACACATACACACTGCATACAGTACATATTTAATGTAAACTTACGTTGACAGAAAAACTTATCTGATTTTTTCTCCTTCAAAATGAATGCAATAAACTAACTTGGATATTGCACTGGATCTAAGATTAGAAACAGAATTCTTTGTCGTGTCACCACGGGTAAACATCATGTGGTCTAACTGGGGTTCAGGACCTTGCACATGTGCATTCTCTTTCATGAGATTCTAGCCTCTCCCTGGGTCTATCTGGATATGTTGCATATTCTAGAGAGAGAGAGAGAGAGAGAGAGAGAGAGAATATTAATAAAAAGTTAATTAGTTATCCAGTTTAATATCTCTGCCTGCTGACATGATACTGTGGGCAACAAACAGAACTTTGATTAATGACTGAGGAAGCTACAAGGAGAGCAGACCTCAACATTTGTTGGTAATGTATGCACAGTGTGCTTGAACATAATTTCTCTTTGCCCCCTCTAACTCCCTCAGAACATTATTAATTCTCATCAAGTCTGCAGATGAACTGGATGAGCCAATTTATTAGTATGAAGACACACTGGGTATGTGTGAAATACAACATACACTGGGCAGGAGGAGGAAAGGAGGAAACCAGCTCACTTGTTGCCCTCTAATCAGGCACTCACCAAATATCTTGTGAGGTCAACAGGCTATTCTTTGGACAAAGATGAAATGTCCATTTTAGAACAGTGGTAACAGAGGGAGTTAAGTCTAATGGTTGCTAAGCAGGTCAGGCTGTCAATAATAGCAGAATGGTCGAGGATAACTGATTGAGATTAAGGAAACCAGGTTGTGGTTGAGGAGAGATGTTGTGACAGAGGGTTGTGATTAAGGAAAGCTGGTACTGTGGTTAAAGATAGCTGGTCGTGGAGTTTGCTCATAAGGTTGCAGGCTTGGGTACTTGGTTGGCACATTGCTACATTGTGTATGTGTGTCTGTGTTTATGTGTGCGTGCATACATTACGAGTGTGTGTAGGTGCATGCATGTACATGTGTGTGTGAAAGTTTGTATGGTGGCTAGAAAAGAACAATAAAGAAGTATCTTACAGTCTTTCAGCATTGAAAGTATTATCCTCAAAGCACTTTAGCTAAAATGCATTACAGATGAGGACACAGGAACAAACTCTTTCAGAAGAGAACTGACATGAAAAAGAGATGATGACTGTGGATTGGTCACATTCGTCATTTTTCTTCTAGAATGGTATCAAAGGAATAGTCAGGCCCCGAGTCTCAGCTAGGGAGGGTGAAAGATTAAAAATTTCTTGGGGGTTTTGAGGTAAAGAGTTGTAGCCAAAAAGGGCAATGGGATATTTTGCAGGCTCTGGAGAGTCATGATATAGGCCCAAGCCACACATTCAGGGCACATGATTGGACCCAAAATTGAAAGAAGCTAAATAGAAGCTGTAGAGAGGAGCTATTATTTGAGATGACTTGTGGCAAACCAGGGACACTCCCACCACCAGCACTCTTGTCATAAGTGGTCACAAGGGGAGCATTTGATTCAAGAAACATTACAACCTGCTTTATTAGGGCTTGGTCAGAAGTGGAACTCCATTTGTATGTGCTTCAGTATTATTGTGATGAATGATCACTGGTGACATTTGCAATCAGACTGCTTACATTCATGTCATAACAGTCAGTTTCTAAAAATGTGAAATTATAAAAATGGAGACTTGTCAAAAGCTTTCTAAACTAAAACAATTAATAAAACGTGAACCTAACAAAGAAACAATAGACTCTAACCTTGCCATGGGTGTGTTGGCTTGCAGTATCATACTAAAGTACCCAAGTAAACCCACACATTCTAGACCTAAAAACCCACCATTAATTTCATGCTGAGATCTGTACACTACAACAGTTGGGAGACCACCTCTTAACTGTGGACAGGTCTACCTTGTGAATAAACCGTTTGGAAAAACATATGGAACATACGTGGAATACATGGCATAATACAATAAACAATGAGAGTAAATCATGACAAAATAAATAACCAAAAGTAACATGAGTCTTAATATAATGTTAATATATTGTTTATGCTGTATGGACCAAGCAAGAAAGTCAAAATCATTTAATACTGTTGCTCAATATCAAGGACCACTTGAAGATAACCATTTTCTAGTGACCTTATTGATTTTAGTCGTGGTATTCACAGACTTACAGCATTGCAAAGCTACCTGTGTGACAGGACTGGACCGATAGTACAGTGGTGTTAATGGCACTTGATGTGATTGTGGCTTGAAGACCAAGGTTCACATCTTGCAGTTTCTTTCATAAACATTTTTTGCATCAATGTCATAGTCATCCTGGGCATAATAATACACAATTTGCGCAGACATAATAAAACAGGGCAGGCACAGAAGCCCCTTTCCACCACTCCAATTATGTTGCAAAAAGAAGCTTTGGATGTATTTAAATAAATACTTTACTTACCTTCAAGCAGTCACTAGGCATCTGCATAGGAGTGGAGCTGCATGAGGAAAGCTGAACAGAACAGAATGCCATTTTAAGTTATCAAATCATTTTTACAAGAAATGATCTGGTTATTTTGAAATACTACCTCGAAAATTATGACTTGGTGATAGTAATAAGATACTTTCATTATTTCGAATTAGCATCTCTATATTTTGACTTATTAAATCATTATTTTGAGAAAGTATGCCGTAATAATAACTTAGGTCATGATTACCAGCAAACATCATTATAATGACACAAATTAATAATAATGATATGGAACAGTTCTGCGTGGTGATTGGACAAGGGCGCTGATAAAAAGGAGGGATGCTGGTGAGGCAGCCCATGCAGTGATCCATACTGGTAAATTTCATGAAGTCACATATGCAGGGCCTTTATTTTAGGCCTGATGAAGGCAACAAATCATGCCTGTGTTGAGTACCAACGAAAAGCAATGATGCAGCGAATTGTTTTCATCAAGACCTCTCAGATACACAGGAGAAGATGTGGGATAAAGCTCTGGCTCAAAACAGGCATTCGTAATTAACCTTAATGCTTCAAAACATTACTACAAAAGATACTACAAAATCAGACAGCACTTGATTCTTTGCCAATATTTCAATTATAACAGCCCTACACTGCCCAATTTACAAACTGAATTGTTATTTTTGTTCAGAGAATTGCATCCATCCAGTCACAGCAGTTAACTCAGGCCCATGCCTGGAGGAGATTCAGGGAAAGCATATGACGCATTATAGTTTTGTTGGCGTAATGGTTACTCTACAAATACTAAATAACAGCTGTAGTAATAATCTATCATAACTGTAAATATAAATGCAAAGATTCCTGTGCACAAAAGATGCAGTGCAGTAATTCCACTTGCACAAAAACAAAATGGAATGCTGGATGTTGTGATAAGCTGACAACTGCTAAGAGCAATAGCACTGAAATTGCCTGGTGTATGTATTAACCAGCAATTTAGTGGAATTATTCTCCTATTGGTTCAGTGTGAATGGTGTCTCAATGAGCAATATATGCATTGAAATGCTGCTGTTTTGCAAACATAGTACGTGGGAAAGTGGCATTTGTAAAATGGCTGCATGTTGAGTTGTTGGCATATTCAGTCTATTCTCCCAGTTGGAACCAAATCACAAGTACGCCTCAAGGAAGCAGTGTATTTCAGCTTCTAATTATTTGGTTTACTGAATATACACAGCTGTACTATAACTTGGAAAATTCCTGTGTGATTAAATGCAACTGTGGTTAAAAATAAAGTCAAGACATATCTTGTCTTCCTTTCCTGTTTGTGTAAAAGTTTCACAATACTTACAGTGCCCTTCACAAATATATGACAGAAATATATAACTATAGAAAATACACCCCTAATATCCTTATGAGGCTGTTATATCGCATTGCACAGTTGTTATAATAATTCATTGCTGATAATTTGTTCGTTCAAAACAACCGTTTATTAACAACCGTCGATTTTGTTAAATGACAACTATAATTTTGCCACATGAAATTACTCCCTCACTGAGCCACTGCTAGTGATGTCTTCAATAAATGTTGGCTTGTTAGATTTGTCATTTGGTAAATTACTGCTTAGCTAATTTGTAAAATGTTATCGCCGATATGTGGAAAACACGTTAAAGACGTTAAACGTTTAAATATTTTATTGGCTTTAGTGAATTGATTACTTTATCTGTTAGTTAACCATTAATACACAATCGCCCATTGCATCTACAGTAACAGAGGTGGCCTCCCAGTGAGACAATATAGCCTATAAAACTCCAACAGCAAGTTGTTTGCACGCTGTTTGGAAAAACGTCTCTGGCTACTGCATTGATCAGCCCAGTAAAACTCAGGCCCCCAGCGGTTTGTAGAGAGGTAGCTGCCCCCTGCATACCCCTGTCTGTACGAATGGCTTTAAGATGCTGCATTAATATCTCTTACAGCATCCCACCCTATCCACTCGAACAACCAAAAGCGAAGGAGCGAAAGAGAGAGAGAGAGAGAGAGAGAGAGAGAGAGAGAGGGAAAGAGAGAGTGAGTGAGGGAGAGGGGGAGAGAGAGAGAGAGAGGCAGGCACACACACACCCATCCACTCGCCGAGAAAAACAAATAGTCGTTCGCTGCCCTGTCACATTCAACACTTGACACGCGTCGTGCAGACTCCAACTTGCAGCCCCGCGGCTCAGCCTGAACTCATTCGGAACCGGCTCCTGAGAGGCATCATGAGAGATGGGCCAGGCTTGTGGACATTCTTTTCTGTGCCGTAGCCAGCAATATCAACCAGCTACATCAGAGATGTAAGTGTCCCCGTGGCAGATTGGGAGGGATAATCGCGAATTAATGTAGTCTATAGTGGTAAGAGAGGACACGCATAAATACACGCGTGCCCGTTCACATTTTCTGGTTGTATATCCCGAAGCCGATTCATTTGACGTGATACTTCAGATTTGATTGGAAATGCTGATGTAAAAAAAACAACTTGCGCATTAAGCAACGGCTTGCTAAATGTAAATAGAAAAGAACTGAAAATATAAAATCATAACAAAATGTGTACTTGTATACTCATTAAATGTTTTCATATAAAAGACATTTTAAGTGACAAATTACGGTTATATAGTAATAATCACTGCGTTATTGCTTTGGTGTTGAAGGCTTTGAAGCCGGTCATTGCAGTAGGCTTTCCTCTCTACCAGTAACTTCAAAAAGCTCTACTCTAGTAGACAAGCGCCACGTGATCTGATTTCTTTCCATTCTTTGCTTATTTAAAGGTTTGCCTATTCCGTAGTCATTTTAAAGGGATGCTCTTTCCCTCTTTATCGCCTTTTTTATAACAAATTGTGCCTTATTGCAGCATGTAACATACACAATAGGCTACTTAAATAAGATAACACAGCAACTGTAATTTAATACATACCGTGTTAATATTTACCAGTGTTAAGCAATATGTTAATACTGACATATCAAGGTTAAATTTCTTTGTGTTGAAATGTGTGCCTCTGCAATGGTTTGACTGCAATACTGACATTTATTCAGAAGTGTCACTATACTAGTTAAAAAAGTGCATGATCCAATACACATCTGGCTAAACAGGATGTAGTAGTCTTGTTTGAATATTGCACAGCCCTGCTTATCGTCCAATGAGTAGGAGGAAGATTTTGGAGTTGGTTGTAAAAATGCATGGTTTTGCAACAGTGACAGTGGAACAGAAAAAAGCTGTAAGCTGTTTTTTTATTTGAACAGCAAAATTTTTGTTTGACCCTAAATCCTCTTTCCATTAATATAGGTTATGAACGACCACAGTCAGCTTGTTTTGCAGAAGGAAAACTGAATGTCAGTGTTGAACTGTACACTGCACCTACTCAGAATGGATTTGCAGTGGTTAAAGAACTGATATGGAGTTATGGGAAAAGTTATCAGAAACAAATAAAGGAACAAACAGTTGCTGCACCTCTCTCACTCACAGCAATATTAGTCCTGGTGCCCTTTGTGCGCTTTTGGTGTTGTCATACCCGATTACGTGGCTAACAGCATTGTGCTGCATTATCATGGGGAGCATATTCAAGTCAGTACCAATCAGGAATAATCAATAACAGTCTTCCCAAGTTTCTGTTTCCACCCCCCCTCCCATAACCTCAGAACCTTTTTAAAATGAAGTTGCTTTGTACTCAACCCCTTACATATGAGGAGGAGTGTGGAGGGGGGAGACAATCGCTGACAAAATGAGTCAGCGAGATCACTCCTGCCCACGTTCCCATCGGGGGTTTTGAATATCGCACTTCCCCCGGAGTGTCAGTCAGAGCACCACTGGCTGGCTGATTCCTCGTGGCCCCTCTGTGAACAGGGGCCTTTGGCTTACAACCTGATCCACTGGGCTGCTCTTTTTGATCAAACTGGGACATCATTTATGTCATCCATTGCGATCAAACTTGGCTTTTTTTGTCCCAGAAAATTTTTTGCACTGTGTTGTTTTCTCAGGCTCAAAATTGGTTCAAACTGGCTTTTCTGTGTTAGAGGGGTGGCACGTTGGTATTGTGTGTAGGATGCTCAGGGGGGGCCCACTACCACTGCACTATACCTGAACTTCCTTAGTAAATGTTCTGCTGTAGAAACATAAAATATGTAAAATGTTAACTCTAGCATTTATGTCACAAAAATAAAGGCTTTTTGGTAAGCAAGTAAATAAAGATTGTAATTCAGCCACCCTTACTAATAACAAGCAGACCAGCATGTCACTGTCAGTATAGTGGCTCCAGTAAGTTGTTAAAAGGTAATGGGCAGTGAATTCATTACAAATCGACATTTCCATCATTCAGTGATTCACTAAAATGAGACAAACACAATAGGTGGTGACACAGAAGGTACACATACCTCATGCAATGACATGGTGCAATTCTTTCCTGGGATAAATGCGTTGCCAAGGGGAGAGTGCGTTTTAATGAACACACGCACGGATGAAGGCGTCTGTCTATTCAGCCAAAGCCTGGCTTCAGTGCTTAAATTGCTGGCTCACAGATACAGCCAATTGACCGAGTAGAAAGGACGAAGGCTCTCCCTGGAGACCCTCCTCAAGGCAGCTGGCTCTTTGACCATACAGGGCTGTAGCAGAATGTGCCTTTTCCAAGAGCTGCTTTTTGATTCTGAGCATACAAACTGATCACAGGTCAGTTAATCCCTCTCCGGGATGTCATGTTTCACAAATTGGCCGCCCCTTGGTGAAGGGAATGCTCACTAACCCTGTGTAACAGACCGCTTAGATCCAGAGCAGCACGGGAAAGGACTGGCCGGGCCTGCCTCACACCTGCTCTGCAGCTTTGGGAGCAGAGTCCCTTCTGTATGCTGGACTCCACACAGGGGCAAAACACCAGCACTTTTCCCAAGTGGACAGCTCTCTGATCACATGATCACAAATATGCAAGGCACCCCTCCCCCCACCTTGAGAGCTTGTTTTCCTGACCTTTATTAATCCGTCAGCAACCTTAACTATAAAAATGTGCAATGTGATAGGTGTAGATGTTCAGTGGAAACAGGCCACCATAGTGGTTAGAATAAATGCCCTCGCATCAGAGTACCTTGCTGTGAAGATCTGAGGGGCATCAGGTAAGATGTGGAGTGGGGGAGTGGAGGGGTAGCACTTTTCATTGCTTCTTCCAAGACAGGATGTGGACAGAACTGTGGAACAATAGTGAAGGCACCATGACTTGTTTTGATTACCCAGTGATATCAGCGTCATTTTTATTACATTACATTATTCATTTGTTTAGCAGATGGCCTTATCAAGACTTACATCGCTCACATTTTACACATATACGTGTATACAATTGGATATGGAGTGAAGCAGTTCCAGATAGGTACCTTGCTCGAGGGTACATAGGCCTCCTGTTTCCCACTGAAATGGTTCAAAGCAGATAGGATCCTCATTTAAGACAGTTTTAGCACTCCGATTTTGGGGCCCAGAAGACAGATTTAATGTGCCTATTTGGACTTGATGTAGCCTGCATGATTGCCTTACATTTGAGAACAGTGGAGCCCTGACAGTGATGTATGACTCACATTTGACCACCGACTCCTCTGTGTGAGAGATAGAGCCAGAGATAGACACAGCCTCTCTATGCTCACCCCTCCCTGTTTGAGGTCCACAGACAGGTCATTTGCAGGGTGATTCTTGTCATACTGATGTCTGGAACATGCCCCCACCTGTCTGTTAGTCCTTGCAGGAGTGGCAGGGGGGCAGGTAAGTTTTGGATGTAGTGTGTCTCCCTTTTCCCAGATACTTCCCTGCTTGTCATATTTGATTGGCTTCTTAATGTGCCAGACAGTTGTGCACCTGCCACCAGGGACATTTACCATTGTGAGCTGATTGCTATGGGAGAGGAGTGTCTTCCACATGGTGCCGTTTTGTGTACTAGCTGGTAGCTGGACAACGCCATCAAAAGCATACATTATGTTTTATTCTTGTAACAATCACACAGGCACGTCAGTTCAGTTTATGACTGAGAACCACATCTTATAGTTAACTATCTTGAAATGCTACATTATACTCATAAAATGTGAGACACAGTACATAGTGCGATGATTTGCGGTTTGTTCATGGATTAAGGGAAGGCAGTTTCCTCAATTTTTCTGAAATATGTTGCCAGGACAACAGCATTGATTGGGGTTTGGTAAAAAAACTGCAGTCTGTATTTGGTGTTATGTACATCTAAAATGTTATGTGTCCTTTTATAATCTGAGAAGGGCAAACAAAAAAAGGATTCATAAAAGAGTCTGCTCTTGCCAAGGCAAGTAGCAGTCATAAGACTAAATCTGAAAAACATTTTTTTTTTCTGAGCAGAGTAATCACAGAATGTGTGCTCTCAAACAACAAGCACACTCAAGTATTATTATCGCCACAATCTGACTCTGCAGTAAAAGAGGCTATTTTAATCTGCTTTTCTGCCTGTCCTGTTAAAGGAGAGGCATGGGGATCAGTGGAGGTCTTTGTCTGAGGACATGTCTGCAGGGAGTCACTGAGAAGTCAGCTCTCTGAAAGTGCACGGTGTGTAAGTGTATGAGGTGGCCTGATTGAAGGAGATGCACACCAAATGGTTGAGGATGAAAGAAAAGCATTGACCCAGAGCCACAGCAGTGGGGTTGCGCTCTCTCTTCAGGATTTGACCTCGTAACCATGTGGGGAGAGCCATTACAGACTGCCACCTGAAGCTGTTCGGGCAGCAGTTGTGTAGTCCTGCTTATACGCAGACATAAGGCTCATACCAACTTGCAGTTTTGTGGGTTCAGCATATGCATTACTATATCTTCAAACAAATATTTTACAATAAATAAGATATAACCCTGCACACAACGTGTGGTCTGCAGACGGCATGTTTTCTGCGATAATAAACGCCGGTCAAATCATGATTATGAAAGTAGAGGTAAATAATACCTCCAGTGACAGAAACGGCAGTTTGGCAGTGTGTTCCTGTCAATATTAAGGTGTTAAAGTTAGTTAGGCCTATCACATTTAGATCCGATCCTATTGGCTGGACTGTGAATCTCACGTGAGCCACCCAGATCGCTGTCTTCAGTAAAAAAACGATGTGAAATACAGCTCAGAAAATACTGTTGTGGGCTAAAATGAATGTTAAAGTAAGCGCCATAAAGCCATGAGGTCGAAACAAGCTAAATAATGGTTGAATGGAAGATTTGTGGCTAAGATAGCTAGCTAGTGGGCAAAGTGCAAACACTGACAATTCCGGCGGTGCAAGAAACCGCTGAGTTTCACGTACAGCGTTGCGTCTACACACGGCCGACAGTCAAAGGCTGCAGGATCGAGGCAGACCAGATGCAACGATGTTGCCTTTCTTTTGGCTCATGGGCCTCGAGTCTGCAATCAACAGTGAGAGAAGTCCAAACAAAGTAGGCTACCAGTGGGTTGGCTTGGGCAGCAAGAACAATAAACCTGGTAATAAACTTGATATATATTTGATATACAGAGAGCTATTGCTCTGAAATAACGTGAATTGACAATGGTGCGGGGAGACAGTGCTAAAATGGATATGCTCTTTTGGTCATGTTTTATTTTACATAGGAACTAGGCCTTGTAAAGCTATAGTTACTGCTATTACATGCTGACTACATGTAACTAGATTCTCCAAGTTACTAAATTAGAGCAAAAAAAGGACAAGTGAAATGATCATATTTTCCGAATAGTAAATAAAACAGTTACAAAATACATAATATTACAGAAATGTTTATACTCGATATATTTCTTTTGCTCAAAAAAAGCATAGCAAAGAGAGAATTTGTGTTGTTCGCAAATGTTACATTTCAGTCCTTACCAAGATGGAGTATCTGTCTGTTAAATAGTCAAGGCAGTGACCATGATTGATGTCTATTTCAGCCAATCAAGTCAATTCAGCCAAGTTAGCCTACTTGTATAGGATCATGATGATCTTGTTAATCAGATGTTTGCCATTAAGGTAGCTTTCAGTTTAGAAAGTTTTCTCTCTGATGAAAACTGTTGAAATTAGCAGAAGTAGTGAATGAATGGATATTACGACACTTGGAGACAGACATCTCAAGGTAAGAGCCTTTATATGACAGAGCAGTGCAGATTGCTGATTGATCCGTTAGTGACTTTGTTTGGTAAAATAGCAATGGCAGTCTCATTGAAGAAGCCAGAACATGTGGTTCACAGATAATGCATGATTGTTGTTGGGAGTCCAGTAGATTGGTCTCTTTTCATATTATTTGACAGGCTTTTGACATGGGGCAGTAGTAGGAGAATCAAGCACTTTTCTCCACTCCTGAAATCATAGTTAGCTCCTGTCTCTGTGCTCTTCAAAATAATGGAATTTGTTCTATTTCAACATCTCTGTTTGAGAGGCTATATTTAAGTGGAGCGGGTGAAAGGAACAGATTTTGAGATATACATTCTCAGGGTTGCTAAGCAACCAACGGTCCCACATACAGGTGACTTAGCTTGAATATTTTATTTGGCCGCAGTGGAGCTTCTCTTATTTGTTGAAGGCTTTTTCATACAGATGTAAAACCCTGTGTGGATTCAGTGTGTGACTATCAATTCAGCGCCTCTTTTCTCATTTCAGTTCTCTCACAGTTCATCAAGTTCAGGTGACAGTATTTGCAGTTGAGAAGAAAAGTATATCCTATTGAGAAATTGTATACATAGATAACACAGACTTGTGGTAATTTAGGAGTAATTCATGCATAAGGACGAACAGATTGTATATTATTTGAAATACGATAGCAGTTAGAACAAAATCTTGGAGACCAAGGAGTGTTTAAGGACCTAGACTGTAACATGATATGAAATAATTAATTTAAATAACACAGATGGGAATTAATTTCAGGTGGAGTCAGACAGGGGTCAATATTATATATATATATATATGAAGAAAATGCATTGGTAGCTGTTGGCAGCATCCTTTGGAAGGCTTAGTACTTTTTAGAAAACTGCATAATTTTGAAGTGTGCACTGAATTTAATATATTCTGATTTTAGAGCTGTATGTTGGAAGCTGCAGCAATGTGGGAAGTGCTGTAAAAAAAAGACCTGCTAATGAGTTGGGTTGGCCACATATGAGTTTTCTCTGTGTGGGCAAAATATTTCATGCCATTCTACAAAACCACATGTTTTTTGTGTCAAATAGAAATCCTATTCATTAGATACATCTGTGCATCAGACAACTTACAGAACAGGAAGAGACTTGGAGATTTTAGAGTAACTAAATGAGAGTCTTTAGTACATTTTCATTTCCTGTCACGGTTAAATATCGCTGTACTGAATGCTGTTGTGTCCTCCATTGCGCTGTTAGAGTTTGTGTAAACAACCGAGACAGCTTGAAAAAACGTGGATGGGAGAGGTAGAGTGACCTCTGCCTCTGTTTTATGGATGTTGCCCTGAAACGTGCCTTCATTCAAGGTCGACGGGGGCTATCATTCCCAGTCATACCAACCTCAGCTGTGCAGGGGCACCAAGCCATCCGCTGTGCCCCGCCAGTCTTGCCTTGAGATGGACCGTGAAACAACCACCTGATAACAACAATGCGTGAAGCAGATAACAAGTGCAAATACTTTGTGGCAGTTGGTTTGCATGAAGATCTGAGAGACTATAACTTGAAGAATTTGTACTCTGTTGCTCTTTCAGGTCCTTCACTTGTGATTACAGTTGACAGAATTTCATCCTCACCACTAAAATGTATCATCATTGTTTAACATCCTGTTTATTTACAGAAATTTTGGTCACAATGTTCAGTGACCCAGAGAATAAAACTGTCAAAGCTCTGTTCATCAGCATTCAGTAGACTGATACACAGGTAGCAGTGTTTATAAAATGTAAAAAGCAGGAGAAAAAGGCACCAGGTTCCTCTGTATAAGATAATGGTGGAGATGGTGGAATCAAAACTGACTTATACATTTATATTAGTTAGTAAGTTGTTGATGCAGAGTATGAGTGTCAGGTTAAACTTTGACCTGGTCACTGACCCTGTCATTAAAGGTACATCCCAGATGCTGAAAACACTGCACAGCAGTAGCAACCTAGTTAGCTAATGTTTACTAACTGGGTAGCCTTTTCAATCAAAACAAATGGAGGACTGCTTACTTGTGACGCGTTTGCTTAGTTTTATTGTGGACAACTCCTGTCTCTGTGCCCACAATGTGGCAGATTGCAACAACCAATTAAACAAAGAAAATGCTTGATTGGAAATTACACTTAAGCTAAAATGAACTCTTGAGGGTAGCTAGCTGATCAGTAAGTTGTTTAAATCTAAAGTACCTGTAAGATAGCTAAAGCTGATGTACAGCTGTGTGTGCCTTTGCATTCTCTACGGAGTAAAACAACGTAATTATTAAGGTTTTATGGTACTCCCTCTTCCATGCTACTGTTTCTTCTGCTGCCTCTATGCTGGCAGCATGGCAGGGTTGTTGGTTTGTTTTTGTTGTTATCAGAAATGAATGCCAGCTTTTCTGTATCAGGTGACTGTTGTTGAGTGTCACTACTGTATCAGTTGATACATGATGGATGACAAACCCGCCATTAGAATCATAAAGATATGTGAGGCTACAATGAGCGCAATTGTTGCTGGTGGCATGTCAAACTTGCTGAATATCATTTAGTATTCAGAATTTACTTCTATGTTGTTTGATCATTTATTGTTTTTATTATGTTGTTTACAAAAATGTTTTTGACATTGACAAAGCTGTGTACATTTCCAGAGGTCACAGGCCCATCTGAACTGTAGTGCCGTGCACATAGTTGATGCATCCGTGGAGTGTTCTCTCACTGAACAAGAGCAGTTTTCTTGTTATTGTAGTTTTTCATCAGAACACTTTTGGAAAGCCCTGGCAGGGCTGATTATGTTCTGTGTAGAATTCACAGTGCTCTTACAATGAAGATCAAGATTGCTTTCAGTTCCATCTTTGATACGCAGGAGGTGGCTTTTGAATGTGCTGTCATTAAGGGTCCTTGCTTTGCACCAGACCACAATAGAGAGGTTCTGGGACTGAGATGGTACTCGAGAGATGCTGGTAGGCTATATCTTAAGTAGTTTATTTTTTACTTCTATTTGGCTTTGACACAGTTGTCTCCTGATGCAGTTATCTGTGCAAATTTCTGTCCACACAGAACACAAGCTATGAAAATGATGACACAAATCCCTTTTGTCTCAAAGCAATAAGAGCTTGATTTGTGATTTGGAATGTGTTTAATGTCTCTGCAAATTTTCTGCTGCTTTTAAATTGGCAATTTAACATGTAGAAATGCGTCTTCCACCAAGAGATTAGAGGCAGTCGATTGCACACAACAAAATTGCCAATCCAGTTGTCCCTCAGCCTGCAGGATGTTAATTTCCTTGAAGGAAGAGGTCAAATTTTCTTACTCCCAGCCCTCACTCCAAACCATCTGGAAAGAAGTGCACTGCCAACTGTGTGTGTGTTTCTTTTCTCTCTTCCTTACCGGTGAAAGCAGGCCAAGAGTGTTTCTATCTTAAGGCACTGAAGAAAAAATTATACTTCTTGTGATGTGAAACCCAAAGTATAGCTCCTGTGTCTTTGTTGTTTTCCTACAAGCCCTCTTTTCAAGCCAGTGAACTCTAGCGAGGAGTCTCAGCTGTCTTGCTGGCGTCTCAAGTCAAGCATGTCATTTGTACCTCAGCAGGTGTCTCCAGTGGCTTTGCTCTCGATAGTTTTTTTTTTCATCACATGAATTTACCTTACAATAATAAGTACAGAAAAAACTTTGTTCCCATGTATTCTCATCCCTGTGTCAGCATGTAATTGGAGTTAACAGCCAATTAACAAGGGAGTTTTGCACCTGAAATTTACTGGTCTGTGAAGGGCTGTTTGCTCCGGTCCTGATGCAAAGGTCTTCCAGACTTACAGTCCTGAACCGTTATCCCTATCTCGGTCCCTTACTGTGAATTATTAAACAAGGTTTGGAATAAAAGCATATGACGTTTATCTGTATTCCTGTTACATTGTCTCTCTGTCTCTTCTGAACGCTTCTGAATATTGAATAAAAAGAAACAGTACCAGGCCATGTGCAAATGTGGTTGTGGGGACCATGAAAAGCTGTGTTCAGAGGTGGGCCGAAACAGAGATTAGGAAGCTGCTGGATGCACACTGTTCCTGAGACGGTGGTGGCACAGAATCCGGAAATGGCAGGCAGGGAGGCTGATCTTGAAGGTTAGTGCGGGTGTAACGCAGATCTCTCCCTGACATGACGTGGAACAGGCCCTGGGCCATCTCTGATGGAAAATAAAGTTTTTGTTGCCCTATGGTAACGATCATGTGGCAGCACACAAGACATCGATACAGTCTGTAATGTGATTTGATGCAAGTGCATAGAGATACATATTTTTACTCTCCTTTGCATTTTGTGTTCCTCATGATCACGTGTAGCTTGCATACAGTTTACTTACACACAGACAAAAGGTAACAACCACAAATTCTGTGTCTTCAAATACACTGTTGGTTTAAATACAGTGTTCCTCTCATTGCTACCTGCAATGCATAAGGATGCAGAAAAGACAGAGTAAAAAATCCTAAGAAAAACAGTTTTGAAAGTAAGAGGTTTGGAGGGGGCTGAAAGAGCGGCAGAGTAAGTGATGAACAGTTGATGTTCCGTGTCACTGAGCATGAGGGAGGTGTGATAAGTAACGGGTGGAAATTGGTTTGTGACATCGCCTTGATGCATAATTGCCTGACCTTTCATTATAATCTCCTCCCTGAAGCTGGGGGGGGGGTGTCCATGAGCTTGATGCTCCCTCTGTGCATTTTCTCTCTCCCCAAATTCCCCCCCCAAACACACACACCCAACGCTTCCTTCCTCTGTTGATTAAGGTTAAAAGTCAGCCTCATCAATGGCAGCTTGGCAGTTATAATTGAATTTCTTCCACAGAAAGGCCAGCTACTGTAAATCTGCGGAGCCTGCAGTCTGAGAAAAGCTCTCCTGCGACAACAGATTCAACAGGGGCATCTGTTCCATCTGTCACTCGCACATTAATCTGTCTTCCTTTCATTCTTCCTTTATTACTTCTGTTCTAATAAGGATGTTATTATTGTTATGTAGTGAATAGGAGGAATAATGACAGTGACAGTAAGTTTTTCTCCAAAGCCCTCACTGTGGGTATTCAGGTAATTAGTTTGGGGAATCCAGACTCTATCCTACACTGTATGTAGCAGCCCTGGTGTTCCATTCTTCTTGGTAGAGCTTCTAACACTTGCCAGGTCCTTCTCTAAAAATAACAAAATAACAACAATAACAACCAACAACAACAACAACACATATACTCTGTATAACTCTCTCTTCACTGGTCTTCCTGCCAGAGAGATATAGCATTTTGTTAGTCAGCTTGAACAAGTTATGTTTTAAACTTTGTTTTTATGTCTTACACTTTGATTTTTATCAGGTGACAATGTAGCATAGTGGTTAAGGTGCAGGTCTTGAAACTGAAAGGTTGCCGGTTTGATGCCCTGCTGGGGCACTGCTGTTGTACCCTTGGGCAAGGTACTTAATCCACAACTGCTTCAGTAAATATCCAGCTGTATAAATGGATAACCTTGTAAAAAAAAAAAAAAAAAAAAGAAAAGTGTAACCTATGTAAGTCGCTCTGGATAAGAGTGTCTGCTAAATGCCAATAATGTAATGTTTTCCTTAAAAAAATCTAATGGTTTCATGCACTCCTATCTCTACCAGCTAACTTGTACCTTGTTTGATCAACTATTGAAACTTGGTCGTATAGCATTTGGTCATGCATATTGTCGACTCCTTATATGACCTTTTGCTTGTGTTGTACTCCACCTCACTTGGATAAAAGCATCTACCCGATGAATAAATGTAAATGTAAATGAAACTCACAGTCCACATACATAAAATGAAGTAACACACAAACATCCCTTGCTTCAGTGTAATATTTTGATGCTGTCTCTGCACTGAGGGTAACATTAGGGTAACAATAATTAGCCTCCTCTGGAAGCTTCTGTGGAGTGCCGGTATTGATAGATCTCACAGAGGTAGCCCCTATGAGACCAGTCCTCTGATGATTGCTGCCATACAGAAAATCTGTGGCTGAGAGAGGGCTAAGCCTTCATCAAAGACTGGGTATGGCCTTCTGGTATTGGGCCTTTCTCTGTTCAAACCTCCATAAAGACAAGAGCACAGTGTCTACCTGATTAGACAGGACCTCAGCTGAACCTTTTTTTTTTTGCATTGTGTTGCATTGCATTCTGTTGACTGGTGTTCCTCAACATATGTGTATTCACTGGAAGGTTGTGTGGCTCAGTCCCACAACCAAAGCTTTAAGAAATGGTCCACATTACTTTTCTGCTAGGCATTCTTACTTTTAGAGGCTGATTAGGCCTCTGAAATGCCCTGCCATCTCTTAGAGGTGCCGTGCTTGTAGGTCAGACTGCTTTTATGCTTCAAAAATCAGGACAAAAGCATTGCTTCCAGGTACTGTTCCCCCAGTGCTCTGCTTCCAAACGCTGTGTCTTGATGAAATCTGAGCCACTTGCCATGTCCCATACCCGCACACGGCAGCAGCTAATTCCAGTGGCACAACACTGGCCCTGGACCATGAAATTGTTAAATACTGCAAAACATTGTCCCCATATGGTTCCATATGGTTCTCCTTGCCCTCTGGCATGCATTATGCATCCCTTCTGGAGCTCCTGTGCATCTTTCCCCTATCACAACTTGGAAGGAGACTCACGCCTCATTTATTTATTGTGCTGAGAGTGCTTCAGAGGTGCAGGAAGGGAGAGGGATGGACAGAGGAGTAGTTTTTTTTGTCTGGTTGCTGTCACTGGCACATTTGCACAAAGTCAGTGATACTGATGAACACTGATGAGTATGAGGTTTCTTTGACTGTGGTGGGGGCATGTGGTAGTGACTGTTCGAGATACATGTTTCTTCTCTTGTAAGAAAATGCCAGACAAAGTGAAGTATTCTTTTACAATTTTTGTCATTCTCTCTGTGTGCAGACAGTGAGTTGGATTGATAAAGTGGTAACTGCCAAGATTTTTTGGAGATAACTCACAAACCTTTAAAATGAAGCGTTGATATGAAGAACTGCACTGTTGAGTGGATGGGATTGTATGAAGTGGATAAAACATGGATTGAAGTCAACTGTACAGATTGTTCTGATGTAGATTTGACAGTCTAGCCCAATATCTCTGCTCTCTCCTTGTCATGTTCACTCTACTGCATCATTCATCATTCATACTGAATTTGAAACAATGAAAACTAACCTCACTGAAATTCTCCAGCAACCTTGTTCTAAGGAGGGGTATTCATGTTCCTTCAGATGACATCACAGCATTTCTTTTTTCCTTTTTAATCCAGTGTTTGGTAAAGATCCCACTTTACCTTTCCCACCTCTCATAAAGTTTTATAGCTCCACTCATGGTATTAAGTGCTCCTAGCTCCATAAAACTCTATTATCTGATATCCTTTATTTTGGTTGGCTGTTGTTAACGTCCAGTCAGCATGGAAATGGATTTCCATTAGTGGAGGAGGCTGGAGGTATGATTCGGTTGTCTTGGAAACGCTGCTTTCTTCTGTTTTGGCTGCAGGGTGGTGTGGCGTGATGCCTGTAACGTAACCCGTTGGGCCTCTTTCATGAGACACAATATCCCTCTGCTGCGTTACACTGGTGTCCAAGACCACCTGTTCCATTATACGCTCCACAAGGTGCTAGGCCCTAAATGTCACGTCATTGAATCTACGTCCTCAGTCCGGCAGGGCTCTCTGTGAAAGCAGGGGTAGAGAAGAGAGAGAAGCCAGGGAGAGACAGCAAGAGTGATAGAGAGAGGGACAATGAACAGACTTGTTTGGTTTTGTTTTTGTTCAAAGCATACCTTATTTGTGTTTTGTATTAAAAATTGAAATGAATTTGGAAAGGGTGAGTTAGACTGCATTCTGTTGAACATATTGTATTTTTCTGCCTTACAGACTCCATTTTCTAAGGGGAGCTAAGGGGGACTAAGACTCACAGAGAATCAGTGTGGAATTCAGCATGGAATACAAATAACAAATAAGCAGGTGTAGAACATCCTATAATGTACCACTAACTAGCAGAACTAAAAGTCAACACAGAGTCATCTTATCCAATTAGCACAAATCCCTAAGTGTAATGACTCCAATCTAAATCATAATCAAATGTCAAAATGTAACAACTCCAATCTAAATCATAATCAAATCCCTAAGTGAAACGACTCCAATCTAAATCATAATCAACTCCCCAAGTGTAATGACTCCAATCTTAATCATAATCATAATCACTAGTTGTAGGACATTGGTACAGCTAAAAATCAGCATCCAACACGAGGCCAGGTGCTGTCTGTGGAAGTGAGTTTTCATAATTACAGTGTCATTGAGACCTTACCATACTGGCCTTTGGAGATGGGTTTCATTTTATTGTATTGTATGTTTACACATGTGGTAAACACACACACACACACACCCTATGCATGCACATACTCTATTGCTATGCACATACAGACACAAATGAACACTTATTCTACACATACACATACCTTACCGTGCTCTGTGCACACACACACACGCACATACACACACAAGTGCATAAAAACGTACAAGTCTGCCCATTCTCCTCATACAAACATCCTACCTGAGTCCTTCCCAGTTTACCTGAATACAGTACCTTAGCACATATACACATTGGCTCAACTCTCCCCCTCCCTCTATCTGTAATGGATACTCTGTATTTATAGCTGGGTTCCTCCGGAGGTATGAGAGCTTGCTAATGCAGCTCTCTTATCAGTCAGATGTCGAGTTTGAGGAACGGTGCCGCAGTTAGCAGCATTTTGGTGTATGTTTTGCTTACAGCTGCTTAATGAGGGTTTCTTCTGGATATTTTTTTTAACTTTTCTCCAGAGCAGAGTGTACAGGTCTGGAAGATTGTAGCAGTGATTAAATGAGGACCTTGGGGTTATTTCTGAGCGTAGAGTCAGAAATCGATGGCTCCCTGCAGTACTGCGATGTGCAGATACATTGTGGGTGTATAAAGTAACAGCCCACAGTGAGGTGAGGAGGGTGAGCAGGTGGGGGTGTGTGCCGTGTGCCGTACCAGTGCTCTCCAACACCCACACGCATGAACACGCTTTTATCACATATCATGATAGATGTGATTTTTCTGTTTTTCTTTTTTTTAATTCCCCCTCCCATATGACTGACAGGCATAAGTGAATGATATTGATTGCACATTGTAGAGAGCTTATATTTTTTAATTCTCTGCTAGCCTGAAAATAAATCGGATATATTTTTTAAAATTCTGTGAGGAGAGAAAATGTAGTAATAACCAGCAGAAAGATTGGGAGTGCAGTGAACCTGTGTGTGTGGGTAGTGAGGTGTTTGTGTGTATACACATGTATGTGTGTGGGCATGTGTGTTAAGATGTGTGTGCATGTGTTTGTGAGAGCACATGTATGTGTGTGTGTGTGTGTGTGTGTGTGTGTGTGCACCTGTGTGTGTATAAGTGTTTTTGTATGCATGTGCATATGTGTGTGTGTGTGTGTGTGTGTGTGTGTGTGTGAGGTGCTCCTCTCAGTCAGAGCCAGGGGCAAGGCTTCATGGTGATTAACCCTTTGGTGACTCCAGGTTTATATTAGTGGGTCTCACTGTAGATGGAGCTGTGGGTCAGGCCATTTAGAGGGATCGATCCCCATGGATACCGTTCCTCAGAATTCCCTGTCTCAGCCTGGTACGTGTACATTATGAGGGCCTGATCTCTGCTGAAGGGAGAGCTCGGAATGGCAGCATGCCATCGCCTAAAGCCCTACTCCCACTGCCAGTCCTCTGGTGCTACTTCCTGACATGAGGGGGCAGAGTGGTAAAGGGCTTTTAAACTGAAGGTTATTCCATTATTTCACAAGCCTTGCATTATCTCATCTAGCTCTTTTTCCCAAATCATAAGAATAGGTAGTGCTAATTGGGAGTGAAACGCATTACTTCGGCAGTGATTACCTTTGGTGCCTTTGTTATTACCCTCAGAATGTGGCTATCATTTTTAATTGCTCTGTGGCTGATATGGAAACCTGCAGCTTTGCTGTCTTCTGCTTGGCAATCATGCTTTGAAATCAGTGATACTTCATGTGTAAACCCTTGATACTTCTCTCTGCTGCTCTAATTATTGTTTGGACCCTATCAACTCATCCTGGCATCTGGCTGTGGGGATTGGTGTGATATTCTATCACCCATGGTGAATAGCTGCTAGGCTAAATTAAATAAAGATTTCATTACCAAGCTACCAATGAGATTAGCTGGAATTTGTTTTGGTAATTACTTTAAGTAATTCTTCCTGTTGCCCTAAAATCCAGTGCTCTGCTAATGCAAAATAAATAAAGAGCTTGCCAACCCTTTATGGGGAATATTGCTCTGGTACCTGCTTCCATGAAGTACATTCCAATTGTCATAGTAACTGTGTAACATGATGCTAAACAAAGGAAGAGACTGCATTTTAATTAATAATGTTTGTTCTCTGTGGTTTATAGAATAGATCATGAAGTTTCTCATGTTCAATCTGATATTCAAGAAGAGAAGAAACAATGTACTTGATTGTTTTAATAGCTCTTGGAGCTTCAGATCTTATTCAAGGGCAAATAGCAGTAGGATGCTTATCAAATCAAAAGGGTTTTTTTTAATTTCAAGAGAGCCGTAAGCTTCACTGTGAAGTTAAAATTCAAATGATTCATATCATTATCCCAAAAAAAGTGCAAAATTATTCAGAGTTATGAGATTATACAGTGTTCTGAGGGAGAGTCTTCCATTGTGAATAATTTGGGGCATTCTCTTGACATCAGTGTTAGATGAGGGTGCTTTTGAGATTACATAAATGGCAGATGAAGTCTGTGGTGTCTTGTTGCACAAGCTTTCCATTTTCTGAAATGAGAAAGAGAAGTTATGCCGTGACCTAAAATGGACATTAACTTCAACATGACATTGGTTTTTAAGGAAAAATTGCTTTCGAGGTTACTCACTGTACATAATTACCATATGTTCAGCTTGATATTTATCTCAGTCCCATGCTTCAAGGTATGACAGCAGGGTCTGTTATACCCTCTGGACATAAGTACATTCACCTAATCACTCAACAGCCAACTGTTTTGCCAGTAATGGTATCTCTTTGAAATGGAGAAATGCATTCTTCCTCCACCTATACTAACCCAAACAGCAGACAGCAGGTCTGATTTACCAGAAATAATATTATACCCTCTTAGTTCCACAAAAAGTGTCTGAAGGGGAAGATATTTTATACCTCTCTCTCCTGTTATGGTCATTTCTTTTTTTGCCTTTGTTTCCTTTGGCTTTATTTTAAAACAGATGGCGGATGTGTCCCTAGAAAACACAATGAGATTGGAGTGAAAGTGAAAATCCCCCCCAAAAAAACTCTTGTCTCCTTCATGTGTAACAAAATACTGTTTTTCTTTGGTAGACTCCAGGAATACATACAGCCAGGAGATTTGTTGATCCACTAGATCTTGTATTGAAGCAGTGCTGAGAACAGTCCACCTTCCATTTTCTCATCATTTCTATAACATGGGTTTATAGTGTCCTTCAATTGAAAACCGGTTCACGTTGGTTGTGCCGAAAACCATCAACTCCAGCTGAAACTGAGAGCTCTCTCGAAAAGTGAATGTGGACTGCCTGTCCAGAGGAAGATGGGTGATGTGATTAGACTTGCCAAGATTACCTATTTGTACCCATTTTGATGGATACATTTTTGATTTATGTTCAGTGTATATTTTCACTGTGTATGTATGTCTGTAGTCTGAAAGCCATTACATAACCAAGCTCTGATGAGTAACAAGCATTCCACCAAACAACAGTAACAATAGCCCTGTGCCAGTTTTCGATGAAAAGCAAAAATCATTATGTATTCTGGCTTTGCCTCCCCACCCCAACGTGCACACACACACACACACACACACACACACACACACACACAACATATATAGTACCCATCAATCATTTTACAGCATGGGAACACAAGTCATTTTAATTATCAATCTGTAAATCACACTATTGTTAATAACCTCACATTGAAAATTTTATAGAAAATCACGAGTTCTTGTACATATTGATGTACATATCATTGACTTTCACTTTATACGATAATGATAATTAGCAAAATGACTTTTTGGTCTCCAGATTGTCATCCATACCACTTAATAAGCAGAGAGTATTCACTATGATTAATTGGAAAAAATCAAATCAAAATTACATTTAAGGCTCCATGTTGGCTAAAATCTATAATTTATATTCAGTTTTGACATCACACAAGCAATTACATCAACAGTTATAATGTCTATGGAGTAGCTACATAACTTATTCTTTGGGAATTCTGCTATCCATATACATTTCTTCTTGAGGGGTTTATCCATAGGACACATGTATAAACAGCAGATTAATTTTCCTCATGTATGTGTTTCTATGACGTGTGTCTTTTTGGTGTGGTTAACATTCACTATTATGTGCTTCATAAGCTAATGTTAACTGTTAACTCCAGTGTGTATCATATATCACAGATGCAGAAACACACCATTGAAGCAAACACAGCAGAACATCAGCATCAAGTTTTAACCATAATTTAACAATGGTTTATTGACACTTAATGATAACAAATTCTAATCCTGGTAATATGAGATATGGTTAAGTGTGGCAATACAATGAACCATCTTTGCTTCAGTCACGTTTTGTTTAAAGATACCCCAGCCTGAGTGGGCTGTGTGTTGCTGTGTGTTTATCCCAGGTGGTATTGTCAAAACACACAGATAATAGAGGGCCTGGGGGGGATGTGACCAATACTGCCATACTTTCACGCTGTTTTTCTAACCAAGATTGCAAGGTTGCAGCCTTGTGGGAACTTGGAAGGCCGTGCTGTATCAAAGAAGCAATGTGCTTTGAAGGAATGCCTTCTGGTACATGGAATGTTGATTTCTCAGTAGGAGCTCAACAATCAGACCAAACATTGTTCTGCGAAACACAGAAGCGCTTCCTCTGTGTTGAGACACGCTGTGGTCTCCTGCTCCGACTGCCCGGCCCCGTGTGATTCTATCATCAGGAAAAGGGTGGCACAGGATGAAGCGGGTGTTCACAGGCACGGGCGCTGCTGATGTGTGCCCGTGCTGCGGCTAAATTGCGGGTGGAGTTCCCGACAGGGGCGCTGTTGGGTGGAATTGGCGGAAACTGAATTGTGCCTCCCTGTTCTTCTGGCCCTGTGGAGAGACAGCCTCCCCCACTGTTCTTGACTGTTTCTGAGCCCACGTCGGCTCTCATCTTCCTGACTGATGTGGATGACAGGCGCTCAGGGTGCTATCCCCCAGCGTGCATTTTCACCGCCTCATCGCTCTGCTATTTCCATGCGCTGGCTCTGGGAGAACGGGGTGGAGTTTATTTAATGCCGCTGCAGGGCGTGGTTATGCCAGCTGGGGCATTCAGGGTCAACGCAGAGCCAATGGCATGCTGCAGTGGTGTAACACTGGTGGTGACAGATGAACCTTCTGGTTATCCTTTCAGTCAATCAATGAGTTAACCACTTTCTTCTCATCTCGGCGATGCAATCTTCAAGACCCATTGTCTCAAAAACCCCACCAATGTACATGATTTATTTACAGTATCTGAATTCAAGACAGCATCCAAGAACATTAGGGCACATCTAGCATTTTTCCTTGCAGTGTTTGCTCTTGATTGGGAGACAACATTGAAAAGCAACAATGTGTGATTCTGGAAAGTGCAATATTTTTCTACATTATGTTTTTCATTATATTATTCTTGTCTTCACACTAGCCTTAGACAAGCTTCATTAATCTCTTGATTGGTTAGTTGAGAAAGGAGTATGGCACCATCAAAAGGTCCTTGTGTAAGGCTGGCCAACAAAACATGTTGACCAGAAACAGATTCTCACGGGGTCCTAGGCTATCACTGTCTCTATAACTGGGGACATGTTGTGGGTCCTGCTCCTTGGGGAACTCTGGCACTTGGCCCTTTATTCATTCATCTGGTCCCTCTGAAGTGTTACGACCCCGCAAAATCTTATTCCACAGCACTGAGCAGGAAGTCATTATCTGGGCCCTCCGCTTTCCGGTCCGCTGCAGGTGACTCCAAAGGCCTGATGATGTTCAAAGATATGCACGGCGAGGCGTTTGTTCCTCGACCTTGGGTAAATGTTAGCACTGTTTTGTTTGGACGCCTCTCAGTGAGAGTGGCTTGGCGACAGCTCCACGTGTTTGCGTTTGATGGGCCGCTCCTGCAGGATGTCCCTTATCTCCAGGGTGGCACAAAAACTGAATCAACAGACGATATAAACAAACCAACATAAAGCGGGAAAATGAAAAGGCAGGCTTCTCTTATCACCCGGCTGCCTGTGCTTGTTTACAGAGCTCAAATAAAAAAAAAAACTCAAAGCAGAATCCCCCCCAGGTGGAACGCTTTGTCTTCAGTGTCTGCTGTTGAGCAAACCATGGCCATTCTTTATGTCTCCTATACCTGTCTGTATCTCTCTCTATCTCTTTCTCTCTGTATTTCTCTCTCTCTCTGTCTTTCTGTGACCATATGTCTACTCTTTCTCTCTCTGTCACTTTTTCTCCCTTACTGTCTCTCTTTCACACTCTCAGAATAGAGATGCATTTCTGTAATGCAATAGGAGAGCATTTTTTGTCATCTGGGAAAGTGGAAACCACTTGAAGTGTCCTTCTCCGAAGCTGAATCAAAGGGGATCTATTTAAAGGTGCTCTTTTCATATTCTAAACAACCTATTGTGGTCTTTAAGTTACAGATGAATCATGTGAAGATAATTGCATCGTAAACTGATCTCAGAATTAAAAAGGTTCTGTTTTATGTCAGAGGACAGGTAAGCTGTAATCAATGCAAGCCTCCCACAGCAGTCAGATTTCATCAGGAAGGGTGCCAGACACAGCACGTGCATGCAATTAATAAACGACAAAAAGACAGATTAATTTTACCTCTTTGGTTAAACCGGCAATTACAGCAATCGTGGGAATTGCAGTCCCTTTAGCAAAACATAGGATTTGAGGAATCAGTCTGTAGATGATGCCTGGATCTGATGCATTCTGTGCTTCATTTCTCTGCCCCCTTGCCATCACCAATAATGCATAGTAATAATGTTTCGACTAATCAACAGCAAGAGAACAATCTTTTGTAGTACACACCAGTCTTCGTCAGTCCTTTGAACATATACCCAGGTATTTCCGTTTTATTAAAACTCATTCATTATTTCTTAGTATTTCTGCCCTTTTTAAAAAGAGGTGCCACTGGCTGCGATATCGATGATTAGGCTGCTCACTGTGTTCGTTCCAAAAATAGTTTCCCACACCCACATAGCAACCACGGGTGAAGAATTTGGTTGAAACTCCTCCTGAAATTCTCAGGAAACAGGGAGAATGAGATCACTTACCCCACTGTAAACGTTGCTGTACCCCACTGTTTTTTTCATTATTATTTTCGTTGAGTTATCAGTTATCAGTTATTCCCCTAAAGGACATGTTTACATTTTGGTCCAAGTCTATGGTCCAACCTGACCACTCATGGCTCATACCACTTGTACAGGTAGTCAGTGCTGGCATAGGTGGACACTATCCAGCAGGATTGGTCCATTTAAATCACCAGCTCTCTCAAAGTAAGAAACATTAAATAGCTTATGTCTATAATGACAGACAGCTGAAAATTCAATTGCATAAATTTGCAGTCAGATGAAAGAGGGATGAACCTTAATTAAAAAGGCCATACAGAAGTAGCATTTTCCCCAGGCCACCATGTGCATTTTCTTTATTTTTTTCCTACAATTTGAGTTTCCAATTGAGAGAATATAACTTTACGGTGCCATTTCACGCCATGACAACCAAAATAATGGAACTATACAAAAAGCTGACTGTGATGTTGGAGCCGTCTATGTGCCAAATGCATTCCTTTTACTAACAAGACACGTAACTCTCTGATCCTTACTGTTTCTGACTATGGGATCTAGTGCTCTGTAAATATCTTCCTTGCCCAAAATATTTTCCTGGGGACTTCCATGGACTGCCATAACCTATTACTTTGTGTTAACATCACATTATGAGGGCTCCTGTGGGAAGGACTAGCTGGTGTTTCACCTGTCAGAAGAGGATTGCTGTGACTGTTGATATTTTCTCCAGCACAAGCAGGGACTTGTTAGAGTAGTGAGACTAAATAAAGTCATGAAGAGACAAAAGCATGGATACCAGCATGTTTTTACTGATTCTGTAATTAAAAAAATGCATATCAGTGCAAATTATATGTTCTCATAAATTGCTGATTCAGTATGTTCATTAGTATTAACACCAGATCTGCTACAAGCCAATCACATTTGCACATAAAATGAGCATGAGTAAAATTTATTTATTTATAATTAATTTATTTATTCATTTAATGTAGTTCACTGAGTATTAAATCGATGTGTAGCAATTGTATGTCATACTTTAGAACATACTTACAGAACACAATCCATGGGTTTAAATTAAAAGTATGTTTAAAAATCCAGTATTTTAGTATATTTTTGTTAATATCTGCTCCTCAAACAAACTTGGCAGAGTTGTGTTAGTTATTCAATTACTTACAGTTACTTCCTTCATTGAACAACTAATTACTCCTAATCAATAAGGATTATTACCTGTCCTTATTATGCATTTTAAGCGGGTCAAATTAATATTGATAGTTTAAAAACATATTAAAGAAAAATAATACATTTCTAGCAACTCATTTCTCAGAGAGCCGACAGAACCTGATGTGGAACCTCGATCAGCATTCAAATAACAGCTCAGGCAGTGCTTCTTAATGGGGAGCTCAGCTGGGATGAGAGCTAGCATGCCCAGTGGGTCCCCAGCACCATGTCTGGGAAATGGTGTGTTAAGGGCACGCACTGGAAATATTGAGATGTGTCTGACCGTGAAAGACACTCCTCGTGCTGTTCGCAAGGAGGGGAGGATTAACGGCGCTGTGGAGCTGGGAGCTGGGAGCGGAGAGGGACAAGGAGTGGAACGGAAGAATTAGGGAAGGTGAAAAGATAAGCCTGAGAGAGAGAGGAGAGAACACAGCAGCGGGAACGAGACAAATGCAAAGTCAGAGGCTTTGACAAAAACAGTGTTATCTCGCTAAGTCATGGCTGAGTTGACTCTGCAATTCTCATTCTACCAGCAATTTCTGCAATCACTCACTGCTAAAACAGCGGAACCAAATCCCCAAAGTCATTTATTTGTCTTAATTAAACAGGGAAGAAAGTGCCAATGCTGTGGCATGCAAGTTTCTTGGTCAGTGAGATTTAAGATTGAATAGCTGTGCAGTGTACATAATGGAACAGATGTTTTTTTCTGCTGAGATCAAACCCATTCTTCCCCTTATTCTGCATTTCTGCAGAATTGTAAAATTGCAGAGATGTCATGCCTGTACATGTACTGGTGACTGTGAATGCTCCAGTAGGACTGCAGTAAGACCGATGATTTATCACTAGGGAGACCATGCACTCAATGTTCATTCCTGGTGTAGCTAAGAAATCTTGATTGCTATTGAAACGGTTGGACCTTAGTTACAGGTCAGAGCTCTCCGTTAAGAAATGCAGGGATGGAGCTTTCAAGGAAAAGCACAGAGAGTCCGACCTTTTAGTTCCTGCTGATACAGTGTGTTTGGTAAGGCTTTTGAAATGTACTGGCTCTGCCCCGTCCTACCTTCAGTCTCTGGTCACTCCATACACTCCGACCAGATCTCTCCGCTCAACCTCCTCTGGGCAGCTGGCGGTCCCCTCACTTCGGGAACCTGGCAGCAGTCGGCAACCTCGGCCTCGGCCATGTCTTTTTTCTGCCCTCGTTCCGCGGTGATGGAATGACCTTCCTCACCCAATCAGAACTGCAGAATCACTCGCCATCTTCTGTAGGAGCCTGAAAACCCACCTTTTCAGAATCCACCTGTCCCCTATTGTGTAACCTTTCTGTTATGGTATTTAAAAAAAATCTTCTGTACTAACCTTGTCTCTATGTTGCAGGTTTTGCTTGCAGATTTCTGTTCTATTGTTGCAGGATATACAGGAGCATGGTACTGTAAATAATTAATTTGCATTCCTACTGCAATCTTTTGCTGATGAGGTAGTCAGCCAAACCTGATTGATGCACTAATTGTAAGTCGCTTTGGTTTAAAAGCGTCTGCGAAATGCCGAATTGTAAATTGTAAATGTGGCCCTCGGTGTTGCATGTTCCACTCAGACAATGCATATGATTTAAATGGAGAGTGAGCCAGAGTCTGTGTCATTAAAACCACTATGGAGTTGATGGTGGCAGGGAGGTTTGAATGCTGTTTCATGTTTTGGTGGAATGGTCCACTGTTTCAGCTCTCACCCAGAATTTTAACTGATTTTAACTGATTGCTCAGAGATATTTGGGGGGTTGGGGGACACACTTTAGCATTGAAACTGGGAGTAAATGCTGGAGAGAGTGATCATTTGCAAAGCTGTGGTGAACATAACCAATATGTCCACTCTCCTACCTGTAGACCTGTGCAGGAGCATGGAATGTGTGTGAGAGGGAAGGAGCACTCATTCTTACTGCAGAGATGTTAGTGCTGTGTTGCCATGGAGAGGACAGGTTTTTATTGTTTTTTTTTTGTCTCCACATGCTCTTGGTGATGATCATGTGTGATGTGTAGTAGTGTTAGTGGGGGTTGGCGGCATGGGGTTCAAGAGGTCCTGTTGAGCTGATTTTAAAGCTGAGAGAGAAAGAGAGAGGCTCTGTATATATATTTACCATGCATTATGGAGACCATCACTGAAATATATGCCTCACAGACCATTAGCCATGTAGCTACATATTGCCGATGTCATCACTGGAGTGTCTAGATCATCATGGAATATATGGTACAGAAAAAAATCATGTACACATCACACAGGTGGCCAGTAGAGTGTATGTGGTCCTGAAGCACCAATGTTGTTAATAAGCAGTTGTTGTTAATAAAAAGTCTCTGTGGCAAAAAATCTTAAGATTTAAAAAATGTGCTTGAGTTTACCATAATATTTTAAGGCATTGCATCGTTAATCCATTGGGTGCATTTCATGTAGGTCCGCTGCTTAAAGCCAGTCTGTATTAAGAGGCTAAAACCAGGATTAAATGCACTGACAGCTGGGTTTACATGCTTTTCTTTACATATCCAGCCACAAGCTGAATATGAGTTCCAACGGAGAAAAATAAACTGCGCCCACCACAAGTGTCTTTGCTTCTTCTGTCAAGGGATTATCTTTGTCCCGTACATCTTTTATTGGGATGTACTGTACAAAATGCAAGTTGCAAGTTTGGGTCAACAAGTCCTGAGGTTTGTCACTGAAATATCCAAGCCTGACAGGAGGCATTTCAGGTCTACCTCTTCCCATGCAACCACTGTTGTCCTCATGCTTGTGTATTTTTAGAGCCTCCCCCACCCCCAACAGGATGTAGAGAGGGTGCTGTATAGATTTGTGAGCTCAGCTGTGATGGGACGGGGGGATCTCGGCTCCATATGGATAACCTTCACGGCCTGTGGGCTAATGTACGCCCTGCTGTCTCCTGCTGTCCACCCCATGCTTCTGCGGTGCATTAGCCATCGATCTGCATGCGTGTCTGTCTCTGCAAACTCTGCAGCCTGATCCTCATGTCAGATTTGAAATGCTCAGGTTTATTTCTCCACTGTTGGTCAGGTTTGCGGGTTGGGGGTGTGAGTTGGTGGACAGCGTCACGCGCTGCTGAAAGGACAGTTACTCACTCGAGCAAGAAATGAACACCACAGATCAGATTCACTGTTTACCCCCTGGTGCTTCATGGGAGTTTTCCCCCGGGACAGCCTTGAGGCATGAGGCGTGAACCCATGTTACACAGGAAGATAAGAGCAGTGAGCAGGAGCGTGGTGCACTGAGCTCAGCGGGAGGAGCCCTGTCACCCTCAGGTGTGTATCGCAGGTGAGGGGTAGAGCACCGGGACAAATCGCAGTCCCATCTCTAGTCGACAGCATGAACTGTGTAGTTGAGCTACTCGGTGGTCTCTTGGTTCATGGGTGGAAGGTCACACATTGTGGCATTGCCTGATCTATTAGGAACCTATTGCCTGTGTCAGTGCTTTCAGTTGTATCTTTGCACCAAAGCAATGCACTATAGGACCTGAAGAAAGGTCAGATCCCACCACTCTGATACACCAAGAGCAGGGAATGGCCACATAGCAAATAAACCATTTGAGCCCAGACAGTCCCTGGAGGGCTGACCTTTTCCCATTGTAAAGGTCAGGTCACCCCGATTGCCAGTACATTCATACAATCAGTGCAGTTATTTAACCAACATGTCCTACATACTGTCATTCTCCCTCCCACTTCACTTTGTCAGTACATGTGATGCTCTGCTCATACCATTCTCCCATTTTTTATTGACTTACTGTCACGTGTGTCACACGCTTGCTTTTTAACTTGTTACGCCTTCACTCATGCTTATTTCTCTAGAGGGCTTGCTGAATGCATGTCCAGCAGTGGTTGCACTGGTATTGGAACCCATGGCCCCCCTGGTTGACCATTAGTCCTGGTCCCAAGCTGCTGCTGAAGTGCGATGTGGAAACAGTCATGTTTTCCTTCTTGGTGGTTGCATGCAGAAGCTCGGCAGCGCTGCGTGAGACCTCTGGCTACTCCCTCCAGGTGAAATGGTTAATGTGTCGTGGTACCCAGTGAAATGATTACCCCTGACAGGTGCACTCATCGCTTTGGGCGTCTGACATTCGGAGTGGAGAGAGAGAGAGGGAGAGAGGGAGACAGAGAGAGAAAGAGGGAGAGAGAGAGAGAGAGAGAGAGAGAGAGAGGGAAAGAGGGAGAGAGAGAGAGAGGGAGACAGAGAGAGAGACAGGGAAAGAGAGAGAGAGAGAGAGTGAGAGAGAGAGAGGGAGAGAGAGAAAGAGAGAGGGAGAGAGAGAGAGAGAGAGGGAAAGAGGGAGAGAGAGAGAGAAGGAGAGAGGGAGAGGAAGAGAGAGGGAGGGAGAGGGAGAGGATGCGCTGGAATATCAGATGAATATGTGGAAAACGTGATTTTCTGTGTGATTTGGAAGGCCAGACTGAGGTGAGACAGATCCCAGTGGCTGGAATGCCTTTCCCACTCAACTGGGTGCCAGTGGAGGTCAAGCAGCAAAGTTTTGAAAATCACTAATGCATAATGAGTACGTACAGAGGGCGTACTAATGATGAGTAAGATGGTGATGGTCATTTGTGTTTTGGTTTTTGATGGTTGTTCAGGACTGTCAGTAGTGCAGGGGGTTTAGAAGCAGCAGGGGCCCTTAATCTGCTGAACCTGAATTGCATAAGTACGTGTCCAGTTGTATAAATCGATAGCAAGTCTAAATGTAAGGCATCTTGAATAAAAATGTCTGTTCTGCAAATAAATTATGTAGTGAACACAGCCTTTGCCTACACATAATTGTCTCTCTGTTCTATGTTGGCTACAGTAGCACATACATAAATCTCTGATCCTGGAATGAGCAGAAGAAGGACCGTCTCAGGCAACACAGGGTTGCATAGGATGTGTGCACCAGTGCATTTGGTGGGTGCAGCAGTGGGTTGGGTGTCTGCATCAGTGCATTTGGTGGGTGCAGCAGTGGGTTGGGTGTCTGCATCAGTGCATTTGTTGGGTGCAGCAGTGGGTTGGGTGTCTGCATCAGTGCATTTGGTGGTTGCAGCAATTTAAATTTTTGGCTGGAGTATGTCACCTGTTCACATGCTCTCATTCCCACATTCTGGGCTCTCTAAATATCGCTTTCTATTGCTCTGTCTCTTGTCTCATCTTCATGGTCCTCTTTCTCTTACTCCTTCCCTCTGTCTCTACCTTTCTTCCTCTGTCTCTCTGTTCTCTTTTGTGGACTTTCTGATACTTCCTGTTTTCTGTTGAACTTTAAAATGGAGATGCAGTTTCATGCAGAACTGTAATCTGTACAGGGTCATAGCAGGTCTTCCATATTCAGGTGTACAGAATGCCACATTTTTTCTCTTGATTGTGGCAGGTTATTTTTGAGTGTGACAGGTTTTTTAGATGAATACCCAAAGGGTAATCTCAATAGTGGAGCAACTCTTTCAAAGCGGTGACAATCATGTAATTACTGCTTTTTTACTGAAATTCTGCATTACATTACTTCTCTGGAGACAAGTACAGGGAAGTACAGGACAACAGTAAGACCAAACAAGCTAATTTGCATTGAAATATTAGATTTGAATAAATCACCACACACAATATTGACAGGATTCTATAGATCAATGGGAAAGATTTATGGATATGAGGTGAAAGTGAGCATGGAGTGTCCTTCATTTCACTTTGAATTGCTTTAAGAGCTTGAAATGCACAAAGCATCTTTTTAAAGAAGAGGCTGGAACTTCACAGTCATTATTTTTTTATTTATTAAACACAATATGGGCCGAGGATGAATGCAGTCGCAACTATATCGCCTCCATAATTCATCACTTTTGCACTCACTGCTCTCAGCGTTGGTCAGGGTCACCATGGGGACCGTGCAGAGAGAGACGCCACGGCGTGTGCTTCTTAAAGATGTGTTGTTTTATGATGAGTGCAGTCGTGTTGGCAGGCCACTGGGAGACCCGCTGGGTAGCTATGAACTACATGTTCTGTACCGTCTACGCATCCCATCAGACCTCAGGATAAGGCTGGGAAATGCCCAACTGGCGAGGGCAGAAACAACCTGAGCACATACTGGCCTGGTGATGGTACACAGGGACACATAGGTATTGCAGAGGGGCATATTCCTATCAGGCTAAAAAAGCAAGGTAGAGTGCAGAGGGGTGTTTGCTAGCCAGGGTTGAAATACACAGTTACTGGTGCAAAGGCGCTGGTCAGGAGGGGGTGGGCTGTATCATGAAAGACAGAGCGGACATGGTCTTTCTGTCATTAGTGGGTGGAGGGTGGAGTGGCATGGGATGATTTGGTCATTCCCAGCGCTAACACAGACATCATCTCCCTTCCCCATCCTCCGCCACCTGCAGGAAACGGGCTCTTTGATGAGCCTCCGATTCAGCCGGAGAAGGGGAGGGAGGGGTACTTTGCAGTAATGTGCCGGAGCACAAAGGGAACAGTTGGCAACGGAGGTGAACAAAGCCAGGCGGAGAGACGTTCTAGGAATGGTAAATGTCACCGTGTGTATAAATGTAACGCCTGAATGGCCCAAATTTCCCTTTTTTTTTTTTTTTTTGCTTTATTCGTGGGTGGGGGAGAAAATGAACTGTGGCGAATGCACACAATGTGACGGAGCTCCCCACAAAGTGCTGTATGCGAGTGTCTGAGAGGTAATTTCCTGCCTGGATCCAAATCTCATTTCCCTGTAAAAAAAAAAAAAAAAAAAAAGTCCATACGGGCAGCTACTGCCCAGGTGGGGAGAAAAAACAGTATTGTTTGAGAACCCCTTTGTTCAGCTCAGGCATATACTCTGAAAGAGTTCGCAAATGACAAACAATGAACAGATTATTTTTGGACACTGAAGTTTAAAGAGATTTTATTTATTCCCCCCTCAAAAAAAAGCTTAATTATGTCTCGCCACTGAAAGATAAACAACTCATTTGTGCACTATTCCTTTAGGAAGATTATGCAATGTTTTATCCCGCGTTTTTGTAGCTTTATTTATGCGCTCATTTGTGATTATGTAAGAGTAAAATTGTAAGTGTCACTCTGTAATTGAAGTCTGAAATGAGAAACCCTTTGAAATGTTTCAGTTAGAAATAATCGTTTATTAACTAGATCTAAGGGTGGTGGGAGGACTCAACAGTTCATCGAAGGACTGGACAGTTGTTTTAAAACTATGAATGCCATTCATTAAAACGACTCCATCCTAATTTGTCCTTTTTAAAATTCACTTTAAACTTGTGGACTGGGTTCTAAAGTGACTGCCAGGCTTTGATGTCAGCAGTGACGGAAATAGTGCTTTTAACTGCGTATGGAGCCTTAATGCCAATAAGAGGACTACCTGATGCTTCAAACGCACACGCCGATCGTTTCCCTAGTATCAGCGTGTCTTACTCTGAGTTTTTTGAACATGAGGACGGTCTTTGCATAGCTGCACTGAAATGGTGTGACCGTACCACTACTGACTGCCTGAGCTGTCAAACACTCTTCTTCATCGGTGACTGTGTATCCAGACCGTTTCTGCCCCTGCCCCCACTGTCCACCCTTATTAAATGTCATGGAGGCACACATGCTGCTTGCTCTTGCTTCGTTAGATTACTTAATTAGTAAATAAAATGAAATTAATTATGTAGAAGGGCATCTCTTTAGGGTCCAGTCTCGTGTCACTCAGTAATATCACTTTAATGAGTTTGCCCTCTTGAGATTTGTTTCCTGAATATTCATGCCGTGTCATACTAAACACGTATGTTTGGAATTTCTGCTTAAACACAGTTTTAGGTAATACTTTTATAGTACAAGTGTACATTTCTTTGACCCCAGAAGCCTATCATATGAATGTGAGATGCCTGAGGAATCAATGACAGCACATGTGTAACAGCTGAATACCACATGATGTTCCTCACATGATGATGAGGTCTGATGTTGAGCTTCTCAGATGAACCGTAACCAAACCACAGGCTTCTAACACATTCTGACTCAAGCCTTCACCACTATTCATATAACCAACGTCTGAGCCCACAGGTTAGTCAATATTATTGTGATGTGACTACATTCATTTACCTGCAATCCAGCAAATGCACAGATGTTTGGAAGCATAAACAGTCTGGAAACAAGCAAAGGTGCTTTTCTCCTCACTGTAGATGATACTTGCCTGTTATTTCTCACCTAGTTGGTCTACTCTGGGAACTGACTCCTGCATGTGGCTCTGGCAAATGTAGTCTGTGCAATGTATGACCGTTTTTATTATTTGTCTGATGCAGATACAAATCCAACTGTGCCTTGAGGTGCCCTCTGAGTTCCTGCTGTGATCCTACACTTCCTCAGATCAGCTCCGGCATCTTACCGGGCTCACACTCAGAGCCTGAACACCAGTCTCATAGAACTAGAACTCATAGTCCCAACACCTGACAGTACTCAAACACAGAACCCCAACAACTTACAGTGCTCATATATATTGCTCATTATATCCTTTGAAGTCTGAATATAGTTTTCTTTTTCAGGGTCAGATTAATTTTCAAAAGCATCAAAGCTAAAATGAAATCCTTAAAACACCTCTGCAACATAGGACAGGTGTCACTGTGTTTTCTTGTTGTACATGTCAGTGCCACAGTGGAAGTTCAAGCTTCTCGCTCTTGGGAAATGTAGTCACGATATAGCATGCAAACCACATCAAAATCTTAATCGGTTCGATTGCGAGACACGCAACTTTTTTCAAAAATTGCAAAAACCTTGCTCACAAGCACGATCACAGACTATGGCACACTGCATGTCACGTTGCATTGGGACTGTTGACGACTACTTGATTGTATTCACCAATGGAGGATACGGAAATGCCACCAATACTGCAACAAGAGAGCGCAGTGAGGAGACAGCGGTGCCCGTAACCTTCATATAGAATTATGTGGGCCACGTCACACTTTTCTTGATTAAACCTAATAAATTATCATTTAGTGCAGTTTGGTTTCAGGAACAATATTGCTGGGTGATCCATTACGGTTTGAATAAGAATCCGAAACAGCACACAGCCGTGTTGTATCTGTACTAACTGGAAGAGACCACAGCCTTTCCTTTTTATGCCATGCAGACAGCACTTGGGGACATGTCACCAGTGCCAAAGACACAGTGAGATGTCACACATACTTGCTACTCTTAAAGGTACTGACGAACTACAAACGTAGCAGCAATGGAAAGCTTTTTCTTAAATCATTTTTACATGGTATGGAGATTACTAATAAATCAAGTAGAATTTGGACTACCATAGTTTACTAAAACAGTCCTGTAAATACAACTAATGAGTACAGGGAGAAGAAAATGGAAAAGAGTATTCGGATAATTGTTATGTTCCTACTTCAGGGAGTGAAATGTATTTTCCTTGGAGTATCTCCCCACTTTTCTACATACGCGGCCTTAGGGTTTTCTCTTTTAATGAAGTCTTGCCATTAGATGCAGGTTTGACCTTTGACCACTAGATGGCAACATGAGCGAGAGCAAATGGAAAGAAGCAACAGAACTGCGCATTCTGTATCAAAACTGATGCGAAGAAGGCAAGTTTTTCAAACCTGATACAGAGGTGTTTCAGTAGTTGCTGCCATCATTTTCTCCACTTATGAGGTCACAGGATTGTGCCATGAGGAGGCTAACAGTAACGAATCACCACAGAGCAAAAGACTTCTGTATTTTTATTTTTAACATGAAAGGATTTGGATCTTCCACACGGACCCGTTTGAGAAACTCACTCTCCCAGGTGTTTACAGAAGATGACTGTACTGATATTCTCCACAGGCCTCAGAGAAAAAATAAATCGAAAAGCAGGCCTCCTGTCTTCCCTGACAACGCAGCAAAATAAATAAATAAATAGCCTGATTGCTGTTATTTCCTAGGAAATCTTATGCTGCAGCAATTTTGAGCCTCCTTTCACTTCTGCGGAGGCAAAGGAATCTTTCTTTGCATTTGTTTATACTCAGTCCTGGTATGGAAAGGCTCAGGCCTGTATGGGCTGTGAATAACGCTTGATTTATGTGACGATCGACCCTTTCATGATGTTTGTTAACTGCCGTTTGTACAAAGTGGAGTGTGCTGCTCTCTGCAGTCCTCATCTTAAACCTCCCTGTGTATTTACATTAACCTGTTGATTTGTACCTCCTGTCCTGAGGAGTGCCTTTCAGGGCTCATTTGAGACCTCTGGCCTTGTAAAAAGAGTGGGAACAGTCTCTGTGGGGTTCATCGCCAAAGTCATCAAAACAGCTTGAGAATCCCCCACTGGTTCTTGAATCCACTTGGCTAGACCATACGCGACCCCTGCGGCCGCCGGAACATTTCCATTCATTCAATGCGAGATCTGAAATATTGAACATATTAACAACATCAGTAATGCTGGGGAAATATTTTCCAGCCATATTCCGTATGGTTCTAAAGGAAAGACATCCTTTGGAAGTTTGTAATTAAGGAGTGGGCAAGGAATCCATTGCGCGTGGTAACTTGGGGCCTAAAAATAAGCCGGCCAGTGTGCTGCCTGAAACCGCAGAACAGGAGATGTCCAACTGTGAGACCAGAACAAAAACAAATCCCTTGAACCATGGTCGATTTGGCAGGAAGGAAGGCGGAAAACGGAATCATATTTAACCTTTTTTTTCTTTATAAGAAACAGAATGCTGACTTTTTTTGAGACATGTATGTACTGTATTTTAAAATTCTTGAAGCAGACTTCTTTCAGTTTTTCTAGTGTTTCAAAAAGTTTCACTCCAGGGCATTCATAGTCATTACTCCTCTAACAAAAATTGCCTTTTATTTTGTCCTTTTTATTGTCGCACTCAGCCATCAATATTGTGAGTGGGATTGATTTTTGTGAAGCCAGGCAGCACTTTAACAAATGAAAACAGCCCTTTCTGGACCCAAATGCCCTCTCTCCCTGTTAATGGAATTGTTGAACTGTGATTTTTGCATTGTGTTTAATGCCAATGTTGGTCCAATTTAGTACCACACCATGGTCTGCATGACACAGTCAGCAGGGATAGCCCGTCTAAAACCCTGTAATAAGGCTAGTAATGCGAGCCTGTGTCCAATCAATCAATACAGAATTTACACAGTTGCCTTCCTGGCCCTCTGAAATAAACAGCTTGCATTTGTATCCAGTGTGGCTCGGCAGGATGAGGCTGAAAGAAGCATTAATGGTAGTGTTTGATTTAGTGGGTTAAATCCTCTTCCAGGATGTTATGTTGGGAGTCTCATGAAAGCATGGGTAAAATATAAACAAGGACTCACAAAACTGTCTGGAACCTGCCTGAGACACGAGCACTGCCACTAGCTGCCAATGACAAGCTCTGTTTCACAGGGCAAGGGCTGAGGTTAGAACCATGGAAGTAAAATCCTCATCATGTTTGGAGATGAAATGCATTCTGGGAAGACCCCAATAATTTGCTCTTGAACTGAAGGTCAAGAGATACAAGGTTTCTCTCGCTTTCTCTCTCTCTGTCTCTCTCTCTCTCTATTTCTGTATATGTTCCCTCTCTGCTTCCCTCTCTCTCTGTCTCCCATCTCTCTCCCCAATTCCTCCATCCCCTGCGTCTCTCTCTCTCCCCTCCCTCTATCTTCCCTCTCACTCCCTCATGTCAGTGATCAGTTCTTTAAGTCTTGGCTGCACCCCAGAGATAGATGGGGCTCGGAGTGAACTGGATCCTGCAGTCTGTTTATTTTTGAGGGACTGCACAAACCTCCATTCACTAACCTTATAGAATGCTGGCCACTGGCCTCCACCGTCTCCACTGCCTGCTTCACTCCCCTGGCAGCACCCATATATTGGGCACACGCTGTCCCCATGCCAGCCTAACCCAAATTAGCCCCAGTGGGCCAATTCCTTCAGCGCAGTCAGGGAAGAGACGCGTTTCAGTATTGAAAAGTTTACTTTGGGAAAGGTGCGCAGGTAGGCTCAAAGGTGAGTCTGTGGGCATGCCGGTTCCTCTCTCTGCGCTGATGTTTTTTAAGAGCCCACGGTGCCAGGCTGTAGGTGCGTGCGCCACAGAATCTACTTTCTAATTTATTTTGACAGGCTGTAATTTTCTCTTTTGTTGCCCAGGAGGGTAACCGGCAATGACAGCACCACATCTCATAAGGTGTGAAAAAATGCAAATGGAATGCTTGGACTAAATGGCTGCCAAGGGCTGATGGGAAAATGGGATGCAATTAATATGCCTCAGGATTCAAAACACCATGGCAACTGTGATTCAAATGTGTTTCTTTATTTTTTTTTCCTGTACTGTTGCTGTTTTTAAAGGGCTGAAAATAACAGATTGATTGGATGCGATAGGCAACCAATTACATCACAGAAACCGGAGAAATGTACTAATTGCATTAGTGTATCTTGCTCTGTGTGCCTATTCCAAGGAAGTGCTGTGAGACCAATTTTTTTGAATTTGTGTTTACCACCATTGGTTTGGCTGTTTAATTGGTATAGACATCCAGCAGCTGAACCGATACACGTGCGTTTCATATGGTGAGGTTTCCTTTTAACACAGGAGCATCAAAATGGACTTGTTGCATCCTTCCATTCATTAAAATTAAGAAACCACAAAGATGTAGCAAAGAATTCATAGCTTAATTGGATCATTGCTCAAAGGCACCTTCACCAAATGAAGTATTGATCTCTATTACAGGGGACAGGTTGGAGAGTAACCTAGCCTTCCCAGATGCAGAAAGAAGAGAGAGCTTTTAATGCTGTGCAGTGTTGTCATTGTCACTCCGGGATACTACTCAGGATCGGACCTGAAGGGAGCTGTCCCTTTCCATCCGCTCCTTCCTTTCCATCCGCGAGGATGAAGCATTTAGCTAACGCTCCCCAGCAAGAAGGTACATGCTGCACTTTGCCAAAAACACTCCTTTGGCAAGAGCCCTCATCCAAAATTCAGCAGCCTGGAACAGCAGCCATGATCCCGGGGATGAATAGCGGGAGGCAGAGTCGTCGAAGGAAACCGACTCTGTAGTCTGAAGTATCATAGCCTCGCAGGTGTCGCCTCAGTAATCATCATCAGCAACGACAGCAGAAGGTATACTGGTGGGGCTGTGTGTGCCCACAGCATATCAAGAAAGATTTTGCGCAGGGGCGGGGCTGTTGTGGCTGAGAGTGGAACAAAAGCTGTACATCCACTGAGTAAATTAAACTTGGGAAACAGTCACGGCAGACTCTGAGAGGCTTGTGAAGAGATTGACTTTCAAACATCTCGAGCTCATTTAGCAGGAGAAACGCAGTGCTGCCCATGAGAAGTGCCCCTGATCCAAACCCAGGAAGACTTGGGCCAGCGTGCTGCCAAACACAGAGGAGATGCTTGACTGCAACACTTCAAAGCTGCATTGGATCTGAAGTGGGGCGTTGACTGTTTTGGGAGCCAACATTCACATTTGAGTACATGAATAATACTTGAAGCATATTTGCATGTGTTGACAATTTTACATCTTAGGCTTTCAGTGTGGTTAGACAGACTAGTTGGGTGAAACTGAGGAGATAACCTTATCTTGCAGGCTTACTTTTTCAGGAGCGGACTCTGGGGAATTCAAATTAATGTTCCCCAGATTAAACTGCTCGGTTGTTTGTCTAAGGCAGATGACGTTAGAAAAAAATGAGAGCGTGCTTTTTTCTAGTTTTAATTAATATCGCTCATGCAGATGTAGTATGTTTATTATATGTGGCTACAAGTACAAAGAGCACCTCTGGGTATAATCTGTGATACTGACTTTGGGGAAAAAATACAAGGTCATGTATGATTACTTCCAATATATGGAGAACATCTTCATCTTCATGATGTTTTAAGGGAAGAGCACAATTGAACCTGTGTTCCTACTTAAATCACTTGTCTACTGATCGTGCACGTATGCACTTAGCTGCCATGTAACAATCGTTCACTGACCATGCCTTGACACACAGTGCACTGCACTAACCACATGCTGACCGCGTGCTGATCGTATGCACCACTCTCCCACTGAACTTTTGAAACATGCACTAATCACACCTGGACATGAGTGCCTTGAATGCATGGAACATGTTGTAACATGCTCATATCAACAATGCTCCATCCATGGAGTGACCAAGCATGGTAACACATACCGACCATTCTCTGACCACTCTCCAACCATGCTTCAGCACCTGTGCTGACGATGTGTTGACTACAGGCAATGACAGATACCAGCCATGCGCTGACCACGCTTTCAAACAGATCTGTCGGTCATGGGCCAACCGTGCTCTGACAGACATACGCTGACCGCACGTTCAAGGCAGACTGGTGACACGTTTGCTCAAATGTAGTGTGCTTATGGGCCCCAAGATCAGATGTAGCTGCAGCCTGTTTCCCCAAGCTACAAGGCAGGGAACCCCTATGTGAATATCTCTTTGTCACGCTGTCCATCACAGAGGTCCCACACCTTGGGGGAAATTACCATGTCCCCTGGAGAATTTCTTTTTCTCCCGTACCACTGGATCTGGCATAGCCTTTTCCAGATTCTGTGTGTCCTCCAATCCCTTTTTTTATTTTCTCCTCTTTTCTCCCCCTCAGTGACCTGTGCTCTGGGAAGGTTTGCCTCTTCTCAGGAGTGGTTCTGTCATGGGGGTATTGAGTGCTTCATTAGATGGTGGCCCCTTGGGGAATGCTGAGATGTCAATCTGAATCATGCAGAGCCACACTGCCACAGAATCACTGAGAGGGGTGGAAATATCCCAGAAGGCTTTGTGAAGGTGCTGAAATAATGTATGGCCTAAGCGCAAGAAGGGAGAGACAAGCCTCATGTGCAGATGTTGCGCATTAGCACACAGCTTCGTGGCTTGTCTCTGCTGATGATGTAGCAGTGAGAATGCCACATACTATCCCTCTTCGCACTCATCACCTGCTGGGTTTGGTTTGGTAACCCTCCTTGCGCGCTGCAACGGCTCCGGTCACTGCTGATGGTGCTGGCCTATCCGCCACGTGGACCACAATGCCAAGCGGAGCCCAGATCCTGTGGCTGCCTGCCTCCCCGTTTCCACAGTGTAATCATTACCGCAGCGGTCACAAGGGGGTTAGTGTGAGTGTTCGAGTTTTCAGTCCAAGCCAGAGATATGCAGTTATTAACATATAGATGTACTGCACAGATTTTAGACAGCACTGAGCTCGTGTGCACGGTGTTGCATGGAAAGCAAACTCTCCCGCTCTGCTGAGTGCAGTCACTCTCTCTGTGGTGGGGGTCTGAATGTGTATGCGTGTGTGGGGGGCAGCAGTATAGGCGAGGGGGAGCCCCTGACAGACACCAGTATCACAAAGACTTCCGTGTGCATCTTCAGAAAAAAATAAAATGCTGTTTTTTATCAGCAGGGTTGACAGGTGAAAGCAGTGGTCACTTACTCCGAAGTGCCATATGTTGCCATTTCATTTTTGTTTTTTTTTTCTTTTTATCAGCAGATTGATATGACAAACAAGCATTTCTCGCTGTTCTATTGTGGAACAAGGACCTGAAGGGTCCAAGGAGTTTCCTACAGTCCCATGGTGTGAGCCGTTTCCTAGCAAGTGGGTGTGTGAGGTAGCATAGGGGCCGCAGCAGGGACAGTGGTGGACAGAACAGAGACAGTAAGCAATTTGCAGAATGCTTCTTCGGAAGGCCCCACGTGGTGCTGCATTTTGCTGTTCTCCTCTCTCTCCTCTCAGCCTGCTGGTGCTTACAGGCTATTGTCTCTTCAGGATGCACAGTTCTCCTGGGTCACGCTGACTAAATATGTAAACCACAGGAAATCTGTGTTTGTGAGGTTATGTGGGTGTGATTGCGTGCGTGTTTATGTACGCCTGTGTCTGTATGTGTACCCATGTGTGTGAACACATAAGTCTGTCTGTGTGTATGTATGCATGCTTGCATGTGTGTATGTATGCATGCTTGTCTGTGTATGTGTGTGTACCTGTGCATGCTTCTGTGTGTGTGCGTGTGTGTGTGTGAGATGAGACTTCCTCCTTCCCGTCTCCGGCCTTGCCTCTGTACTTCCTCCCTATGCCAGAGAATGTGAGGATTTCAGTGTCGTTGATTGGAGAGTACAGACAGCTGCGTTGTCTTTGATTTGGTGTTACTGGCCTGATCCAGAGAGAATAGACAGTTGTATGATCTTCGGTTTGGTGTGCTACTGGCCTGACCTGGAGAGGACAGACAGTTGCGTGGTCTTTGGTTTGGTGTGCTACTGGGCTAAACCAGAGAGAATAGAGTTGCTTGGTCTTTGGTTTGGTGTGCCACTGGCCTGGTCCAGAGGGAACAGACAGCTTTTTCTCCAGTGGAGCCTCTAACTGCATACCTCTAACTGCAGGCTGTTTGGTGGGCTTGCAGTCTTCCACACTCATCTCTCCACTCCAATGCAACATGTCACAGTAAGTGCTTCTGTTCTGTCCTACTTGAGCAATATTGAATCTATCTGGCTGTGACTTAGTTTCACTTCTGTCCTGGCATAGAAATGATTATACATTCAGGTTACACCTGTGGGGTTTAGTTTGCGTCACGTAGGCAAACTTTCCTAGAAGTGGAAAAATCAATCCTGTCTTGAATGGAGGGGTGGTTGTTCTCATTTTTCACTGAAAATTTCAGTGACATGGATATTGTTCTGGACGGAGTTTTACAATTTTATGCAAATAAGCATATCGCTGTTTCCTCATGTTTTGAATTTATTGTTGTGTGTGTTGTATTCAAAAATTAAAAAATGGATTCCAATTTGTTTTATCCTGGAGGAATAGAACCCTGTGCCAAAAAAACTCCAAACATTGATGTTGTTGGCTTTATTTTCTGCAAATGTAATTAAAAATGGAAACCGTTTGGGGCACTAGCAGATCAAAAGACGCAACACACTGGAGAGGAGAATGGGGACAGGAGGCTGTCTGTTAAATAAGATAGCAAAAATGAATCTGGATAAAAACATTTATTCGAGAAAGTATGATGTATGAATATGTAATACAATAACTGCTGAATATCATTAGACCGGCATCATTTTTAGTAGGTGTCCGGTGTAATCTCTCCATGCTCAGTGATGTCATAAAGCTGGGGGTTTGATGGGGCAGAACAGTTCCTTCTCCGCAGTGGCAATGCTTATTTTGGAAGCGAGGGAACTGTTGATTTTAGGCAGGCTGCACCCTCTCTTTCTGTCCAGGAGAAGGTGTGGGGTTCTGAGAAAAAGGTTACAGCTGCCAGTGGGGCCTCTCTCAATTTAATTAACTTTATTGGCGTGAAGCACATTTTGTAAATACTTCCATAGCATGTTACACAATGCAAAGCAAAATGAGAAATGAGTATCACAAAAGAGAATACAAAATGAGAAATGAATAGCAAATCTATCAATATATCTGAATGACTCAGAAATGATACATCTAAACTAGTGACCATATATACAGATTAATCATTAGTTGTAAAATGGTAGACGACTGCACTAAACAGAGCTTTAAGAATACAATATATGACTGTGTTATCATTTATATGATGTTATTCAGGCGTTAACTCCCTCAGTCACTCGCTGGAACCCTTTGTACCCCACTATCTTGAGGAATTTTTGAGGCGTGCAAAATGTTACCTTCTTTATGTGGTGGTTAATTTGATTTTTAATTTAAATGGGTGTGTATGGTGTAAACAAGGCAGAACCCCATGGGAGGTGGAAGAAACCCATCATGACCCTTATTTTAAAAACAGCGCTCCTGAAGGTTAAGAGCTGAGAGTTTAGGATATTTCAAAAATACCTTTGCTGGATTCCTACTCATGCAAACGGAGGGTCATTTTCATGAAGAGTGTTTGGATACAGATGTCAGGAAGGATTCCTGTAATTTGTTAATTAATTCCTGTTCTTGTTTTTGACCACTTCACTCTTTAGTATCAGTGGGTGTAAGGCTTTACTGGATTAAAAAAAAAAAGATCTAGAGCTTTTTTAATTTGCCAGCCATTTTAAAATTATTTTTAGTTTTCCTTGAATTAGATTCTAAATAAAATGTTTGTGATTCTGTTTTGGCATTTCTCTCTCTTTCTCTCTCTCGTTGTCTCTTCATATAGTATATCCTGTTTTGCGCAACCTTTGTTGAGATATTATGTGTAGTTTCCCAGAAGGCACATCAATATACTTATCGGAGCTTGAACTGGGCAATGACCATGCACACCCCCACACTGTACATAATGACGTGCATTCTGAAGGGTTTACTGGAACCTTTTCTCTGCATTCTGGGGGCGGAAAAGGAAAGCCCCGGTAAACGTGAGCTGAACTCACTCCAAGCAGCATGAAAATACAGCCACAGCTGGCTCCTGCGCTAGGAATGAATTGATTGTTATGGAGAAGCCTGTGTGGGTCTTGTTGAATCCTCCACATATAATCCAGTAGGGCAGCCCACATTTATCTGCAAGCAAGTTCCTCACTGCTGGACAAATCAGTATCACACAACTGCACACAGATCTGCACTGAAATTATATTGAAAAATACAATTAAATCAATGTGGTGAGTCACATCACGATGATTATTGTCATGTAGGCTGTTGATATTAAGCTAGTGCAGCCAACAAAGACGATTTGAATAAATGTAAATTCTCAAAAAATCCAAAAACATTTTCCTCTGTGTGTATGAAAAGTTGAAAAACAGTTATTAATTTTGAGTGTGTGTGTCTTAGTGGCATGGTTATTCCTCAGCTGATGAAGCCCCAGGGCGGATGTGGCTGTCAGGTATGGGCGCAGCCTTCAGCTAGTCTGATGTCAACATTATGCAAATGAGCTCAGTCACCCCGGGGGAACCTTTGTGCCTTCAGGAATTTAATCTTCCAAAGACGGCCGAACGGGGAAAAGGACACGGGATCTGGAAGGAAGCCTGACAGTCATTTGCAGTCTGGAGACAGAGTGCATCAATGTACAGGGAGTTGAGGCAGCTGCTCGCCCTCTGTTTGGGAACCATAATGGATCATGAGCTTAATGTATTTATCCCATGTCAATCCCACCTCTCTAAAAATTTACCCCATATTATGTCAGAGTATATTTGTGTTTCCCTTTATTTGTGTGTGGTTCCCCCGCCAATAACTTAAAAGGGAATCTGAAGGCAAAATGTTGTTTTTTTTTCCCAAAATACATATTTAATTGCATGTGAGTAGTAATTGTTTCCTTTTCAAAAATCACATCTGAAACGGTGTTTTGATTTGACTTTCACATAAAATATGTCATAATTATTATTTTAAACACTTTTAAATACTTACTATTATAAGTATTTAAAATGATTAAAAACAACAAAAAGAATGAAAAAAACCCCTTGAAAAATTCCAAAAGAGTGAATGCTGAATATGTTTCTCTGCAAGACCAATATGTAATGTTTCATATTATCTAAACTGCCAGCAATACATTTCACAATGTTCATTTATTTTATCGGGAGAAATAACAGGAAGAGTTTCTGTCTGCAATTACATTCAACGATAAATGGATATATAGAAAATATACATATTTTGAAAAATACATTTTAAGTCACGTTTGCATTCCAATGTACCTTGTACATATTGAAAAAGAGAAATATAGCAGCTTCTACCACTCAAGGTTATTTGAAGGTTTGTGGTCTCTGATTGCCCATGAAATTCTTGTCAGGCTTCTCTCTTAATTAGATTTCTTTGAACAATAGTAATTGTGCCGTTTTCATCAGCAGCTCTTGATCAATACCCCGTTGTGATCCACAGCTCCTGTGTGTCAATGAAATTTAGGCGGAAAAGGCGGAAGGTGTTGAACTGAAGTCGAGATGTTGTCTCAGGCACTCTCATCAGGCTATTAACAGTATGAGAGGATTTTGTTTTCATAACTGTTGATGCGTTTAAGCCTCCCAACAGGTTTGTGGCACAAACATTTCCAGGTTGTTACTTGTTAATTCATCATGCCTGAGCTGTGGTGCCACCCTGACCTTTGGTGTTTGATTAAACAGATTAAATCTCCCTGTATTGAAGACTTGATTGCATTAATAACAACCTGTGCTTTCTGGTGGGAAAGGCCCAATGTTGCAGTGACAGTACGTATAGATGCCGAAAAGCCAAGTGTGGAGAGGCAATATAGGTCTATATAGGTCACACAGAAATTACACACAGATGCCACATAGCACCCGGTGCAGTCACGTCGTAATTAGCATGTCTTACTGGCTTGGAGATACGGCAGACATTTGGATATTCTGTTCTTCAGGGCTTGTTTAATTAAAGAATTTCTGTCTAAACCACTAAGGTGCAAGAAAAGCCATTCTTCTCAGTGTCTTTTCTCTCTGAGAAACTGAAAATGATGTGGTTTTATTATTTGTTACATCAGTGGATTCAGTTATGCTTACATTTGTCTTGGCAGCTTGTAGCACAAGGTCCAAGATACCTGCCTAAGGAGCCTAGTATATTCTTTGGAGAATCACCTTGACAACTTTTTTGAAAAAAAAAAAAAAAAAAAAAAAAACAAAAACAAAAGCAACGAGAACAATACTAAGTGGAAACAAGGAGGCCAATCAGGCCTCTTGTGAGTGTTTATTCTGTCCTTGATTAAACTGAAAGAGTTCCTGCTGATAAGGAGAATCAGAGGAAACGTGGATCGTTTGGTTCACAGGCTTTAGGACCCAGAGGAGGCATGAGTCTGGACCCTCTCTTCCCTGCCTGAGCGCAGAAGAGAGGGTGAGAGAGAGAGAGGGAGAGAGAGAATGAGAAAGAGAGAGGGATTTTGACGGCGCAGCTCTCTCTGTACCCTCGCACCCTTCGCTCAAGCTTCTGACACGGTTACCCTGTTGTGCCCATCGCTATGGGCAGCAGGTGGAGATGACATGACAGCCACTGACAGAAAGAGAGGGAGGGACCTGTAAGCATGGAAGATGTGGCTGCCAACCAGTCACTAATATATACAAACACTGGCACACACACACACACACACACACACACACACACACACACACACACACACATACACAGAAAGAGAGAGTGAGCGGGTAATAGAGAGAGAGAAGGAGGAGAGAGAGAGAGAGAGAGAGAGAGAGAGAGAGAGATAAGCAGGGAGTGTGTGTAGATTTGTGTGCTGGTGTGTGCAGACACTCTCTCCACAGCTACTGACAGTCAGCCAGAGAGCAGCAGATAGGGATAAGGGACAAAACTGAGAGAAAGAGAGAGAAATAGAAACTGCTAAAATCATGGTTCTCATACTGCAGCAGATTCTCATTGCGGTCATTCAATTTTTCAGAAGGGGACAGCAAGTGTTCCTGAGGGCAGAGGAGCCAACGTTACTTTCAGACACCTTTCAGGTAAGAGCAGCAGCTGTTTTTTTTTCTCTTCCTCAGTCATCCTCTCACTCTCTCCTTCATTTCTTACCTCTGTTATGTCTCCACGCATGCCGAGAGTTCTGTCATACTGTTGTTGTTCTGTGTGCCCCTGAGAAAGTTCAAGTTAACTTTCTCCACACCCTACCATGTTCTATATAACCTGTTTGTTAAATAAACCTGTCAGTCCAGGACTGGCATATGTCACGTGAGAGACTCCTTTGCTTAAAATAAAGTCCACTAATGTCAAAGTGAAAGTGACAGTACCCTGGGCAGCACTCCGATCCCGTGCCGTAAACATACCTCATTTTACATTCCCGCAGGCGCCACGCAAGTGATCCAGAAGTTATCTGAAGTGCAACGTCCCTTCTGTACGCGATCCCTCGTTGAAAATACAGAATTAAAACGTCTCAGGACAGTTCTGGACAGGAAAATTGTAGAAATTAATGAACCATTCAGAGAATTGCATTAGATCGGGTGTCTGCTGTGAACTGTCCTGATTTAGTCGTAGTTAAGCAGACTTGTTTGTTCCCTCTTGTCACCTATGAAGTTATGTAGCCATGTCCTCCTGAGTGTCTTTGTCATGAGTGTGTGTCTGTGACAAGAACTAGCTGAGTCCTGTTAATATGCATTTGTGTTTGCATGTATTCACGTTTCATAGAAAGGTAGGTTTTTAATTCCTTTTCTCTGTCTTCTGCTGAATTTCGTTTCTGTGGACTATCCTGTGTCTGAACAGTCAATCAACTCACTGCAGGTCTTTTCACACACAGATGAACAGTGCATTGTTTCAGGCAAGGGAAACCTAGTTGAGCACTATGTGTGCATATCTTGTAGCTGGCTGCTGGTAAACTGCCAAGCCAGGTCCAAAGGCTTAGTCAGATATTATTTACCCTGTAAGATTTGTCTATGCTTCCTGAGGGGACATGGAAGTGACCTTTCTCCCTTCTGTATGTGCTGTACCTGTTTTTCTCCCTGACGACTGATAGCATTTCTCCACGTGCCATTACCACACTTTCCCCTGACGCGCTAATATCTCTTTTGCCATAAGGTGGTCCTCGTGCTCTGAAGCCTGCGAAACCAGGAACCAGAGCTTGAAATGCACCAGAAACACTTTTTAAACACAGTGTGCTGCAGCGCTGTCGCTGGAGGTTTGAGGTCTGAAAGTTTAGCTCTCAGCTGTGGGCTGTATTTCCAGAGCTCTCTTGCAGGGCGTTCACCTCCCAGCCGCCTCGTGCGTGGCTGGGTCGGCGGGATCGGCCGGCGGGCAGCGGCGATCTCTGTAACACCTGCTCGGCGGCGGCGCTGTGTTCGCCCTGCACAGTGGGGGCAACGCTGCGAACGGCACGCGGTGCTCAGGCACCGGCTCCCGGGGCTACACTCCTCCACAGAGGTGGAGGGTAACAGGCACGGCAGCAGACACAGATGCTGACTGAACCCAGACACCTCATCGTCACCGTCTCTCATGAGCCCCTGCTGTTGATCACACGAATGAAGGCTCTGCGGGGCACTGTTATGTCCTCACGCAGTAGTTTGAATATACATTGAGGTGTTCAGTTTGAAGTCACACTGTGTTTGAAATCCAGCACAGCATGGATTACTTTGTTTCTCTCTTGTCACCTCTTTAGCTGCCTGTGTTTATAAAACCCCCCCCACTCCTTCCCATTGGGACAAGATTTTACAGGACCCAGTGCTGTGATGGTGTTCGCTTCATGTTTTTGCACAGATTGTAAACTTGATTAACTTGTTCAAGGATCCACCCTAAACAGCGTGATGCAGCCCCTACCACCATATTTGGACATTTTGACAAGTGAGCTAGCAGAGAGGGAGAGGAGCATGTGCCCTCCCAGGTGGAGATTCATTGGGTGGATAAAGTGTAGAAATACACAAGGAGATACAAAGCCGTCCAGGCTCCTCCTCTAGAAGAGTCTCAGACTTTCTCATGTGGTACTGCAGTCCCTCACAGATCTGCCACCCTGTGTTTGAAAAGCCAAACTGTTTGCCTCATGTTATTTTCACATATTACTGTTAGTCTCTGCTGCTTTTTGCACAGGAAAAGGGTGTCCTTGGGTAATGGGGATTAAATGGTCTTTGGCAGCGCAGTGAAAACCGAAACACAAAAAAAACCCTCGCATCATTTGCTGCTGAAAGCCAGCGTGGACATGTTTTTGTCTAATCCAATTAACCGTACACAAAATCGATGCCTCTGCTGAGATCTAAAGAAATGAATTCAGAAGACAATTCCAACAAACTAGATTTATTAATAGAAGAACATGCTTTGATATAAAAAAAAATACCTCTTGAGCAGGAATGCAATTAACTGCTTGTTTTTGAATGGCTATTTTTGCGTTTGAACATTTTCCTTAGGATTTCTCATAAACTTGCCCAGAGGCAGCACAGTAGGCTGGAGCCTTTGGAGCTGAAAAACACCTGAAATCCCATTATTGTTAATTTGTGAAGCTTTGAGAATTTTCATCATGGCATTATGTATTTTTGGTGAGTGCTGTCGTTTTTTTCAGTCTTTTTGCGTCATCCAAAAAATTGCTTTAAAGGGTGAAAGTGAGTTTGTCAGGAAAGTAAGACGGTAGAGAAAGTAAAATGAAAGTTCCTGTTGAGAGCACATTGTTAGCTCAGCGCTGACCATTTATTAAATCACACAACAGCACCCCCTCACAGATGCCCCCGTTCTGAGCCATACAGCTGTGCGGAAACAACATGAGGATTAAATATTCATGAGGGTTTTGGGGATTCTAATGTTTTCATGATACGGCACGAGCCTTAATGCTGGGTGTTTTTTCTGAATGCCTCCTTGCAAAACAACAGCGTGAAAAGCATTCCTGCGAGTTATAGCATCAAGCTCGCCATGGGCATGGTGCCTAGGAGTAAAAATCAGACAAAGAAACATATTCATTTCAAGGTCTGGATACTTGTGAAGTGTTGTGTTCGGAAGCCATAGTGAATACATCACAAGCTTACAGGCATATAGCTGTAGGGCATGTAAAACCAGTTACTCTGAGCTACTATGAAATGTGTCACTGACACAGCATGTTAGCCTATCCTTTTCGGATATGTTTTTTTGTAGTTTAGCCAGGCCAACATAGCTGACCAGCTATCATGCATTTCATGTTGGACACATCTCACTGAACAGCAGTTTCCTTTTTTCTAAGTCTCATGATTATCTGTGAATGCTTGACCGCTTCGAGTGTTTCCGTGTGTGAGCATCACGGGCAGAAAGCGTCCGTCATTCCACTCTCTGCTCCCCTGCCTCTACAGCTCTATGCCATCTACCTCCAGCCCCTATCACCACCCACTCATACAACTACACCTCCTATTATTTCCCACTCTCCGGTTCCTTTCTGGATAACCAGCTGCCTCTTACCACCCTCTCCCACCTCCTTCATTTGCAGCCCCGCTACTCCTGCATCTCACCGTCTCTCGCCCTTACTACATCTCTGTCTTTCCTTTTACCACCCCCTTCTCTCTTGCTGCCATTTAAACACCTCTAATTCCTCATTTGCTCTCACTCTCGCTCTCCGTCTTTTCTCCCTCTCGCTCCTTTGTCTCTGCTCTCCCTCTTGTCCCCGTCTCCTCTCCCAATCTCTCCCCATCTCTCCCTCCGTCCCGCTCGCACCCCCTCCCTCCCGCAGCACCTGTGGTGTCAGCGACAGACCGGTCATTAACATACAGAGCGCTCCGCACAGCGGACGCCGTGCTTTTATCAACCCGCCCGATGGTGCTTTTCTATTGAGAGGAGTGTTTCCTGTCTGTCAGTGACTGTTCCTGCAGGGAGGCTGACTCTCTCTGGATTTTACCCCAGGTCTTCTGCATGAAAAAGGTTAATCCCTTGTCAGGACCAGTCCCCGTTGCCAGATGTGGAGGATTTGTTTAAAAGAACTCGCTTACGCACACACACACACACACACACACACACACACACACACACACGCACACTCGCACACACACTCACACACACACACACACACACACACGTTTGACATGCGCCTGGTCCTGTCAGTGCTGAGTTAAAGGGAAGTGTCAGACAGCGGGGGAGGATGGGCCAGGCTTAACGCGCAGCGACACTCATGGCAGTCGCATTTTAGGAAACGCTCAGCCCGTTACTGAGATTAGCTCCGTCGTCTCGCTCGAGGCGTTGCTTCCTGAAGCGTTCGTGCCTGCGGTCCCTGCGGACGGTTCCTGGTGAATACACCCAATCCATCAGTCAGTGCTCTTCATTTATTAGCGCTGACTGCCGCCGACTCGCAGAAGGCATTTCCCTCTCCCCGGCTTCCAATGCAGTCACACTTCACTCGTGAAGGGCCTTCTCTGGATCACGAGGCTGCAGAGGTATGTGAAGTCATGTGTCTCTACCCTCTCTGTGCCCTGCGTGTTGCCATCCATCACTTTTGCGCTCGCCGTTAAGTGTCGAGTTTGTGCGTGTCTGATGCTTGTGGCACAACTTGTTGAGCCAACACGGAATCATAGAGTGAGTTTTGCATTCTGCTTGGTGTCTGTTGGCATTTTAGCTTTTTTATCCATAAGAGAAAAAAAGCAACAATATCAGCCGTTTAGTTGAAATTAGATTTTTGAAAAATCTGATTGTGTTGAAATCATACTGCCATTCTTCAGTTCGACTGCAATATTTCGTGAAGCATTTCATAGCTTTGAATGTCCATAGACATCTACTGTACTGCATGTGTCTGTGAACAAGGACGAGGATAACTAGCATTTTTAATTGACTGGTGAGAGCCCTCGGCAAGGTGGGAGAAACAGATCTTTTGTTTCTCCTTTCTGTGTTCAAAAAGCCTTTGTTTCAGCCGGCCTGCTTCTAACGGGGTTTTTCCGTGCGGCGTCTGCGAAGCTCTCTGGAGTAGCGCATCACCTCAGGCCACTGTCTGCCTTCTCCTCAGAACTCCCCTCTAAAATTGAGAGAAAGTTATCGGGGAAAAAGAACCACACATGAGCCCCGCAGTCCTAATGAACTGTTAGTGTTTTAGAGGGAGACAGGGGGATTGTGCGTGTGTATGTGTGTGTGTGCATGTGTGTGTGTGTGTGTGTGTGTGTCTGTGTGTGTGTGGTGTGTGCATGTTTGTGCGCGCGTCTGTGTGTGCACGGTGTGTGTGTGTGTGCGTGGGCTTCGGTTGGATTGGAAAGGAGGAGGCACTGTTGTAAAGACCCCGCACATTGACAGATGTGGCCCCACATTTGTCTCCTGTGGCTTTGGCGGTCAGCTAAAATGAATGAACTGTGAGGTTGAAATCATTACATGAAACGATCTCCTGTCTCATGTGTCTGTGCTCCACTGATACTGCATGATGCTCAATAATAGGGTCTCTTACAGTGACCCGTAACAATGGCACAGACATTTGCGCTCCAAGAGAAAGGTGATTTGGATGTTGTACACTGCCGCTGTCCCTATGGAATTGAATGAGTTAGGGGGGATATTCAAGGTGACCTTGAATCTTTTGGCTGCAGTGATTGTATTGTAGTCAACTGCGAATACATGCTTTAAGCATATGTGCATGTTTACCGAAACTCATTCTTGTGATGATGATATATCTATTGTAATTGGATGAGCGTGTTTACAGTCAGTGGGTCCTTGAAAAAAATATATGGGGAGCGTATGTAAATGAAGACACTAAAGCTGTCCATTTGATCGACTTCTTTAAACTCGTCTGTCAGCTGGAGCTGAGCTCCGGCCCCTCACAATCAATATTCATCAATCGACACAGCACTCAAATCAGTACAGACATCAATCTCCCTATGGATTCCACTACTTTTGCTGGCTCCTCTGCACTAATTCTGAAAATGTCCCTGCCCCACTGCAGCACTCAGCATTACTGCTGTTGCTGCTGCTGGTACTTATGATAATGGTAATACCACTAAAAGGACTGCCGCTAATCTCCCTCATCATCACATATTCCGAGTCTTTGTTCTGAACAGCCATGCTAAAATAGCCCTCCCTGCCGGTTCACGGGCTTTTATTTGCGACGCAGTGTCCCAGAAATATCCCGGTAATGACTGGGAACGCTGTAATATGCGCATCTCCGCTTGGCTCTGCAGCTGTGTCGTCAGCGAAGCGTATATCTGGGGTGAGTCGCTCTGTGGCAAGAGGAGAAGCGCTGTTAGGATACAAACCCGCTGAGAATGTGCTCCAGACACAGAGGCATGTGCACGAGGCTCGTACTGCCTCATCGCTGAAGAATTTTAGGTGCGAGGTGCTTTTGGGGGGGGTGGGATGAGGGACATGGGGACAGGCGGATGGGGTGCGCTTGCCCCAGAAATGCGGCCGGGCTCCGCTGGCTCTGAGAGGCAAGGTGTAAAAATAGTGAACGTGTTTCTGGGACGAGATGTTTTGCGTGTCGGGAAGAGAGGAGCTCAGTGGCTGCTCGTCGCTCTAGACCCTCACTGCTTTTCCCATGAGTCCCCTGCAAATCAGGGTCCTTGATTCTACAAAGGAGGCAAGAACAAAAAAAAAACACCTTGCCCATTGATCATGATCTGCTTTTATTTATTTCGAAGTTTGGACTCTTGTCTTCTGGGAAACAGTTGGAAATCTGTTTCATCCTGAAGGGTAGTTCTGCATGAATGCCTGCACAAACCAAGGGTAGTAAAACGGGGCAAGACCTTGCCTTTTGTTCTGAAATCTGGATTTGCCGCAGTCCGGTGGGTGAACCCACTAGTGAACTAAATGCGCATCTCCCAAGCAGAGCGCAATCTCTGTGTGGAGCAGGGAGTGAAGGTCAGGGTCAAGCCGTTGTCCTTGAATGAAGAATCAAAGAATAGATGTCAAGATGGCGGTAGCCCTGGGGCAAATGCACCGCATGTGTCGGCTCTTATCAGCAGTAACATTAGAATCAACGCGTCCCAGCTGAGCTACTGCATAATAACCCATTTCCTCAAAGGGGAGCAGGTACCTTGTGTCACTACGCCTTTTCTCGTCACTGTTTCCCCACCCCATGCTGAGAGCTTCGCCATGGACAAATTGCTGTCCTGCATTATTTATTTCTAATTCTCTCTGTCACTTCCTACAGAGAAGTGTTTTTTACCTCACAATCCCTTTTAACCTTACAGGAACATTTAACAAAAACATGTCGTACAATACTGTTTGTTTTTTTGTACTGTGCACTGACATACAGTGTTAAGGTTCCTTCAAGAATGTCAGTGTTTTTTAATAATATAGAAATTTTACTAATGCTATTAAAATGATCCTGTTGAGCCCTACTGCAATGGTTACACATACCAAATTGAATCTTTCCCTCAGGGTAACCAATTTATCTTAGTCTTCCTTCTGAAAACACAAAGAAATATTTTTTTTTTCTTAAGTTGAGGAAAAAAAACAATGTCGCGTTTAACCTATTCTCCCGTCAAAAGCTAATGCATAATTAAGGACAATTGCGCCGAATGCTTCATTGGTGAACAAAATGGATCAGTGTTCATGTATTTAACCTGCTTAGTCAACGATGGAATTGGATTGGGCATGGAAAATTCTCGTCGAGTGAACGATTCCTCATTCCTCTCGAATGAGTCGGCTCGGTCTGCTCGTTGCCTCCTCGCACTTCCGAGGAATTCGAAAACTAGTCCCTGCATCTTGGCATCTGCCAGCTCCCCGCTCCGCCGTGCAAATGGAAAGCTGGTCTCCTGACGAGGCGTGCGCCAGTGCCAGTGTTCACACTGTGATTATGTAATAATCCCTGTTCTTCTCCTCCTGTCACCGTTTGGACGGCGGAGAGAGGGAGAGGGAGCGAAAGCAGTTGGCTGAGGAACGCGTGATATCTGCGATCTGAGATTTTGTGTTGTTTATTTCAAAGCTAAAAGCGGGGCTTAGTGCGTGTGGATGTTCTGTGTCACCCGTCAGGGTGCGCTGAATGGAAACTGTGTGGAAAAGAGACCCAGTGGCAGCACCCTGGCACTGTAAAGTCTTACTGGCCGTAGGGCGCGGCGATATGGCACTTTGATCACCTGTGACTCCTCACTCCCCACCTTGGTGACCACCGCCTCTTATCAAACACATGAGATAAGCAGTGGTAAGAACCCTCCAACAAGAGCAGGGGGACTCACTATCAGTTTTGTAACACCTGCTGCTAGTGATGCAGGACCACGCAGCGACAGACGTGTGACTCTGTGATTGTGCGGCGAAAGAACTAACGACTACATGTCACCCAGTATTGACCAAGTGCTGTGCAGTGCGCGCACACACACACACACACACACACACACACACACACACACGCGCACACGCACATGCTCTGTGGCATGCAGCCCACATGAGAATGGCCATTTTCAGATTGGCATCACGGAGCAGGGAGATCATGTGAGCAATGCAGCTGGGAATTATAGTGCCGTTTTCATTTCAATAGGCCCATTCGGTCCAAAGCCCAAAACAACTGTCTGTATTCTGTAGTTATCTGGCTAAATGGGATGCAGCCTCTGTGCTGTGATTCTGTCTAAATATCGGGTGATGCGTTTTGCATTATTATGAATGCATCACAAAAGTATCACTTTAGTTTGTTTATCAGTTTATCCTGGGAAATGTCTGTAAAAGGCAGTCTTGGGAATCTGGCCTTAATCACATAGATAAGGACTCGGATTCAGATAAACGGTCACCTTCAAGGAGATTGCTTTCAGTAAACAACAGAGAGGCTGGAAAGAGAGAACAGTGGTATAATGACTACAGACAGCATTGTGAGTGTGTGTGTGTGTGTCGTGTGTGTGTATATGCATTTGCATGTGTATATATTTATGCATGTGCCCTTATGGGAGCATGCTTGCATCCTGATATATATTGGTGTGGGTGTGTGTGCGTGCATGCATATGTGCATATTTGTGTGCGTGCGGGTGTGTGTGTCTGTATGTGTGGTGACAGAGACAATTTTGTGCGCATGGCTCTTGTTTGTGAGTTCAGCACAGTCCCAGGTTTAATAGATTTGGCTAGTGTGCTGTAGGGAGAGGAGCTGACTGTAACTCTTGAAGGAACAGACCATCCCGCTCTCTTAAGGGCTTTGTGTGCCATCGTTCAGTGGCTGCCTCTGCTCTCCGATAAACAAGCTGTAAATTCTCCCGGTGCTGCCTAATGCATCTGCGTCTCGCTGAGGTCTTTGCCCTCTGCTGCTTTGCCGGTGAGGGATTTCTTTAAGGCCTTTGCTTATTTATTTATTTGTTTATTTTTTGCACAAACACAGCCCTTAGCCATCTGGGTTGGCCGTCCTGATTACCAAATCAATCCTCCGGTAGAAATCTCGAAGAAGGAGGAAATAGGTAATCACAGACACTTTTGTTTATGCGGCGCGCCCATCCTGTGTGACAGCATTCATTTGTTCAGGATGTCATTGATTATGAGCCCTGATGTGTCATAGGCAGTGATGAAAGTGGTGAAACAGTGATGAAAATGCCTCTTGTAAGAACAACGTTTGAGATAACATCTGGGCTCGCTGGTGGAATGGTGGGGTTTCTGAGGTGCGACTCACTGATGTGGCGGAACAATAAGGCCTTGATTGCATGTCTTTTTGAAGGAAAATGGCAATAACAAACTGCATTCAGTGCTAATGTGTGTTTGTTCACATGCGCAGGCAGACTGGAGCAAAGGAGTTCCCTGTGTTCTCCAGAAAACAAACACAAACTCTCAAAATGTTGCACGTGTAATTGCTTTTGCCTGATTTGTGACTCATATGTTGTTTTTGATTTAGCACTGGTGTTCTGGGTAGGGTGCTCACTGAGATTTGTAAATGCAATATATCCACAAACTCTATGTAGAGCCAGGCAAGCAAGAGACAACAACTTCACATCGTTGCTACAACACTCCTATTGTACACTAAACAAGCCATTGTACTGCACTTGAGTAACATTAAAAAAGACAGAATGGATGTCAAATTTATGAAAAAAATCTATCTAGCAGTCAGCAGAAACTCTCACAATATGATGTAGAAAAAGGAACAATGCAGATGTTGGCAGTGCCTGTTGCCATATATAGTGAGAGACAGCCTCGGTATAAATGATTAAGAGGACTTGCTGTGGGTCAGGTCTCTGACTGCACTCCCGTTCGGTGCATGTTCTTTTGGCCCTTGCTCAAATCCTAAGAGTGTTCTGTAGGGGTTAACAGAGGAAGGGTCACTATGGCTCTTGAGCTCTTGGCTCTCCATGGGCTAACCTGTGGGTCAGGGTAGAAATGTGCAGTTACAATGAGTAATGAACAGTGTCTATAACAATGGGCGCAAAAGGTGAAAAATATGGTACGAGAATCTTTGCTCTACCCAGAGTGTCGTAGTGTCTACTTCAAACTGAACAGTGACTCAGGGTTAGTCCAGGGTCCCACTGAATAACTGAACACATATTCATTTCATGGCTAGCCTATGAATTTCCATGAGCCAAATATTCTCATTAATGACGGACTCCTTTATGCTTTCTTACAGATTCCTTCAATTTACAGTGGATCAGTCCACCACAGCTAGATACATTGGTGGCTAGTCAGCTGCTCCTACGGTTTTCAACAGGGCAATTACATCCATATATAGATATTTATTTCATACATGCACACTGAAATTGATTTTTATGCGTTTGGTATACATGGAAACTAATAGAAAATAGAGCTGAAATTGAGAAAATAGTGTTCTTTTTGCAGCACTTAGGTCAGTTTCAGTTCTAGCATATCCGTCTATCCATTGTGTTGAGTGTGATATTCCTTATATGCTACTGTTGGCAAGCAATGGTTTTTGATGAGGTGAAGAACTTACTTACCTCAGCTGGGAACTCAACCCTGTTGTCCTACTCCACAATACAGTGACACCACTAAAACACTAGGTCTCCTAGAAAGGCTGGAATCTGCTATTAAACTCCTCCTTGTGATTGCCACACTGCCCTTCCTATGATTCATACCATCCATCACATGAAGCCTGAAAGCATTCTTCTTCTCCTGTGTGGAGTTATTGGTGGGTCACAAAGCAAAATGCGAGGTGAATACTGCTATCACTTCATGCTGGAAGAATAACCCCCAGCTTTGTCAGGTACAGCTCCACACACAAATGTAGGAGAAACAGGCGACTATTGTTTTATTTCTTGAAACCCAAAACTTGCCTTTGCTTCAGTGCTATTTCTTGAGAAAACCAACTTTTTATTCTTTCAATAATAATCAGCTTTAGAAAACAGAAAATTGATTGCAAGCATCAGAAACAACTATTCTGTCCGCTATGCATCTGTCATCTATTGTTCTTGACAAAACAAATACATACGTAAGTGGTAAGATGCACAGGGCCCACTAGACCACTGCAGTGACAGAATAATGGTGAGGTGCAAAGTAGTTTTGGAAGAAAAGCAAATGAAACACAGTGTGTGTTCTGATTGTCACCTAGCAGGCAGCATAGTGAGGTACGTGCATACAGTAGCAGGTATAACTGACGAAAGCTACTGGAAATGCGACTGTATTAGTCCCTGGGGTTTTTTTCCCCTCAAAAAAGCCTCCTGTTATTTCACTACTTTAGTGAGAAAGGCTCTTGTCCTGAGTCTTAGAGACTTTCATTCAGACAGCTCAGGGCAGCCTTTCTCTTACCTCCCAGGTGTCCTAGTTAGTTCTGACCCAGTCTGGGTAGCCTCTTCTCCGGATGATGTATTATAATGAGATATTCTGGTCCGGGACTCCCGGCACTTTGCACTGCTGTGCTCCATCTTTACCGCATCTCCATCTGCGAGAGGCCTTTTGCTGTCATGTCAGACAAAAAGCAGAACTGGGTTACTTTGACTGGTGAGTTCGAAGATACAATTAACGCCCGTGGCTCCGGCTCCCCTGGGTTCTTACTGAGCATGCTCCTGCTCGCCTCCTGACGAAAGATGTCCTAAACGCACTCTGTCTGCACATTAGCACTCTTCGAGGAGGGGGAAGAAGGGGGGAGGTTGGCCAGTTCAGAGTTCAGTCTTAGTTGTACACACTGTGTTCCTACACTAAAAGTGTCCAGAGCAGGGGCATGAAAGCTTTTGCCAATCCCCACAGCCCATCTCTCCAGGTCAAGGTGGGGTGGTGGGGTGTGCTGTCTCCTCTCCGTCAGGCCGTGGACAGCTGCTGCTGCTCCCCCTGCCTCCCTGCGGAGGGCCATTCGGTTACACTGCACCATCGGTTATATATTCAGCAGGCAGGGATGTGGGGAGCATGGGGGGGACTCTTCGCTCTGCATGCAGATTTCACTTCCTCTCTCCCCCGGCTGCCACATTTGCTATTCAGCACAGCTGAAAATTGAAACAATCGGTCAGTCCACAAAGGCCTTGCGCAAATATTTATCCTGCTTCGATTTACCGGCGATCAGAGAGTCCTTCGGGTAAGCGGAGCTCCTTGAGCGAGAGCAGGTGGCCTCCGCTGATTAAAGACCCGGGTCGCCGGGGTCTCTCGCATTAGTTTGTCTCTGTTGGGAAGCTGTTGAGTCGTAGGGGACGGCGAAAGTCTAAACCGAGGCTTACTACCGTCTCCCTGTGCAGGATGGTGAGCAGGGAAGAGCACGCGGGAATGACCATGAAATAGCCATACATGAATATTTGGTCAATTGGTAAACACATCACATCACTCTGGCAGGCAGGAAGATGGTACTGCAGAGATATTCAGCTGATTGGGAGCTGGGAAGGTTCCCATCTTCTGGACGAGTCTCGGCGGAGAAGCACACCGGACTGTAATGGATATATTCTGCAGCTTAATGAAGGTCAGGTCTTTCTGTGTCCTCTGTCTGCTGTCAATGATGACTAGAGTCCACGGCTTTATTATTACCTGCCTGGCCTGAACAAGGAAAAATGACTATGAGCTCCATGTTCTTGTTTTAGCAGTTGCACTAGGGCTTAGAACACATTGTTCTGTGAAAGCAGCGTGTTTCCCACGTCTGATTAGTTCTGTGTCAGAAATATACGGCAGTGTTATGATGCTGAGAACCAGCCGCGGCAGATGCGTGCACACGGAGTGTCAGTCATTTTTAAGCCGGCTGCATAATGATTCCGAATGGGAGGCGCAGTGCCTTTAGGTTGAGTGGCAACTGCTCCTTGGAGGATGAAACGATAATAACCGTTTGCGGTAATAACAAGCTCATATGCCACCTCTGCTCCCTGCAAGTCGGAGCAGGAGCAGTCGGGGGTGCGTGGGCCCGACACTTGTTCCAGGGAGTACCGCGTCATTTGCCGTGAAAAAGTTTGGCCCTCGAGATATGAGGTTACAGCACGCTGTACCGATCTACAACGGCGTTCATTCTCCACAAGCCACATTTGGGAGGCAAAGGTTAGGCCCGCTCCTGTCCAATCTTGCTTTCTTGTTTCAGACGGTCTTTGTTCTCCTCTAGACGGTGACTGGCAGTCGCACCTCGGGCCAGGCCCCTGGACCCTGCCTTTACGCAAACACGCCTTTCAGTGGGAAAACCAATATATCGAGCTGACTGCTCTCGCTCGCGCACGGTCAACAGTGTAAATAGAATTTTAAAAATATTGTAGATATTGGCAAAAACAAGCCGCGTGAACCCACAAAGACACAAATAAATAAATAAATAAATAAATAAGTAAATAAATAGCTGACATATAACAGCATCCTCGGCAGATATGTATTATTTATGCCTGCTGGGTGAAAGCCTGCCTATTTGTCCTTAATGTAATGTATGATTGTGGGGAATAAAACATTGAATATGTTTACGCTGAATGCGGGTTGTCTTTTATTAAATCCCGTGTTTCTCTGAGGCCACCTCAGCCTCCACAGGAAATTAATCTGACAGCAGAGATCCGTCTGTATTTTTCACTTAAATAAATTCCCCACTCTTTACAGCTTTGCTGCTGTATTGTATCTGATCGGTGCTTTGATTTGTTGTATTATTATTCTTCTCTGTGTCTGGTACTTTTGCTGTGTGGTTAATGTGGCAATAACCCTGGTGTAATGCGGATGCGCTGTGTAGTGTGTTCTGTGTCGCCTGTACAAACAGATTCTGGATTTTTAGCCCTTTGACTTGTCTCTCGGGTGAAAGTGGCAGTGAAAGTGTAGTAACCTGGAACATTTTGAAAATATTTTGATGAAATTTGCTTCTTTTTTGCATCAGATGGCATCGATTTGCTTTTTCCCTAGAAATGTCACCCTTACCCGCAAAAATTATTTTAACTTCAGTATGAAGCATACCTCAAATATGGAAACCTTTCAGCTAAAGAGGCAGCAGTGCACACAGCCCCAGCAAAACCAAGGCTGTGTAAGAAGACAGGGCCTGTCTGCTATGCCTCCACAGTGACAGATGCCATTCTCCAGTCTGGTTGCTCTCTCTCAGCTCCATGGCGTGTGGCGTGCGGGTGAAGTTGCCACCCCGCTCCACAGAAGGCTTCCGTGGCACTCCTCGGGCTTTCCTGTGGCTGGCTCCGCCATCTGCCACTGGTTGAATTCTCGTGCTGCTCAGAAACGCTGTGATCGTCTTTGCTGAAGGCTGGCTGCTGGATGGTAGCAGGCACCACTTTCTGCCTGGAGGAGGCGCCTGCCCCCAGTCGCACCTCGGCCCCAGTCCTAGCACTCGCTGGTGAGGAGAGATGGTGGCAGGAGTCTGGGCTATCCTCCTTTCTTCTGCCTTTCTGCCTTTTTTTTAAATCCAATCAGGCCTAAAAACGGTGTTGAGGAGCCTTGAAGGCTGACGGGTGAACAAGTCAAAGCGTACGGGCTCGTTGGAGCAGAATGACAGCCCCTGGGAAATTCCTCAGAAGGGCAGGCCTGGGTCTGGACACGGGATTGGAGTAATAACAAGAGTCGTCCTGTGGGGGAATTTGAAATGCTGCGATGAGACGGGGGTTCGTTTTGAGGAACCAAAGTGTGTGCACGCGTGCTGACACAAAGCAAATTGCATTCCCGTCGCTGACAGACTTTTCTTGAAGATCTCTCATAATCTCTCATCTGATATTGCCTCTCAGTTTCCTTCAATGCAGTGCGCCTCACTGACATACCTACAGGCCTTCTCCATTTCCCTTTCATCTTATCTGCCAGATTTCCTGTAGGGTTTCTACGTTCCTGATTTTTTTTTCTGTGCGTGTATGTATATATATATAAGGAACACACAAACACACACACACACGTATATATATATATATATATATATATATATATATATATATATATATATACATATACACACGTGTGTGTGTGTTTGTGTGTTCCTTTGTGTGTTGTTGTGAATGTTACTTTTTAAAAATGTATCAAGCTACAAACCACATAATCCATTAGGCATAGGTTCGTTGCCAATATCCCCGTGGTGCCTGACGTTTCTGTGTGTGTGTCTCTCTTGCTCATGGCTTAGTGGTCATGGGAGTGTGATTGCTTAAATTGGGTGCAGCAAGGAAATGGTGGGTTGTTAGGTTGTGCAATCAACATTATCTGAGTGACAACACCCACATCAGTTGCTTTACGAAGTGCTAATGCAGACCTGTTCTGAACAAGGCGTTTTCTCTCATTGTTTCCACATCTAATCACAATTTATCTTCAGCCTCTGCATGATAGCCAAATACGGTTTATCTCGTTTTAATTCATGTATGATCTCATGTTTTGTAAATTGTTTCTTGAAGCAATTTACCAGAACAAGCCTTGCTCTCTCTCTTGCTGTTTCTCAGCCTCTCGCTTTTCTCTAAGAATCTCTCTTTCTCTTCCTCTCTTGCTCTTTCTCTCGCTCTTCCTCTCGCTCTCGTTCTTGGTCTTTTTTATTATTCTTTTTTTTAAATCTCTGAATCATTGCATTCATGCATCTGTGTTTGCGTGATTTTTTTCCTTAGGGTGTAGCACACTGTAGGTAAAAGTGCATGAAATCATTTATTTACATTCTGTATACCCTTCTCGTCAGCACCACCTATAATTACTCAGCTCAAAAGTAGATTTTTTTCCCTGTGTCAAAATTTATAAACAGATTCATGTCAATTTAAAGCAGCAAAATTAAATCAGAAATAATGCATATTTAGAACATTGTGCATTATGCAAATGTTACACTGAATGCTAACAGTGATTTTATTCATTAAAAATATTCCTTTTTGCACCCCATCTGCAGTTAATGTTGCATAGTTACATCTAAGGTTTGTTTTGAGATAATAACTGACTACCACGCCATCAGAAACAACTGGCTGGAAAATAATGCACAATTTTAATCAAGCTTTCTGCTGGTGCCACCAGCAGAACATTTGGCTTTAGAACTCTGGAGCACACCCTCACTGTGAGGTGTCAGGGTTCTGGACCTGTGATTCAAGACCGTCACTGTTAGGGGTCTTCTACATACACAGAGTTTTGGAGCTGTACTTCAAGTCCCTCAAAGTGAGGAAAAAAACCCTGCAATTGCAGAAACGCAGATTTCCAGCCATGTCGTTCCTGTTGAGTTCAGGCAGTCTGACATCCAGGAAGACACACTGTGACAAGTCAGGGCCCATCACTGCAGAGTGAAGTGACAGGAGCTGGCACCTGTGGAATAAATCAGAAAGTTCAGAAATAAGTTGTTTTCTTTAATTCCTTAACACATGGATGAACATCACATCAGTTACTGAATTCTGAATTCTTGTTATAAAGTCTACTGATTTCACTTTTATGATGTTCTTTACCGATAACTGCCATCTTAATTTCATTACTTAATTTTCTTCAGTTATCATTAGATTGTAAGCAGCATCAATAAACAAAAAAAACACTTTTTTTTTTTTTTAAATCAGATCCAGCTCCATCCCTTGATTATTACAGACATTGATGAAAAGCACCAGCTCATTTTATAGAACGGGGTGCTCATTCCATATCAGTTACCCCGAGGAACATTCCTCTGCTTGGCATTTTGTAGAAATAGGTTAATAGCTGAACGGAGCAGCTCTCGTGTCAGAAATCGAAAAAGTGGGATGGAGGCATGACTTTTTCTCAGGCAATCGCTCACAGTGGGGCTGGGCATCCAAATACATCACTTGGATGGCTCTGGATAGCCCCCGGGACCCGGTCCACTTTCCCCTCATGTCCCTGCTGTCACATTTCACAGAACTCGGAGACGAGACTCTGCCTAACCTGAATGACCCACCTGTCAGCAGGAATTAAAGAATGAATAAATGAAAAAATAATTGTGTTTTCTGTGTGTGGACAGCATGAGATTTCCTGAGGACACATCTTGTGTGTCTTCTTGAGGAATGACGTAGAGTATCCCTGTATACCAGTAACACACCAGCACAGTGTTGTGCTGGGCTTTTAACACAAAGTTTTACAGTAATACAGGGACATCCAAAAGTGTTTTTATAGTTTTATTTATGTGCACAGAGTGAGAAGGTGAGTCACGTCTTTTCCGTGTAGCCTCTGCAAGGTGCTGCACGCGTTGAAAACTGCAGTGTGACATTCAAGTGGTGTGGAAATGAGGCAGCTCAAATCAGGCTCTCCTGAGCTGCGGGGGACTGACATCTCACTTCCCATCCCGAATGCCTTGGAGATGGTTCTGACAAGGTAATTTCTGGTGATGAATAGAGATGACCCTATAGGTGTTCCCTGGGTGTACACCAGTGCGTTCCTCTTCAGAGCCCGATCACAGCATTCACTGCCCCTGTATGCTGAACTGACATTGGATTGATGACCATTATTAGTATGTAAAAGGAGAATGAGCAAACACAAGAAAATGTCAACTGAGGAACTGACACCAATGGGTTTCTGACAGGGAAGTGGAGGTGAAAGTATACCTTTGCAAATGAGGGACAGTAATAGCCTTTGGGGGCAAGGGAGTGGAGTGATGGGACAGGGTGAACAAAATGAAAGGCTACCTTGTTGTTTGGTTTCTTCTTTTACCTTCTCAAACCCCCCCGCCCCACCGCATAGAAAGCCACCACCCCCATTGGGCAAATGAAAACATCTCACTTAAGTTTGGGAGTTACCGGGGTGAGGCAGCCCTGTCTGATTGATAGATAGTCCGACAGAGTCTGCATTATGACTAATCCCGGCTTCACACGTGATAATATCTGAAAATGAATTAGAGGAAATCGGTGCTGGGAAAAGAGGGGGAGGCTTGGATGAGCAGACCTCTCCAGAGCCAGAGGTTCTGGGTGCCCAGGCGTGTTCTCTGGCTACCTTTTAACAGCCCCATTTTTTAACCACTTCCTGTGAGGAAGACGGGCTTCCTCCAAATAACCATTTGTCTTGCAACTTCCCAGAAAGGCATGCTGAAAGAGAAATAAAAAATTAGAATGTGGATAGCAGGAAACATCATTTGCGCAATTACAGAAGTACACATTTGCTGCCATGCCTGTACAATTCATTCCTGTTCGATCGTCCTGCAATTATGGACCATATGGCACTATAGACAGCGTGCAGAGCACAGAGTGGTGTTTATTCTTATTATTCTGGTGATGGTGGTAGTTGTCACAGTAGTAGCCATGGTAACAATTTGAGTTCAACTAATTAGCTACAAATGACATGTACTGAGGTGCTGAAAATGCTTGGAGAAAGAGAGAGAAAAGAGAGAGCAAGAGAGACAGAGAGAGAGGGACAGAGAGGAAGTGAAAGAAAGAGGACTAGAAAAAGAGCAAGAGTAAGAACAGAACGTTAATTTTGGGAACATGTATGTAACTGCCACTGTAGGAATGTGTGGCAATCCGGAGCTGTGAAAACCAGGTCGACCCAAGGGGGAGAGCGGGTGGCACAGCGGGGGTGGTGAGGCTCGGAAGGTGGGGGGTGGCAGAGACATCTTTCCTCAGCACACATATCTCTGCGCACAGAAGTCTCTCTAAACATTCTCACTGTTGTCTTGTTGCTGAACGCTTGAAAATAAGCTCAAAGGATCATGAGAAATATTTTCACTGGCTTTGCAAATCCCTCTGACAACTGTGCCGAAGCTAATACTCTTGGAATTGCTCAATAAGTTGTACTGTAACACAGCATTTATATAACGCCAAGTTGTGCATGTGTATGTGTGTGCACCTGTGTGTGTGTTTTTGAAGTTATGGGCCATTTTATTAGACTTTTTTTTTTTTAGAAAAATATGAAACAAGAAAGACACGCCAACTGCACTAGCAGCATCACTGTAGAAATGATGGATTTCACTGTTGCTTAATTTGAGATTTAAGATGGTAGTATGTAAATGCAGAGATTGCCCCCGTGCATGTGTTTGCACGCAGGTACGCCTACATGCTGTCATTTTCAATACATTTCCTAATGCAACACTCTTCTAGGATTGCTTCAAACTGCCAATGCACTTTGATGAATATGTCACTTGGCTGTAGAGATTTCTTACCTAATGATGTTGTGGCATACAGGTTCCTTGTAGATCTTGGGTTAATGTGACTGAAGCATCTGTGCTACAGCTTGACCACCCAGATAGCAAAGTAAGCCATGCGCCGCTGTAGAGAATCTTACCTTTTTCAAAGGAAAAGCATCCTCTTTGTGTCCTGTGCCATCTCTAGTGAGAAAACCCCAGTGGGACACACTGACAGACTTCATGGTGACCTGCTCCAATGTATAGCAAGGCATTGCACCAACCAGGCATGCACAGACAACTGTGCTGCAGCTATAGTGTCTGTGGCAGCTGGTGAGTAGGCAGTGAGGAGGGCTACATGTGCTTCAGGGTTTACTCCATAGCTCCTTGCATATGGAGAAGGCAGCATGGCAGATGGTTTAACTCTTGAATATTGATGCTAGGGCTGGTTCTGGAGAGAGTGAGTCCTTGGGAGCAGATCAGCTTTCTGCTTTATTTTTTTTTCCCTTTATCTCTCCTGCTGCCCTCCCTCTCTCTTCTCCTCTCCAGTATTCCCCTTATAAATTATGAATAATTAAGAAAAAAGAGGACATAGATGCTGTCATGTGTATTGCCTTGAGGGTTGGATTGAAAATGGGCGAAAGCTACATTGGCAGTGATCTGAAAACAAAATCATATCAATAACTCAATACAAGGGGAAACAGGAATTGGCGGTGGGGGGTGGGGTGGCATATTCCAGTTTTTGAAAAGGACACACTTGTGGACTGGCATTACTGATTCTGCCATTCTGACTGAGCTTACAGTGCCAATGTCTTTATACTCAAAGGATGGAGGTCTCATCTCGACACCTTCACAGGATAGTGCAAAGAGTAAAGCTGAATGTTTACATGTTTGGACACAAAAACCAGCACTTATGTTGATAACATCACAACACATATTACCCTCAGATAAGCTCTGTGATCCGTCCGCACTGATACATTCAGATCTGCTGCATATGCGGCCAGCCTGGCTTATTGACACAGGCCTTGCCTGTTGACATTATTTCAGTATGGGTTAAGGATCTGTTTGGGAACCGTGGCTGAGACTTGTTTTCAAGACCCTGCCCTTTGTCAAGTGGGCAGTTTCCCCTGGCTTCTCTGAAGCAGTGACCCGGGAGACGGAGATGATCAATCACTTCTGCCATTTTTAAAGTGCAATAATTGCCCACCTGGGTGTCATCAGACCCCTAATTGGACTAAGACACCTTCAGGGGTGCATTTTATTAGCCCAGCATGATGTTGCAGAGAGTGGCTCAGCACAGGACACTAACAGAGGAGCAATTATACCTGCAATTAAAAGTAACGTTATGAGAAGGTTTGCTGTGAAGCTCCCTGTGGGTTCTTTTATGCAGAGGCCTTCCATGACTCCTGCCAATGCCTTCCTATGTATGCACTATCACTCAGATTCATATGATGTTCAGGCTGCAAAGCTATTCCTTCCAAATGCAGTGATTTCCCATTGCACCCAAAGATCATTTTAAAGCTAGTTTGTGTCTTTATACCCTGTTTGCTAACCTCATGCTCAAAGGCAGCTGTGACATAAAGCCTTCCAAGTACAGGTATGAAACCAGAATAGAGATGGAAAACGTTCACTTTTAGCCAAAGGCTGAAGACATGTCAACATTTCACTTGGTAATAAATAGCTTATGTATTTCATTGGAACCACCTGGACATGCTTCGAAGGCTCATATGCAAAATGGGAAAAACTGACTTCTTGTAGTGAGTTATAAATCAAGTGCTCATTTATTACTTGTAGAGATGGGGAATGTCTCCTGCTGGTGAAAAAGGAGGGGAATCAAGATTTCTCCGCTGTGAGGCTGACATCTTATTTTTCAGCATGCAAACGTTACCACTAAAAACTGGAACGCAAGGAACAACATATTCAATTTCAGACATTCAGTGAAGTTACCCTTGCAGCCGGCAGTTGGGGTTGCAGCTTTTATGCCCTCTACTCCTACACACACAGCACCCGGTGCTAGCAGGGGTGCTGGTGTCCAACAATGTCCAACTTCAAAGATGCGGAAAACGGCAAAGCTTGCACACTTCTCCCTGGTCTCAGACAACTCTGAGGCCATGACGAGAGGTCTGGAGCAAAGCTCCCAAGCAGCAAAGCGCTTATGAGTAGATTGCTGAGAAAGCGATCTCAGAAGCGGCTGGCAGCTCCCTATCCCAAGATCTCTCCACTCCTGGGGAAATATCACCAGATCATGTATCTGTTTTCAATTACTTTTTCTTATCGTGTGTTCCTGTCTGGTCTGGCCAGGGGAGCGAAACACCCGCGGAAGACTGTGACGGATGCCTCGGCACCCAGGGAAAATAATTAGTCGCTCTGCGGCACTGTCGTGTAGGTGGAAATTGTGAGATAAGGTTTGTTGCCACGATCAAGCTGTCTGCGTTGACGTTGGGATTGACGCTCTTCCTGTGATCGGGCCTGGTTGGCCGTGCGGCGGACTGGCAGTCTAATCAGGGGGCGGGCATGTACGTCAGGCTGCATCACAGTACAGACTTTGGGATTAACTCCAATCCTTTGATTCAGATAGGCCCCAAGAAACATTCTCATGCTTTTTGGTCACAGGTGAAATGTACTGTACTGTGTGCAAAGGCGAGTCTGGTCTAACTGTGGAAGAAAAAAGAAAAACTGAGCAGGTCACTGCTCCAAACAGTATTAATAAACATGAGCCTTAAAGAGTTGCTGAGATGCCTGTTATGGCAGTGCTACTGTCTGTATGCCTGGGGGAACCAACCTGTCAGTGTGAACCAACATCGATACTCACCCCCATGTTTAGGGAATAAAACTGGTGAACACGGAGACATACAAATCAGCATTGGAAGAAAGTTGTGATCAAATGCAATTATGAGCTCACTATACCGACGGGACCCATCCTCCAGTTGCTCGGAGTTCAAGGAGAATTAATTGTGACATTTAATTATTCTTCACATAATGAAAACCAACAGTAATTATTAAAGGTGACCTATTTTCATGGGCACTTGTAATTACAAACATGTGAGTGAAGAACAGAGTTGTCTGTTGGACCTAGGGGATCCATCTGTGTTTTAAATGAGATGTTTCAGGATAGCTTGCATGTTTCCATCCTTAATATTCTACTGAAAAGGTCTTACGGCTTCATTAATATAAGAACACATAACACACACACACGTGTGTATGTGTGTGTGTGTGTGTGTGAGAGAGAGAGAGATAAAGCTGTTCATAAATTGTTACTAAACCACCTTATATCTGAATACATAACTTTCTTTGAGGAGATATGTAAAACCTGCAAAATTCTTCCAGACATTCAAATTCAGTGTACAGCACTGAAACTCTGAAAATACATGTAAGGAACATAAATTACTTTTGAAAATATTATTATTTGAACACGTTGAACAAGTTGTGCAGCACAGATGTGGTATCTGTCAAAGTGCTGTTCCTAGCTATTTTTTTCCATTTCACGAAGACAATTAGGCTGTTATTTCTCCCTTTTGATGGCTGAAAAAAAACAAAACTGTTCCAAGGTAATAGCAGCAATTATATGAGGTATAAAAACACACAGAGCCTGGCACCATGAAATAGAACATATTGCATTTGGCGACCCGCTGTGTATTCTGACATCAAGGAAAACAGGTATTTTGTTACATCTGATCAATTTGTGGACCATTAATGATAAAACACCCATTCAGTGTTTGAGAACCTGATGACTGGTTGAATTTTTCAGAGAAAGAATGAATAGAATTACAACCAGTAAATGTTTTTATTTTTTGACAACGGAATCCTACAAATAAAAAAGGATGTATTTTTGGCCATAGAAAGGAGATTAACATGTCAGTGAGTAGCATTTCTTTAACTTGTGAAAGAAATGTCTGAGAAACAATGCAAAATGAATGTCTGTTGCCAAGCTATGGGCAGTTTTATTGTAGGTTAGTGTACTACTGGTTAATCTGAAACTGTTTCCCAATAGCACAGTAGTAATTGTGTCAAACTGAATAAAAACAAATAGCTTTTGCACCCCATCTGATTTTAGGAATGGGAATGCTAGCTGGTGGTTGCAAGGAAAACTGGATGAACAAACTGGCTCGCTAGGGTCTAGCGCAATTACACTGTGAAATAATTACCAAATGTCACGTTTAGTGTCAGCTTTGCATGGACACCAATCTGCTTTCAGTGCTGACAAATCATACAGAGATTTTTTTTTCTTCTGCTGTCGAAAAAACAAAGTACTAATAAGCCATTACATTTAATCAATGTGGTGTTCGCTCAGGGCTGTCTTGGAACAGACCAATCAAGCTGTCCAAAGTACATTATTGACTTCAGCATTCAGAATTGCGCAGACACTTTCATTTTAATTTTCTCGATATTTTGTTTTTTTGGGGGGGCTAATTATGTCTCTGATTATTAAAAACTGAGAACTCTAATTTACAAGGCAGCTGGCAGTGATGTGAGGAGCTGGCGGTTCAAGTGACGTGGAATAATGCTGCTGGGTGGGCAGGTGGGTAATAAAGCCATCCAGTAAAATGGGAACTTCTGTCGCCTTCTCCCTAGCGAAGCAAGCTCTTTCACTTAGCATTCTCACATAGTGTAGCATGCTTTTTAACACCATTGTACAGCTATAGTGAATTTCTCACCTTTGAACCATTTGGGAAGATAATGCCTCCATGCATTGATCCAGGATCAGGTAGCAGAACTGTAATCCTAACCCCCAACACTATGGTGCCAAAAAAAAACAAAAAAAACAAACTGAAGACTGGGAAAAGGTCTGCATTTGTCTCAGCGGAGAGGTCCTGTGTGCCACAGTGCCTCTGAAGGTCCCTTTGGAAAAGGAAAAGGGCAGAGCACCAATGTGAGGGTCACCTGCAGTGCCACGTGTCAGGAATATCCAGGATAATGAGACATGCCTGTGCCTGTGCATGTGCCTGTGTGCTGGACAGGAAGGGGAACATTACAGCATTTCTGCCCTTGGTTGGACTGGCCTTGACAGGAGAAGAACATTGATGCTTCAGCTGTGCAAGGTGGGGGTTGGGGGCCAGTGTTTGTGAGCGTGTAACCAATTGTGTGTGTGAGCGTGCGTGCATGTGTGTGGGAGGTGGTGATGCTTTCTCCAGATCAAATCAAAAGTTAGATTGACTCATGCATAGCAATAACGGATGGAGTCAACAGCTAAGAAAAGCCTATTGAAAACAATGAGTCAGAATGTCCCTGGTCATCTTTCAGGTGTCGTCCTTCTAGCATTAGCACAAATTGAATGGATCTCTTCTCTTTTGTTGTTGTCTGTATTATACATAAGGAGGACAAAATGGTTGAAGACCATGCCTCGGACAGAAGTTGCTGTATGGGAGATAATAGATGCAGAGTAGTAAAGAATGACATCGCACTACTGAAAAAATGGCCATATTAATTATCTACTTTAATGATCTATTTGGAACTGGCATGAAATCATTTACAATTTTCCATGAGTCAATCATCAATGTATAGCATGGTGTGGCTCCACTGGTAAGCAACATTGTTAACACAAAGACTGGGAATAATTCTTCAAAATTCTTCAAAGTGTCTGAATGCCTAATTGTTTTGATTCCATGTAAGTGTATTTAGTCTTGGAGTCACATATCAAAGATAGCTATGGAGCACTGCTGCCCCCGCAGCCAACTGCCTCAGTGTTGCCATGGAGATGTGGAACAAAATAAGCCATGACTTTGGCTAACTGAACAGAGGACTATACGTCCACGAGTTTCTATTTGGATGGGTAAGAACACTGCCGAAGCAATTGCAGTGAAGTCGCAGCAGAAGGTATCATTTTAACAACATCTGATACCCGTGGCTATTACCTCAATGAAAAATATACCTTGGGAGGCTTTTTCTGTGCAATACCAACCTCAGCAAACCACAGCTCAATGGCCTGTGCAAATCTGTGGGCTTAGCTGGTATTTGGGACCAAAGCGATTATTTTTCCTCATGGTGATAAAAGCATTTTTCCATTTGGACTACAGAACCTCACTGGAATTCAAAGAGTAAAGCCAGGTCCAACCCATTCAGTTAGGGAATAAGTCCATACTAGTTTTCGTCTGGCATCTCACAGGTGTGAAGGAACCATTTTCAATGGAGAGGGAGGCAGTTGCATTGTCCATGTGTAATACCCGGACAGCTGCAGGAAGCACATTTTAAGACTGATAAAGCTGTAGCCAGTCCCAAACATGAGGGCCAGAACTTCACTGGGATTTCACAAAGAGCGGGATTAGTTGCTGAAAAGTGTGTGATTGAGTTATTTGTAATTATTTCACTCATTTTCAAAAGCCTCAAGAAAACTAACAGTTCTTTTCATCCTGGTTGGGAAATCTATCTCACAGCCATCAAAAATCTGTCAAAAAATCTGCCAAGGAGTCTTTAATGTGTCACGGATAAAGAGGGAGCGAGAATGTAAGCATGGAAAAGGATAAAGGAAGGGGAAAGGAAAGTCAGCGATAGCCTGAAATTAATAGAGAAAAATGACAGTTTTCCACCCTAGTCAAGTGACCTGTGTAATCTGTAAGTGATTTAAGCATCCCTCAGTGAAGATGTGGACCCAGAGTGGTTTTATCCTGGATCAGGCTTTGAAGTTTGTGTGATTTGTAAATAGCCGTCCTGCAGAGACACTTGAAAAGAGTCATCCATGAGCACAGAGGCTACATCCTCCTCTTGAGAAACCAACTCATTGATTACGAGCACTGCTTTCAAGGCCTCGTCCGGGTGTTAGCTATACCTGTCCTTCAGAAAGAAAAATAAATGAGAAAAAAAGACAACAGCTGAGTTGCCTTGTCAGTGGGTTAATACGTCAACATAGAACTGTCCCTCAGTTTGAAATAATTTCTTCTGCGCATGTTGCAGGCCAAATATAGCTGCCAAAACTTCAGAGTCCCTTAATTTTTTGGGTGTCTTACCTAACATGGAAAGTGACACCTGGATTTGGCGTGAGGACAGGATGGCTGCTGGAAATGGATGGCGCCCAGGCGTGTGAAAAGGGGCATTGTTTCCTTGCATCCGTGCTGCTGCCTTGTGCCGATGTCAACACAGGCAACTGGGTAAAAGGCCTCCCCCATAAATCCTCAGTGTCACATGGGCTGATGCCGGCTTGCGTGTGGCGCCTGGTTCCCGATCCCTTCGGGGAAATGCCATTGGGAACAATGGCTAATGGGCGGATGAAAGCGCTTAAGGAGACAAACACACACCACCGGCTTTGCAACAAGGTGTACCTCTCTTATTAGGAGACCGTGTTAGCTTCCGTCTGTCATGCTCAAGAAGGTGGCACTGTTGAACTGATTCCAGCGTTTTAGTATCATTTTCCCCCAAACTTATTTAAATCTCTTTGATCTGTCTAGATTCTGTGTTTCCAGCACACTCCTTTTCCCCAGAAAATTCCCATTCGTTCATATAAGCTGGAGATAGTTCTGTCTGTCGGACCTTTAAATGGATGAAAACACGGGGTTGTGATCTATGGTTATTGACAGGTTACTATTTCATTGATATATGAAGCAAAATGAACTCTCTTAGCATGGATTTCAGGTCAGGCTTTTACTAATGACCCATGAAATCACCTTGAAGAACTGTAAAACACACACACAGACACACAAGCAGAGTATTGTTCATGTTCCATTTGAGGGCTGGACTGAGGCTTACATAAACACAACTCGTCTGAAACACAAGGAAGCATTTTTGGAATGTCCTGGACAAACCAAACCACTCCAGAGCTCAGGACTAGCTTGAACGAAATGTCTTTTCATCCCCCCTCCTCCTCTGTGGACTAATTATTTAGTCAAAGAAATAATGAGTGAAAATCTGAATATTTGGGAGTAAGAAGTTCTAGAGTTGAATATTAACAGGAAAAAAAAAACAGTAAATGTGTGAATAATGTTCCCCTGGGAACAGAAATAGGTGAGGACACTGTTGCCATGACAACATGTTATTGCAGCATATATTAAAGCCACTAATCAGAATCTTTTTTATAGGTTTGATACAATTGAACATGAAGTATGCATTTTGATGTTTTTTGCCCCTTAGCCATCTTTAAAATTACTCACAATGTCAAATAGTTTATTTTGTAATTGTTGACAAAATAATTTAATGAAAACAATATCTTAAGTTATGATACCCTCAGATATGCTCCACTATAATCTGGTAACCTTGTTTTATTGCGTTTGATCTTTTTGGAGAACTTGGGTCATCTGTTTCATTGGCATCTAATGCTGCTTGCACACATGCGCTCATACTGTGTAAACACACGTTTACACATACAAACAGAAAAGACACACTCTATCTGACTTACTCATGCCAGCCCATGCATACTCACACACAAAAACATGCACACAAGTTCATTTTGAATAGCTTCAGCATATTTCCAGTGCTTTACGTGTTTTTTTGCCATAGTAGGCTTCTTTACTGTTGACCGAATGACACAGGTGTTGTGTCCACCCAAAGGAAGGTAGTTGTTTGTCTGTGGGGATTTCAGCTTCCTGCAGTGAGAGGCCTTTTGTTGTTTCAGACAGTTCTTTGTGTGAACTGAGCGGGAAGGCCTCTATAATTATACCTGTTTGAAGTTCCATCGATCAAATGCTCCTACTGCCTACAGGTTGTTCCTTTGCCCTTGAAATCAAATTGGATACGAAGGGGTGAGATATGCCGAGAGAGGGAGAGAACGTTTTATCTTTGATTGTTATTATCTTTACAGCATATTTTGGGTCACGCTTTGAAGCCTTTTGACATCAGGAGGTGATTGATCTATTCTGGACCACGGTACATTTGCAGAGGTGGGGGTGACTGTGTGTGTGTGTGTGTGTACGCACATGTGTAGTATGGTTTTCAGTGGGTCATCTTCTTTTTGTGTTTAGGTCATGTTTTTTCAGATCAAATTTGTCTGTCAACAGTGATACGGAAAAACAGTGCAAAAATTTCAATAAAAGTGGGTGGTTAGTTTGCTTTTAACCCTGATAGCGTTGACTTCTGAAACTCTACTCACCAAGACAAGTCAGACAGTTGATCTTGCCTTCATGCACCATGTGATGGAATCACAGCCACCGAGATTTACTGCAGCTAATTGAGTGATGACATTTTGACTAGGTCTTTCGTGGGCGAGTTTCACAGGGGGGCATTTGTGTCCCCATCTATTTCATTTCCATTTCACATATTATGACTGCTTGTGAAACATAACAAGAGGCTCAACTGCATGTGTCGCTTGTGATGGAGAGGGGAAAAAAAAACATTAACCATCAATTGCCCACATCATCCCAAATCGCTGCCATCGTCTTCTAGATCAGACCAAGTCAAACAAAGAGCCAACAAAAAAGCATGCATTCAGAAGGTTCACAAAGCAGGTGTGCGCTCTGGTCATCGACTCTGCTTAAACCCTGATCTCCCTCACAAAACATCCACCCCCTCTCCAAAGCCATACAGATGAGGAGCGCCATGTTGGAAGGTGGAAAATCAGCCCGCATTTCATCGAGAAAGAGCAGCAGCGATGGTGACGGCTGGGCATAGATGTGGTGCGCAGGCATTTGGGTAATGCTCCAGGTCTGCTAAACGACTTATGTGGTTGAAGAATCTGACCGCGCCAGGGGAAAGAACCGCTCCAGTGTCTGTTCGCTTGAAATGAGTTTTACTTCCACCAGTGGAACGCGTTGGCTTCTTTGCGTGCATATAGAGAGGAGAGGTCTTCCACAGGTAGCATAGGTTTCGAGCTTGCTGTGATTAGGAGAGCTGCTCTCTCTTTCTCTTTATAGACCTGTTGCTTAGTTGTACTTTCAGCACAGCTCTATTTCACCTTCTCTATCTCTGTGGTTTTGTTTGAATCCCCTCTGGAAAATGTACAAATGTACAGTCCTCCTCCAAAAGCTTCTACTCTCCCACACAACTGTTTTTGTCAGTGGGCTTATTTTTTCCAGAGGTAATTTTATTGAATTACCTGCTGTTAGCTTTTTGTATGAAATAAGCAGGTGCGTGATTCATTCAAATTACACAAGCGCAACTCTAGGAACCGATGTATTCTGGATGGAGGCTGTCATCTGCCTAGGGCATATTTTCTTATTAGAAAGTTGCAGCCAGCTCGGCAGAATTAAGATTGATTATTTCCCTTTCAGGCCACCTGTGAGACTGTCTGCCTTTGTCTGTCAGATCTTCTTTACACTCTCAGCATCAGTGATGGGATTCGCTGGAGAGAAGCAGGCATCCATCACCAGGGAAAACTCAAGATCTGGAACTTTCTGTTGTCAAGGGAACCTCTGCTGAGCTGCCAGATACAGCAGCACATACTCTTTGGTCTTAACAACTGCTGAACATGTAGATATTCAGTGTGAATGCAGTGTATGTGTGTGAGTTGTGTGTCTTTGTATGTGCATGTTTGTGTGTGCGTATGTCAGTGCTGTATGCTGTTCACTTCTCCAGTTCTGATTGCTTTCATTGAAAGGAGCTGTGATGAAACCTGCCTCCATCAGTCTGCTCTCTTTGGGCACTAATCACATTTCTGCTTTCAGCAACTGAGAGCCATTTCCTCTCCTGAAACCTCACTGGGGCTGAATGTCTTATACAGTCTGTCACCGCTATATTCAACGACACATAAATAACTGAAGCTTTCAGAAGAAATATAGCATTTTTAGTGATATATGTGATCTTAGCATTGACACAACTGGCTCTTTAGATCATGAATGGGATGCACGGTCCTTTGTGGATCATGCTCAAAATAATTTATACACATAAAGGTGCTGAATTGAATGTAAAACAGAATTAGTCAAGGTGGCCAAAGGTATGTTTTATTCTACTTGATGCAAGACTCACACATTTCCTCTACCCAGTTTTTTTTTTTATTTCAGTGTCCATACCCAGCTGGAGCTGCTTAAATGCTGTCATTTTATTTTCTCTCAGGGACTTTATGATATTGACCATTTAAAAGCATCTAGGTTAATCTGTGCGTTGCTGGGGGACGTGTGATGTCAAGTGGCATTAGCCCAGCAGAACAGGGAAAAACAGAAGGTCTGTGATGTAACATTCGGTAGGGGTGACTTTTTACTCCGCAAAACAACTGGTGCCCAGGGCAGGTAATATGAAAATTCAGTCTAGACATTTCTGCTTGTTCAAGTTACATAAATAACCTTGCCAAAAGCTGTTTTTAGTCTTTGTCCTCCTATCAAAGGAAATTTTAAGCTCTTTGTTTCGGCAGCAGGACAGCAAGGAGTCATATTTATGGCTGTGGGAGCATTTACTGATTTGTGCTTGATCCTATGACCTTGTCTGCAGTTCTGTCTGTCCCCTTTGATGATATAGTAATTGTGTTAGGTCAGCACAGTGGCGTATGCTCCCCTAAACAAGAACCATTAAGGTAAATTGTTTTCATTAAGAATGGGTGTTATTTCTCATTGCTGTGCAAGGTTCAGATCAATTTTGTCATATCCGGTGTCCAAGATCCATTTTTGTAAAGGGCATCACCATTGAATCTGTCTGCTGTTCTCCTCACAATACATTTAAATGAATGTTAGAGTTTGATGTGTGACATTAAGGAAGATTACTTTTAAGCTTGTGTCATGTGATAAACCTTAGCTGCATTTTCTTTTTTTATTTATTTTTTTAAACTATTATTAGATTCCTAGGAAAAGGGTACCTAGCAATCACATTGACAAAGTGTGTGAGGCAGTGGTCCTTTGATTCAGACAATGTTTGCCCTTAACTTTGACTCACAGTTAAATGCAAATTTAATTCTTTTATCAAAAGAAATGTTTTCATTTATCTTGCTCATCACTAAATTTGCTGATTTGTGAAGATAATGCTTGCTTTTCATTGTGAGTGACAGTTAATAACAGATGTTGAGTAAATCCAGGTGTATGTGGTTGATGCTGCAGGGCTGTCTGGGGTGCAGTATTCAAAGTGATGTGCTGTACCAGACATTATAGGAGCCGAGGCTCTGAAGCCATAAAAGGACATCTTCGAGGAAGTCTCGGGCATGCCAAACCATTGTGAAAAAGAACACACACCTGAGGCAAAATGGCGAAATTGCCATATTCTGAAGCCCCCTCCCCCTCTCAGAAAATGCCTGATTCTGATCATGACTTGCAAAAAAAAGTCTGTTTCTGTACTGCATTTTTCCCAAATGGCCCTTCTCCAAAATATGGAGGTCAAGAGTGATTCCTGGTTTTCGCCAGATCAAGTCAATACCTTTCCCACTCTTTTATGTGAAAGGGCTGGAAAAAAATGTTCTGAAAACTTTGCAAAGTCTTGGTGAGATTTATTGAGTGGCCCCTTTCATACAGGAAGCTCTGCCTCGAACAGGCAACTGGCGACCTCCCCTTGTTTGACCCGAATGTTGAATCAGCTGTTCTGTCAAACCAGAGACTGTGCAGTGGCCACCTCGTACTACCAGCTAATGAAGCCTGTCAGGGACTTGAGCCAGATCCCCTCAGCTTCCGGGGGAAAGCATGAGATTTGTAACTTAAAGTGAAAACCAGACAACACTGGTTTGCTGATAAGGAGAGCCCTTAGAGGTGGAATGTGTGGCACAGTATTGTGCCCTAAGGAAATCTCAGTGTATTTTTTCAGCACTTTTAAATCAGAGATCATGCACGATGACAGCTATTTGTATAATAAATAGTAACCATGAGAAAAGCACAGAACTACAGAAACACTTACACACTTGCATTTTTGGATCTGAAGGCTTGATGAAAAAACAGTCACACCATATTACACCAAAAATGAGTTTGATCTGCACTCCTCCTCACTGGTGATAAGAAAGTAAACCAAAAGAAACAGATGGACTCCCGGCTTCCCACCTCCCGCATCATCTCCCTGTCTCCTGGCAACCCTCTGTTTCCTGTAGCAACAAAGAGTGTTGCTGAAGACATAAAATTTGTCTTTAAAAATGCCTGGCCGGAAATGGCCATGTCCCAAAGAAATGATGTCACCATCACATAGAGTAACTCTTGAGGTGGAGAAATAAACACCTCCATCTTTGCCACCATATCCCATGAGTTCTGAGTGAGACACATATGAGGTCGTCCACAATCTGCTTTCATATAATGTACTGTAACTACACAGAGGAACACATCTGGATCAGTTCCTTGACCTTGACACCCTTTATTGACGGTAAATGCATCATATTTTGATGATGCATAAAACAAACTGCCAGTTATCTTTGATGCACTGTAGCTCTTTGTTGTCAATTGGTGTTTTTGCGTAAGGCTATCGAGCCAAACATGATATGAATGTCATCCGTCATCATTAGAAGCTGAGAACTAATTTAGCACCAGTAAATGAAATCATTTGAGAACGGATGTCAGCACTTGTCATTAATGTCATGGGGCTTTCTGGAAGTAATGAGCCAATTACAGACGGTGATTTCACCCCCTGGGGCCAGTGGATAAGTGTCAGGTCAATTCCCTGTGCCAGAAACCTGGCTCTTTTGGCACTGTGGACCAAACATCTGTAAGTTCCATGCCAAGATGTTGCTGCTGGTTTTTATCCCACTGACTCCACTATGGGTGCAATAGACTATCTCAAGGAATATTGTTTGGATGGATTTACCAAGATTTCATAAATTAGCCTTATTAAGGGCTTCTGCTGCATTTTTTTGTATGTTCAATCAAACACTTTTCCAGGGGTTTCATTTTCTAATACTTATTGTTTTATTGTATTATTTTATTTTATTGTATTATTTCATGCTCCTACAGATATTTATTTGCAAACAGCATGAGGAATTGATAATCATTTATCATAGACATATGTTTGGTGTTAAATGTTAAATGTTGACAACAGTGACAGCTATAGCTCTGTGCTTGACTGACTAAAAAAAATGCACAATGAAGTGGTGAATAGCTCACTCTCTCTGATATGAACCAGAGGACACTGTCAAAGCCAAGAAACATTGGGAGGTCCAGGGGGAAGTGTAGGAGTGTTCAGGATTCTGCATGACAGTCTGATCTCCCTCATCAGGAGAACGGTTTGGGAACACTTTTCTTTGCATGCCTGCCCCTCTCTGACTTGGGTTTGAGTTGTCAGAGCGAAGGTATCCTTGTTTGATCCACGGCGGCCCCATTGCAGAAGGAGGTCAGTGTCAGTCAGGTCAGTCACCTGCACCAGGGCTTGAGGAAATCCTAATACTCCTGGCAGGATGCCACCACATTGTGTTCTGAGTGTGAGCAGGGAACATCAACAGGAATCGCTGCGACCTTTGGGTTTACACACACAATGAGTGCCTCCTCCCTGCTTCGTCTGAAATCACCAGTCTCACTGCAGTTTAACCCCTCGAGAAAGAGATTAAATGAAGCAGAACACAAACGTAACTTAGGCGTACTGGACACCCACACAGGTCATTGATTTCCTCTGCTGAGTAAGTTAATGACAGGAAAATGGGAGTGGCCTGTTCACTGGACGATAGTAGCCTTACATTACAGAGGGAACTGTAGGTCTTTGCTTCAGCCTCAGTTCAGGACTCAAATAGAACGTGAAACAATGCTCAGCATTTGTGTGTGTGTGTGTGTGTGTGTGTGTGTTTATGCATGTATGTATGAGTGTGCAAAAAATATCATCAGTCAGAGACAGATTTGGCAATGCATCAGGCCCTATATATGAAACCATGCTAGTGAGAGTACCTCTGCAGACGTAACTCAACTTGTGTTCATTTTTGGCTGAAATTCACAAAGCTCTCCAATGCTCAGAGGTGTTTGTAGCTGTAGACTATCAGACCCACCGAATTGGTAAAAAATAGAATATTCAGCATAGCTCCTTCAGAGGACACAAAGAAGGAGGAAGAGGACTGGAAGACTGAAAACAGAAAAGAATCTGAAGGCTTATTTCTGTTCCATTTGCTACGGTAGTGCTCCAGTGGTTTTAGATGCTGTAGATGCTGCTTGTCTGCTGCCGTCACTTTGCATTTCTAATTTCATCTCCCTTCTCATGGCAGTACAGGCAGACTGATCAATAAACCAAAAACTATAGGACGTGCAGTACCACCATGTTCCTCATTGGAAAGCGGGTAATATGTGCATTAACCTTAAAAAAAGCAAGTTGAAAGGGATATTTTTGAAAGTGCACCCTGACTACTAATGAAACTGTCCTTTTCATGTGATTATTTGAATTTGATCAATCTCTTTGTGCGACTGAATGAATGAGACATTCATTATTCTGAAGACTTTTTTAAAAGAAAAAAAAAGAAAGGAAAATGAATTTCTGTGAACAAAGATGTTTACCAGTACATGAAATCTCTTGTCTGTGCTGGTACTTTGAGAGAGATCTCTCTTTTCTCTGGCAGGTTGACAGACAGCATTTTTAATTTGACAGTAATCTCCCAGAAACTCCTGCTTTGATGTCACCCAGCCAAGCACTTCAAAAGTTTCGGCCCTGACTTTAGAAATTAATTGATGTTGTTTATGAATTAAATTCCCTCAAACTGGATTATATTTGCCATTAAATGGCTACAGTCTGCATTAGTGTATAGAATTTGTAAAAGTAGAGAATAATGAGTTATGAAAAGTAACTGTTAGCTCTGTTACTTGCAGATTCTTATTTTTAGGACAAATTTAGACAGAGATATTGGTCTGCTAAATTGATTTAATAATGCCCATCATTAAACAACTTTTAATCTAATAAACAGGACTAACTATGTATGTTGCCTTTAATCAGGAGTGGATTAATAATAATTACACTCCAGTGCACTGCGGAGGGAGGGGACGAACGCAAAGAAGACCCTAATTCAGGCCTACGAGGTTTAGAGATGATCCGCTTTAAGGTTTCCCTTCATTTCTATCTCAGCTGCGCATACTGGTGTCTTAATCTTGCTCCGTCAGAATGATTTTACACTCTCTCTTCATCTCTTCCTGTATTTGGGAATGGAGGATAAGGGATTAGTCACGGCCTGTCCGCCTCTGTTCCTCAGGAGCATACTCCTGAAAGAAAATGTTTGTGTGTGTGTTTATGTGTGTGTGTATGTTTGTGTGTATGTGCACTCACAAGCCTGTGTGTTCAATAACATTAAATGGTTTAGGTATGCTTGTGCCCCTTGACCTTTGAAGAAACGGACAAAATGATTCTGATTTGTCTTGGCATTAGGTGCTATCGTGTATCTCATTGTGCAGTACCTGTACAAGGTTTTGAGAACATGATGGAGAGTGACTTTTAATATGTTTATAAACGTTACTACAGCGTCATGCCAGTTCTGAGAAAATGTGATGTGTTGGCTGGGTGCCAGGAAGCTAGTGAGTGTAGGGGTTGTCTCCCCTTTTGTAGTTTTAGACTGTACCTCTGTTCCTGAGTATTTCCACTACTGAATGGCTTTGACGGCCGTTCCTTTACTTACCAGCACTACTGAGAGGAAAGGACCACACTGTGTTCTCTGCCTCCATATTTTTAAACAAAGCTTCCATGTACAACTATCTCCAGATAGCTTACTGCTACAGAATTTCAGATACACAACAGTGTAACCAGTTATCCAACCTGACTGCTGCTTTTCCAGCAGAACATCATGATTCTGAACTGCATTCTCGGGTCCCTGAGGCATTAAAATTGATGTTATAATGGTTTGAGCAGACTCAGGACATGAGGGGGATGGATTCCAAACTGCTGAGACACACCTTGCTTCCACACACGCACAAACATACACTTTACCTGATTTGGAATCACTCTGACAAACATCAGTCTGGCTAAAGAATTTGCTAGAATGTCACAGATGTACAGCGAATAAATAAAGATTTCCAAGCTCTGCATGTGTTGACTGAATGACACAGTACATCTGATGAAAAGAAATAATTTGGTAAACATAACAAATATATTATGCTTTTAGGTGTATTTTCTTATGGAGGCTATGCCCCCTCATGGGTGTAGCTCAGACCCTTTGAGAGAACAGTTGGGGCTTCACAGGGGCTGTTATGTGCACAGAACAGGAGCAGACCAGCTTAGGAGAAGAGCTGAATCACATGCATGCTAAAACCTGCTGAGCTCAGAGTGGGAAGATGTCAGAAGTTAAGGAGCCTTGTCAAAACAGGAGAGAGTTGCAATGTTTAAAAAAATGCACTGCGGCAAACTATGGCACGTGCAACATAGACAAAAAGGAACACACCCAAATTCCTGTTGGGTTTGGACTGGTGGGACTGGATTGGTTCTGTGTAAGGTAGTCCACTCTAGGGGATGATAGCATGGTGATTTTTATTATGGCACTGTAAGTAGGAGTGTGGTGTAGTATAGGGCTGGGCCTAAAGACTGCAGTCTTCATTCCTTGAATCCAGTCCCTAGTGCAAGATATTTAGCCTTAATTACTTCAGTAAATATCCATCTGCATGAATCAGTAATACTGTATGTATGAAATACAGGCTCCCATGTGCAATGCATTTGAGTGCTAGAGCATGCCAGTTTCCCTACAGAATGCCTGCTTCCTTAGAATCCCCACCCCCTCAGTGTAAGCAATGCAAACAGTGTCCGTCACACCTTCTGACATTTTAAGATGTTACAGTTGACTTTAGGAGAGATGGAGAGAGGGATGTGTAGCTCCAAGATGCTGAACTCAAGGTGAGAGAATTTGATCTAGCATAACAGATGCCAAGCAAATGTTTATGGGGAAAAATATATACCTTAAAGCTGTGTGCAGTATTCAATAGCCATGTGAAAGAAAGAAACAGTGCTGGCTGCAGATCTGTGGCAGCACGCTGTTCAAACGCACTCCCACACACGCTCTGGCATCTGCACCCTGCCGGGGGCTTGCCACCGTGGGCGCTTTCAGCACAATGAGGAGATGAGGGAACCTGCGACTCCAGCCCTCTTAATAACACAATAACCTGAGCAGCGTTTTCTCTGCAGAGGCGCAGAGACAGGGGTTCTGGGATCGGCTGGCTTTCTGTTAAAATAAATAAATAAATAAAAACCCTGCGGCTCGCTTTACTCCCGGTCTCTAGGGCAGGGGCCGGTTTTACGAGCCACATTTACCAGCTGGTCCCTGGGTCTAAGCAAATGAACTATGACTGTGTGGTTGTCATTAAATGGAGTGAAACGTTCACTTAATGAGACTTGTTTGATGATCTTCCTGTATCCTTCCTTCATATGTCCTTTCCAACTTTTCTGAGCTATCGCTTCTGCATTGATTGATGAGTCCTGGGAGGCAGCTTGTGGTGCACTTGCGGCGGGGCCCAGTGTAATCAGGGTACACTTGTTTTATTTTGTGTGTTTTGGTGAAGTGCCATGATAACTTTCTGGGATATTTCCTCTAACGCCACCCACTGCCTGATGTAACCTCCGCTCACAAGGTATGCCCTTAATGCCGCTGTTACACAGTTCTTGATCTGGTTTGAATCCCTGTTTTTTCTCCAGAAGTCACTTCTGGCTTACCCTTCTTTACACCAGACCACCCTAATGCCGGGGTTTGCAACTCAAAATATGCGTAATTATTAGAAAAGACGCTGCTGATTATATGGGTTCCGAGCCACTCTCAAATTAAAGTTCGCAAATGCATCAACGAAACGTCTGACGACATTGGAGATGATATTACTGACAGAATCCAGTTAACTAATTTTAGTGTGGATATATAAATATATGTGCGATTTTTAAATTACAGTACGTCTCAACTGATGCTCCCCTTTTCCTCATCAACCCTTTTCATTCCATGTGGACAAAGAAATCCATTATGACGAACTATTCTCGAACTTGACTGCTAATTTGCTTTGCTATATTGATAGCTAGCTAGCTTGACAGATTCATTTTTTTAAGTTTTCGGGGTTTATGGAACGTTGAGTTATTACAGCATACAGCCCTACAATGACAGTGTTACGATGTTTTTGTTGTGTAAATCTACACCGTAAATGTGCAGCTGTGTGGCTGAGAAAATATGGCAACATTTTAGACACTTTTAAAAAAAATGTAATCGCCATGTGAATTCATATATGATGCTAATGGCAGTGGACTTCCACACAATCTTGCGTCCACCACCTTGAGAAGCGTTGATTGACTCCATTGCGTGGAATCGGCAGAACTGATGCAAGAGTATTCTCAACTCGATTTTTTGGCGTACGTCCTTCATGTCAGGAATTGGGAGACCAATAATTTACCGGTACGGTAGCGAGTCTCAGCCGATAACCGCGGAAGCAAGGAATTGAGCCCAGTATCACTGCGCACCTTCATGCGCACTCAGATGACCACTAACGTGATGATATAGGTTTGCGGGAGAGAGTCTCAGCTTGCTTGCTATCATGTTAGACAGGAGAGACTCCCTAATGACTTAGTCATTTCTTTTTTGATAGACTCTTAAAAGAAATAAATTCCTAACAAGTCACAAGCTGATCATTTTTGCACTCTGAAGAAACACCCATTACGTGTATTGACATCACTGCCAACATATTTTAATTTTCAGTTAACAGATTTAGGTGCTTTCTGATTGCTCTATGTATTTAACTAAAGTCATTTTTTGCAGTTTTGGTATATTGCAATGTATTTCTCATTTGCATTAATGTATTTTAATTGTATTTGGAATATATTCTTGGGCTGAGCAATGCATTTCTCAATGCATAATGTATAATACAATATATTTCATTTCTGTGTGGAACTGAGTGAAGCAAGGAACACATAAGAAATATCAAGAACTTTTCCACCAAATTTTCAAAAAAAAAAAAACTTACATTGGCAAACAAACAGTGGACCAGAAGCAGCTACAGATGTGAACGAGAAGGACTGGAAAAGAGCAGGATACGGATATCTCCAGAGAAAAGAAGTGGTTGAGTTTGGACTGTGAGGTCTTGCCCTCTGGTTGATGCAGTTCCTTTGAGCTCTCTTGGCTCTATTCCTTATTATCATTCATGCTGGTTTCCTATAAGAAGCAGCACTGCTTACAGGAGGGGAAGAGAAGCAGTACAATGGGTGAAATCTTATCAACAATTTGGTGCTATAGGGTTCCCTCAGCACCAACACCTGTGATTGGTTCACTGAACTTGTGAACAGGGAGGGGGTTTAAATTCAACAACTCTGTTAAAGCAGAATTAGACTGCACCCTAATCCCTAATTTCCAACAATAAACATCCAGCTGTACAGTACAAGTGCATAGTATAACAAATGGTAGAGTCATCATAATTTCAAATGTGCAGCAATGTTATCTTTAATTAAATCTCAAAGACTAAGGCAAAAACCAGATGATGTATGACATTTGGTTTGGCAAATAAAAAAAAACAGAATTTTGTACAAAAATGAAATGAAACACCAAAGACAGTGAAAAGGAAGCATTGCCTGAAAGCTAGGACTTTTGAGAAGTCTGTGAGCACAACTTCAGCCACCCCTCTCTCGCTCATTTAAACCATTAGTCATTTTTGCTCATGACTTATACAAGTGTCTCTTTGTTTTTTTTTCCCCCATGCTGTTACTGTCAATGACGTGGCTTCTGTTGCTGGACCCTTTCCACTAAGGTAAGAGAAGTAAATGCATTTTGATTAAGGCCTAATATTGTTTTACTGATAAATCAGCCAATAAATGGCTTTATGCATTGTTGGTCCTAATTGAGCCAGTAATGCTTGAAAATTCATTCTTATGTTTGCTTGTTGATTGGTCTGCTGTTGCGTAGTGTTATAAGCAGTATTGCATAACTTATTATAAGTGTCAGTTTTGTGTAAAAAGTGTAAAATGTGTTTGGAAAAGTTGAAAGTTAAATGAAAAATATTCTGATTGTTGTCATTTTACTACTTTTTATGACTCATACTGTTTTCATGATCCAGTCATTAGGGTCCATGTGCATTCTTTGCTGACAGGATAATAAACTAACAAATAAAAAAAGAAGAACAAATTAACAAATTAAAATTCAGATGACCTGACACTGACATTAATGTTATCAGCACTACTTCCTCCCCTCTCTCTGGCCCAAATTTGGATGATCCATAAATTTAACCCATATTTACATTTTTATTACAGCTTTACACTGACAGTCCTGGCTTGTCCAAACAGACTCTGAATATTTAGTCAATTATTATGATAGCCTCGCAGGCTATATACAGTGCCTATGAACAATATTCTGTGCACATTGGTGCTAATGGTCATGCAGCCAGCTATTGATTCCAGTGGAGTGCTCTGGGTTTTGGTTCTTATGGATGACATGACTGTGTGAACACAGACAGGTATGAGCACTGTGGACATAACCAATGGGAGGTGACAACTTACCCTTGATTGACTTACCTTGTATTGCTCTGTCTTTAACTTGTTTGTGATTGTTTTGCATGATTATGAAGCATATCAGTTTAAAAAATGCACACCCACTTATGGCTGACTCCTTTTTGCTTGACTGCATCTGTGATAGCATTTATGGTGTACACTTCACATGAAATTATTATAGCCAAGCAAAAAAACAACTGTTTTGAAGGCAAAACTGGTCCATGATTTCTTTTGTTGTGTTCAAAGTCATCTAATGGAACCCGGTCTCAGTTACTGTTAAAGTAATTCAGTGTGATGTGCACAAGGACACTGTAAAGCGACTACAGGCACAATTAAATTACACAAGGGTCCACTGCTGATGGGTAATCCTTGGTTCAATTGCGAGTCTTGTTATTTGTGTAAAACAATGAAAAGCAGATAAATTAATGTCAGTAATCAGATTAATGTGAATTCTCTGCCTCTGCTGCAGTATTCCCTGCTTTTGGCCCACTCATGGAAATGAGAGTGTGGCACAGTCACATTGGCAGGGTGACAAGGCCCAGGTAAAGTACACCTGTACACCACAGAGTGAGGCGTGAGCTGCTGAGGGCACTAACAAGACGAATGCAGATTTATTGCCCATATTATGTTGTTCACTCTCCCATCTGAAGCACTGGTGATGTGACCGGAAACCACTGCTGCCTGACAACAGGTTCAAGTCAGAGCATTGTGGGTAGTGTTAACGGGGGGGAAAATATATAACTAAATAAAAAAGTCAGTGTGTGCCGTTTCAGACAGGTATTTTTTTGATTCCCCAGGAGAGATCCTGCAGTTACCCATCCACAATGGTGTCCAAGTGGCTGCAGAAAATGTCTGTCATTAACATAAAACTAATCTGTTCTTAATGTGGGTAGACAAGTTAGCCAGAAAGTGATATTCACTACTTTAAGCTCTGCTCTGTGTTCAATGATCCCCTGTCAAATGCCCTCCCTCATGTAATGGTTTATAATAAGCCATCCAGTATCGAACTGTGCCGACTCGCAGAGCTTGCCAATTGTGAAATAAAATGTAATGGTTGCTTTTATTATGTGTAATGTATTACTGAACAGATCAGAGGGACGGTGAGGAAAAATCAAAGCTGTGTTCAACTTAAAGTGAAAGATTCCACAGTCCGCAGTGATATTCCTTTTTGGGGACTTGTGAGAACAGGTTAAACAGGTGACAGTCATTTATAGGGCAAGTGCTTGGTCTGTCAGAGGTAAACTGGAAAGGCTACGCTTGAAGTGATGCTATGTGACGTGTGCCATGTGAAGGAGAGGCTCCTTACGGAGCCTATGCAACAGAACACTGTAAGAACAGGGAGAAGGGCATCCGCTACCCCCAGCTAATGCTCCTCGAGGTCCCGCTGCACCCTTTCAGCAGGTGTCCTCTTGGCATTGCTTTGTCCTCTGTGCGCTTGCGAAGGTCACAGGTTTTCGTTTGGGGCCTGGTTTGGACCATATACATGCACTCATCAATGAATTGTGTACTGCTCTTCAGCACTTGCTAGCTGCTACTGCTTTGTGATAACAAACATTGGTGACTAATTACCAGAATGTTGGCTGAACTGTAACAAACTTAGCTGGGGCTCGTTTGTGGGGCTTTCTTTTAAATGGACTTCAGATTTTTCTTTAATGCATGTTTGTCTCTCATTACCTGTTGAGAGTTTCTTGAGAGCTTTGAATTTTTCTGTTGATAAGATGGTTGCCATGGAGGTAAAATCACACCTTTGGCATGTAATGGCTGCTGACTGAAAAAGAGATGTCTGTTACTCCTGCATGTGGTCTCTCTCAGACCCTTGTGGGAATGACTGAGGTACCATTCTTTGTCTCTACCAAAAGCATCAGGCACTTGAGTACATGTTCATTGGGACAGATTTGAGCCAAGTGATTAAACAAGGTTTTGGAGGATGGCCGTGCAGGAAAAATGAATCAATTGGTAGCTGCAGACTTCAGGTCATTGTTTGAGGTTGGCAGTATGTTTTTCAAATTTTCAACTTTGATATCAACAGCAGCAGAAGAATTCTGTTTTTTCCTTTTGATTAAGTATTGTTTTATTTTTGATTTGTTTTGATCAACTGCAAGATTGGCCCTGTATGTTTTTTGTGGTCACCATGGAAACATTGAGGCCATTGACAATGGAGCCTGATCATTTCTGTTTCTCATGCACACAGACTGGGAGGCATCACAGCATGCAATGTTCCCTCTCCTAATTATAATTACCCTGGTGGTACAGACACCTGGAGACATGTGACATGTTGGATTGGCTTGAAATTAAGTGAAGCTGAAACTGAAGGCACGTCCTTTTGTAAATCACAGGCTATTACAGAGGTCACTTTGGTTGTTATATGTTATTATATACAGTATTGCCCCTGGCAATCATTGGACAAGCAGATGACACATTGTGGAGTAGAATAGAATAGAACTGATGCATATAAAATTTATGTGCAAGGTTTCTGAGTTTGCACATCCATATCTAAGATATGTGAGATTCCAAAGTGGAAATGGTTCTGCTCAGAATGACCTTGTTATCTTAGCTGGAATGGGAGGCTTTCTTGAAAAATGAAACAACGACAACAGAAAAAACAAAAAAAAAAAAAAAAAACTTGTGAAATGCATAATTATACTAAATAGCATTCCACTAATAAAAGCTTTGTGAACAAAACTCACAGTCAAACAAAAAGTGCTACGTTTGATGGAACAACTGGAATTGACTCCGTACAAAGGAAATGTGTTATGCTACTTTTTCCCCCATCAAAATTCATATTGATTTCAAGGCTTTAAAGATGTCATCGCTGTGCACTCTCACAGTGCATCTCACCCTAACGATGTTGCAGGTATTCTGGTGAGAGTGTGCGAGCTTGCCTTTTCAAGGTCATCCTCCTGAAATCTCTGAATGTGATTTTTTTTACAAGCTACACAGCACACAGCCTGACATCCTGTCAGTCAGGTGTGCTTGGACCCGGTACTTGAATCTGAGAGCTCGGGCTCAGTGCGTTCTGTAGCGTGCCCATTTATACTGACAACTTATCAACGGTTTGATTTACGCCGTTCAGAATAATTAAGCAGGTGTTTTTTTTTGTCCTAAATCTAGAGTGTTAGAGTTTTAAAATATGCATTTACAATTGTGTTGCTAGTGTTGTGAGTAGATTGAGTGACTGGCTTCATTGCCATTCAGTAATATAAATGGGATATTTCCAGTGACACTTCACTGAGACTCTTCATAACCTGCTTTAGGTGTATTAACTCCTGTATCCCATTTCATGCCCTGCACATCTGCAGGTGAATAACGATGCTCCTTTTTGTATGTGGTGCTTTTCATGCAAATGACATCACAGAGCCCTGTATAGCACATGGGTAAGCATAACAGAAATTGCCTCATTGCAAGACCAGTGGAGATAATGACATGGCAAAATCACATAAAATACATAACAAGTCACACTCAGTAAAAGCCGAGGAGTAATAGTATGGTCTCATCGTACCTATAAAACCATGTAGCAGTGACCTGCAATCTTCTTCAGCCATCCTCCAGTCCAGCTGGAGATTTCCATCAGAACCCTGTGATGTCTGCATGCACTTCAGCTGTAAAGGGACATGGATACTTGGCCAGTGCCTGGGTGAAAGAAAACACACGTGTTAAGCCTAAGAGCTTTTAGTCGTAAGGCAGAGTGATGGTTAATGGAGCACTTTCCCTCCATTTTGAAGAAACATCCTTGTACTGTGCACACTGGTAGAAAAAAAAGGTATAATTCCCATGTCCCATGTGAAGAACAGACTGTCATGTGACTGGGGGAAGGGGGAGACACACGAGCAGTAATGATCAAGCACAGCACCCCACCCCCCGCGCAGTCCTCTTTAGTCCTTTTGTGTTCAAAAGTCCTCCTGTCCTATCTTAAGAGGTGCTCTCATTAAAGTGCATTTAATGTTTTATAGTGTGTCTTGGAGAGGGCTGTAGTTACATTGGCCTTAGTAAGACATTGCCCTCAGACATGTACAGCTTGATTTGAGAGAACATCTAAAATAAGTTAAAATATCTGTACTGTAAACATGAAGCTACCAAAATTACATCCTTGCACCACATTGAAACCAAAAACACATGAAAAACTGTCTTTGTACATGTACGCGCATTGTGTAGCATTGTTGAACAATACAAAGGCAAACCACACAAAACAGGCTAACTGAGGCCTCCTTGTACTAATGTTATGTGGCAGAGCAATCAAACTCATTCAGGGGCTCAAGCATGGCAGGCGTTACGAGCGGATCCAAATGAATGAGACACTCGCTCCTTTTCACCGTGTTGTTGATGTTCTCCGCGCTGTGATTATGGGTATGATTTTAATTAAACTCTACGACGCCGGCATACAGTTTCCTCTAATTGCATGTTGTAGCCTTAATTGCGTGTGACCCCCCCTGCCCGGCTCCAGGGAGCCCCCCTTGGTGGTGTGGTTCACAGAGCAGACCCTGGCGAGGTGGGGTTGGCACGGCAACGGTCACTCATCAAATCCACCAGCCCACAGGGGCCTGATAATGAGCTGTGGAACAATATGATGGGACCGTTCTTCTCTCTCACTCTCTAAATGTTTCTTTTTCTTCTCTCCCCATCTGTCGCTCTGTCTGTATTTTTCTCATTCCTTTTTCTCCCTTCCTCTCTCTGTGTCCCTTTCTCTGCTGTATTTTTTCCTCTCGCTCTGTCTGTCTCTTTTTTTCCCGGTGTGCATCTCTGTATCGGCGTATCAGCCATCATTACGCTCCCTCTGACTGAGCCGCATGGTTCGTGCGGCCTCATTACCCTCTTCAGCCTCATTATTTGCAGCTCCGTTAGACGTCCATTTCCAGTATCATGTGGTGATAATAATTCACTCTGGCGCTCTTAAAAAAAGTGCCCATGCCTTTGCACCTGCATGAGTCAAACGGTGCCACACATCATTTTTGACCCCAAATTCTCCATGTCAAATTTACCTTTCTCTTAACTCCTCCATCTGCACAATGCTCTCTTGCTTCCACCTCTGCCTGTAAGCCCATTCCAGGACAGAACTTTTAATTACTCTAATTACTGTATGTGTGTGTGTGTGTGTGTGTGTGTGTGTGTAGTGTAGAGAAAGAGAAAGAAAGAGACAGAGCGTGAGTAAGAGAGAGAGTTTTAAAATGGATGCCCAAAGCCCAAAGTTTTTGGTTTTATCGTGTTTGACTACGTCTGTATTATTGTAAACTGTATTATTGTTGTTGGCCTTTTCCAAAGTGCTAACATATTATGGAGCATGTGGGCGATTTTTATGGCAGTTTTAGCACATTTAGTTGCACTATTTACTCCATTTAGGGAGATAAAATTGCACTGCGGTTTATCTGCTTGCATTTTCCGTTTTGCTTGTCTGCACGGTGCTACGTGGAGGTCACTCACTCAGACAACATTGTAATGGAGTAAGGTGCAGGCAGGAGTTAATGAGAACACCCAAGTCCGCAAACACATTAATAGCTCTGTTCCAACATTTCTGTGTGCTTCGAGCAAACATTCATCAGGCCATTTTAAAGCGAGCAGGAATCAGAAACAGGAGGGGTCACCTTGAGACCTTTGGGTTAGAACAGATGGTGATGGCTGCAGGAGCAGCAGGTAAAGTGTCTGTTTGATCTCTTGCCTGTAGTGTTTAATAAGACATGGGCTATTTGGCCTTGTATCTTTTTCAGTAGCCTTTCATCTGCATTGATTACAATTTATGCTGGGTCCCCTTGGTGGGTTTGTACACCCTTTTGAAGTTTATTGTTTGCAGAATTTGAACTTCATCAGCGTGGGACAGGGTGTTTGGTAGGCTAGTGTGGACTTGGCCTTATTTACCTCATAATTCATCATTAGGGACATTATCAAAGGATACAATAGGTACACAATCAGAGGAGACGAGGAGGCCACGGTGTGCGCTGTTTCAGGTCCTGGAAGAGCTTGCAAAAATTCTGTACCTTTGCAGATACAGAAAAGGCTCTACTTATCTCATCTGACAGCTATGAAAAATTCCTGCAAATTACTGATAAGTGAGTTTGCCCAGATGTGGGGACTGCATTAATATTCTTATTTATGTTTCAGAGTGCCTTTTTGTGTCCAGGAAGTACAAGTTTTGTGCAGACTTGAGAGAATTGCCCCTACAGTTGCCTGATAGTGGTAATATGAAATGAATTGAGGCGACAAATACATTTGTGCGGGGAAAAAGCTTACGTAAACATTTTTATTTTATTTATTTGTTTTCCTACATGATGCAGACCAGCCTGATGTTCAGCAGTAGGGCTTAATGAAACTTACTCTGTTGCACACAGCGCTGGCACCTGCATGTGCTGTACATATTAAAATAGAGAGGCTGACATTTTTCTCTGGGACTTCCTCTGTAGACAGGGCTGCCTTTTTTCGCCCTACAATATTACTGCATTGTGGGCCCAGCTTGCTTGTTACCATGGCAGTGCTATGTCTGCAGGGAATGAGGGGATGGGGGCTCTTTAGGTGCCACCCTTGGACAGCAGGCACCCCACTCCCAGCCTTCTCCCAAAGGTCCCCGTCAGAGGAGACAGGCTGGGCTCCCCACAGCTCTAGACTGTCAGGGATGCCAAGCTGCATTTCAATCAATGCTACAAATCGGATCTCTCCCTCTTCCTCTCTGTCTTTCTCTCTCTCTTCTCTCTTCCTGTTTTGTGGCTTTCTCTCTGTTCCTGACCCCGTGGTGAGGCTTCAGCTGGGCCTTTGGGAACTCGGGGAGTGCGTGTGCAGCGCAGGCAGAAAGCATCCACAGTCATGTGGTCTGTGCAGATGGCATGACAGGCCACACTGCACACTGCGTTAATATATCCACTTAAACTGCATATTGTGGCCTCTGCAATAAGCTGCCTCAGAGAATTGAAATAAATATGAAACCTAGTTACATACCAACTATACTTCTGTCACATTCTAGCTTAGAGTAACATTTGACTGACATTTTGACCGATTAGATTCACATTGATTTACCTTGGTATCAACATGTGGCACTCTTTTCAGATTTCCAGAAGGACCTTTGTGCCCCTTTTGTGTGTGTGTGTGTGTCTGTGTGTGCGTGTTCATGCGTGAGGGTTTGTGTACTGTGGATGAGTACCAGAAACAGTCTTGGAATCCCTAAATGATGCAGCTCAACCCACAGGCAAAATGCATACCCAGGATTACAGTAGTACAAATCAAGGGTAAAAAAAGAATACCAACAACAATTATGAGTTCTCTCTGTTGGACTTGGCAGATGCGCTTGAAAAGGTGGGCCGGGGGAGCACTCAGTGTCACATGACATACATGTGTACACTGTGTCCGCTAGTGCTTAGTAGCATGCTGTGAAAGACAATCAGTTTGATTTCTCATTGGACTGTGCTGTCAACCAAAGGGGGAAAAAAAGCCCACAGTGGCCATCTGTGGCAAATTGCAAGTCGTGATTCTTGATGTTCGAAACTCAAATTCAATCATCTGTTCCTCTGGGGGCCAGCGCCAATCGACCGTGTTAATTCCGTGTTCTGTTATGAAGGAAATGAAAACTGAAATGACAACAGAACAGACAAATGAAAGCCTGTAGAGTGACTGTGCAGTTCATTAGAGGCAGGCTGGAGGAGTGCACCAGCAGCCAATTTCGCCGAAATGGGACGGCGCGGTCCCCGCAGGACGTGCAGCCAGCGCCGAGAGAGGCACGCGCCGAGGACGAGCGGCGCCGCGGTCTTCTGAGTCTTCCAGTATTTATGAGTTTAATATCCTTTTGGGGTGATTCTCTCTCCCCCTTCCCCCGCTTTATCAGGGCCCTTGTGTCTCTTCAGGGGTTTTGGGAAGAGACGGCGCAGCAGGGTTATATGATCCACGATTTGTGCCACATGGGAAACTTGTAATATACTCATATCGTTTAAATTGTGTGAGCGCAAGCAGACGTGTGAAGGGTATAATATATCAGTTTCACTGCATTTTAGGTCCTTGGTCGTAAAACACAGAGATTTAAGTTGATGTCCCTTTTAAAACTAAATTTATCGGTTGCTGTAAAGATGGCATCGGAGGAGCGTCGGAATGCGTGTGGTGTCAGGCCTGTGATGTACCGTACAGTCTGACACATGGCTGGAACGGTTTGGTCACCATGGAGACTGCGGCATGCAGAGAGTTCTAGGAGCTTTGGAGCCAGTGCTCATCAAAATGAGCGACCAAAACTGAAAATCAATACGCCATAAATGCTACAGTACGAGGCAGCTGTACCCAAGAGCAAGACACTTCACCTGAACTGCCCCATTGAAAACACTGCTGAGTAAATGGTTGGCGTGTAAAAAAAAAAAATAGGAATGCAAGCCAGCCTCAATAAAAATGAGAGAAGGGACAAAAATCTAAGGGCAATTTGTGTATGATAGCAGACTGGCTTAGGAGGCTGATGATCTCCTTGCTGCCTGTTGCTTGGGAACTGAGGCAATCCTTGGAGCACAGGACCCCCCCTAACCACCACCACCACCACCACAGCTGGAGCAAAGCACATGGCGGAGGTGTTTACTGCCTGCAACGTCTCCTGGTGCGATTGCACACTAAGGGACACTGTGCTCTGTGCGGTCAGGGCTAAATGGCGGAATGCTACGGTGGAAGTGGTGGTCTCGTTCCTGCTCCTCTTTGCCAAGTAACCTTTTAGATTTGAGATTACAGCTTTGATTCGGGCATGCTTAATGCTCCTTTTTCATATCTTTCACATATTTTTGCAGCATGATAAATATTGGTTTTATTTAATTCTTGATTTTTTTACTCTCTTACACTGATGCTGGCTCCAGGTCAGCAGTTGCAAAGCTTGTTTCTTAACTCCTGTAAAGCCCCAGGAGGACCCCACTGACAGCCCCCTCCCCCCCTGTAGCGCCCACCCTCTGCATTTGCTTAATCTCAGCCTCACCCCCTCAAAAGAGCACAATGCATTTGGGAAATTGCAGGTGAGCACAGGCCTCACAGTCCGTCTTGTTTTCCTTTATGTGTAGCATCGCATCGATCTTGGAATCTAAACGAGCTTCAACAGGAACAAACTGAGGCAATTCATTCTCCAAGAGCAGAGAGGGAGAGAGAGGGGCCAGAAAAAAGGAAAAATATGCAGAGATAAACAGTAGTAGTTTCTCTTTCTGGATCCTGGTGGACAAAAGCAGGATCACAAGCAGATTGTCTGAACTGTTTTAAGATTTCGTCCCACACACTTAGAATAAGACAGCTTAAATCTTTTCTTCAAAAAAAAGAAAATACACATTTCCTTTTCAGAAACACGTCTATTGCGGTAGACACTCAAGCTCTTAGGTAACCTTTCTGTTCTAGGCCAAGGCAATGTCAAAACACAAGTGATTCATCTCCCCAAATCAAATGTGCATGTGTAGCTTGGTCTTGTTTCAGGGACGCTTCATCATTGTAATATATGACTTGTCACTGCGAAAGCTAGCGCAGTGAGCTTCTCTCGTCTGGACAGGAATTCTTTAATGGAATTTATCGGTATCGGGAGCCAGCGTAGCACAGAAACACAATTAGGGGTTCATAGCGTCTTCCTGATTTCTCTTCTCATAAACACCAGGGCCCCATCACCTCCTCTAACAACAAATATTGATTCACTACGTATCCATTAGGCATGACTTTCAAGGGAATGACAGTCTGTTAGAGCAGTGTTTTCTCTTTTTAGGCAGTGGAGATACTAGCAACAAAGACCCTGACGTGAAATGTTTTAAGGGGAGCCCGGGTTAAACCTGCTTTGGAAGTTGGCAGTTAAAGAGGATGTGGAAGGACGGGGTGTGTTAGCCACATAATAGTGTCAGTAGCATTGCTTTCAGGACATTACCATCAATATGGATTCAGTAACTTTTCAGCCTCTTCAAAATTACTACACTCAACTCATGATGCAATGGATTCTAATAACAGTGTGTGAATGTTTAATTACCATTTGCATTTGAGACATAGACCAGAAAAACAGTGCTAAATAATATGAAAAAACTCATTGGTGAATTTTTCACCTTGTCAGGACTGCGGCGTCTTAGCCAGTTGTTTTGTTTTCCCTGTCCACGTGCTTTTGTTTTTCCCTGTGTTCCAGCCCTGCCCTGCTCTCCGCCCTGTCGCCGCCTACCTGATTACCTGACTATCTGCACCTGCCTGCCTGCACACCTGCATCCCGTCCCCTCATCAGCCTTGCCCTATTTAAGTCCTGCTCGTGTCTTGTCTCGTTGCCAGTTCGTCCCAGTTCGCTGTGTCGCTACTTGCTGTTTGCTTCTTCGTGTCTGCCTGCCGGTTCTGTTTCCGTGCCTGTTTTATCCCGACTTCGTCCCTCATTCCTGTCCTGTGGTTTTGGTCGCCGTGTCTGCTCTGGTTTGCGACTCTGCCTGCCTTGACTTCGTTTTGGATTGCCCTTTGGATTTCAATAAACCCGTTTGTATCCATCTCCCCTGTCTGCGCTTGAGTCCCTGCCTGAGTTCTGACACACCTTCTGTATGGAGAAACGTGTGCAGTGATAGTTGGCCCAAGCTATGAGAGAAGGCTAAAGGCAGTGAATGAGAATGATGACAGAGGCTGTAATCAATGCCATTGCAAAAAGAAAGCTTTACTATTGTTTAATTTTCTAATTTTCACTCCACGCTCAGCTGTAGAAAACCTTTGTTGTTGCCTCCTGGTAACACCGGCAGCAGGCTTGGCAGATTTCTACTCTACAGTTGAATTGCAAGTATTGAAAAATGTCATTAAACTGAATTTCCAAAATTTTGTTTGCCAGTTCTCACAGTGGGTTACTATTGAGAAAGTGGGTTACTTTAAGACAGCAACATTTTCACATTTTTCTGACTCAACTACAGGAAAGCAAGATAGTCAACCTCCCTCCCAACATTATGCAAAGTTTACAGGGAGCACCAAGCTCAGATTTACTGCCCCCTACTCCCACCCCAACCCCCACCAAGGGACATCTGACAGAGCGGGAGATAAATAGATGCATAGACCTGTCCCACCAATTAGTTAAAAGCCCCAGTGAGTAGATAGAAGCAGTCAGTGTTGACCTTTTCCAGCACTCTGTGAAGTACACATGCAGATGCATGGCGTTTCTCCAGCACTTTCTTGTCCTTGAGGAATATTAAATGTTATTCATACATGAGAGTGATGGATGCTTGTTGGCTTGTGTATGTAAACATGGCTCCCCACTGTACCAGTGGAAATCTCTACTGTTGCTGTGCAGGAGGTGCTCTGGGTGTTTAACCGTAACTTGGGTAGGAATCTATATATTGGCCTGGACAATTTCCCCAGCCTTTTCCTTGCTTTCTTGAGTGGATGGTTTGCCAAAAAATGTTGGTGTCCTCAGCTGTCATTGTACTTTCCTCTTGGTTAATATAGTTAAATAAAACAAGCACAAATGATTTCTTGTGTTGATATCAATATATGACTTTTTAAAGCTAACTGAGGTGATGGCAACACAGACCTGTTATAGCATGTCACCACTATGTAGTGCATGTGCAGATACTTGCCTTGTTCGGTTGCAAGAAGCAACCTGGAGGGGGAGATGGAGGGAGAGCCATCCCTGACGGCACAGCATTAGCATTCATGCGGGTTTGGCCAGGGACACCAGTCTAACTGGTCTAATTGACTTGTCAGGCCAGGGACTGACAGGTTGATTGGGTAAAGCTTTTGCATCCATCTGCTGTGCTCAGGACTGGCATCTATCAGCCTGGGACTGCCGGGCTTGCCCTTGCCTTGTGCTCTACTTTTGCCTTTCATTTCATCTCATTCCCTCTGCCCGCTGGAGGTCACCTGACGTGAATACCAAATGCAGCCGAGGGGCCACAGTCCGTTGGGTGAACCCTCACCTCTGCATTAGGGAGCATGAGCACGGTTGTTGGGCCTCAGGTGATTGGCACGGAGTGCCTGCTTGATCTGCATGGGATTGCAATGCATGCATCCTGGTGAGGATACCGGGTGAAGGAGTTGCTGTTGGTTCCTGTGGCTCCTGTCAGAAGGAAGGCTGAGACCCATAGACCCAACCCATCACCCAACCCATCTCACCCATTCATTACCCTTATCAGCGTCACACGGCATAAGGGGTTCAATAGGAAATGGCTCAGAGTGGAGGCACTCCTGGTGGCTTACAGATAAGCCAGAGGGATTTAAAATGCTAACAGAGTAAACAGTCTGCACGAGAAGAGACACTTCCAATCTACGTTCCCATTCCTCTGCTCTTGTCTGTCATCCCACCTCCATGTATCTCAGAGGGATGAACGTAGAGGCAGGGAGGAGGAAGGCCGTGTGAGGGAAAGCACAGCCAGAAACAGAGGAAGAGAGAGAACAAGGGAGCGAAGCCAACAGTACGCAGCAGCTTTTTCATGTAAATTTCACTTTTAATTTGTAGCATCTGCATGAGCTAGCGGTTAGCCTTAGGTATCCGCTTTGATGTAAGAATAACCTGCGGAATGACACATTGAAAGGAGTAAGGGATTGCGGAGGGTGGCGTAGACAGCGGAGGGATTAGCGGGAGCGGGGAGCCTGTGAGATGCCAAATGGAGTGCGTGTGAAATTAAAAGCGCTATTAAAAGAAGAGGTAGGAGAGACCCGGGCTTTTGCATCTCGCGCTTCGGCTTCAGCAGCCAAATCTCAGCACTGATTGTCTCTGAGAGCGATGGAATAAGGTGCTGGGAGCGATGACTGATAGGCAGAACTTCCAGCGCTGGGCTGAAAGAATAGACAGACGAAGGCTTGGAACACTGGGAATAAAGCCTTAGACGTAGTGTGGAGGAAAAAAAGCCCAAAACAAACCTCAAAAACACAAACAGGAAAAGAAGCATGGTGTGACAGAGCACTGCCTTGTCTTTATAGTTAAACCTTTGATGGAAAGCATAGGATGAGAATGACACATGAAAGAAAAAGTAACTACAAATGATGTTCTTTTACGACAGCTGGATGTAGCGACAAACACAAGTGAGTGTAATTGATCTATTCTCAATCAAAAGAGGCAGTTTCCCTGCTGTTGTCGATAGGTGATTTTTCTTTTTTGCACAATGTGCCCTCATTAAAATGGCTTTCCGTGCTGAAACAGTGAGTGTGATGTGTATGGCATGCAGAATGAGACTACTGCACAGGGTTTTTTTTTTGGGGGTTGAGGGGCAGGTTATGTAAGAAGACGAATGATGGGCAGGTTGTGTCTGTGGAGAGAGATAGGTACAGCTGCTTTTTCTGGAGAGCACTCTCCCCACCAGTCGAGCAGACATAATCCTGTTCCCCCATCAGGTCCTTCTCAAAAACGCCCTGCTTATTGCCCATGGTCTCCACGGCTTCTTGAATGCTCCTCACCAGTGTCAAGGCCTGAAGGGGAAATCTCTCCGGCAGAGATCCTGTACAATTTAAAAGCATGGTTGATAGCACAGGACAGCTAGGATAAGATGTAGTGGCTAGGACTATGTGGGCAGATTCCAACACACACAGCCACTTGGGAATGAAAGAACAGCTCACCATGGCAACTAATGATAGGAAGCAAAGAAGGGGGCTGGGGGTGGGGTGACCCGTGTGAATCTTGCCTTCAGATGGGTGCATTTGGAGATGGCCGACACCTGAAATGTTGGCTGGTTGTAATTTCAGCCTTCGCAGATGAGGATGATGCTAATGAGTGTTATTCTACCCCTGGAGATCCATGGGAGGGAAAGAAGGTAGTGTGTGCTGTAATTTAGAGTTTTATTCCATGAGGATACATTTCCTCCACTCTCTTGGGAGCAGAGGGGCATATGATGTCTCCCCTGGAGAGCTGTTTATCCTGAATCCTGACGGCATGGTAATGTATAGTGAAAAAGAGCATTGATGTTCATCGCCTGGCATCACAAGGGCTGACACTGGAATGCTTTTACCGAAATTAACTGTTGGTGCGCAAATTAACACCCTGTCAAGCGTTGGAGTATTGTCAAGCCCCCCCCTTGCATCTTTATGCATTGCTGATAACCCCTCCCCTTTTAATTAACTATGTTTCCTAGTGCTTTCACCTTACCATCTGTACGGGTTTCAGTCACTCATACAAATACACACACACACACAGACACACACTTACACACAGCTGCAGTAATGAGGTTCGCTCTCTCATACTTCATAAAACAAAAGTCGTTAATTTAGATTACTTGCTCCACACTCTATTAAGCTGAAGCTTTAGAAGAAAACTGCAAAATCCTTAAGAATTCAATATCTAGACTATTTTTATTCTGTTCAAGAAATTCATTACCTGCATCTCTGCTCTAATGCAATTTTTTAAGTCAAAGCTTTTTTTTGTCTTCAAGTTCTGTCCCTAGACATATTGTTGCCATATGAAGATGTTGTATGTTAACACATTTTCACACTGTGTTGTTCTCTTGTAAAGCCATTCACATCTGTCTTGCTTTGATTTTGATAATTGGGTCCATTAAAACCCATCAGCAACATTCCACGCTTGTAGTTACTAAAGTTACCAAAAAAAATCTGAATGTAGACCTCAGTCACTTATTAAGGCTTATTAAGTTCCATTATTGAACAATCAGTGTGTACCCTGGGGGCACAGGGCGAAGACAGAAAGCTTGAAGATGAAATAGATGAAAAAAAAATCCTGCGCAAAACATTAATACTACAAACCATCTATTTCCCTCACGTACCCCCCCTACCCAATCCCCATCTCTCCCACCCAATTCCCTGAACTCGGCACTCCCCATATTGATACACTGTTGATGGGAGCCTTCCACCAGCAGGGACACGTGTCAGTCTCCCCAAGTGTGAAGGTAGCATTAGCAGTGAATCTTGTGACCATAGTTTTCTCCCAGCAGCGCTTGCAGTAGGGCCATCGCTGAGCGATCACAGAGTCACTTCCTGCCTTTTTTTTTATAGCCTTGCTTTTTCCTCCCGGTCTGTTATCTCCAGCTGGCCGGAGCTTTGCAGCTTGGCCCGTCTGTGGAGGTGTCACCCCACCCCCCAACTCCCCTGTCTCCAAAGGAAGCCGTGACTTATCGGCAGCGCACTCCTGCACACGCACCCACTTCTGCAATGAGACACCCTCCGTTCCCATGGCCGACCCATCTGCGTACCTCTCTGTCCCCGTCTCCTATTCAAGGAATTAGCCTATTTTCTCGGATTTGTGCTGGTTTCATTCCTGGTCTCCATAGTCTTTCTGAATTTTCTTTTTCTTAATAAAGAATCCTGCTTTTTCATAATAATAATATATATATTTTTTACCTGGTTTTCATGACTACTTGAACATTTTTATAATATTGCAGTAGTTAAGCTGTAGTCATCACAGGCAGGTTCATAGACTGGAAAAATTTTTGCATTAGCCTTATAAAGTGCTGGCCATTGTCATTTTGTATCTTTTTAGCTCTCTCTGACTGTACACGTTTGTAGTCCTGAACTGCACTTTGAGAAAGCCATTTAAATTTTTCCACACCCACATTTACACATTATTATTCCACTCGAAGCATTCTGCACCAGCATTCTGAGCTGTAAAGTCCTTGTGAGGCGCAGTAGACGGCTGTGATGAAGAACCCTCCAATCCGTGCTGAAAACACTCAGAAACAGGTCTGACCCTTTTAATTCGAGGGGCTACTTGGCTGTTAGCAGTGCCAGCTCCATAACACCTACAGTTGTCGCTTTTTTTTTCTGGAGCGCTTGTTCCTCCTCAGAGCCTCATCAAGTCTCCTCCGTTTCTCTCGCGTCATTAACGGGTCGCAAATCATATCGCCGTGTGAGCTGTCAAATTTTCCCGACGGCAGCTGTCTCCTCAGCTACTCGGTTTGTCCTTCACCGAGTGAGGCATCGTTCGCTGTCTCTCTGCCAAAGCCCCGTACCTTCTGTGTGGGTCTCGCGGACCACCTGCCGAGGCAGCGTTTGGTGTCTTTATGCAATACCTTCTTTCCTTCCCGCTTTCCTGCTGCGGTCGCACTAAGAAGAACGTTTGAAAGGGGAGGCCATTCAGGAATGTTTCCCTCCTGCCCGAATGTTTTCAAAATACAGCACGGCCACAGGTAAAACCCACAGCTGTGCTTCTTGCCTCCCCTGTTGGAACCCTGTATTTCCTGTGTTTATTTTCAGGGCTAGGGGGAGGCTGGCAAGGTTTTCCTGTGCAAACCCAGGCTCACTTTCACATTCAGGGATAAAAAAACAGGCTCTTATCACCAGAAGCTCCCAGTGTCCCACACCTTTGTCCGTTCTGCACTCTCCTACACCCTCAAAGCAAGCAGAGGAATCAAATACTAGTACTAAATAGGTGATCAATTAAACAAGTCACCATGTGTTACTAAAAGCATTGTGTTACCTAAAAGCGCAGCGCAAATTGATATGTCTGCTGTCATTTTCTACTTGGAAACGGGCAGATCCCCTTTTAGATCTGGTTGTGTTAAGTAGGGAGAGCTTAAGTTCTGCTCCCTCGTTAGTGGAGTGAAAGGTCTCTCAAACATGCATCATACCCTTGATTGCTATGGCAACCTCAAAGCACTTGATACAATTTTTTTTTTTTTGGCACCACAGAATTGTGTTCAGTGTCTTGTTATTGCTCTGAAGCGGGCGAAGGTCGGAGATGTGCTGAAAAGAAATGCTTTGACTTTTCTTGATTTCTCTAAATGGCTTTTTTCATGTCTAGTTTGCTTTAAGAGGCGTTCGATTAATGAAAGCAATTCCTAAACAAACCCCGCTGGGTCTGACAGAATGGAACGCCAGTGCGGCCTTGCGTGAGCACCCTGGTGTTAATACACATGTGAACTCGGATTCTTTTGAGAGAAAAAAATAACTGTGAGAAAAAGCCCCAAGGAAGAGCTCTCAAAGGAATTGGAATTTAATTGACTGCAGGAAGAGTGAAAGAGACGAAATAAAGAAGAGATCCTTGCCACTTGCCACGAGCGACAATAATTGCTTTCCATTCTTCCACTGTCTGTCAATCAAACACATAGCAGATAAATGTTATGCCATGTCTTTCAAATATAAATTTAAAATTCTATGTGAATATTTTTAAAGCAAAAAATAGCTTCAAGGAAGAGGTAGAGGGGTTTACAATAAAATCAGTATTTATAATTTTAGGTCATCTTTTGCACTTCATTGAAATTTCTTTCCAGAATTAGTTGAAAATCTAAAAAGTAATGTCAAACATGATATAATGCATAGATGCTCGGTAAAAAGAACTGACATACAGAAATGAACACCCATACTGCAATGATTTCTTTACCAGAAATACACAGTGGATTTTAAGCCTTTCCTCAGGCAAGGGTGCAGAGGATAATGGATATTAACACGTGTCATTGTGCCGGTAATGTGACGGCATGATCTGTGAGGGAACTGGGGTACTGCGAATTCAGGAAACACAAATGTAATGAAACATGCAAATACGGTGTATCACGAGCTGTAATACGGCAATGCGACCAAAGTGTATGAGGAACCAGTGAGAGCTCAGGACTGCTGTAGCGATTGCATTGCGTGAGCTACAGCAGGAACGCCTCCAGACCTTGTTCGATGGCATGCCAAGGAGGAGCTTAGCCATCAGTAAGCCGAGGGGGGGTCTACAGGTTGTTTCTTACAGTGTTCTGCAGTGTTCCCGGGTCTGGTTATCATCTGCATTGTTCAAGGTCTGGCTGTATTCTACAGTGCATGTGTCTCCAGTGTTTATATGCTACTGGAGATACAGCCCTGTTGGAATAACATCCAGGACCCATACCTTCTGCTGCTGGCCACTGGGAAGAGCTGGGAAACACAGCCTTTAATTTGGGTTTTATATTATTTGTGAGCATGCCGTAGGTGCAAGCATGTATGTGTGTGTGTGTGTGTGTGTGTGTGTGTGTGTGTGTGTGTGTGTGTGTGTGGAGGTGGGGCATGTCTGAGTGGTACCTTCACTGCTCAGGGTAAAGAGATAGTAATATTGTAAAATGTGGTAGCATTGCATTGCATTAACTTGCAGTTACCTGAACTTCCCATGGTGTGTGTAGATCATAAGTCAATAAATCATTATTGACGTTAAGTGGTGTCAGAACATGAAGTGCTGCCATGTGCTTGCGTAAGCGTGTGTGTGTCTCTGTGAGATTAAAGATGTGTTGACAGGAGAAAATGCAGAGTGATGTTCAGAGCTGATTGGTTGGGAGTAAAAAGGCTTTTACTGAAGGAAAAATTCCACAATGCGCAAAGGGCAGATTCAGTTTTGTTTGCGTAAATGTAACAACCAGTTTGTCAGACACTAGCAAAGCAGGCAACTCTACAGTCAATCTAAAGAAGCACCCAGGGATACCAGCATCAAGGAATGGGATCTGGTAGTGGGAATTTTTGCACTTCATGTAATAATTTTTTACCATGATACCATTACAGTATCCTTAAAGTTCAACCTAAAGTAGTAAATAAATAAATACATGTATTTATGATTGTTGAAATTTAAGGACATTTGATTAAATTTATTTATTTCATTCAAATACATATCAAAATAAATATAAAAGAAAATAACTACATAATAAATAAATCGCAATAAATTGACATTTTGTAAGCTACATGTTTTCACATATGCATTTACAGGACTTAGCACCTCACTGAGTGTTTCCCCACAACGAGTGGCGAGCGTCGCTCAAAAACCCGGACAGGCTGGCTGGAGAAGCAGAGAGGTGGCCTGGAGAAGACAGATATTCTTTCCTCTTCATCATCTCAGTCACAGCTGCTGCATTCTCAACGCACCCAGCAACTGATTTGGGCTGCTGAAACTAAGTCTTTTGATTCCCCTCAAATCAGAAACGACAAGTCTCCAGACACACAATAGGCCTGTCAAGCATACACTGTACGCCTGTACTCTGGTAGGTCTGGCGCGCACATTTGCCTGTCACAGACACATATAAGCCTGTTACGCTGTCTCGGTGAAGATGTGGATGCAGAAATACAGAAAAATGATCCTTAGATGTACATTGCAGCCGGGATGCAGGCGGGATTCTGCTGTTTTGGCGGCTCCTCTTTGTGGTTTTAGTTATGTGATCCATGATGCTTTCTTGATTAAATTGTGCCGTGGGACGAAGGTCAGGGTTAATCCGCTTTCCCTTTGTGATGCGATGTGCTGCCTGTATGTTTGGCAGGGATCAGATGGATGGGAGAGAGAGGACGTGGAAAACCGGGCTCTAATGAGAGAAGCGTTATAGGTACCGATAGCTGACAGAGAGACTGAGCTGATCGTTGCACTTCTGCACAGCAGTAGGTGTGTCAGCACTCTGTATCATCCCACAGCCTACACCCTATGCCCTATAAACCCTGTAAACAAAGAAAAAATTCAAAAGTGTTGTCCTAATAAAAAACACATTATATACAATTGCTAATTGTTGTTGGAAAAGTCTTAATTATTAATTATCTTATTTATGAAAATTAGCATATTGCTTTTCTGAGGGTTTCGGCAACAACCCACGCGTGCACGGACTTCTACAGTCCAGGCATGTCCAAGGGGATATCAGGGCCTTGTTGGCTATTTTGTACACTTGCACTCTTCAGGACCTTATTTTCAGGATCGCCTTGTATTATTAATGCTTTACAGGACATGTTAATCTGTTGACCAAATGTGTTTTCAAGAGGGCCTCTCTTCAGGATGGTCTGGATAGCTTCCATATTAACTCATGACCGTGGTATTCGGCTTCACTGGCTGTCTCATGTGAACCCACTGATTTGCCCTTAGCCCAGGGCCCTTAGTCTTTCTCCAGCTGGAAACCCTGCAGGACTGTGACTGTGGATAGAAAGGGTTGAGCTGAGCGAAAGCCAGAGAGATCCATGCAGGTGTTGTCCTGGAAACAGTGTTTCACAGCTGGAGCAGAAGAACTCAGCATTAGCTGACTTGTGTCACATTAACAGCTTTTTATCCGGCTTAGCCTATTTGATGTTTACAGGGAACTTTAACATAGTGCTGTCAGTGTGGAAAGATGAAAGTTAAAGCGATGTCATAATGCCAGGGCAAGACCAAAGACGGCTGGTCGGTTTTTATTGTAAGAAACCATAATAAAGTGTCATCTGCTGTCTGTTAGAATGACAGGGTGAGGCTAAGGCATTATGAGGGAAAGCAGATGGCATATTGAAAGTGCTTGATGTCAGTACAGACTGCTGCCTTTAGATATTGAGGAGTTACGTGCCTGTGTGTGTGTGCATGTGTGTGTGTGTGTGTGTGTGTGTGTGTGTGTGTGTGCGTGCATGCTTGAGGTGAGGCCTGTAAAATTATCAATTTTATGCCATGAAATTAATCCATCAATCCTCTTTAGTTTCAGGTGAATGTTGACCTTCATAAATAAATTATCTACACATTGCATTTAAGCAGGAAAAAAATAACACATTTTCCTATTGAGCTCATGAGGTCACACAGTGGTGCTCTGCATGAATCAGGGCAAAAGGCTGTCTCATGCCTCACCTTCTATCCTAAATTAGAAAACCATGAAATACTTTATATAATCACTAAAGGAAGAGATGTAGCCTCCCTCCCCTCTTTTTCTTTCCCCTTCTGTTTTGACTGGCTTCGTTAGGGGACAAAATTCCTGTGTTTCTGGAGTTCTGGTACTGACCATCAAAGGCACCTGTCTGCATTCAGTAGATGGGTTTGTTTTTATGGAGCTGTAGATGCCACCCTGTCCCCTGATATGTCACCTCTCTCAGCTTGACATTTACTCCCTCCCGCCACAGTAATTAATGGGAAAGGTTAATCAACCTGAGGGGCAGCTAAGGTTTAATGAGTTTTACTCAACAGTGCATCAGTACATGCGATCTATCTGATCTGTTCGGAAGTGTGGTGAACCACGAACACCCCCAACTCATTGAGCATTCTCACCTGAAAAGTCAACTTTGCATCTCATTTCCATTTTATTTTTAGCCTAAAAATTCACATGGAACATAGTTGGCGGCATTTACACAAACTGTGCCGTTTGTGTAGGTAGGCTGAATTTAATGTGTCACTGAGTTACACGGATAACTATTAAATTGATGTATTCCGCTCAGTTATTGCTGTTGCGAATGCGCACCTTGACATCAATAAAACTGTAAGGCAAATATCAGCCTACTTTAATTAATCGCGTGGGTTGATTGAGAATCTGCAGCTGTACCAACTGTGGGATCACTTTAATTATGCTGCATGACTCGAGCATGAAGTAAAATGATTTTGCTCTACAGAGACGTGCGACATCTCTTGAACTGAATATCAAATGCATTTGGTAAGTCATGTTTTAATAATATTTTTCAGTCAGGTGCTTATGTAGCCAGGGAGGAGAAATCACAAAGAATCGCTCATCATTGCAAAGGAGATTAATTAGTGTCTATCTCTGTATATCTCTCTTCTGTCTCAGGGGCACCATTTTTCTTAGCGGTAAAATGAATGAAGGGAGGTGACTGGGAGAGGTGGGATTCATTTGATATGCATCATTTCTGATTGTATGTAGGATAAAATAAAAAAAGAATATATTGTTGTTAGGAAAAGCCTGTCTTCTGGTTTAGTCATCACTTGTAAATATATTTGTATGTTTTTCCTTTACGTTAAATAAAGACCTTTTTAAAAGTATCTTTTTCTGTCTTTTTTGGTTTTGTTTTAAATTTTTTTTCCCTTTTTCCAAATTATGCTCTTTTAAAAATTGTTAAATAAAAACCTTTTTAAAAATCACATCTCTCTCTTTCTCTCTCTCACTGTGCAATATTTCAAGCTCTGACTGTTGCTGCAAATTTTTTTCAAAGTTAAACTCACATTTTTAAAGGTCAAAGTGAACTTTATTCCCATTAGTTAATTTAAAAAAGAACTGGCAGCGCTTGACCTGAATCAGTCACTGCATTAAGGCAAGCTTTTATACCTGAGCGTTTTTACGGAGACTGGGGCTCAGTAATCCTTCTCCTCAAAAAAAAAAAAAAAACCCACACACATACACACATGCACATACCCACACACACACACTCACACTCACACACACACACACTTTGTAAAAGAACAGGTTTCTTTTTAAAAATTTTATCTCATTCCCAAATTCCCTCTCCTGCCCAGAAGGCTTAGCTTTGAGTACTTTCATTGAATAAGCCCGTTGCAAAACCGATACATCTCAGAATTTGATTTCAGGGAGCAGACAGGGGAGAAAAAAGCTGGAATTAAGCGAAAACTGAAGATAATAACACAGGCGATCAGGCAAGGTGTCAGGCATAGGGGTCAGCCGCAGGATCATTTAAAGCCAAGGATTTCAACTCATGAGGGCAGGCAAGTGCATAGAAATCTGAGAGGCTGGTTGAAGAGGTCAGACTCTTAACTTAAGCAGTTCAGCACTAAGTCTGGTTCGAAGTGATAAGTTCACAGAGGAAGAGAGAGAAAGAGAGAGAGGCTCTTGCAATTTAAACCTTTGACTCAGAGTCGTAATTGGATTCTATTTAATTCTGTTCTCAAATTGCCGGTAATGTAAGTTGTGTAAATTAACAGGCTGCATTGCTGTAGTGTTGTGTTTTTCCACCACAGACATTTAAAGGATTACAGTAATTGGCTTCAACAGTGGAGTGTCTGATTAAGAAAATAATGTGTTTAATTTTGCTACTTCCCCGCTCTAATTCAACATGTTTTCCCTCGAACAATCACTTTCGGTTGCTGGAGCCGCACAGCTTTTCATCAGGGGTAACGAAATGTCTACCTTAGACAGACATTGTGCCATTACCAAGACTTTCACTGCATGTCATCTTTAGTAAACTGATCTATGACTGCGACTAAAGTTGTGGGTTATTATGGGTACACACACACACACACACCTCCTGCCCCCCTCCCCTCCACAGACACACACACACCCGTTTTCCTCTTTCATCACAGAAAGCAGTAACTGATGGCTCTGGCCGGGCTCTCCGCCTGAGCTGTGTGCGCTGCTTTCACATCTCGTTACCCCAAATGTGAGCCGCGCTGTTCGTTGACAGCCGCCGCACGTGTCCTATCTGCCACGAAGCCCTGCCTGCGCAGTGCGAGGAAGGCGATGGTAATCTCCCTGTTTTCTTTTTTCGTTGCAGGGCATGATTAAGTCAAGCAATGCCCTTCAGGCGTCCCAGGCTCTGAGCGCCGCAGGGGCTATTCCGCCTCTGGCAAATTTTCAGCCGGTCGTACGCTACATTGTTTATAGTTTGCCTCACTGCCAATCTAGCTTTGCCTCTGCGGTGATTATGCGGACCTCGTCTGATTTATGATTTGGGAGGAGTGGCGATAAACTTGGGGGGGGGGAAAGCTGTAGCGGTTTCCTGCTGTTCTGGCCTGGAAACAGGAAACCATTCGCATGGTGTTCCTGAATATTCACGGCTCAGTGGTGCTGGTGGTGGGAAACTGGCTTTGTCTCGTGACCTGTTAGGAAGTGTGAAATGCACTGCACTTCTCGCTGCATCGATAAAAGCTTTCCACCTCTGTCCCAACTGTCACAGTACCACTCCAGATGAGGGCAACAACCGCAATCATTGGCTTTTAATGTCGTGAAGCAAACAAGACTTGGCAGTGTGTCCGGATCAAATCTTAGCATCACACAGCTGTTCAATCCTTCAGCGTGTCATTTAACCTGAATTGCTTCAGTAAATATCCGGCTGTGTAAGTGGGAACGTGTCAAATGCAAGTTATGAAAGCCATTATGTATAAGAAGAACCTGATCCACCAATAAACAATACTCTGATAGATTTTATTTTAATGGAGTATAGCTTAGCTGTGATGTAGTGAATTCCTGTGTTTTTATACATTTAACTAACAGAGTTACTTTTACTGTACATATTCAAAAGAAGAGCCCAGATGCACCAAGATTTGTGGTGGAACCACATGCAGTCACTAAGTCCAACCCTTCTTTTGCAGTGGTGTTAGACAACATTAATGCAACATGAAAGCCCAAGTAATAATCAAAAAAAAACTTTGAGTCTTCAAGGACTTTAGAGCTCTATGTGAGTAGAGTAGTCAGTAGCTGTTTCAGGCTTCAGTCAGTGTTCCAATTATATTTTCACTTGTCATTTGTGTCATGTGCGGCATCCAGTGTCCTGTGGTGCCACGTGTTTAAGCCACGATTCCTCCGGTGTGGATTTCAGTATCTTGAGCCTTCATGGTTTGGCAGGCAAAGCTCCTCTGATATGGACTCCTCAACTTGGAAGAGTTTGAGCAAGCTCTGGAAAACGTGGCAGACCTGTTCTGGAAATGTCTCCGAATGCTTGTCTTTACTCAGGAAGGTCCTCAATAACTTGGTGGGTAACTCAGCAAAGCTCACAGCTTTTTCTAAGCCGTATTTTAAAAGCTGTTTAGTCAATTTTGAGTGAGCTGAATTGCCATTTCAATGGCAGAAATTGATTTCTGCTGTTTATTTTTTTTCTCCCTAGCAAGTGCCTTTCAATTGAAATTGGAAGTAATCAAAGGAGGCTTGGCAAGCTTTTACTGCCAGGGTACATTTGAGAGCAGCAAAAGTAATTTTCTTTTATTCTTATTCAAGTAGGAAGGCTATTGAGTCCTTGGAATAAGTCAGTCCAATGCAGAAAGTACATATGGGTTTTTTTTTTTTTTTACAAATGAATGGATGAATGAATTAAGGTGCTGTTTGATTTGCAGGAAACTCATTTCCCCTTTTCGGTGTGACTTTTTATTAGCGTGAGCTCCCTGGGAATGAGGCAGGCTGGTTCGAGATCTAGGGCTGTCGCTGCGGAAACACGTCTGTTAGAGACTTGCCTTGATCCGCTGCGTGTGGGAGACAACATGTGTTTTGCCGCGTGGTTTGTTTATAACTTGGGGGTACCGAGCCTCAGTGTAGGACCTGCAGTCCTCTTCAGGTCACCTTGCTCCACCTTACAGTGAGTCATGTCTCTAGGTGCTTCATGTCTTTCTCGCATGGAATGCGCCATAATGGAAGATTGGTTGGCGCAAAAGCACAAGAGCTATAGCTGCAGCCGTGGAGCATTCCAAAGCCATGTGTAACATATACTTCAGAGGGGGAAGGTTCAAAACAGTGGAGGGTTTAGCAGTTTTTTTAAATTACAGGAGGGTCTTGTAATTTTATTTTGGTCTTACAGGGGGGTGCCGCATCTTCCCCCCAGCCCAACAAGTTTATAGTTTCCCCAAGCTTTCTGAATGTGGCTGCAGTTGTATGTAAGAAATTCTAATACTTAACTATATCTGTAAAAATGATGATTTTACCTCCATATGCTTCACACCTTCCATACACTGGGGGTTATGTAATTTTAATGCAATTATATGTAAGAAATCAGCATGAAATCTGCAATGTGCAGACTAATGACCTTGTAGAACCATGCAGTAAAACCCATTATTGTCTATAGAGAGCTGGTGGCAACTAGGCGCGGAGCCAAGTAGACGATTTCAAATTTTATAGTGCTACACATGGCCACCCCTGGCACAGATGAAAGTAAGAGGTATCAAATTACTTTAAAAACATACTGAATAACCTGCCAGTAAACTGTTTAGAGAAAAAATACCTTAGGTTAAAAACAGTATTTAAGATTTTACCTAAGTTAAATATTTTTTGAGTTATTTACGATTTTACATCGAAATATTCCCATGCATAGAACAACATGGATAGAACGTTGAGAATCTGAACAGAATCTGAATCTGTAACATTTGCAGTTGATGTCACAATCAGCCTGCATTAGATGCCATAGATACAGGCTATTTCTTGAGCAAAGCTTGTAACTACTAGCTATCGTGCTAGGCTTTTTCAAGCTAACTTAAAGTCTGTCCTCAAACTTGTCTTTCTAGTTTTAATTTATGACCTCATTTGCCAGCTCAAATATGTGCCCGTAAGATAAGATCACCATTTGTTTGAAAGTTTTGCAATTACTTGCTGCAGATGACATTAAAAACGTCCATTTCCATACCCTGGCATAATACTGTCTTTAAACCATCTTTCCCAAACTGGTGGCCATAGTTGATCTATATCTTTCATCTGCTAGCAGATGAATCCTTCTGGTTTTCTGCCTGTTGGTCTGGGTAATGATGCTGATGATGAGGTGGTGTTACTAGAGCAAGTTCGGAAAAACACCCACAGAGGGAAAGGTGAACCATGAAACGGGAGCAGGTCTGCAACCCCAATTAACAATTAAACGCACAGGTTCTGCCAGGCTGTAATTGCAGTGATGAAACTGCCTTTTGAAGTGGACTGTGAGGAAAATTATTTTGTTTATTTTTTTTCGTTGCAGCAGCAGCACTATGTGAACCGCTCTGGTGCTAACTTGTCATTAGAGAAATGTTCCGTCTATTTTGATTTTAATCCTTTTTTGGTTGTTTTTTTGTTGTTTGCTTGTTTTTTTTTCCCAGGATGCTTTGCTCAGGCTTGCCTCCATTATTGAAACCAGCTCCTTGCGGGATGCCATCAAGGAAGTGCTGGAGGCTGTGCTCCCCAAAGTGGTACGTATCCTCTACACCACCTGTTACAGCAACATTCAATTTACTGGATGTGTTTTATGTACCCATCACTCTCTGCCTCTCCCTGTTGTTCAGCCCCACAGATCAGGGCCGTAAAACCGTGATCCGCAGCAGAGGAAAACTGTGCAATTAATTTTGTTGTGGTATTTACGAGTCTCCCTCATTTGCATGCATAGATTATAATTACCATAATCAGTGGTCAGTTTGAAAAGGGAGTTGTGAGGGATTGATGCAAATATTGGGCCCACTCTGTGTTTTAAGAGGGGCATATGAGTTATTATGCTGTTATTACTGTTATTACATTACAAGTGTTGTGTGATTTCTCACACATCCAGGACACAGTTATTAATGACAGAAATATGTTTGTTCCTTAGTCAGTGACACATTGTATCACTATGCCCCCTTTTTGACTATAATTGCCCAAAACTGACTTTGAACCTTTGACACAGAATGCTCTATGGCAATAACACATTAATAGCAGGGGTGTACCAGCCACAGTGTAAATTTGATCTTAGATACCCCATTCAGTCAAGAGAAAGTCAAGTCAAAATTCTCTCCATCTGTACTCTCTTTTTCAGAGTTACAGAGATTTCAGAGTTTTATTCTATAGATCTGAGTCTATTTGAAAAGAGACTGTCTTCTAGCTTTTTGTAATGTGACAGTCTGATTATGACGCTGCCATATGAATGGGTTTACCGTTTGGTGTTTGTCTTCAAGGATGGAAGTTTTATGTGCTACCAGAGACACTCACCAGTCCATGACCTCATTTATGCCCAGATTTTCTCCCACTGATTGATAATATGCTCGCCGGGCAAGGGAATGACGGAGAGCAGCCTCCTGACTCTCTGATGTGTTCTGCACAGGGAAGGGGAAAGATGGGCTGTTGATGCCTCTGACACGTTAAAAGAAACAAACTAATTTGTGCCATCTCCGGCGCTTGCATTTTGTGAGCCGACAGCCTGTCTGTCTGAATGAGGGGAGGGAATAAGGCAGGCAGCAGCTCCTGCTCAAGCGTGCTGACTGCATCTGCAACATGCCACAGCTACAGCTTTTCACTGAGTATTGGAAAAGTTAAATTAGTGTCTAATTGGAGTTGCGTTGGGCTGTCGAGCAATTATTAACAAGAGCTGTGGACAATGGTGCATCTCGCCTCTAATTTGCTCAAACTCTCTGGCTACACTAGAGCCTATTGTGGTGTGGCTCCAATAGTGCCCTCTTCTCAACCCCTGAGAGATAGTTATACATGTGCATACCTATCTCTGTGCCTCAGTAATTTCCTCACTGTTTGCGCAGCTTTATCCATAGCTTTATTTTGTTTTATAGAACCTTTTGGAGAAATTATATCCTCAATAAATAAAGCTTTGGTAAAAATACGAATGCAATAAAGATTGTATTAGCCTTCCCTGAAGGCTGAATCAACTCATTATTCTAATCTCTGTGACACCTGGCCTTTTGAATGTGAGGACCTACTTCCTTTCACATATTTAATTTCAAGATTCATAAAGGGTGGTGGATGGGTAGGGTTGGTGGCGGATTTTGAAGACCTGTGGCATTAATTATGAGGAGGTTTTCTGAGGGAAATATGTCTTTCAGCAGAGGCAGACATACTCAAATACACTTGAGGTGGATGGAGGGTGTTTCTGGGAGGAGATGCCAGTGTGTGTGGGGGGGGGGGGCGCACGGTAAAGACACTCAGCCAGAGACGCACCAAGATGAAAAGAATAGTAATGATACTCAAACAAAAACAACTTCTGTGCGGCAGCCGCAATCTCTGCTGTTTGTGTGCTTTGGAGAGGTGAAGCTGGCTGGATGTGGCACGGGTACGCAGACGAGGGCTGGGAATGTTTCAGCCCTAGGGAGGGTCTGATCCGCTGCCAGAGCTTGCTCCTACATAAACATGACTTCCAGACCACGGAGTCGACAGGGTGCGGGACGGCCTCCGAGCAGCCAGCGCACTGTTTTAGCCCAAGAGGCGTGTCGTATGATGTGCGTCAGAAGGAAGACTGGCGAGCCTCCGCACCCCGCCCTAATCCGCTTGCCCTGTCGAATGCGGGCGACGGCCTCCGTCTGCTCTGTGGCTTAGATCTTTCCACGGCGGACTCGAAAACACTGGTACGAACTGGTAGCGCAACCGGGGCTGGTTTTGCAACAGAGCCTGCTCCAGGGTGAAGGGAAGTCAACCTGCCAAAATCACATCACTCACAGTTCAACCTGGGCCACTCTCATCCTGAGGTGAAAGCTGAGCAGGCCTTCCATCAGAGCAGATGGTTTCCCTCCCTTTTCCACAAGCCGACAGGAAAGAGAAAAAACACACAGACAAAGGAGGGCGTCTCAGGAACATATGACGCATGGCTGGAATTCTGCTGATTGAGTTTAATTATGCAAGGTCACAACAGTCTCAAAGGTACCTCTGGCTGGGGCTGGACAGGGGCCTCCCACATAGTTACTGTTCATGAACGAAAAAAAAACCTACTCCCAAAATGATTTTATTGGTGTTATATTAGTCATAAAAGTTTATCGTGTGCAGCGACAGTCAGTTCAGTCAGTTCTGTGTTGGTTCAAATTGATAAGGAGCGATGCAGATTCAAAATTGGAAATCTGTTCAAGATTGTATTTTGGTTCCTAAAGACTTTTTATCTAGCATTCTTAGGGTATGAACAGCTCTTTTATGTGCGTAGGAATGTGTTTGCCATTGCTGTTTCGAACTCATTCTCTCAATCTCTCTCACTGTTTTGCAGATCTGATGCTCCTCTCAGTTTGTCTTTGTGTTGGTCTGCAGAGAGCTGACCCCAGATCTGTCTTGCAGGAGAGTGTGTTTGTGTACCTGCTGGACGTGCAGACCAGTCGGCTGCTCTGTGACGACCCGCCCCATGAGCTGCTCTTAGAGGGAAAGCTCAGGTAAGGACAGAGCCTCCAGCCTTAAAATACAGAGTAAACACTCCAAGGAGTCAGGAGAAAGCATACATCTTTATTAAAAGGAATGTAAGCTCAATCCAGTTGTTTTTAAACACGCTTTAGCCTTGTTGAGACATATGACCACAAAGCCACAGCAAGTGTTTAAGCCCAGGGTGCTGCAATCACCATGCAAATTACCACACCACAACTCTGTTTCCACTCCATGTTTTTGTTTGTCAAGCAATTCAAGGATTTGATGTCTGCACGGGGAAATCAAGACAAACAATGAATTGGGGGGGTAAAATTGGTCGTCATCATTTTGGCTCGGCTCGTTATTGAATCCAGCTGCGTAGCAGCCTCCTTGCTGGTATCAGTGTCGCATTCTGGAAGTCGTTCCGCATTCTTCGCTTTAATTAATTTCCTCAGCAATGTTGGAGTGCCTGTGTTTCACTCTCATTTATGTCAGTCGAGCCAACTGTAGCAAACTTAAATGATCTGTCGTACGTCTGTCTCATACTTTGATACTGCACCTCCTGGAGGGAAGGTGTAGTATTTTAGAAGGGATGTCTTGGGAAATGAATATTTCCCTCTTTCATTCAGCAGGGCCATGCAGGCTCATGTGTTCAGCGGACAGTGGAGAGTTAAGGTGAGGTGGTTGAAGGAATTGGGGGAGGGTGCTACGGCAGCAGTGCTGATTAAATCATTTACTTTAGTAGTGACTCATGTTAAATCATTTGTTCCAGTTGTGAATTATGTTAAACCATTGGTTCCAGTAGTGGAATGTGTTGCATTATTGGTTACAGTAGTGAATCATGTTAAATCATTGATTTCAGTAGTGAATCGTGTTAAATCATTGATTCCAATAGTGAATCGCATTAATTGGTCCCACCAGTGAGTTGTTTTTGGATGGTGTGCTGGAGATGATCAGCTGTAATTTCTGCAGTCATTGTCCGCTTGCAGAGGAGCTGTCAGCAGATTAATAAAATGGGAAGATTTTACTGGTGTCCGATGACAGCCTTGTTTTAACCTGGGCTTTGGGGCAATATGGTGGGGGTCAGCTGCGGAACAAGGCCACTTTAGCACAGCTCTTTTACCACTAGGAGCAGCCACCGCAGTTAAAAACGGATTGATATGTCATAAAAACGTAATGACAGATAACTGGCCCAATTTCCCAGTCTCCTGCTTGGCATGATGTCCATTGAGCGGGGCTGCCATCTGCCTTTGACTGCAGTAAGGCAATGCGGGGGTCACATGGAAGTGCCATCCAGGGCTGGCTGAGGTTCTGAATGACAATGACAATTTTGTGTAATTTACTTAAAGGTTGCTTTTTTGGGGGGCTGGAGAAGGGGCAATTACTAATGCTCAGCCAAACATACATCTCTTCATCCCTTCCTTTGAAGTTCAGCTCAACTGATGGATTGTTTGTCTGAGTTTCGAGGCCTGCTAATTAGGTTAATCTTGAATCTTACCTCTCAGATGGGCGTATTAAAATTCACCCTCTGCCCAACCTCTCCATCTTGGTAAATCGATGGATGTCTCATGACTATGCTTGTATATCTGTCCAAAATCTAAATTCCACCAGAGTTCCACTGAATAACTCCAGATCAATATCACAGTTAACAAGCTGGCTTCTCAGACTTCTCCTTTGAGAATTTCACATTCAAGCTGAGATACTGTCTCCATATGTATTCTCCAGCCAAGCTAAAGCACAACCATATCTGGAAGTTGTGCTCGCCATAGAAATTACCTGTTTGTCCCCGAGGAGGATGAGCAGAGAGTAATTTGTGTGAATTCTAAGAGAGCCCCGCTTGGGAGGATTGATGTAACCCTAGCCAGAAGGTGAACCTAGCTATAGTGCTCTCTGGATGTGGCTCCTCTGCACTCTCCCTCTCTCTGCCTCTCCCTCTTAGTTAAAATTGTAATACACTTTATTAACATGAAAAGACTGTCTCTCTCACCAATGCACTTGAATACAATTTTGTTTGCATTAGAAACAGCTATCACACATATTGTAAGTATGTACCCGAACACCATCTTTAACAGAATTATGCATGTATGTTTGCGAGGGCAAAGAAAAAATGTGTCACCCGCAGATATTTTAAATGGTGCCTTGCTTGCTCCCTGTCCCTCAGGTTGTGACAGTCAGTGAGGAACTGCATATGTCTCATCCTTGCCCAGGGGGTCTGGTATCTCGATTGCTCAGCCCATGTCCCTGAGGACTGGTGCATGTGTTAGATGCTCATAGATGGGCTTTCTCATTAACAGCAAGTGTTGACGTGGTCCAGGTGAAAATCAGACACCCGGGCTGTTCTCACTCGCCTTTCCTTTTTCAAACCTGTCAGACACATCACACACCTGACAAGATCTCTGACAGAAAAGTCACAAATTAAGATTATGAACTCTCAAATTTATGAAAGGGACTCTCATGGAAAGTCTTGGGAGAAAAGGTTTTTATCAGAGGCATTTCAGATACTTGGAAAAAAAAACATTGGATATCTGTTATCAGCAAGTCACATGAGACCTCTGTTCACTGCCGAGCCTCAAGGATAAATGCATTCAAAATGCCCTTTTGCACCATTCTGGGCCACTGTGCAAGCTTCCTGCCCAAAGCTGAAACAGAAAAATTCAAAGCCTTGCTTTTAGACCAGTGAGGTCCTCGGAACTGGACCACAAAAAAGGAAAAATGGATAGTAATTGTGAAAAAATTCTTAGACACTCGCTTTTCTATTCATAAATTATGAAGCCGCCTTAAGCCTGGAGCATGTATTTGGATGCTTTCCAGAAATATCATTCTGTAAGCCGGATGGGTTTTGTGCTTTGACAGCGACATTGGTGTTTCTGGCACTGCGCGGTTTTTCACATGGCTGGCCTTCTGAAAGGCTGGCTGAAGTATGGCTAGTGTTAAATCACTCTGACTAATTTGAACTGCTGCGCTGTGATTGCTTTGGGCTGCAATCTAAAGCAGTGATTATCGTCTTTCACAGTCGCTGAGCTTCACGGGAACGAAGTCGAGAAGCCCCTGAATTGGAATTTCAGGAAGTGTTTGCCCGGGGTTATGTTGGCCCGAGTATTCATGAGGAAGTGCTTTCGTCTGTGTCAGACACATTGGATTGCATGGCCACCATGCCCCTAACTTGAAAACATAGTTGCCACAGGTCGGGTCGAAAAGGGTTGATGGGGGAAGATTTAGGATGATGTGAGACTGGAGCGTAATTTATAGTGTTAATGTGTCTTCATGAACACAGGGTGATTTCAGGAAAAGATCAGATTTCAAGAGTCAGCTTTTTGAAATTCTACTTACCTTTATAGTCACAATGTGCTTTTACACAGCGTCTGCGTGTTCATGCGTGTACGTGTCAGCATGTGTGAACTTTTATATGCGTGTGTGAGATTTCTTGGATCGGAATTGGATGCCTTCTGTGCTCTTAAGGATATTCTGTTACCTGTTTGAGCCAAGTGCACTTGACGTGCGACCCAAGAGTTGTGGCTTCAAATCTCAAACTGGCACAATGGTATTGTACACCTCAGCAAGTGTTACATCGATCATTTCAAACCCCTCTTACACAACACGAACAATTATAGACCCCTTTGCCAGTATAACTGAGGAGGAGCTCCTTGGGGTGGAAGGGCAAGTGCCTTGTTTTTATTCTAAGCAAATCATTGATTTATTTCATTAATTTTCACAGCAGGTGTATTCCCATGCATGTACCCCATCACCACCACCCACCCATGTGTTCAGCACACAAATATCCATGCAATATTCAGGCACTGTAATGAGAGATGTGGTGCTTGCAACTGTAGGTGTTGTTTTTGCATTTATGTTGATGTCGGAGAGTGAGCGCAGCACACGCAGGCCCGGGCTATGATGCCGCTCTCTCTCTCCTGTGGGGTAGGAGTGCACTCATACAGGTGAAGTGCCTCGCACAAGTCGCCTGGGGATAATAGCACCGCCCGGTGAATCAACACTTTGAATAATTCAGCGGCCGTCTCTGTCTCCTTTGAGTGCCCCTTTCTCACCCTCAACATCTCAGAGCTTTTTATCAAGGGCATATAATCAGAAGCATTTGGTTTGCATTTCAAAAACATCGCCTTAGGTAAATATATATATTTTTTATGTGCATGTTCTATGTACAGGTATAATATAGATTGATTTTTTTGCATTTATGTCAGTATTGAACCATCATGAATGTCTGATGTTTGGGTCATTGAGTGCATAACATTTCCCCCGTTCCCTTGTATCCAAGCTAATTTTTTTCCTTATGCTATGGTAAGCTCCTGAAAAATTCCCCATCATTTCACTCTCGTCCATCTGTCTTCCCTCTTACAGTCTCAGGCAATAGAGGCGTTTATATCTAATTCAGATTATTCGCATTGTGGTAAACAGCAATGCTATCAGAAATTACGTGACATCCTGAAACATATAAAATTCAGAGACAAATTTCATGCAGATTTGCTAGCTGTTTGTCGAGCACCTGTCTTGCAACAACTACAGGTTTGTTTTCTGTGACAAATGGACAAGACAAACAGTCCAACTGATAGTCTACCTCCTATTTTGCATCTCTCTTTCCTCAGCTGTGAGCATTTATGTGGAAACAATAGGTGAGTTTTGAAAAAGAGCAGAATTTAAATACCATCACTGCCATTTCCACACATAGACTTTCACGGCAGAGTCCTGATGGCAGAAATAGACGCTGCTGCAATTTACATGTAAATAACTGATTAATATGAGGAATGCAAAGCGAGTGCAATTAATATGCACTCCAGGACAATTGCATGTGGCGATTGCATCTGTAATTGGCTTTCTTTTTTCATCTCTTTAAAAAGGGAGATTGTATTGCTTGTTAATTAAGCATATTAAAAGAATAAATAATAACTGCAATGATAAGGGTGGATTTGAATCTTTTTTATTATTATTATTTCAACTGTTTTCCTTTAGTAAAACAAAGCTTTGCTTCCTGTGTCTGTTGAATGGTCTTTTATCTTTTAGATAAATGTGTATGTAGTGAAAGGAAGCATTAGCATGTTTTCCTCAGAACATTTTTCACATTTGGACTATTTGGGTTCTGTAAGTTGAGTTAGCAGGACTCTTGACAATTTAAATGTTTGTTGATATAGTCAAGGTTAACTGGTCTCTTTCTCTCATATTCAATGTGAAATTTGCCAATTTATATATACAGTTGGGAGAAGTTCTTATGTACGAAAACATTGCATGAATGGGCTATTTTTTTCTCTGCCAAACATTGAGCAAACTCTCTTAGAATGCTCCATTGAAACCTCACGAATATCAACCGACAGCCAGCACACAGAAAAGAAGTGTTCTATGCCAAGCGGCTTTTTGTTGTTACCTGGCCAATTGCAAGAGTACAAGTTTAAACCTCAAAGTTTAGACCCCTAGACCACTGAGCTCTGTTAGAGCTAGAGTGGCTGTTTCCAATATACAAAACGAGGAACAGGTGTTCTAGTTCTGTTATAGTGTATAGACGGAAACCTTACACCGTTCCTTGTCTGTCAGATTTGGCTGTTCCTCATTCTGTGAGATTTGGAATGGAAGTACCAATTCTAATGGAGTTCACTGGCCTACTGGTGTAAACTCTCTGTTTAAAGTCGCAATGGGAGAGTGAGGCCTCATGACGCCCACAGCAGGTGAATCTGCCATGTGCTGTTAGTAACTGACTCACACAAATCAACAGCAGAACACTTATGAATCTCCCTAGCAAAAGCCTGTAATTAGTTCAAGTACGGCTAGCAGCCCTGATAGCCCCACCCATGTTGGGGTTCACAATCTGTCACTCTCCCATTGCTAAGGTCATTGCATTTAGCAAGGTAATTGGATTTACTTTGTGTTTGTTGTTGTTTGTGTTGTTTTGTTGTTGTTTTTGCTTTTGTTATGTATGGGCAGAGTGAGCAGGAAATTAGTTCCCGGGGGACAGACACTTTTAATGAGTACTGTAGGCTACTCTGTGAAAAACATAAATGCAGGATAGACTGTGAAACTGGCACTGTGCTCCACATTGTTGTGCACTTGACAGAGAAGTTGGCAGCCACAAGCACTTCACTTCATAGGTTGTTATCTGTGGAATCTGAAGTGAGGAGCTGGGTTGATGGAATTCACATGGTGGAGAGAGATAAGAGAGGGAGGAATAGAGAGAAACAAAAAGCTATGGCATTTAAAAAAAGACCCAGATGTAAGGCAAACAGACTTTTCTTTACCACAGGATGCCGAAGTTTGGAATGATTCTCACACTATACCAAATTAGCCTAAAATTAACTGCAACAGAATTCCTGTGGGGCAATTTATTCCAGAAAGGAAAATAACAACTTCAACTATCTATGTCAATGTAGTAAACAATCCTCAAATTAAGCCTGTGACCCTCTATGGCAGTGAGGTCACAGACACAGATACACGGGACAAATGGGCAGTGGAAACCCCACCAATCTTTGCAAAAAAATCCAGCAAATTCAAATTTAAACAATCAACAATTCATGCAGGGCAGAATTAGATCACCTTTATATTACCAACATACAAAAAACAGCAATACAGCTCTGGAGTAATTAATGAAGTAGAAACCTTAAAGTGGAATGGTCCTTTTAGTATAAAGCCCTGTAATGCCAAGAGCTGAGCCTAGAAAAAAGTCCCCTCAGCCAACTGGTCCTGAGGCTGTCAGCACTAATACCTAATAACACTGCGAAACACAAACACACTGCATAATGATAACAAATACAATTCAACCAAATTGTAACACAACACAAACAAAATGACATCAGTCATTGGGACACAGACACACAGGAAACACAAATCAAACTGGCATGCTCTGTGGCCCTAAAAAGAAAACTATGTGACCAAAGTGAAAACCCAAAAGCATAGAGGAACACCGACAAAGCACAGACTAAGTGAGGACAACCTGGCCATCGAAACTAGAGGACACTAGCAGATGCTGCCCAGGCAAGACACGCTGTACTCACTCATTTTCAAGAGGTACAAACTGTGCTGCACATTTGATAAGTATAGGGACACAAGGGCATATTAATTCCCCAAAATAAGAGAAATCTGCCTGGAATCTGAGAACCTCTCAGTGACTGATTGCCTGTCATCACGCCTGGGTGACGAGAGGGAATGGGTGTAATTGGCAGCACAGTGTTTTACCACTTACCACAATCTAAGGGACAATGAGTGATAAAAGAAAGAAAATAAAGACCTATCCAATTTATTGTCCATGGTTTATGTTACTATTATTATTATTATTAGTAGTAGTAGTAGTAGTAGTAGTAATAGCAATAGTATCCATGTATCAATTTGTTTTATTTAACATTTGTTTGCTTTGTTTGTTTGATGCATGGTTTGACAACATAAGTGTATGCTTGTCAGGCTAATAAAGCTAGTTGAAATTGAAAACTGAAATTAAATTGAGACAGAAATAGTCATAATTCCTGAAATAATAGGACAATTACTGTTACTGTGTAATAATATTTTGCCAACAGAGTTTTATTTAATTTGCGAAAGGCAGAGAGAGTGAGATAGAGTACAGACACAATGCCTTCTGTTAGCTTGTTTCCTCCCTGAGGGAGCCTGGGTAATTCCTCCACTGCTGTGACCCAAGGCTTCGATCCGATGCTGGCTTTACCGCCTGGATTCTGATTCTCAAAGCTGCTTCACACCGCTCCGTTTCTGGGTTTACGCTCCCCTGGAGTGTGTGTGGATAATAAGGGCTTCTACCTGCCTGGCTGACTAAACATAAACAGCATAGACACCATTCAGCGAAGAGTGGCTGATTCCATTAGTGGCCAATTAACCAGGGTGAAACATCGCTTTTATCTGAATTGCACAGGTATGAGGAGGACTTAATGGACAATGTTCTGTACTGTCGGTGCTCTGCGTTCAGTTCTTTTCACGAGCCAATTAAAAGTTGTGGGATGTTTGCTCCGTATGTGCTTATAATAGCACTGCGGATACAAAAGTCTTGCAGAGAGCACACCCACACACGTATATGTCATTAATCTGGTGCTGACTTTACAGGACTGTTAGATGAAGAGATATCCACCCCCAGAACCTCTGAAATGATATTCTCGGGAAAAGAATTTAATGGCTGTCACGCTGAGAAGCCTCGGCAGCAGATTTGCCACAGATGAAGGCTAACTTGCCTGTTTTAGGGCAATTTGTTTTTCATCATTTTATTTTCTTTTTTGGTCTAGGAAAAAAAAATTGCGGGAATGGAGCTTTTTATTATTTTGACAATAGCACACTGTCAAGGATTGGCTGGTGCAACGTGTGAAATGCATGATGCTAGAGAAGCAGTGCATGAGTGAATGAAAAAGGACCATCAGGCACAGGGCCCCTCGTGGAGAGCCAGAGCGGTGGACATCAGGCCAGCTTCTCTTGGCTGAGCGAGCCGCGGAACAGCGGCATTGCCACGGCACGGCCCCCCCGACGGCTCCGTGCCGAGCTCCGGCAGCAGCGAGGCGACAGCCCTCGGGTGGGCTTCTCCCAGAGGATGCGCCGTTGCCATGGGGACCGGCTTGCGTGGGATTGTGGTTGTCACCGAGATTTTTTTCCTCACGGAGCTACATCTCTTTGCACTCTGGGCCTTTGGGTTCCTCTGTCCCAAACCCCTGGCGGGGCCCAGCGCTGGGACGGTGATTTTCGGGGCAGCTGAATTCATCTCAAGTGTCTTTGGCTGCCAGAGCTCCTTGCGGAGAGGCTGACTGATGAGTGAAGCGTTCCCGTCCATCTGTCTTCCCTCTTACAGTCTCTGTAATCGAAATTTCCCGGCCAGAGTCCCCCCACACCATCCCTTCAATTTGTGTTTGCCTCTTTGAAGAGCATGAAATCTCCTGCCTGGTTGTTATAGCAGTGAAGATTCCTCTTTTGGCAGCCTGAGCAATGCTGCTGGATCTCCCACTGTATCACAGCTGGAGAACAGCACAGAAAGTGAATGGTCTCGAGCTTGTTTTGACACAGATAGGCGGGAGCTAATTATGTCATATCCTTCACCAAGTGACCATAGCTGATCCCTTTATTGGATAATAATTTAAAGGGCCTTTCCACAGTTCAGAACTACTTTAATGGGCCTGTTTATCAAAGTACACAGAAGCGCCCGTGCTTCCCCCTTAACAGAATGCATGAGGATAATTAGGTCTCTGCTGATGGAGCTCTGATGGAGCTGTTTTGCACGTGCACCGGTATGTCAACACTCCTTTTTGTGTGCCTTGCCAATGTGTAGTTAGTTGTTTTAATGCAATCTGATTTCCTCCAACCGTAGAGGAGCGGACTGCCATGTTGTTTTGTGCTTCATCCGAACCTGACTTATTTAGAGGCATTTTGTAAATGAGGGAGATAATGGAGGCATTTGGGGAGAGGCACACCATGGAGAGGGAAGTTCAGTGTCAAGTCTTTTGAAGGGCAGTGAGATTAAAAAAAAAAAGTCACCAGGGAGAACTAATTACAGATTTCGTACTATCAGTCTCTCTATAGCAACATTCAGGAACACAGAGCATCAGGGGGGGAGGAAAAAGGGGGCAGGGGAGCTTCATTTCGGGGAAGGCCACAGAGGACATCCATCTCTGCTCGTAGCATCCCAGTGGGAGCATTCCATCTATGCACAATCAGGGAAGAACTAATTAACCTGCATCAGTGCCCAGTCCTAACTCAATAATGTTGTAGGGTTGTGGTCAGATTGTACCAGCATTGGCACAGCCTCATTACCATGATGTGAAAATGTTCATATTTTGTCATCTTGATTCAGCTGTCCTAAATTATATATATTATATATATATATATTATATATCTTCGGTCCAATGCGATTGGCTGTCGGAGGCTGTGTGATTCACTAGCAAGCTTTTCTTTCTGTTTTTCAGTGTACATGTCTGCCCCGTCAGTCCTGCCAGGAAGTCATAATGTTGTTATCTCAGTTGCCTGCTAAATTCAATTGATTCATCAAGGGCTCATCAAGATGAAATGTCTTTGGGCTTCTGAGTGGCTCAGTCAGTTGAGGCACTTATTCTGGCTGCCGACTGAGCCTTACAGCCAAGTCTGAGCGCAGCCCACAGGGGTGGAACAAATCAGCTTTCTTCCACAGAGGTAGGGGCAGGTATGTCGGCCAGGATTCCCTCGTCATGCTGCTCTCTGTACCCTGCAACCTCCTTAGGTGCCTGTGAGCTGCTTAGATGATCCTCCCAACAGCACCTGCTTCCAGGTGCACTGTGGGACTTGTAGTGAGAAAAATAGTCACCAATGGCATGAGTGTGTATAGGAGGATTGCATTCACTATACCCCACAGTGAGATGTGTAGTTGGCAATTCCGAAAAGATGGGTGAAAAAGGGGGAAAATGCAAGAAAAGAAAAATTTTAAAGAGAATACATTTTTCTAAATGTCCTGTTCAACACTTTGTAACTGTTCAAAATTATGCTATGGTCAACATTGTTTGCTGTAGTTGTGCTCAACCAATTCGCATCACTCAGTCCCTAAATATATTCTGATATAATTTAGTGCAGCACTTTCAGCTCAGTATTAATCACTATAAATATGATGGTTTGAAACAAGTTAATGTTGTAATTGCTTGGCACCATCTATGCACTATGAATTTTTATTGGCAATGTCACTTTTAAAGAGCACCGGTAGGCATTACATTCAGTCTAGTGCAATGCAATTATGTTGCTCGTAACTGTAATTACCACCATTTTTATTATGTTTTATTATAAGACCATTTTTCCCTTAATGCATATTTACTGTCATTCTGGCTGCTATGTACATTACATTATTTATCTTATAATGAATAAACCAGTTATACAAATGGCTAATATGTCAAATCTGAGCCTTGTCGCTCTGGATAAGGGCATCTGCTAGATCAATAAATAATAACAACTCCATTCTCGAAGGAGACACACAGCCGGTAATGAAAGCTGAATGTTCAGACAACTGCTGTGGTATCTGACAAAAACGGTTGTGTGGTACAGACAGGGCTTCAGTAAGACTATGAAGCATCGATGTGCGAGGCCCAGATGATGCATTTGATCTCAGTGGTGAACAATATGGGATTTACGTCAGGAGCATCGACATCTGTATTCAGCCGTGCATCTGTTCTGAAAGCTCGGGCCCTCCTCTGTCACAGATGGGAAATTTTTCAGCTTGACGTCAGGACTGACAGATTTGTTCGACATCAATTGTTGTCCAGGACTCTGTCGGAGGTGCGAGCGTGTCTGTTCTTGTGAGAATGTGTGTGTGCGCGAGACCACATTAGTTGCGTTTTACCTGCGCTGCCCCATTCCCCCATCAAGTTAAGTTAGGTGAACCTGGACTTCTGATTAGATCAACCTTCTCAAGTCAGACTAGGCAAGAGACACCTTTCAGTTAAAGCAGGCAAGCAAGAGAGAAACAACAGAAAATATACAGTCCTGTCCCAAGAAACCGGTGGCTATTTACATCTGACATTTTATGTGGTATTAAACAATACAGAAAAACAAAATTGCCTTCCATTTTTGAAAAGTAAAACTCAATAAAGTCAGGAGCAACCACAGGGACATTTTGTACTGATTCTCTCACAGAGTTTCAATCAGCACAGTTTGCAGTTCTGAGTGTAAGCTCATAATGAAGGGAAAGATGAGAGAGACCTCAGGGGCTCAATGGGGGAAGGGGCGTGGCTGGAAGTGAAATAACTGATGTTCAGAATCATTACCCCTCCTTGCTGACTGCAGCCAAGAGAACACCCAAGAGTGTTGCATGGTGGGAAACAATTTGGCTGACTCAATGGCACAAAGTGCTACTCTTGCTCTTCTGTTGGTGAGGGGCCTTGTTCTGTCATGGAGGATAGTTTCGCCCACATTGTTTCTCTTTCATTCTCTTTTTCTCTCTCATTTTAACCTTCCTCTGACTCAGTGCTGAGCGTTTGCTCTGTTTATCGGTCCTGCACCACAGCCACAGAGCTCAGCACTCTGTGTTTGACCTTTCATATAGCTTATACAGCACTGAAAATCCCTGGTTTTCACTTCTGACACCTCAGTCACATCGGGGAAAAATGAGAACACCTTGCTGCAGCATCTGGGAGAACTATTAAAAGACCTGGGCACTGCTGTTGGCTGAAACGCTAAATGCGTCCTCCTGAACGCTGAATCCTTATAAACATTCTTTTCATAACTGTCCTTATTATCTCTATTGCAATGTCATTCCCCTCTGGTTTCCCCAGAGCACAAAAGAAGGTATTTGTTTTTGGCCCTAAAAGATCCCTTTCTTCGTCTGTGAATGGTCACTTATGCATAAACGCATGAGCCCATATGTACAAGCATTTTGCGCAAGCAATTTCAGTGAGACAATTGAATATTGTTGCTTCAATTTGGTACCAACCCCGGCTAAAACTGCAGCCTGTAGTTAATTCACTCTGCCCCTCAGTTTATGAACCTCAAATGAAAGGAAGAAAGCAGGAGTGACTGTCTGCGCCAAATGGCCCTTCTCTGGGATTGTTTCCTTTGTGTAGGATTTATCTGGCACGTTCACGGATGGAGCTGGCACTCCGCCTGGTGCCCATGCCTTAATAATGTTAAAATACTGTTTTGCCTTTGTTTGGCAGATGCCTTTATGAAGATTAGTGGCAGCACTTACTCTTTCCTTATTACCAACATTGCCTAGATAGTTTATCAAAGAGATTTTTAGTCTGAAAGGTGCAAGAGCTATTGAGTAAAAGTTTTGAGCCAACTATCTTTTGTGGACCACTGCACCTCACTGATACTTTGTGTGGCATATAATAATAATAATAATAATAATAATAATAATAATAATAATAACAACAACAATAACAATAATAACAATAACAACAACAACAACAAAAAATAATAATAATAATAATAATAATAATAATAATAATAATAATAATAATAATAATAATAATAATAAATAAATAAATAAATAAATAAATAAATAAATAGTAATAATAATAAAATCTGTGCAGAGAAGTCAGTGCACTAGCTATTTCCTAATCTCCCTCTGTCTTTTCCTCGGTCTCTCACACACACGTGCAACAAACAATCACTGACTGATGAATGAATGTGTCTCATCATCCCACCATTTTTCCAGCCAGCTGTGTTATTTCTGTTATAACAGTGCAACAGATGTAATCCCCTGTTGTATGCCCTGGAGATGATTACTCTACGCAAGCACAATGCATTAGCAACATTGTGAGGATGACATGGTCAGTGTTCTCTCATGACCTTTGAAATGAAGCCCGTGTGACTCATTGGAGCCACACAGTGTGTGAGTGCCTCTTCTTGACTGCTTGTCTCAGTGGGTGCCTTTGCTCTGAGTGTGATGATTACATCCATTCCATCACATTGCCACCAGGGCTGTCCGCAAAAAGGCTTTTTATAGAGGGTTCCCTCCATGGACATTTCAAGAACTGACCCTTTTATCCCCTTTTATTGACTGTACAGGGAAAATGTTTGTGACAGTCTGCGCTCTGAACCTTAAGTTTCTGCAAACCAAATCTCGCACATTACAGAGGACTACCTCTTAGCGAATCATGTCACATCTGCCTTCATGCCCTGTATGGTGCAGCTGATGAGTGGTTTATTTTCAGATCAGAACTTGCAGTTCGGTCGCTTTCTTGTCCCAGTAATAGAGCTATGGCATGACCTGGCTATGTAACATCTGCTTGCCCTTTCCCTCTCTCTCTCCATATCTCCTTCTCTCTGTGGGCCCTGATTTGGGTGTGATCTGTTAATCTAATGTACCCACAACATATTTTTTAACACAAGTATGAACATGAGACACATTCCCAGTTTTAAACTGGCTAATCAGGAGGAGGTGTACAGGAGCTGCAGCAGGACTCAGCCTAGTTGTCTGAACTAGAGCGTCACTTGAGCATCACCCTGTCCCAAGAGAAGCTGACAACAGCACTGTCCACCGCCCGATGAGAAGTCCCGGGGGGCTGAGAGCATTAATCTGTAAAGTCTTCTGCAGTGTTATTGCCGTTGTCTTTTGGAAGGTCATCCAGGACATTTGCTCAGAGAAGGAATTCCCCCTTAGTTGCAGGAAGGGATTAGTGTCCTTGCTGCCTAAGAAGAGTGCAAAAACAAGTAACTGCTTGCACTTTTGTGTGTTGACAATTGCGACAATGTATGGAACCTACTTGTAAATTCTGGTCAGACATAGGTTATTAAAGAAAGCTCAATAATTATTGATCATTTGTTTTTAGTCTGTGGCTTTCTCTGGACTACCATGGTAAGAGACAGCAGCACAGGCTTTTTCAGAAGATATTCTGTTGACCAGGAAAAAAATTTTTTTGCTTGAGTAGGTCATCACCTTCTGTTTAAGACATTGGAGGTGTTTGGGTTTTGTATGCTAAACATCGATACACTGGATTGCAACACATGGTAAAAATAAACAGCCCCCTTACTTCTCCTTTCAGAGTTAACAAGAGGATCAGGCAGAAATATCTCCTCTTTGGCCTTCTATACTCACTCTCTCGAACCCCTGCTCCGCTCCTTAAGGAGCTGTTTGAGTGGAATAGTAGCACCTGGAGTACTGAGAGCATTATCTATTAAACTACCCAGATGTAATATTTTTGTTGAGGCACACAGGGGAGGTATCTGTCTGTCTGAGACTCAGTGAGAAGTGCCTAAGCTAAAGTGCCTTTAGCAGGGATAAACTGGATCAGGTGTGACAGTTGCCTGGTAGGGAATAGGATGGGTTTGGTTGAGTGTGGATGGGGGGGTGTGTACCATATTGACAGTTGCACAGCTGTAACATTCAAATTCTTGTGCAACAAAAAGGCTTTTTTTCCAACTTATTTCTGCAAATACAGCAGTTCCCTTTGACTGCTTGTAAGGCATTTAGGTGACATAAATGATACCTCAGCACTGCTCTTCATTTGTTCCACTTGCAATGTCATAATAAATGGTAAGTCCTGCTCATAATTCAGGCTTATTCTTTGCCAAAAGTTAGCCTCGGCGCCTTTATAAGGGTGTCCTACTTGCTGCTTGTAGGCGAGTTTTTTTTAATCCAAGGTTTGTGTTTGACACAAGTTTGAAGTGCTTTTCTCAGAATGTTTATGCCTACCACCCCTCTCTCTCTCTCTCTCTCTCTCTCTCTCTCTCTCTCTCTCTCTCTCTCTCTCTCTCTCTCTCTCTGTGGATGGGTTTTGTGAGTGGATGTGGGGATGTGGACTGACTGTGTGGTCTGGTCTGTCTCTCTCAGGGATGTGGTGACCCAGCAGAAGCGGGTGCAGTGTGCAGGTCTGCCCCCCTCTGAGCTGCAGGAGAAACAGCGGAACAGCCTGGCAGCACCCTTGCCACCCGACAAACGAGGTGTGTGTGTGTGTGTGTGTGTGTGTGTGTGTGTGTGTGTGTGTGTGTGTGTGTGTCCACTTGCATACGTATTTGTGTATGTGTATAAGAACACAGAACATCAGGCATCTAGTTTCTCTGAAAAGTAAGTAAACTAATGCATATTCCCATACTGTATTGAGAGTTAGAGAGTAACCAAAGATTTCTCTGTTTGCATCTTGAAAGTTTCTAAACCAAAATGTCCTTGAATCTGATGTTATGCAACTACTCATATGTAGCAGTGTTACTTGGGATTATTGTGTTATTTTTTATTAGTTATGAAAAAAACATCTTTTGTGTCAGAGGTTTAACCTTCAGATATTCTGTGAAGGAAATGAACTGCCCACCTCTCATCATGTCTGTGATTCGGCACTGTCACTGTGCTGATAAAGTAATGCTGAATTGCAGTTCAGAGGAAGAGTTCTTTTTCAACTGAACTAGAGGACTGATGCTGTCAGATATGTGGTCTATCTGTACCGGCAGGTGAGGATTAAGTCAAGACCTGCCCTCATGTGTGGGTCCCTGTATCCTCACCCCAAATATATACACACACCTGACAGAAGAGGACACACTGTTGGTTGGTGAAGGGGGGCACTGAGACAGGTGCAGTTGAAGGGAGGTTTGAGTAGGAGTCAGCAATTGCAGGGAGGGTAATCTCTCAGTGCATAGAGTGTGTGTCTGAGGATTGGGGGGGCCGGGGGTGCCGTGAGAGTGGAAGACAGGCTAGAAACAGTGATTAACAACCTGAAGTCTAACCTGGCACCCTCTCACTCCTCTCCTACCCCCTCCAACCACCCACCCGGTTTCTGTCTCCTCAGAAAAAAAGAAGATTATTTCCGTCTGTCTCCCCTACCATTTCTTATCCCCTTGACAGTCCCTTTCAGGAAAATCTTTTTTTTCATGCTAGCAAAGCAGAACCTATCCTGTCAGCCACCATGGCATCTTTTTGGGCAACGCTGACCAGAACCTGACAGAGCTCATTAAGGGCCCAGCTCACACAGAGGGGATTTATACCGTGTGCCGGTGTGTGTGTGTGTGCGTGCATGCATGCGTGCGTGTGTGCATGTGCACATGTGTGTGCCTGTGTGTGTGTGCTCTGTGAGGTTTCGATTCTGCCAATGCACAAATTTACAGTTGAATTTACATTTTAAGGGTTGATCACTGACGACTGTCATTCCATGTGATGTTTTCTTTATGTTTTTCTCACCAGTGTTGATCATCCCGCTGGCAGACCAGGATCAAGGCACAGTCATTGCTGTTATTTTGGTAGGTGGCATTTGTGTGTGCTCATTGTGCTGGCTTTTAGTGGAACTCTGCATGATGCTCAATGCCCCACAACTCCACGGTACACACGGTGAAGAAGGAAGCAGCAGGTCTCCACTCTCCATTGATGGAAAACCTCTCTGCACTCAGTAGACACCCTCTCTTCGTCTGTCTGTCCATCTGTCGCACTATCTCTCACTCCCTCTGTTCATCCCCTCCTCCTCCCCTCACCCCCTTTCTTGTTCTGTCCCTCATTCTGTCCCTTATTTAGTCTGCTCTCTTTCATTGTCCTTCTGTCTCACTACATCTCTCTGCCCCCTGTCTGTCTCTCCCTTTCTCTATTTAAATATCTTTTCTTTGGTAGCATTTAATTACTTCCTGTCTTCCTTTCCTTTGGCACTGGGGAGAGTTGCTCAGCCAGGCACACATACCTCCCCTGACTCAATCATTTCAACATGATCTCATAAGAGTGCAGTCAGTTATGATCCCTTCAAAAAATTAGATAACTGACATAATACGTAGCCTCAATTATAATTATAACACACAAACTGTAGCTTCATGCCTTCAGCTGTTCCAGTCTGGTTAATCACCTTTCATATTAAGGGTTGTGAAATACCAAGAATTACTCATCTTGAGTTATGCTTCATGTGAATGACAGAATTAAGTGCAACTCAGTGTTCTTCCTACAAGCCACTCTCACTTGGATCAGAGTAGATCAGATAGTGTTCTGGAGGGAATCCATTTAGTAACTAGGATTGCATAGATAAATAAGGACTGGACTCAACCGTTGAAGAGCCTGAAGATCTCAGTTAGGGGCACGCTGTTGCTATCTCCATCTGACTGGCAGATGTCACTCGACCTGTGTTGCTGACAAGGCTGACAATGAGTGTTATTTATGCCTCTCATCACGAGACAGTGAATTTTTCTTACTATTTTGGTCCCTGGAGTTGAACTCTCAGCTTGTTCGGGCTCCTCTCACCGTCCCGCCTCGACTTGTTAGCTCCGAAGCTGCGCTATGATGTCAGCCAGCGCCCCCTAAATGCCCTGTCAGTCTGTTCTGAAGTGGTCTGCCATCTGCTCCCTGACAGGGGAATTAATCCTAAATTCCCCCGGATCGCCAAAAAAAACGACAACTGATCTGTCATATCACTGAGGGAATGCACTTTGTTATTTTTTGCTCTCGAAAAAGAGTAAATCACTGTACAGCTTTTCCCCTCGTGTCTCAAAATGTCATCTTGTGTCCTTATGTGCCATTTCATTGTGCTATTACAATCAGATTCCGACATCGATAATGCCTTTTAAAGTGGTATTTGAGCAACTTACTTTGATGAATACTATTAGTGTGTTTACTAAGAATTTCCTCAACATTATAGTTGCCCTTGCAACTATATCAAATCAAGCAGAACGCTGCCTGTTGTAAATGTGTTCAGTCTGAAGCCAGTGTGGTGTTTGTGATGCTGATGGCTGATAGCCTCAAAGCCGTTGGGAACGCTGAGCTTTTAGAATCCTTTCCAAACGCAGTGCCTAGAAAGATGCACTGCAAACAATGTCTGCTTACAGTGAAAGTATGAATCATGTCAATTTTTCATGAGAACATTAGCTTTGGATTTGGCAGAGCTCACTGGTCTTACACACACACACACACACACACACACACACACACACACAAAGCAATGTCATGCATTATAGCATAAAAACAAGTTGAGCTCCAAGGTTGCTTTCATTGAGGGAGCAATTATTTTATAGTGTGTCAATTTTTCCCTGCTGCTCCTCTACCTCAGAGCCAGATGGAGGATGAGCAGGAGGACCATACGGTAGGATCCTCGTAAGCTTACCCATGTGTTTTACAGCAGAGGTGGGACTAGGTCGAACTGACATCGCTTCGTCTTCATGTGTACAGAGAGTATGAAGCTAGAAACAAAGCCTCCGGAATGTTCACACATGAGAACAGGGTGCTCTCCATTTCCCTCTCCTTCTTTCTCTCTCTCTGTCTTTAATCATGCTGTCTGTGTCCCCCTTCTTTCTATGTATGTGCTGTGATCTCATTAGAGGGAAGGAAGGGGAGCAGCTGCTGATGAAGGGGAAGTGAGGATCGGCCGCTCTCCCAGCCCACCCAGGTGTCTCTTAGGGGTCCGTTAGAGGGGCTGGTCTGACCGCAAATTGCCCCGCCACTCCATCATTATAGTCAGTGGGGTCGGAGCAGGGCGGCCCCCGTAGAGCTGGCCCTGTCTATCTGGTCAGCACCGCGGTGTTGCTCAAGCCTCCCTGCACCGTGGGCTCTGCGTCCCCTTCTGCACTTTATCTCGGCTTTGGGCCGGATACACATTTTAAACGAGGCCCCTGGGCGCTCTTGAATGAGACCTTACTGTAAAGTGCACCTGCTGATACCCGTCTGCCCTGCTGAGTCGCAGCCTCCTCTCCTTTCCCCCTCCCGGCATCGTGCAGCGCTCCTGTTGCTTCTCTCTTTAGTTGTGGTCAAAGTGACTTGCGCTGGAACAGGTTAATGATTTTTCTGTGATGGGAGAGCAAGGCTTTGTGAACTCCAGAGTTGGTAGAGCTGTTGTGTATTATCAGTAGTGTGAAATAGTCGTATTGCTTTGCTGTTATTAGCACAAGGTCACTGACTTGGTTGGTTAATACAAGTCAGTAACTGACAGCATAGAGGTCTGTTGTTATGGGGTTCACAAAGCCTCACTTTTCCATCGCTGTTAGTTACCCCAAAGTTCTCATCCACTTCCATGTAAATAACCACTCCTTGTTTTTTTGCCTATTCCACAGGTCTGTTGTAAACAGCTGAGTGAACAGGATGAGCAGCACCTCACCATCCTGGAGAAACATGTAAGGACAGCACCCACAGTGACACTGGGCTTTCTAACCACTGCAGAAACGTGACTCCTGGTGCGAGCATTCAGGGAAGAGGGGTGTACCTGAAGCAGCATGGGGACCGATGAGGGTTAGAGCAAGCTTTGGGTTGGGTGTACTGTATGCAGATGGGGAGGGAGCAGACTTATTTCCCTGGAGACAGACTGTGACGCAAAAGAAAGCCTTTTAGTGCTGAGAATAAAAAGGGAGAAAGCCACAGCTTTCATCATACTCCAAAAGGACCCCATTTCATGAGGATCAGTGGACAGGAGATGGGAGTTCCCCTTTGATTCAGATAATTAATAAAAGTGCAGTAATTTCCCATCAGATAAAAAGAAGGGATAAATGCCAGATGAAGTGAAAGGAGGTGTGGTCAAGGGTGCATGAATGCGGTCGGTCTCTGCCTTTTTGTGACAGAAAGAGAAGGATGATACACAAGCTCCCATGTCTTTAACACTTACGTTCTCATTTCTGTTACCTTAATTCTCTGTGCTTTTAATCAATACTACTACTGCTACTACTACTACTACTACTACCACTAATAATAATAATAATAATAATCATTATTATTAGTAGTAGTATTAGTACTAGAAGTAGCAGTAGTAGTATTGATTAAAAGCATAAAGAATTAAGGTAAAAGAAATGAGTAGTATTATTAGTATTATTATCAGTAGTATTATTTTTTGCTGCTGTTCTTGTTATTAGTAGCATTATGCTGTGAGTAGTAGAATTAGTACTAACAATTATAGTGATTTTATATTGTCTTTTCTGAGCTTTCTTTTGTGTTTCATGAATATGTTATTTATGCATATTAAGTGTATATATATATATTGTTTTGTTGTTGTCATTGATTTTGTGTATATTTTTTGGCAGAATGAATGTATGAATGTCATGAAAATGAAGCAATTTGAGTTTTAATGAATTGAAGCGAGAGACAGGGGAAGCGAAAGAGGAGAGCAATGCGAGAGAGAGAGATGAAAGGCGTCAGGTAGGGAGAGAGAAAAGAGGAAGACAGAGAAAGGAAAGGAGCGACAGAGAGCAGGGAGGAGGAGGACGGAGGGAGCGAGACGTGAGAGGCATAAGAGGAAGCAGGTGCGCGGAGGGGTCGGGTTCCGACTCTGAACTGGAACAAAGGGGAGCGAGATGAAGGAATGAGGCGATCAGGAGACTGGGCACGGCTGTTTGATTTGAGCCGACCTCTCTCTCAGGGGAGAGCGGGCGGCGATAGATATACCATACCCTCGCCGCAGTATTTCAGCTCTGAGTGGCAGCGGGGCTAACCGCTGTTCTGTATGATGGAGCACAATCAAATTATTGCCCCTGTGACGCATGTTCCTGCTCTCTCACAGCACGCCTATTGACAGCTCCACCACAGAATTGATGAAACTCTTTTGCCATTGACTGCCCCCCTACCCTCCTCCTCCTCACCCCCACACACTCCTGCCTTGCCTCTTGTGTCAATAAGGAGTCACACTGCAGGAGAATGTACTTGCTCATTGTCAATCAAAGTCATTGTGGAGCGTCAGAGAAGCATCTTGTCAGAAACATGGCCAAATGTCTGAGCTCTGTTGTCTGCTTTTTTGAGAGACCACTTGGTTCATTGTTGGTGACGGGTACACATCGACACCAAGGATTCAAACTGGGTCGCCTAGAATACCAGCAACCCCTCTTTAGAATTCATGAACAAAAAGTGCCCCACTTTCTGCAAATCTGCTTTCTGCAGATTTGTTTGCTTGTTTGTATGTTTCATCAATTTGCTTTGTGAGAGGGAGTAGTTTTATATGTATGTGAAGCGATCCATTAAAAATGAGTCTGATTCAGCCCCGAAAATCCATGGAAATCAGAAGGAAGCCCTTGTGTATACGTAGCCTGGAGAACCGCTCATCTCAGCTGCTTTTACGATGTGGTGGTTAAGATTTTAAAGATGCGGTTCTGCATTTTCCACAGCTTCATTATTGATCATGAAACCGAACCCTCCCCTTTTGTGCTGCGCTCTGATCTCCTCGTTGCTCCCAGAGGCTCTTTCCACACAGATGCTGTCTCTCTGTATCAACATTGTACCTACCAGCTGCTCAGCCTTAAACTCCAGGAAGAGAGACAGGACGTGAGGCGCATGCAAACGAGGGCGCCGGTCCCACCCCCCCAAACCCCCCACGGTGTCAACTAAGAGAGCGGCGTCTGAATTTTTCGCGGCTGTTGACTGGCACACGTACGGAAGCGACCGCTGCTTGCCTTGCAGTCGTAAATAAGGCAGGCCGCACCATGCTGTTCCATTCATCTTGCAGGTCTCAGGACATCGAGCCACTTGCCTATTCCCCCCTCATTAGGAGCGTTGCTTACTTATTTAATACTACCCATTTGCACAGCCAGTCATGTGAAGTCTGCTTGTGGGTGGGGACTTTTTTCCCCACAGTCCCTTAGCTCTCCGGTCCAGTGCCGCACCACCGCCGCCCACGCTGGGCCTGTAATAATACGGTTTGCTGACTGCGCTCTGTTTGTCCCTTACAGCTCACTGTTGCCTGTAAGAGGGTGCAGGCCCTCCAGAAGTCAGCACAGTGGCCCCAGGTCAGCCTGTCGCCGGTTCCATCCCAGAGCTCTCTCACTAAGGCTGAGGTGACTGCGCCAGATGGCAGCTACAGCGAAATGGACCGCAAGATCCTTCAGTTGTGTGGTATGAGTGCTTTCCCCCATTCAGAGAGCCTGAACATGAATGTGTGCAAGTAGAACTGTGTGTACAGTCATGCCACATGTACATTTTTAACCCACAAAGGCATGTTGGCATGTGTAGGAGTTAGTTATTCAGCTTGTAAGATCAGAGAGACTAAAAGAGTATTGCCAATGAATGCACACTGATGATAACCCTCTTGGCCTTTCTGCAGCTATGTGATGGAGCACTTTTCCCCCTTGTGCCTGTATACTGCCCTAGAATACAGATAACAGTACAAGTAACAGTAGATTCCCTCCTCTCCCCATTTCAGTATGTGGCCAGCCTGTGAGCGTTTGCACTCATTTCAGATTGTCCTGTGCCTCTTTTCTTACATCCCTCCTGCTCACAGTGTCTTATTTTGTTTTTCCATCCCCAGGTGAGCTGTATGACTTGGATGCGGCCTCACTCCAGCTCAAAGTCATCAATTACGTAAGTGCGCTTGCCCCCAATTCTCACATCAGGTCAGGGGGTCAGGGTGTCAGGGGAGGTGTCCTGCAGACGCTGGCCCAACCCTCAGGATCTGTGTATCAGACAGCCGTAGCGTGTCCCATTGTATTCCTACCTCTTGAGTCTAATCAATAAGCACTCTCCTCAGGCCCTACCTATGATGTTGACATTGTCTTCCTCCCTCTGAAGCAGTCCAGTGTGTTTGCAGAACTGAAAGTGAAGTACCTGCATGTGACAATTTGAAGGGCTGTGATGGTCGTATGAACTGTGGCCTTTCCCATGTGATAAGTGCAAGCTTTGAGTACCATTAGGTGGCACTCCAGATGACATGTAGAGGGTTTTCATGTGTCAACATCATTTAAACACTCAGACGAGTGTATATTGGACGTCAGGAGTCGATTGAGCGAGCTAGTCTGGTTGATTTGAAAGGCTGCTATGGAACAGAACTAATAATGAGAGTTAAGTTCTAAGAGCCGAGACAGAACATCCCCTTTGACAAGCTTTGTATCTGCCACAATACTCTGAGTAATAAAGGCCAAGAAAGGCCTTGGTCTTAATCAATATCACAGTGTTGTTGTACAATAGTGGTTTGGAAAATTGAAGTAAGGCTGTCCATACTGTTTTCATCCACTCGCCGCTTGCGGGCGAAAGATTTTAAGGTATCCGATGAAGGACAAAGCTGTTCTGTATACTTTAAAATTCAGGCTTGGCCTGTAGATAATGAGTGAATTTAAAAAGACATGGCAGGCTGATTGTATAGAGTCAAGGCCTTCACCTCCAGAAACAGGCCCTTTTCTCCATACAGATCAGAGCCAAACTGAGTCATTTTATTCCAAGGGTGCTTCAGACTAATGACAGCACACTGTCCTTGCCAAATAAAGGCAGTATCCAACAACTGACTTGTGTTCTCATTTTTTTAGTAAAAAAACTCATGACAGCTATTGCTGCTGTTTTTCTTGTATTGTTTTAAACCTGATTTTATAACACTCACAAAACATACAAAAAGAGCCAATATCTCATTCACTGCCAGGGCTGCACTGAATAACATCCATTATCCAAACAGAAACATGTATACCAGAGGTTTTTGCCTTTTATATGGCTTTTTTCCACTTCTAGCTGAGGATCTGTCCCTGACGATTTAAAGTTAGTGATGTCATTAAATTTATACAGAGTATAGCTATGAAAAGCTAGACAACTAAGGTGAAAGTAGGACTGAAGTAAGACAGTAGAGAGGCACACATTATGGACTATACCTGAGCCCGAACCAGGTGGACTGGAATTGCGAGAAAACAACCAATGAAAATGTGAATTGAACTGAACCAATCAGGACAATATGCAGCTGTGGCCTGTCGAGTGGGCCTCTATTATCAATTTTAAATGATTGAGTCAATTAGGACAAAGGTGGAGGGTTTTAATCTTGCAGTATCCATCTCAAAATGCTCCATCATGCATGCAAATACTCAACCCATATGACATTGTTGTGTGAATTCTGATATTTGACCAGACTTCCCTTTCAAAGACTGTCCATGTCCATGCCAGCTTCTATCAATCCCCACCTCTATCCCCTCCCATCTTCTCCCCATCCCCCAATCCCCACCCCTCCTTTCCTCCCCCTCTCCCTCTTAGCACATACCTCTCCCTCCCTTTCCTCCCCATCACTCTCCCTGTCTGCCTTCTCATACAATACAATGGAGAGAGAGGGAGAGAAGGGGATAGAAAGACAGTAAGAGAAGGAGAGAGAGAGAGAGAGAGAGAGAGAGAGAAAGAGAGAGAGAGGGGGCAGCCTTGCAATGTCACAGCACAGCCTCTGACACCTGCGCCTTTCACCCCATCTGCCTTCCGTGATTACACAAACTCGTCTTAGAAAGGGGGGTGGGGAGAGGGGAAGCCGGAGGGTAGGGGGAGGGGCACAGCCTGGCGATCCCTGAGAGCAGCGTCCGGCACCTGCGCCATTCGCTGCTGTGCCCGCCCAATCATAAACCCATCCTCCGCATGGAGAGCCAGGGAGAGAGAGGGTGCAGGCTGGCAATCACTAAGTGCAGCTTCCAGCACCTGCTAATGGTTTGCTGCTGTGCCCGATGGCCTGGCGCCGTGCCCACCAGCCCTCCCACACCCCCCCCAGACCACCCCTCCCCCTGTCTGCGGACTGACAACCAGATGTGAGACATTCTGGACATAAGAAGCACACTGCTATTGCATACAGATCGTATAAACCGGCTTAAGCTGTTGCTATCACTGCATTCTCGCGGTTATTTTTCGCAGATAGGTTTTGAAAATATGAAATATCCATGAAGGTGGGTGGCTGTCCTACCACCTTGTATGTCACACCATGACAGAAGTGACGTTTTTGGGTAGGGTTTTGCCTGGGCATTTTGTCATGCCGGGGCTGGCTGAGCCCTGATTTAATTGAACTGTTTCCTGCCAGTTATTGCAAGAACTCTTGGGAAATTGTGATGAAAATTGTGATGATTGTGCAAAGGCGCCATTTTTTTTTTGTAAGAATAAGAAATGCACTAAAGCAGAGCCTCATTTGAAACCATGTAGTTCAGTCCATTCAGCAGCTGAAGCCTGTCTGCTTCTATAACATAACTATGTAAGTTATAGTGCTAGTCAGTGAAATAGTTTTGATGGATAATCAGCTTTTAACAAGGTTTATTTTCAGAAAAGGGGCGCATAACTGTTTTGTAATTAATAATAATTTGAAAATGGACATTTACATGGAACAGTATAACCTATATGCATCAGTTTTTCATTTAAAAAAATCATTATAAAAAAGTAACTATGCAGCACCCATGAATTATTTTACATGGAAGCACACATTCATTTTAATCATAGACACCTAGTCACACAATCCTGAAGCCAGTGGTAATGTCCTTAGTGAAGAACAATGCATTCCAGTTTCTCATCACTGAGATACATCTGCTGTTCTTTCTGCACCATTCTGAGCAAACTGAATGACCTGTCCACACAGACATATGTGCACACAGTTCTGTGTACACAGTATTGGACATGACAAGCAATTACTGGGGCTTCACATTTCCCGTATTCCAAAATGTATTCACAAAATGCAGCCCTAATTTGACTTTTTGACTATTATTATATGACTGTGCAGCTAGTTTGTCTTCATCCTCATCCAAATGACCAGTGTGTCCAACAGAATTTTATTACTCTGCATTTTCTCACTTACATAAATTCCATTCTCTGGCATCCGCTCAAAAACATGAAGGCGTATAACAGGTTCTAGTTGAAGCGCTTTGCCCTTGGAGACCCACAGGGTGGTAAAGTTAGTCAGTCGCTGTGATGGAATTCAGTGCTCCAGAGAGCTTGTCAAGGGCCCGTGATCGATGTTCTTCTGCTGAAAACAGGGCATATCGACAAAATCTACCCCTTAAATTTAATGCCATTCCCTTCAATGTCTCCATAACTTCAGCTTATTCATAGCAATCATGATCTCACACCCGATTGGCAACAGTGTGGTCTGTGCCTTAAAACAAGTGGTTTTTTTAATGGTCCAGTTGTTGCGACACTCGCTCCCCACTTACCTGAAATTGTAGCCAATTGTACCTTGCTGAAATACCATTGACCCACAGCATGTAATGACATTTGATGATGTGGGCTTTAGAGAAATCCTCACTGACTGCAGCCACGCCACTGTTTCCTCTGCTCTTGTATCAGTTCCAGGTCACTGTGTTATCTGATGCTGTCACTCCAAAGTCTGCTTTTGTATCTATTTGTTTTTTGCTTTTTTTGGGAGAGAGGACAGAAAGGTAAACTCACCTGTAGGTCTGTGTTGACATTGTCTGGAAGTAAGGCATGGACGCCTTGTTGGGCATTCCTTGAGACTTCCCTCCATTATGCCATAGCTCCTTTTTAGTTCCCCTGATGTTATGCCTTTGTGAGCATCACTCAAGCACTCAGTAGCTGAGAATTCAATAAATCGGCGATGCCAATATACAGTATGTTTGGCTTCACGTGCGTATCACTGCTTAACTGCAGGAGATTGCGTTGGAAGAACATGGATGTATGTCGTAAATAGCTTAGGTGATTGAAGAAAAGGAATCTGTTTCGACCAAGCATTTCTCATCCTGGTCTTTAAGGGCTCGGAGATTTCTGTCAACCACATACTGCAAACTTCTTCATTTTTACTGCTGCAGAAGACAAAAGCTAAAAGAAAAGACTTCACCGGAATAAGGAAGGCGTGGCCCTTCTTAAATCAATACAGAATTAACACAGTTAATGGTAGTGTGAAATGTGACACAGCTGGTGCAAAGGATGAGGTGTGGGAGTCAGGGTGTGAGAAAGGGGTGTTTCTCAGAGCGACACAGCTGAAGGAACTTGATGTGATTCTGCTACTCCTGTCTCCTCAGGGCTGGTTAAAACCTGCAGGAATCATTTAAGCAGAGTGTTAGAACATTTGGCAATGTTCAGCAAGTGTTTGGCGACTGTTTGTGGCTTGGTTCTACTCATATGAGGTTTGCACAGTTATCGCAATTGCAGCTGTTGCTGTATATGCCCAAAACCTTACTGTTCCATTGCCATGCAGTGTTAGGCAGTAAGAAGTGTGTTATTGCTCCATTTGTGTAAAATTAATTAAATTCATTTTATATTTATTTGTCTGTATATTTGGCAGATGCATCAATCCAGAGGGACTTAAACAGCTTACTGTTTTGCATCCTTTCCATTATGTACAGCTAGATATAAACTGAAACAGAAACAATGTGCCTTGTTCATCACTACAATAGCAGTGCCTCATCTGGGAATCAAACCTGCAACCTGTTGGTTATAAGACAGACTGACAGCTTCATTGCTGCTTTGATTATTTGTTATTGTTATTAGAATGATAATATGGCAGATTGATGTGAACTACCCACCCCCTCCTAACAAATCCAGCACCCTCCCAAACCCCCTGTTTCCCTGAAGGAAATGAAAGAATCATGCTTTTGACAGCAGACAGAGGCAAACTCTGCCACAGCCCCTGATTTGTATTCCAGGGGCCACCAGCTGTGCCGCCAATATTAGCATAAAAGCCTTATCAGTGTTTAGACAGAGTCCTCACAGGCTTGGTCAAGGCTTGCTCTGTTTTGCCCTCTGATCCTCCTGCGGTACCCTTAACCCCCTAAACACACACAAGCGCACCTACTCACACACACACACACACACACACACACACACACACACACACACACACACACACACACACACACAAAACACATACACACTCAGAGTGACCCCTGCTGACAGACCCACAGCACTGCACACCTCTTGCAGGGGAGAGCAGGAATGAGGAGATTTTACTGTTGTGTGTGTATTCACATTGTGACAGCTTTCATGTGCTGCTGCTGTGAGTCTCAGAATAGTCGTCTTTATGCCCATGCAAAGGTCATGATCAGAATGCACAAAAACAACTCTTACTGTGGTCAATTACTGTATATACATCAAGGTAAAGAATCACTGTCCACACATATATATGACAGATAATAGTAAAAGAAAAGACTGAAACTGATTCTTTGTATATATAGATGTATGTATGTATAAATGTATGTATGTATCCATGGATGTGTGCATGTGTGTGTTTGCACAGTAGTCAGTAGTCAATTGGTTCCTGTGACAAACAGAAAAAAACTATTTCAGTTTCATCTTCCACATGCGCATTCACTTTGCATTCACTTTGCATTGCATTGTCTTCCTCAAACAGGCTTAGGGTACAATCCAAAGTCACCATTCAGAATCATCCATTTGCTTTTTTCTACTTCCACATGCAGGTTTACTGTCTAATCTGTTAATTCCCCATTGTTGGGGACTGGAAATGGAAGGTTTTAGTCTGCATAGCATGACGTCTTACTGTGTCCTTGTTTTCCTGTAGTCTTTGAGGAGCTCTACACTCCGTGTTGTCCCTTGAATTATGTACTTTGCGTTTGGTTGGCAGTTCAGGGCAGGTGGCTAATCCTGCCGTGACTTGAAACTGCAAGGTATTTGTGATGCCAGGTTTTCTTGACCATTCATACCATGAAACAAGCAGGTGGCTGGCAGCAACTTGCTGTTTTTAAGGCACAATGTATGTGTTGGGGCAGTAGCAGAGGGGACACTGTTTCTGAGGCAGAAATGGACAAAGACAGACTAATTGACTGATGACCTCTCTCCACAGCTGCAGCAGGAGACTCAGTCATTATGTTGTTGTCTGCTGCTGGTATCAGAGGACAATCACCAGCTATTCTGCCAGGTAGTATTTCTGCTCTGATTACATTCTCTCTGGTAGCATTTGTCTTCAATGAATTGAGCAGACCCAGTCACACACGTGTGCACGCATGTGCACACACTCACACACACGCACGCGCACACACACACACACACACAAGCACTGTCACAATGCTGTCTCTCATAAGCATACACATACTCTATAGTGACGGGTTGGATGCATGCTATTCACTGTGATACATTATTCTTATTGATGTTAAGTTAAATACAGTTGAAATGTGTAGGGTAAGTCTCAAAACCTGATATGTTCTCTTTTTCCATAGGTGGTTGGAGACAAGGTTCTGGAGGAAGAGATCAGCTTTCCGGTGAGTTCCCCAGCCCTCCCCAACCAGAGTGTACCCACAGATTTGAGAACAGAAGGGATGACACCTTTTATTATGAAGCAGACAGTGAATGTTCAAGTGCAGCCTCATTACAGTGTACAGGTATACAGAATGGCACACTTTGTGACAGCTACCTTGCATTCATGAAAGGTAATGAATCTCTGAAGTACACTGGGAATTGCCCCAGTAATAATAAGACAGACAGTGGTATAAGATTCCCCCTCTGTGGTCATGACCAGTGCAAGGCAAGAGGTGTTAGTTGTTTGTTTGTTATACTCAGCATTGTTAGGTGAGTGTGTGCCATCAGTTTCAGGTGGATGAAGCGACATTTTTGTTAATCTAGCACTATAAATGCAAGTCCACACAAACAATCAGTGCACACCCATGGGTTTTGAATGTGAAGCCGCTGCTGTGTAGCAGTGAGAAACCGCCACGGAGAAACTCTAAACTAGGTTTTGAACCAGCTCCTGTTCACACTTGGCAGTTGCCACAGAAACGGCACTGACAAAGCTACCTGAAATTCACATTACTTTCCAGCCCGTCTCTACTCCATTAATTTCACACTCAAATTCTCCCATGGATACCCACCACACACTCCTGGCGACAACCCCAACTCTGCTCTGGACTGTCTATTTCAGTTCCCCTGAGGCCCCTGTCCTTACTCAGGTGGGGGCACAAAGCAACCCATTACCAGAGGGAGGACAGTGAGAGGAAACACAGGGAGAAATACTGGAAAGGCTGATGAAGAGACAACTCATCGGTGCCTGTCAGGTGTTAACAGCACAGAGTGCATGAATTCATCCACTTCTCTCTTCACTTTGTGTTTCATTCCACAGCTGATGTTCGGTCGCTTTGGGCAGGTGGTGGAGAAGAAGAAACCCATCACTCTGGGGGATGTCAGTCAAGTAAGTTCAAAGTCACATCTTTCTCTCTTTCTTTCTCATTCTGTGTGTGTGTGTGTCTTTGTCTTTCTCTGACTTTTTCAGTCTCCCTCCTGCCACTAATTTCCACGCACTTCTACTGTCAGTAAGTGGTATGGTTGTGTATCGTCCAGTCATACCATTATCGAAGCGAAACCACTCCATTAACACATACATACACAGCATCCCCATGAAGGGCAATGTTGAGAGGCAAACTCTCTTTCAGAAGTAGTTGCTTGGGTGAGAGAGGGATTGTATACATCTGCCAGACATTCCACCCAGCTGTGCTGGGCTGTTCCCCCTAATTGGTCATTAATAGAGCACGTCAAGTGTTTGCACACACAGCTGTTGTTGAACGGAGACGAAAGCCCAGTCATTATCCACATTAGTGAAGCCCACTAGAGAGAAGGAGAAAGTTGTTGGCTCTCTGTTGTCTTTAACTGAGGTAAACACTGGCTGTGAAAAGGCAACAAGGGCTTGTTTGTATATAATTGGAGGCCCGCTGGGACTCAGTGGACCAATCGCAACGAGATGTGTGCTACTGGGGCACGCCCTTTCTGAGAAGGATGAACATCTCTTCTGGGGCTGCTGTCTGGAATGTAATGAACCGGCCGCAGAAGTGCGGGAAGTCGGCGTGGTTTCACAGGTGTCGGAGCAACAGGAGCCAGGCCTGCCTTCCCCTCCCGAGCAGATCCACTTGCTCAGTCAGCTGAGATGCATGCACGCGTGCAGGTGTTCTGAGAGGAAAATCGACACCTCCCCCTACGGCGGTGTTCTGGAGAGCGGCCACAGAGCCTGTGTCCTTAAACTGCCGCGGGGACGGCTGGGAGTGAGAAATGAATTGGCTGGGAAACAGAGCAGGCCCCAACAGAGACAGCGGGACCGGCCTTTATCTCTGGCTCCTTTGCAGAGGAAGGGCAGATATCTGTATGCAGCACATTTTTAATTTGCTCTGTGAAAAATGTTTTTTTCTCTCCCTCTATACCCATCTCACATTCACTCTTTCTCCCCCCCTTCCTTTTCCTTTCTCTCCCCATTTGTCTTGCTCTCTGTTCAGTTTATTTAAATTCATTAGTGCTTTATTGGCAAGACAAGCTAAAACAGTATTGTCAAAGCAGTCATATATAGTATAAAATGCATCTACAAATAGAATTACAGCATAAAATTCTGTATATAATAAAATCTCTGTCTGTCTCTTTCTCTCTGTGACAGGAGGAACACCGGCAGTTGAACAGCATGCTGGGATTCGAGGCGCACTCCATGCTGTGTGTGCCTGTTGTCAGTCGGGCCACCTCTCAAGTGGTGGCTCTGGCTTGCGCCTTCAACAAGAAAGGGGGCCAGAGGTGAGTCAGTCAGATTTGTGGTGCTGTGGTGCATGAGCAGGGTGGCTGGGAGTGGCACAGGACCATTCCAAAGGCATGATGGGAAGGGTGTCAGTGATACTAAATAAGACACTGAGCAGAGTGCACATTAAGTGAACTTTTGTCAGAATTATCCAGGCTTTTCAAAATCAAAACAGAAGTAAATTATCACTGATGCTATCTAGACTAGTAATATGCTGTTTATAAGCTGCCTTTTAAACCTGCCAGCACAGCTATACTTTTAATCTCTATGCATACATACATTTGTTTTCTTGACTTTATTTATATCAGCAGAGAAGATGTTTTTGGTTTCAGAGACAGTGAAAACTAGTGTAATGGCACAAAGGCCTGAGAGTAGCTTCCCTCCAGATATAAATCACTGGAACTGTGGAATCTCAGTCATCATTGCCATATCACTGTGTCAAAGCCTGGGCACATAAGCTCTAAAACATCATAAATCTAAACCTTAATACGTCTTCTGCCCACAATGCTTTGCTTGTTATTCTCCATGTGCACCCTGGGCTTAAGCAGGTTGTCAGCACAGCACTGTGTGTGTGTGTGTGCGTGTGTGTGTGTGTGTGTGTGTGCGCGTGTGTGTGTGTGTGTGGGGCAGCATTCAGCTGTGTTGGATGGTGGGGGTAAGTAAATTACCTGAGCTGGCAGTACAGCTATGGGCTTCCTGCCTGAATTTGCCCGCCTGCTTTTCCAGAGCTTCATCGGATCTCTCTGTGCCTGTCAAGTTGTATCGGGGTTGGGGGGTGGGGTACATTTCGCTTTATGTCAGGACTCTAGTTGCTTCTGTCTGCCAAAAGAAAGCCTCAGCACGAAGCCACGCTTTAACAGCTCAGAATGCTCCCTGTAAGTAGGTGCAGAGAAGAACATTTGGATGGAAAGCGTGACAGCATGTGCAGTCAGTGCATTTCACAATAGGAAGCAGAAACCATTTGTTTGCATCCCTCTGTCATGATTGGTTGCATGTTAAACCTCACTTTACAGTACTATCAGCTCGACAACACCTGTCTGGTGGGTATATGTGAAGCATGTGATGGGGGCACATATAAGGTGGGGGGGATATTAATTTTCCTCATTTTCAATGAATCTGTAACCTCACAACCCCCCATGTTCAATTTTGCTGAGTCTCAGGCTGGTTATCTCCATGAAACACAGGTTCATTACAAAGTGCTGCTCCTGTGTGTGAAGGAGTGTCCACAATGCCCCTGGCTTCTCTCACCTAGCAGTGCGGGCCGCCCTCCCCTGTGTAAACACAGACTGACTGGCAGTATGGGGCCGTTATGGAGTTAAACGGGGTTATGGGGGATATGATGAGGTGGTTCCTGGGGCCCCTGCACATTAAAATGCTGCTCCAGCTTTTATTATTTACTGCAGTGCTCCCGGTATCTCTGTAATGCAGACCTGGTAAAATAGGTAGAGATGCCTGCAGCAAAGTAATTTTCCTGCTGCCTACAGTCTGAGCATCAATCAGACAGGCTTTGCCGCATGTGGAATGGGGAGATCTGTTTAAACGCTTGCGTCTACTAGACTGATTTCCAGCCGGCGTTGCTGTTGTCATTTTGGCTCCCGGGTATCTAAACATTTCAGCCCCCTCTTTTTGCAAAGCCTTAAACCATATGTTTTCACTTATGACTGAGCCTTGGTAAAACCACACATAATCTCCGTGTCAGCTCGTTATTACAGACACAAGATTTTGACTTTGGATAAGGGGCATGTGCGAAAGAATAATATTCCACCACACTTGGGTGTATAGTGACAGATCCTGGATGCATGAACTCCTGTGGCACTGGTGTTCAGTGACAGATCCTAGATATATGATCTGGATGCTGGCAGGCCTGGTTCAATCTTCGAGTAGAACCGGCACCATTAAAAATGCCTCAGGCCCCAGGGATTTCTACTCAGCCTGAAACCCCAGGTGATAAGGACTGTATTTCTAAATAATACTGTTTTTTTAAACTTGGGAGTATTGAAAATCAGCCTGGAGTTCATATATCGCAAGTTGATTTTTGGTTTAACAGAGTAGCGAAGCAGGCTGGCGAGGGAGAACAGAGCTAATAAAAAGAACAAGCACAATGTTATTGAATCAGTTCCCTTCCTCCAGACGGGCACCTCAAGAGCTCACTGTATTAACAAGGAGACTGAGAGTAAACATTTGCACAAGGCCCTGAGGGAGAGCCGCCAGGGAGCTTCTCTGAAGACATTCACTCCCACTCTCACCGCTGTTCCTTGCAACAGAGCTTTCACATTTTATCGTCGTCATGTCGCACCCAGGGGTGCTTTCCAAACAGTGCCCTCACTCCCCCTACTCCCCCCAGCAGCACTGATCTCAGATCAGTGCAATCGCACAGTTGCACAGGGCACAGGGGGAACACATAACCCAAAGTGCCCTCCTCACAAATCACTCTGTTGCTCAGCTGATCAGAGGGGGGGATGAGTTTGCAACCCACTGTAGCTTTCCTTCTTCATGTCCAGGTGCTGGTTTAATGTCCCGGTGACCTCTCATTCGTGGAGGAGAGGGTGGGGCCAGGTGATGTTTCATTTGATTATTTATTTATTCAAGCAGGTACAACTGGAATACTGCACACAGTCACTGCTATGTTACCCAGTCATAGACTGGCTCAACAGCAGTTGTATCATATGGAATTAATTCTGGGAAACTGGTCTCTAGTCCTGCGACAGAGAGCGACCTCTCCATGATGACATTTTTCACATCACAGGTTTCGGGCATGTGTGGAGTAGTGGTGTGGGTGCTGGGCTGGACTGTGACCACGTCCTGGAAGGAACTCTGGTCCTGTGCTGTTTTTCATTCTTAAGCCTCACCTGCACTCTGTTTCTGTAAAATCCTACAGTAAGCTGGATAAATAGCATGCAGAATGTGTAGTAGAAGGGTAAACTTGGCAGGATGCAGACATCTGCTCGGCGTATGACTGTAAGTGATGTTATTTGAGGAGAGCTTCACCTCCTGGAAGACCATTGGTCCCAGAGGAGTGGGTGGGGACCGGCAGACCCCCCCTCCTTCCCCTTTGCCAAACTGAGCACAAAGTGACGCAATCCTGACGCCAGCACTGCAGTTGGGAAAGCCTTCCCCCGGCCCCTGGAGCGTGTGGCTTTCTCCGGCTCGGGTCAGGGCCACACAGAGGCACAGTGTTGTGTGTCTGTGGCGTGCTGACGCACTTACCGCCCCTGCTGAGGCCCTGCAGTGACGCCAGAGCGGGAACATGCGTGAGAAGGGAGAAGGGGGGCTTTTTTTCTCAAGCATGTGAGAGAGAGAGAGAGTGAGTGAGTGCATTTTCCTTTCTGTCTCTCCCTCCCCTCCTCTCCAGGTACACCGAGGCGGACGAACGCAAGATCCAGCACTGCTTCTGCTACACCTCCACAGTGCTGACCAGCACGCTGGCATTCCAGAAGGAACAGAAACTCAAGTTTGAGTGCCAGGTAAGAGGATCCTGTCTCACTGGTACTCACTGCATGATTCAGTCCAGTTACAGAAAGCCTCCAGCCTGTTGTACTGGGTCTTTGTGTGTGTGTGTGTGTGTGGGTAAGTGGGTGCTCTGTCAAGGACGTGTAGCAGGAACACCGTCACGTAGCACAAATGAGCCGGAGACGACAGGAGCAGGAGGGGGCACCATCCAGAGACTCTCAGCTGACACAGAGCAGCAGAAGTGTTAACTTGAAAACTCACTCATGTGAAAGCAGGCAGCCTCCAGTGAAATTCTCTGAGCGACTGAGAAAGAGAGAGAGATAGAGAGAAAGAGAGGGGAGCCCAGAGCCCTCCAGCGCGAACCTGTGGCTCCATCGAGCCATCCCGTGGCACGCCCCGACTCTGACATGCAAATGAAGGGTCTCCAAAGCTGACGCCTTGCATTTTAGCAAAGTGCTCTGGGACCGTTGCTGAAGTCACCCTCCTCCCTTCAACACGCCAACTTCGTGCCAAATATTATTACTCACAAGGGACTCAGGGGATGTGAGTCAGGGCAGGGGACAGAGGGTAGAAAGAGAGGGAGGAGACTGCTCAGCCAGGAGAACATGTTCGAGTTATTTTCCCTCCAAGTGCACACACATGCATCTACTGTTATTAGAGAATGGACATGTGTTTTAGCCTGGATGTAGAAACTAATAATCAAGGTATCCAGAGAGGTGAGGTCCACCGCAGAGGTAAGGGGTCAGTGCAAGGCTTTTGGAGTGTCAGCAGGTTTTGCACTTTCCAGCGATAACATCCTCAGACAAGCACAGAGGGCCTCTTTGCTTCCATGTTTCCACTGACTCTAGTTTGTGGTCATTCAAATGATTTTCTGCACCGTATGATAGATCTGAAATTATGCTTGTATGTAAAGTGTATGTGATGCAGTAAGATGTGATACAGTAATGAGGCAGAAGGAAGCTGACGTTTGTCTCTGTCTTTCTCTTCTTCCTCATCACCTGTAAGGATGTGCACCTTCATGTGCACCATATTTCTTAAGGCTCTGCTTTTGAGAGTGGCGCTGGTGTCTGTGGCAGACCGTTGCCAAGGTTACTCCAGCAGGTGGCCATGCCAGCATGTAATGCCCGCAAGGGGATATAAAGGTGAAGCACTCTGGGGCTTTCACCACAAACTGTAGCACCTCCTCCCACCTGTCCGTGTGCCTGGCACACAAGGGCCACATCTCACTCACAAATGCCACTTGTGTTTATTTGTGTTTGCTTAGGCACTGCTGCAAGTTGCCAAAAACCTCTTCACGCACTTGGGTAAGTGTGCTTTGTGTTTTTTTTTCCCTTCCTGTCTTTTTTATTTGAAGCAAAACATACAATGCAGAATGTCACAATTTTAACCTCTTTCCTTACTCTTTTTTTCCCCTAGATGATGTATCAGTGTTGCTGCAGGAGATCATCATAGAAGCCAGAAACCTCAGCAATGCTGAGATGTGAGTGCTGACGCAGTTACTGAGGAATGTACTATTGCACAATATTACACTGGGCTTCTGAGAAGTGACTACACCTCTCATAAGACACCTTTGCTCTTTAGAGCCCAAATCAATGAACATTAGTGCCTGCATTAACCTCTAGGTCATCTTTACTTCATCAGCATAACTGGAATGACTCAATACAGGGTCAGTAGCGCAGTAATCAATCTCAGCAATCAATATCATTAATGGAAATGAGAATGAGAGCAGAGGTGGAAGGCAGTCTACCAAGGATGTGAAAACTGTAGTTGTTGACCACGCCCCTTTTCCTGTCTTTGCCCCTCCTCTTGTACACAGCTGTTCAGTGTTCCTGCTGGACAGGGTGAGCCATGAACTGGTGGCCAAGGTGTTTGATGGCGGGGTGGTGAATGATGATGAGGTATGTGCTGTTTCAGCCTTAATCAGCTCTTCCAAGAGAAAAAAGAAAAAAAAAAACAATATTTTGAAAAGGATATTTTTGTTTCCTTTGTCGGTAGAGCATGTTGAAGAATCACAGTGGAGACCTTCCAGTGGCAGCTAACAGCAACATTTGTGCAACGTGTGTTTTTTTGTGTTCTTTAACAGAAGGAGTTCCGGATCCCGGCCGATCAGGGGATCGCTGGCCATGTGGCCACCACAGGGAAGATCCTCAACATCAAGGACGCCTACTCGCACCCGCTCTTCTACAGGGGCGTGGACGACAGCACTGGCTTCCGCACGCGCAACATCCTCTGCTTCCCCATAAAGGACGAGAATAATGGTGAGGCTCTTTCTCCGCCGTACTTCGTGTCCTTCAGCCAACCCTCTCGTACAGGACGACCAGTTGTAATTACTGGCTGCTGTTGCCCGTTAAGTGCCTCGCTCAGTGCGGCAGTTGGAACTCGAACGCGCCTCCTGTCAGTCAGGCCCTGGCGGGGACACGCAGATGGATGCGCTCCCCACGCCGTCGTGTTGATGAATGTGCTCTGTCTCCGCTGCTTCCGCGCGCTCCTCAAAGGAGGGCGAGCTTTCTCCTACAACGGGCGGCGGCCTCATAAACATCCGTCTGCTCCGCGGAGCGCTGCCTCTCCCTCCCGTGAGAAATGACCCCGCCTTTGTTGCTTTTGCGCGAAAATGAAAAAAGAATCGCGTCCGCGTCGCTCAATGCGGGGCCGTGTGGGGAAGCGGAGGGAGCAGAAGGTGTGTGCATGCGTGAGTCTCGCGATCTCCTCAAGGGCCGCGTGTTCGTCACTGCCCCGCTCTTCTCCGGCTATGGGCTCTCATCCATCATTCGCCGTCCCTGCATCAAAGCTGTCTCCCCTTCGTGAAAGGCAACAAATAATAAAAAAACCTTTTAAGCTGTATTCTAAAGGCATATGTGAGTGACAGTGTCATTGGTGATTTGCTTCGAGGGTTACCATAAAGAATTGATAGGCTATGTCATTTAATTTCCTTCCAGTGAAAGCCGAGACTGGACAGCAGCTAAAGCAATTCTTTCATTTCCTATTGAAACTTCAGTCCAGTGGATGGCTAAATCAGTTCAGAGGCAGATTCAGGTACAAAAGGAATGCAAAGCTGGAAAAAAATCTAAAAGGGATAAGCAAATCCTGTCTGTTCCAGTGCACCCAGTAAAGTGAAATGATGTGTATGAAGCTACATGGAGACAGTTGGTTTTAATTTTTATTGGTACACCAGCTTCACAACTGAAAAACTCTTACATAAATTTTTGTGCAATAGTATCTCATAGCACTAGTTGTGGTAGATAAATAAGCATGAATCGTAAGTGTGAAATAAATAATTGTCACTGGCCACCATGGCGCCAGAGTGGGAGACCATCACAGACTGCAGGCTAATATTCATTTTGGGAAAGAACAAGATAGAGCTCATTAAGAAATGACGTCTTTGGCGGTCTACCCTCGCCCATTCCCCACATACTAAAACACAAGAAAAGAGAAAAGCATAGACAAAACCAAAGTCTCACAGTAGGGAAAATTCTCAAGTGTGTGTCTGCCTGTCTGTGTGTCTGCCATTTGCTCACTCTTTCTCTCTTTCTCTCTTTCTCTCTTTCTCTCTCTCTCTCTCTCTCTCTGGCTTCTGCTCACTCTTTCTCCCTCTGACTGCAGTCTCTGTCTCCCTCTCACTCCAGTCTCTCTCTCTCTCTCTCTCTCTCTCTCGCAGTTCAATATCAGTTTCAGTTGGCTCTGTTGGCAAGACAAGTACACAGTTATAATGCCACAGCCTGTGTTGAAATAACACAACAAATGTAATGATAACAATGAATGAATTCAAACAAAATAAATGAATATATTTTAAATGTAATATTAAATTAATATGAAAACTGAATAAATGTCTTTTGCACACATGAAACATTCTCTGGACATTCCCCGGACCACACAGCTGGGTATTGCTTTTCATCAGTAGGCTCACTATTACCCCACAATTCAGCAAGACTTAAGCAATCCACCTCCTCAGGCTGCAGAATCAGCCTTTCTGTGGCTTCTTGGTTTATCTTTGAGTCATATTTCCTCCATTTTATAGTTCCACGCAATTATGTCCTGCTTTATGTGTTGTTTTCAGGCGGATTTGTTGTACTGACATTATTTTTACTCCTTACTAAAGCCTAGATATATTTCTTGATTCAGTCGTCCTTAGTTTCAATTTTTTTCACTCTCATGTCATCCAACGATGTAGATACGTTACCATGACAATTTGGATTCTGGCAAGCTTAATCTGCTACTGAGCACATGTTGTGACATACTAATGCGTAGTGCATATCACTGCTCATTGCATGTTTCTTAATGTAAATGTACATTATGTGGTGCTTTTCATAATTCAAATAGTAATTTAAACAATTACATAACTAACACAAGGTACATCTGAGGAAACTCTTCTTATAAACATTCTTTTGCATGAAGGTATAATGTGTACATTGGTTATGTGAATCGCCCTGGATGAGGGAATCAAAGGAAGCTAAGCAAATAAACATTAAAAGCAGAACGTGATTCACAGAATATTCAGACATAGCTTCGATAACCAGTACCTATATTAAGAGGTCAGTACTTTGTGGGAATTGTAATCCCTGTTTTCATCTGACATTTAATTGTTCATGACAGTTTTCAGTAATTTTAACTGTGTACTTCCAGTGATTACTGACAATGCTTTCTATTTTGGAAGTGGTGTGTCCTCTGACCCTGTTCAGGTTGAAGTATTTCAAGGTTTAGCCCTAAATAAACATGGAAAAAAATTACATCCAGTGTAAGTGATTAGGGAGGGGTGATTAGGGAGGATCTCTTTTGTTCACCCCTCACTGTACCAGGGTTCCAGATGTGAAGCACGGAAACTACGTATTCTTAGTCACTTCTTTATTCACATCCTTCAGTGTATACCTGTCTGAAAAGTGAAAAAGGGGGATATGAGAAACTCTGTGGGGAGCAAAATCAATGTTGACAGTTTGTTGAAGTGGAGGAAATGAGTAGCAGAAGTCTAAGTTGCAGAGAACATATCCAGCCCGTCTTGACCATTTAAAGATGGGTCACTGAATGGTAGCACAGGGCATTGTAAATGCAAGTCTTTCTTATTCTCTCCCTCTCAACAGAGGTCATTGGAGTTGCTGAATTGGTCAATAAGACCAATGGACCGTGGTTCAACAGGTTTGATGAGGACCTGGCCACTGCCTTCTCCATATATTGTGGTATCAGCATTGCTCATGTAAGTGTGCACATCAGAGAGCATGAAGTCTGTTACATGTGTGTTATGCGTGATTCACTTATTTTTGGCCCATCTCTCTTTCCGTCAATCTTAATGATATTTCCTAATTTTTACATTTAGTGATTGAATAACTGATTGTGATTCTGTCACAGTGTTGCAAAGTATATTAAATACATTTTTTTTTCAATTTAGTTTTGTTTTTTGCATTTAAATATTGGAGCAGTTCTCAGAGTTGAAAAATCATTACCAATGATGCTTTGTGCAGTAACTGAATCTTGTCTTCTGCAGTCTCTCTTGTACAAGAAGGTTCATGAGGCCCAGTTCAGGAGTCACCTTGCCAACGAGATGATGATGTACCATATGAAGGTAAAACCATGTGGCTTCACACGTACATACCTATGCCTCTTTGAGTCAGATAAAGTTTGTGAGGGTGAAATTGAGAATTTTTTCATGCTCAAAGGGAAAATCTTCCTAGTTTTTCAGACTCTTAAGCAGGAGCAAAAAATGTGCCGTCTGTTGTCTTTTCATGATAAATAAAGCACTGTCACTATCACTGAGATGTTTACAAGATAAAGTTGGTGTCGCATTATGGGTGTTCCTCACATGCCACCACTTGCTTGTATCCAGTGTGCTCCTGGTTTGAGGCCTGTCTGCTCTAGAGCCTGTGTCTGCAGGCTATGGTGTAGTAATCAATGGCTGAACCATGGCAGGTGTCAGAAGAGGAGGTGACCAAACTGTTGAGCAATGGGATTGAGCCGGTGGCAAAGATCCACCCCAACTTTGCAGAGTTCACCTACACGCCCCGGTCCCTTCCAGATGACAGCACGCCCATGGTGAGAACGTACAAGCGTGTGTATAAGTGCGTGTGCATGTGTATATAGAGATGTGTGAATGAACGCATCCATATACTGTATGTGCATGCATGTATGTACGTGTATGCCTCATCTCTCCATCCTCTTACTCCACAGGGAATTCTCAGCATGTTTGAGGACATGGGCTTCATCAACACCTACAAGATTGACCTGCACACACTGGCCAGGTCGGTTTCTGAATGTCTGCCTCTCACATGACAGCTTCATGTGAGCTCCAATGTTCTTCATCACTAAAGTATTTTTACTGTTTTCCATTCCTGCCGCCTCCAGCATTCACCACTTTGTTCTCTTCAGAAACCAGAGGAATGGAGAATATACCCTAATGATCAAACCATGTTGTTTGCTTTGTGGTTTTCTTTTTAGCAATTAAGTATTAATGACGTGTCAATAGCCTAGCAATACACGGCGTCCATCAATAATTCATACCATAAAATTAACAAATAATGGTGTGCCCATACGCAAACACTTCATGTTTAATTTAGCAGTGATGGATTGCACCATTAATAATACATAAAGTCTCATTTATAACCTTTTTTATTATGGTGCTAAAAGCCTTGAAAATATTTTGAACATATGTTGTGCATAGTGTGTATTTGATGATTTGACTAGACGTGGTAATGATCTGAGTATAGCAGCTGAGATTGACAGTGAATGGGCTATTATGTGAGCATAGCGAGTGATGATGTGAGATTATGGGCAATGATGTCAGTGTAGGTGATGATAGAGTGATTGTAACTGATTATCCGCCTCGGTGCTGACATGAATGTAGCGATGTTGAATATTATTCATTATTCATTATGTTAGAGCAATCGATGGTGATGTGAGTACAGTTGGTGATGATGATGCATTCATTCCTAAAGGTTCTGTCTGATGGTGAAGAAGGGCTACAGGGACCCTCCTTACCACAACTGGATGCACGCGTTCTCCGTCTCCCACTTCTGCTATCTCCTCTACAAGAACCTGGAGCTCTCCAACTACCTCGAGTAAGAATACTGCTCTGACCTCTCTCCAAGTACTGCACCTCTAGTGAGAATAGCACTACATTTCTCTCTGTCTACTTACTGCAAGAGTATTTGTCCGTTTCTCTCTAGCTTCCTTGGATAAGGACAGTAATCTATTTTTCTCCATCTTACTGGGGTAGGAATACTATTCTAACATCATGTTTGCACTAGCCTGGTTTCAGCTACACCACAGTTTGCCTGTGGTTTTTGTTGCGTTTACATTACCTCCCAGGTGTAGGTCAACCTGGGAGGTCTCTGTGGCTTGTGGCATGTTTGGACCTGACGCTCAGTGTGTCCAGACCTGACCAAACGGAAGTAGACGAGATGTTTTTACTGCATGGAATGCGGAATCATGAAATTTGTGTTTACACACACCTGCCATAAATGAACAGCGTAACAAATAAATGTCTATTGTACATTACTGTTGTAATGCCTCTCTTTAGTAACCATTGGTTTCCTACCAAATGGAGAGAAATGTGTAGATAACTGCTATTTTTACTGCACCTATTGTGACAAATGGCATTTCCCCAACTGCTGGAGAAAGCAAAAAGCTCCTTTATAGGAGTAAATGTATCATGCTGTGGAAACTTCATTCGTGGTGCTATGTTATGCGGATACCCCTTCCTGTGGAGACAAAGTGCTGAGCCACAAATGCACAGTGTTTTTCAGGCCTGAGCAGAAGCAGGGTGCATGTTCACACGATGGCTGCGGGGGTGAGGTAAAGGCAGCGAGGAAAATATCTACTCTTCCTCCTTCCAAGCCCTGTGAAATAGGAAGAACACTTTTTCCACTTGCTCACTCGCAGTGACATCAGCTGTCCTCGTCCCTCCATGGAAACAACTCTTCAGTCAACAAGTGAAAAAAAAAGCTAAGAGATACTGCATCAAACAGCCAGTGAGCACTTCATCAAATGTAATGATCACGCGTCGTTCAGACACCTGTGGTCCTTTTTGATCACAGGTGCATCGAATGGGGAAGTAATCAACCGGGGCAAAAAAAGCTTACACGGAGTCCGTGATGCTTGGGAAATCGAAACATGCCACATTCTTTGGAGTTAATCAGACGGCGTGAGATTTCATCAGGCGACCGTGTGTAGGAGTTCCTACAGCTTCATTAAACAAACTTTGCTATCAGGAGTCAAAGAGATCAGAAATGTCTGTCTAACCAGCCAGCCAGCTGTTCAGGAACGCCAATTCCTTTGAGGTCGTGCTTGTTTGATGGAATTGTAATGAGTAGATCGCTCTACGATGGCGTGCAGCAGGAATTTCTCACTGTGTTCTCTGCCTCTACTCTTCGACTGCACCAGCACAAGACTACTTTTTGCCCTTCACATCTTTCATTGCTACTCAGTCCACTCTGTTCACAATCGCAACCAGCTGTTAAAGATTGACAGACAGCGAAAATGATTGGTATCCAGACTGCTAATATTCCAGAACTTACCAATTTTGTTATTCGGCCAATGCCAAGCATTGCTGCAACTGACATCAACCATCCCTGCCACTACAGGTTTATGAGAGTGCTATCCAAAAAGATTGTTTCTCTGGTTCTGATATACAAGAGTCAATTTTAGGGAAATCTTTATGCCAACTGCTGTAAATGGTTTAAATGTAATTTTCCTATTATGTTTCTGTGTGGATCACGTGCTGGGTATTTTTCTGTTCTACTAAACAGTATGGTCCTGTGGGTTTTGCTGTTGCCCCTAATGAGCTGTGAAATTAATCTCCTCATATAAAGACTATGAAAATGAAATATGAAATGTGACAAATCTGACCTCTGCTCACACATTTGAGTATGAGGAAATTGTCCTCTTCTCTCCCCTGGAACCTGCATGAATTGCAACGTGGGAAATTAGCTCTGAGATCTGCACTCAGCTATTACCCCGCTATGTCTTTTGTAAGAAGTAAAAATAAAAAATTCGCAATTTGTGCTTTTCCTGTGAAAGCAACGGGAAATGAGTCCTGAATGCACAGGAACAAATTCTCACTGAAGAAAAACTTTCTAAAGGTGAATTCTAAGACTCTGAGCTGACATCTGCCTCCTGCTCTCACCTCGTTTGATTGTGCCTGGATGTGTTCCGACATAACCCACAGATGATTTGATCTTTGTTTGATTTCCCTTGTGTGCATTTGTGTGCATGTGGGGGTGTGAGGTGGAGGGGGGAATGCTACACAGTTTCAGGGCCTGCGTGTTGGAGGCAGATCTTAAAGTCTACTTTTTGAGCTCGTGGAATTTGAGGGAACAGACAGCGGGGATAGACTCAGCTGGTGAAAAGACATTGAGCTCATTTTCCCTGTGTGTTCAGACACTCTCTGAACTGTACTTGCACAAAAAGCTGTTTGAAATTGCTGAAAGTTAGGAACTCTTGTCTCCTAAAGTTGTAACTTGATCAGTGAAACAAACCATGTGCTTTAACAATGTTTCTGTTATGCTCCTCTCACTACTTCCAGGGACATTGAGATCTTTGCCCTCTTTGTGTCATGCATGTGCCATGACCTGGATCACAGAGGGACTAACAACTCCTTCCAGGTGGCCTCGGTAAGGACCTCACACTAAGGCAGCCCACATTAAGACTGTCTTCAACCAGAGGCTATGTGTCACTAGAGACAGGAGTTACAGTTGCTAAGATAGAAATTAGAACTCCAGTGATGGTAGGGAAAGAGTTCTCAGATCATTTGTGTCTATATGGTGCACTATCTACTGAACAGAATTTCAGCTCAGTATGCATAATATTGAAAAAAATCTAACTCTTTCATTCCTAAAGCAAAATGTTCTCTGAAATTCTGTCTCTTTATTAACATTCATGAAAGAGCATGGCCAAAAACAGAACATTCACTGCCAGCACATCAGAGCAGACAGCACTTGAACCTTCTGAAAGGAGAATGGAAGACAGAAGAAAGTCGGAATTGACAGTCCCCTATTTATCAGCCTCTGGCACAGAGTGCAACGTCTAGTTATTCAGCTGCTTAAAGAATCTCAGCAATAAGAGGAGCAACACAAGTTCCAATTTTTGAAGCCCTCTTACCCAGATGCGCATTGTATCGAGCACTGTGCCCTGGACTTGCAGCCTTTAAAATTGAGAATATATTACCATATGCGGTCTCATTATGCTGTGGTATGAATATACCCCTTTGGAGACCTGGGTCAGAGCTGAGTGAATTCATCTCAGCTCACCTGTGAATAGCCCCAGTGAGCAAGGATCTGTGAGGATCTGCACTGGGTACAGGCTGTCCACCCCTCCAAAGAGACTACACTTAGAAGAAGATACAGCTGTCTCTGTTACTTCCCATCCCAGCTGAAGAGCTCCATTGAGGGCAGTTCTCAGTCTCTGTGCTCATGAATATTCATTATAATATATTAGAGTTCACTCATTAGAATGTATTTTGATTCTGAGTGACTGGCAGTTGCTAGTCTACACATATTAATAGTGATTAGAGTCAGAACCAATCAATTAACATTGGAAATTAATGAATATTCATTAACATCTGCCCTCACTGGAACTGATTATTTGCTGGAAAGGAACTTCCTATGTGCAGTACAGAGAGTACATTATCTTGCTAGTGACCGGAATGTCAGTTACTTCACCATTATTCCCTTGTCTGAATTTCTAAGAGTAGCACTTGAGGGAAACCATTTGCCATGGTAAATAGATAGGTCCTTGTTGAAGGTATCATTCTGGCAGGAAACAACACCAATACTAAGCACCACTAACAAGTTGTTTGGCATGTTAGGTGCTTTTATTGTATCCCTTATTCCTCTACCCTCTACAGGGTGTTGGCATCCAAAGTGGAGCTGTATTTTAATCTAGATGAAGATGTGTCAGGCATCTGCACTTCACATTCCATTGTTCAGTTAATTAGCAAACACTCTCCTCAAGGGCAATTTGCACATCTTACCTTTTTTTACACAATACATGTTATACACAATAATTCAACAGCAACGGCCCCAGGAGGATTCCTACCTGACACCCTTTGGTTGACATGTTATCAGAGGTCTTCTAACAGTGTAATTATATGGTAGCATCAATACACAAGTATATCATTTTCTCTTTCTCTCCCTAGAAATCTGTACTGGCTGCCCTGTATAGCTCAGAAGGCTCGGTGATGGAGGTAAATATTCATCTCTTCTTTCCTGAAAAATGTTTTCCCACATTAATATTCACATGAAAGCTATTGTGTGAAATGCACAAATGGAAAAAGTAATATAAAATGATAGACAGATATGATAGACAGTTGAAGTTCCTGTTTATATTTTTCAAACTAGACCCATTTTCACATATACCCCAGTCAAGAAGTGACCTCTAACTGAGGCAAAGCAGGAACAGAACATAAATGTTGCATTCTCAGAGAATGCCAGTGTTGTTTGTTTGGTCTCAAAGGAAATGGACATATTGTGTAGTAGCGTCTTTATTTGGCTGGTTTTGTTTACCTTGTTGGAATGACAAAGGAGCAGATTTCTAATGTGACTCTGCTGCCACCTTGTGGACATTAGCTATACCTGCAGGCTCAGGCAGACCTTAACCTGTGCTGTTTTTTTTCCCCCCTTCGCAGAGGCACCACTTCGCCCAGGCGATTGCTATTCTCAACACCCATGGCTGCAACATCTTTGACAAGTTCTCCAGAAAGGTCAGTATGAGGTGCAATTGTTTTGTACTGAGTGAAAGTGCCTCCGAGCAAAATGATTTTTTTTACTGTGTGGATCAATTTTAATTTAAGATAGACGGAATGTTGCCTTGACTGACAGAGTAGAAAATCCAATGCTCAATTTACCAGTGAGGTGTAAAAAGATGAGAAATGTATATTTTTCTAATGCTTTGGTTTGTTTTGTCGGTTGCCAGGACTACCAGAGGATGCTGGACCTGATGAGAGACATCATTCTGGCCACGGACCTGGCACATCACCTGCGCATCTTCAAAGACTTGCAGAAAATGGCTGATGGTTAGTGCCGCTCCGGAGCAGAGAGAGACAGACAGACAGGCAGGCTGTGGGGAGCACACCAGCCCGACCCCGGCTGACCCCCGCAAGCGCTGGTGCTGTGATAGTGCTGACAGCCGTGTGACTCCCAGCTTATTTCATATCTCCGCGGGGGCTCCATCAAGGAGACACTGTCTAGATCTCTTATTTGTTGCATGTGGTGTCTTTCAGCGGGATACAATCCCAAGAACCAGACCCACCGCAGCCTTCTGCTCTGCCTGCTCATGACCTCGTGTGACCTCTCCGACCAGACCAAGGGCTGGAAGACTACGAGGAAGATCGCGGTGAGAGAGCCCTACAGAACATTGCCCCCCACTTAAACCTCTGAGGGGGTCAGAAAAACACCACATATTCAATACCAGACACCTTTGCTCTGTGGTAGCTTATCTTTGGCACCTTAAATTTCCTCTGCTGGAACATTCTAAGATATGTGCCCCACTGAGAAGGTACAATAGCCATGTCTCTCCTGGAATCTGAACATCATCAAGTCCAACACAAGCCTGATTGCTATAACTGCTACTCTGTGCTGCTGCCCACAAAGCACTGGCACAGTGCAAATAAATCAGCCAGACAAAGACAGAGATTTGAAAGAAATCTAGTAGCTTTCATCTGTGAGTTTGGGTATACAGCCCTTAGTGAAGAGGAGTCTATATCATTTTTTGACAGGAAATTTTTTTTTGACAGATTCAATCAATAGATTCCAAGGAGTGACTGTCTGTTATCTGTACAATGCTTCATATTTTTAACAATGCGTCATATGTTTAATCGCATATGTAACTGCATCATGTTTTACAATGTTTCAACAATATTATACATTCAACATAATTATTATTAGTTCCTTATGACATGTTTTTTTTTCACCAGGAACTCATTTATAAGGAGTTCTTCTCTCAGGGGGATTTGGTATGTATGAAATTACATTTGACCTCCTGTTTGAATCATGCATGATAAACCATATCATTTAATTGGTTTTCCTCTTTAGCACAATAGACAGAAAACTCATTTTAACAATATCAAAGGTGAACATCGCAAACCGTAGCAGAGGCTTATTATATTCTCTTATTGTTTGCATAATACCCTCAGTGTGCTATATCATTTTCAGGCTGGATAAATTGTTAAGGTGGGATGCATTTGAAATGCCTGGCAATCCTTGTGTGAATTCATTTGTAATTTACACAAGGGATGGCTTTGCATAGGAAACACCTATTACCTGCATTTCTACATTACTATATTACCTTACGTTTTCTTGTGCAGGACATTAGGTAATTCCTGAAAAAGGATATATATTTAACCTTAATGATCACTGAACTGCACTGAACACATTCATTGCAGGATCTGAGATGAAAATTGTACCAACTTTGTTTTCAACACTTTTCAAATGTGATTAATGCACCAGATAAATTTTGCTGCAAGAATATATAGTAAGGTAATACTGAAACTGATCTTTAAGAATAAATTTGTGATGTTTTTACATTAGGAAACAAACACTGAAAAACTGCACTGTGTTCATGATTATAGTTCAATTTTCATTCTGCCGTCACTGTTTTTAACTTAACACTGAAACATTTGAAATACATTATGAAATCATAAGACAACATATCACAGTAACTACTGTATATTTGGCATGTGGAGAGTAGAAGTGTCTTGGCAGAACCTGTGTGTGTTTAGGATGCCAGCAGCGCTGTCTCTGATTGGTCGGCTGTGTCTGTGTTATTGCAGGAGAAGGCCATGGGCAACAGGCCCAGTGAGATGATGGATAGAGAGAAGGCTTACATCCCAGAGCTGCAGATCAGCTTCATGGAGCACATTGCTATGCCCATCTACAAGTGAGTCCCCGTAGGGCACAAGAGCAACAAATGCATTCATCAACAGTTGTGTATGCAGTATTGCCCCGTCTGTGATTTATCACTTTACTGTCTTTATATAAAGATGGCAAATTTAAGACAAATTAATCAGAGGCCATTAAATTATGTTTAAAAAAAACTCACTGGTCTATTAGGCCCAGCTTTTAATGTAATGAAAATGTGCTTTGTCCTTAACTTTGAAATATGAACTAAAGTAATAGTTTTCTTTTTTGTCATTATTATTCCTAGAGAAAGCATACTTGCAAAACTTTTGCTTGATTTTTGCAGAAACAGTGAAGCTTTTTCAGAATTCAGTGTGTCACAGTGTTTGCAATTAAAATACAGTGAGTTGACTGGGGTATGGGGCTATAGTACTCTGTGTAATGCAGGATTCATTGCAGAACTAATATCTATGCATTTTAATGGCTGAATGACTGATGATGATGATGGTGAAAAGTCATGAAAATTTGCTTAAAATGAACAATTTTTTCTGCCCCCCACCACATCTCCAAAAAAAGACTTTTACAGGAGCTATTCCCAAGATCCACTGAGCTGTACGAGAGGGTATCTGCTAACCGTGAGCAGTGGACCAAGGTCTCCCACAAGTTTACCATTCGTGGGTTGCCTAGTAACAACTCTCTGGATTTCCTGGATGAGGAGTATGAGCTGATGCAGGCACAGAGCCAGCAGAGCCAGGAAGCCCACAGGATGAACGGCTGTCTGGACTCCAAAGCGTCCCTCGAGGACCTGGACGCCCGGCAGAACCAGTGACCAACCTGTTTTTAAAACACAGAGCAGGAGACCCGCGAAACAGTAACACCTTATATTTGAGAGGAGAGGGAATTACCTTCAGCATCGCTTGATCTTTTGACCTGCAGACAGCCAACAGGTATCCGTGCTGAGAGAGATGCTGCCATCGCAGTCCAGGAGTCTGTAGCTGTAAAATGAAAAGCATTTTAAACGGGATGGTGTCTGGTTCAGTCCGACTGCAGCAGTGTAATAAAAAGTTTTGCAAACAACATGTTGATATTGTAAATCAATGATAGGCTTCACTAGCATTGTTGACGTGTGCTGTAACATATTACAGTGATAACATGTTGTCTAAGAATGGTAATTCCTGTCATGTAAATATAAAGTGTTACTTTCTTGAGCTTTTAAACACCAAACATGGTGATTGCAGGTTTGATTTCTTTATAAATATTTCTTTTTTTGAGTAAAATATTTTTCAGGTTTTTTTGTGTGCTTTGTATGCCTACATGTATTCGTCAAGGAAAACACAAAAATTGTGCTTGGGGGCAAATTTCAGAGTGATTTCAGCCTTTAGTAAGCCTATAACAGGTATTCAGTCACACGACCCACATTAAAGAAATTATAGGTACACTCAAATACTATCATAGGAATTTTCCATTACTCTCAATTCACATATTTTCAGCAAAAGGATCTCATTGCCATTTTTAGATGATTTATGCTGGTCCGGTAATAATGTCATTGAAATGTGAATCACTTACAATTGAAGGATGTTGGAACTTTTTAAATACAGCTTAAAACCTCATGCAAAGTAAGACAGACAATCAAGCCTTATGGTTTCTCATGAAGAAAACCTTTTTTAAGTTAATCGTTAATCGTTTATTGTATTGCATTGTGCATATATGCTGCATATTTATATATTTTTTATTCCTATCTCTATTTTAAACCCACAAAGATCAGCGATGCTGAAAGCAGGTTATAGCGATTCACATTAATGTTTGACCTCTAGCATTTTTATAGGCTTATGAAAATCCTTATGCATCACAAGTGCACTGGATCTGTGTATTTAATCCTAAATTGAATTCCTTTTGTCATTTGCCTCTGTAAATTTTGTTTTTTTTTCTGTAAAACCACTCAAACTTGAGAATGACTAAAGCCCTTTAAAGCAACCTTTAAGTCATACCAGCCCACGTTGCTTGTGTGTTGCTCACATTGCACAGTGATTACACAGAATGCGGTGGAACAGTAAAACTTGTGTTAGAAGATACGGGACACAACACTTTGCCTCTCTTAGTCATGAGTGGAAGATATTTAGTTAACTTTAGGAAGTGTGAGTGTAAATATATTTAGAGAATAAGGGCTATGAGGCCCTTTGAGGCATCAGTGGTCTATTCTGAAGCCTGGCAGAATGTGTATAATATTAATTTGCCTTACATTGTCTGAGTTGCCTTTAGTAAGAAGACTTACTGTATAAAGATATATATATCTGCAGTGTAATCATTTCTATTTGCACAGGTGCTAGAAAGCGTTGGCCTCCTTGCTTATTTTTTTTTTTTTTTTCGGAAGCAAACTACTTACTCTCTGGCCTGTTCACAACTAAATGGATGTGACAAGCACATGGGAACCAAGTAGAGATGATGGGTCAAGACGGCATGACACAAAATGGTAATACATAACACTACCTGATACAAAAATGACGCCATAAGAGAAACAATTGTTAAAATTGCACAGCTCCAGGTGAAGACTACTGACTTGATGCATGTCATCTTGATTGATTATAGTATGTTTGATGCTCATGCACACAATGTGGTAAGTGGGATGGCTCAAGCAGTAATACCCTCTGGCACCTCTGTAAATACATGATCATGGAAATGCCCATACTTAAATAAAAAATGTCTAACTACTGTATCCTCAGCTCAGTGGATAAATTACATTCTCACAATATAGTTACAAAGGTTGTAGTTACATTGTTACATTGCTGCAACATTGCTGCAACATTGTGAGAGCGTCACATGTTAACAGGGAAGCTGTTTCTTCCCGCGGTTGTCACCAGGATTTACTGGACTTGATCCTGTACAAAAGATTTCTATTGTTTAAACATTCAGGTAGTTCTGTGAATATTATTCTTTCTTTTTATGCTGTGACTTGAACCTTGATTTTAGTCCTTGGTTGTTTTTCTTGATGTCTTTTGTTTTTCTGTATTTTTTTCATCCTGCCTTTTTACTTGTGCAATATAATGCTCCTGCTTGTGTTGGTTTATTGTGTACTTTAATGTAAATATGGTCTGTTTTTAAATTATTCCTTTTTACATATTTTCTTTTATGAAATATATATTCTGATATTTGTAAGTTTTTATCTAGAGGTGTTAGCTACAAATTCTACATAATTTTTCACCCTCAAATTAAGACACAACTGTGCCAATCTCTGACCATGTTTGTAAATGGAGAATTCTGAACTATTCTCATTATCTAATAGTTCCAAGTGTCAAATATAAATATAATATGTAAATAGAAATGAAATGTTTTCAATTATACATAACTGTATTGAGAAATATTGGCAGGAAAAAAATATTTTGATTATTTAAACCTATGTGATTGCAGTGATAGTATTTTTAAAGCCCCTTTCTTATATTCATCATATTTTTGTTATTTTTTAAAAAAGCTGTTACTTGTTTTGAAGCCTAACTTTGACTATTTTAATAGTTAGAGGACAAGTATGTTTCAATGTTATGTTATAGGTTTAGGACTGTTTATGGGGGGAAAAAAAACTTGAAGAAAAAGCTAGAACGATCCAATATTCTGACATTTCCAGATCAAAAAATGAAGAGTTTCTTTATTTTTCCTTAGTTGTAGAATGCATAAACAACAAGTAATTGAGATTTTTTTCTTTCTGTCATTGTGCTGTCATTTGTACATACCTGTAGATATTGTAAAGGGTATGTGTTGGACAGTCTGGTAAGTGTGCGTAAGGGATACTTAAGGAATATGAAGTGAATCCAACTTCAGGTGACGAGAACAAAACAACTTTTTATCTGAATAAATTTCATAAATTGAAGGTGGTGGCATCTTGATGTTTTTACTTATTTTCATACACAAGCTGAACTGACCGCTGGTTCCTGTCAGATATGATCACATTACCTATTTCTTCAGTAGATGCACTTATCTAGGGTAACGTGTCTTCCTCTTATTTTACATATAATGTATTTATAAAGGTCAAATTTTACTGAAGCAGTTACATTCCTTGCTCAAAAGTGGCCCAGTGGAGACTCAAACCTTCAGTTTATGGTCCAGTCCAGCAACAGTCCAGCTGCCTAACCACAACACTACACTACTCCAGTCTCAGGATTCTCTCTCACAGAGTTGTTATTAATCAAAACTTTGACAATCTTATTCTTATTTTTTGATTTCTTCACTCCATCAACCATTCCTAGAACAAGCTATATGAGGGGCCCATCTTATTGTGCTAGCATTTGACTCTTACATTTTTTATGGTATTGTGCATACAAAACTGAATGAAACAATTTTAAAGAAGGAATTACTGATTCAAATGTAATAATATCCATTATGTGCATCTTAAATTATAAACTGTAAAAAATGAAGCCAGCAGTGATAATTTGTCAAAAAATGACATTTGAATTATTTTGATATTGCCAGAAGGACTTTAATCAATGAAATGTTCATGATGAAATGTTAATTAAAACATAGATTCTAGACTGTGAACAAAATTAATGAGAAAAGCTACCATGAACATTCAATATGTGTTTCTTAGATGACAAGACGAACATATATTTATGACAACTAACAACCAGGAGGAGGCAAGAGAAAGTGATGATTTTAGCATTCAGGATATAAATTAATAATTAAATAATGTGTGATGTAACAATTTACTTTTGAGGAAAAGCCTCAAAATATAAATCAATATGTGAACAATTTTAAAGATAGCAAAGCACCTTAAGGAAATAGCTTTCACACCCATGTGAACTACAACGGCCATATGTAATCACAAACAGATGCCTGTGGATGTGTAGAATATCACTGAAATTAGTTAAATAAAAATTGTAAATTTGAAAGCTTTTCTGAAAGGTTTGTTTGGTTAGCTAATAGTGAAAATCTGATGCAGAAAAAATCATTAAAAATATTTTTGAGAAATCCATAATTGCAGAAAAGACAATAGGGTGGACCAGAGTGTACATTACTAACCGTGAATATAGTGAATATTTTACAAAAAAAAAAAAAAACTACAAAAATCACTTCCCAATCCAATATGGCACCTGTGCACGAGACTCACGACACCAAACTCCCATTAAGCCCTATTTCTATGTGTGTCTAGGTGTTAATATGTTTAGATAGATGTTTTAAGTGTCTTAGAAAAAAATAATGGGGAAAATCCAATATAGCGTATATGTTATGGGTCCTTGAGGCATCCGAGTGAGTCTGTAGCAAGTCTGATATTTCTTCATACAGCTGCCATTAGTTTTAACTAAGTTAGAAGTTAGAAGCCTGGAATTTCAACTGACTTGCAGCATCAGTCGAGCTGGGGCAGCACCGGCGCAATGGAGCTGGAGTGGGGTAGCTACTGGCATAAACCAAGACCAGGTTTCGTGAGTTTTTGACAAACCATCTGATTTTTACAGCTGGAAAAAATTGTAATCTCTGAAATTACGGTAGCGTGCATTTCCATTTTTACAAACGCTTGGTTCTGATGGATAGCTTGAACATGATGAAGACTTCCTGTTGATGTGGTTTTACATGAACACTTCAAATTAAGTAAATCACCTTGTTATATAAGTTGTCCCAGTTGCAACTGCTCTATAGCAGATGGTCATTCGTGTCATGAGCGGTTAAAAGGGCGCATCTAAAAAGTTTGCCCTGACTTCCCTTCGCACTGCAGGCCGGGGTCCCACACTCAGGATGAAAACAAACCACACCCCTGCTTTCCAGGAACTCTGGGAAAAGACGGCAGCTGCCTGGACTCCCCGTTACTCTTCTTAGTCAGAGCTATGTTTGAAACGCAGGACGTAACACGGTAGCTAGCCCACTAATTTAATTCACACCTAGCCATCTAGGTAAGATTGGTGTCATATCTGAGCTGAAGCGAGCTAATTTTTGTTTGAAATGGAAAAGAGTGGCAGCACCGACAGTGTTGAATGTAAACCGTTCTCGTCCAGACAGCCGAGTGTGGACTCAATAGCGAGGTGGGACCATTTATCCATCTTGCTAACAAGCGATATCTGTTGATTCATGTTCAGCTCCAGTGACCTTTAGCAAGCTACATCCATACCATTACAAGTGAAGTAACAGTTACTCGTTAAATAATGATGATGCCGGATTGTTGCGATGATGTGTCATTGATAGCCTCATGGTAATTCCGCTAGCTTGACTAACTAGCTAAGAGGCTGTTCTGACAGATGCTCTATCATGACCAGATGTTTCTAGCTAAATAGATTGTGTTTAGGTAACGTTAGCTAAACTAGTTGGCTGTTCTAATCTTTGTGTAGTGATATTTTGGGCGAGCCAGCTGTGACCGGGTTTGATTTTCATAGACTGGCTGTAGGTTTGGTGAGTAAAGTCGTCGGGCAGTGAAGTTCTGTATGGTTTGCTGGCCGGACATGAATTAAGTTATATTGCGACCATATGCAGCTGTATTCGTTTTCCTGTTTGACAGTACCTCCACATGTCCTTCTGACCGATCTTCACACCTAAAGCCCCCAGTGACTCTCTCCTCCGATGCCTTATCCACCTCCACAGAGGTCTCCCTGGAGTTCCAGGTAGGCACTTCAGTAACCGTTACTGGCGGTTATTATTGGTTTAATCACGTCCATGCATATTCATGTTTTAACTTTTTTTGATTAGCTCTGTTTTGATAACCCTTATCTGTTAACAAAAGAAACAAAAACAATGAAAGAGGTTTCCCATAATTTACTTGTTTTCACAGTAAAATTAATTTTAGCTGTTTTATTTATTTATTTAGTATTTTCACTGAATTAATTCCCATGACTCAGATCAGTTTATTTAGTGGTCTTATTGGTTTTCCTTCATAAAGAGTCATAAGCATATTTTGTTGCTAATTTGTTACTCTGAATGCCCAAAATCACCACAGAGCAAAACAACTACACTACATTTAAGCATTTAGACCAGGAGTGGCCAACCAGTCCCTGAGTAGGAGCCAGAATGTACTAGGGTCAGTGTGAAGGGCCACAGTAAAATCTTTTTAAAGTGTTAAAACCACATTGATTTATTTTTTGGAAAGTTGTCAGAGTTTTTTAATCAGTCATCCTTTCATTTGAATGTGAAATCTGTTTCACTTTAAACATGAGGCAATGAGAAGGGGATGGAATGGCTAATTTGCCAAACATATTCACATATTTTCTATATATTGGCCAGATATTCGGCTCCATGTACTTCACAGTGAAAGTTCTGTATCTCTCTGTAGATAGATAGACAGCTAGATATAACTGTATTCATGAATGATTATCTTAAACATTTTAACACAATTTAAAGCTACTAGTATATAGTAGATAGCTTGTGTGCCAATTCTCAACTGCTTTCGTGGTGAAATTCTTTCTCTTTCTATACAAAGATTACATAATTCAATTCAGTTCTTTAATATCCCAGATAGGAAGTTCATTTTAATGTTTTTCATCCATGTAAGGACAGAAATTAATCAAACAATAAAAAAAAACCTTCAGTTGAACTAACTGAAATTGTGTCACGGCTCATAAATATCAGTCAATACCAGTGAGCTTTTAGGTCCTTGAGTGCTTTGCTCTTTGATTTTGTGCTTGTCAGCTGGCTTCCATAAAACTTACTAGACAATTATTTTGCCAGGAAGCTGAGTATGCCCCCTGTTGTATAAAGTTTGGACTACATCATGAAATGAATTGATGAGTATTTTCACACAACACAGAGTTTCTTAAGGAAGATCAAAATTTGTCAAATGTTTAGTATTGTATAAACAGCGTATGTAGCATCCTGTTTTAAGTTCTAGTGTTCTGTTGTCTGAAGTAGACTTCCATCCTAGATTTCCAGTTGGCTACAATGAATAGATGTCGCTATTGTCTGAATATGATGAACTATAGGCTGTCGAGACAGAAGGGGCCAATGAAGAGAGGTCTTGTTAAGGATTGAACATGATATAATGTCAGGAAAACTTAGATGGAGAAGAAAAAAATGATGATACAGAAGAAATTGCTAGAATGTTTTGGCATTAATTGTGTGGCCTTCTGAGGTTGCACCCAAGTTCTGTGTGGGTAAATGACTTTGGTGGTACAAGACTGGATGTAACCTTGATCACACATAGAATGATACTGGATCACCTTCTTATGACAATTTTGCTATTTTGTCTTTGACCTGAGAGCTGTGGTCTATGCATTATGAATGAGCATTGCTCTTGTTTTCACCTCAGACACTCAGGAATTCTCACAAATTGGCACAAGAGGAACCACAGTTATTACCGAAGGAGTCAATACAGGACATTGGTAGGTCAGCCACCGGTTTTGCAATGACTGTTTCAGAATTAAATACAGGGAAATGCAAAACTGTTTAGGCGAAGAGTAACCTAAAAAGATACAAACTAATAAGTAAAATTGTGATTTTGTTCTTAAGCAGACCAACAGCAGTGTTCTACCCCAGGTTTCAACTTGCAACCTACTGGTTACAAGCACAGCTCCCCAACTACCAGGCCACTCACCAGTCTAGCGTGTGAATCCTGATGCTACTCATGCTAAGCATGTGACCAACTAACACATTATTTTGAATTAAGACGCATCCCTTTTGCTTATAAAAACCGGAGCAGTTTTGTTAAATTTGAGAAAAAAAAAAATCATCTCCTGCATGCTCTGTTGTTCCTTGCAAATGGATTTTTCCATATCAAAACTGATTTTTTTCTTTGCATTGCAGCTAAAGAGGTCACCTACATCTGTCCCTTTAGTGGTGCCATTAGAGGAACTTTGTCTGTGACTAATTACAGGTTATTTTTCAAATGCACAGACAGGGTAAGTTGGCAGCATTGCCTCTTTCAATGCCATCCAAGAGGAAGTAAGAGGATTGTGTGCCTTGGTATGGCTTGGGCATGTTCATGCAAGCTTTTCCCAGCGGTACTGATATGTTGTAGTAGCAGTACCAACTGATATGGTACGGTTTTCAGGATACGGCATTTGTGCTGGATCTTCCCCTGGGAGTGATTAGCCGCATTGAGAAGATTGGAAGGGCCTCAGGTCGCAGCGAGGTGTCCTATGGGCTCGTCTGCAAGGTTTGTTGGTGTACTCTTTCTTCCGGCTTCTTCCGGCTGCCTTTTTGAAAATGAACCAGCTCTAAGTCATATTCATGAATGAATATTTTTAGAAAAATCATGTGACTGGGTTGTGGATATTGATTGACCGTATCCTACACATCTTTTCCCACTTGTAAAGCTTGATCAGTGCATACTGGAACCCTTTTCTTAATCCAAGGTGCCTTCTCAAAAGTTTAGTGTCTTAGTCCATATAAATTCCTGCCAGTAGTGTCCGTATCTTGATTGACATTAGATCACAAGTTGAACTCCCTCCTCACAGGACATGCGGAATCTTCGGTTTGCACACAAAGTGCAGGAAGGCTCTCTCAAGAAGTCTGTATTTGAGGTCTTAATGAAGTTCGCCTTTCCTCTCTCATACAGCATGGTAAGAGACCATAATCACTGGTTAGGCTCGCAGTTTGGGTTTCACTGACAAGAATATTTTTCTCCCTTAGTTTTAACTTTTAAGAATGTCTGTTTCCAGGAAATCTTTGCCTTTCAATATGGGCAGATTTTCCCAGAGAGTGGGTGGAAGGTGTATGACGCTCTCTCAGAGTACAAGAGACAGGTAGGCTGTTTGCCCATCTCTTTTGTAGTAGCAAGTGTTATCTCGTCACTTCCGTAGATAGTAATAGCTTTTGTCATTTTTAATTCTTCTTAAGTGGGACAAATATAAGCATTTTCGTAATATCAGCTACCCCATCTGTTGGAATTCACTGGCTTGCTTGCATTTTTTCTGGTTTCTTTGGGATTTGTATTACCTTTCCTGGGTGTTGTATTGTGCTATTGCAGGTAAATTATGCTAGAGCAATCAACCCTGGATGTGTGTGTATTTGCATGAAAGGATTAAATGAGTAGAAAATTTCTATGAAATGGCAAAAATATTGGAAAAAGACATATACAATGTTAAAATAGTTCCGCATTTACATCGGTACACAACTCAATGAGTAGTACTCCTTACAGTAAGAATTGGCTCCATCCTTTTGGGTAGCCAGTGAACAAGCTTGTATAGCAGTGCATTAAGCCCCCTACTAAAAGTCAATAACTGATATTTGTTACCTAGAGCAGAAAGTGTGTGTCCACAGGGATAGAAATGAAGTAATATGCCTGTTCTCTCCCCCATTCTGTTTTCAAATTGGCCCAGTTTGACAACTGCAGCAATAAAACAATAATCCTTGATACATGTACATATATCCTTAATGCTGTCAGCCAGTTCTCTCTGTGTCACATGGCAGGGCTTGCCCAATGAGAGCTGGAGAATAACGAAGGTGAACGAGCACTACGAGCTGTGTGACACCTACCCTGCTACCCTGGTGGTACCGGTCACCATTCCCGACGAAGAGCTGAAGAGAGTGGCAGCGTTCAGAGCCAAGGGCAGAATTCCTGTGAGTCTGCAGCTACCGCTACCTGCACCCCAAAATGAACTGTCCTCAACCTGCATTTACATCTACATTATTGTCATTTAGAAGACACTCTTATCCAGAGTGACTTGCATCACATTAGAATTCTTGCATGTTATCCATTTTCACAGCTATTTACTGAGGCAATTGTAGGTTAAGTCCTTGCCCAAGGGTATGATAGCAGTGCTCCAGCAAGGAGTTGAACCAGCAACCTTTTGGTTATAAGCCCTATTTCTTACCAGTACGCCACACTGCTGCGTGCAGAGTGTCACACCAAGAATGACCCCTTCAGGCCCTTTATGAGTAATGTCGAAGGCCACTCAGGTGATCCACCTGCCGCCTGTGCTGCAGGTCCTGTCCTGGATTCACCCGGAGAGCCAGGCCACGGTGACACGCTGCAGTCAGCCCATGGTGGGGGTGAACGGCAAGCGCAGCAAGGACGACGAGAAGTACCTGCAAGCCATCATGGACGCCAACGCCCAGTCACACAAACTCTTCATCTTCGACGCGCGTCCAAGCGTCAACGCTGCAGCAAACAAGGCAGGGGTCCTGCAGTCTTTTGGTCACTATATCCCTTTAACATCCTTTCCAACACAATAGTAACTGCTGAAAAGTAGCATTCAAACAAGGGAGTGGGCAAGTAGACACCAGTGATACAGGAAAAGTACCTTTGTTTGAGTGGAACACCTGAGATATATGAAAAGAAAGTCTCAGTGCCATATAAGCTAAGCCTTTCCAGTCTTGTAAATTGGCAGATGGAAAGCCTTCCATCCTGATCAGTGTTTGTTTTTTCATGGTCTTCAGTTTTTCAGTTTGAGTGTCTTAGTGTTTGAGTGTGCTTTTTGTCCTGGGCACGTATATATCTCGCAGATGAAAGGGGGTGGCTATGAGAGCGAGGACGCCTATCAGAATGCAGAGCTGGTGTTCCTGGACATCCACAACATCCACGTGATGCGGGAGTCCCTACGCAAGCTGAAGGAGGTGGTGTACCCCAACATCGCGGAGTCCCGCTGGCTGTCCAACCTGGAGTCCACCCACTGGCTAGAGCACATCAAGGTGAGAGAGATGGAGGTGTAGATCGGAACAGAAGTGTTGGGAGATGGTGGGCCAGTTCGTATTGACTGTTGCTGCTGCACATGTCCTCATGTTTCTCATTAGTAATTTCAAACAGTTCTGCTTCTGAAGCGCGACTGCCCTTTGCCTTACCCTCTCTCCCCCCCAACAGCTGATCCTGGCCGGGGCACTGCGCATCGCGGACAAGGTGGAGTCTGGGAGGACATCGGTGGTGGTGCACTGCAGCGACGGCTGGGACCGCACCGCCCAGCTCACCTCTCTCTCCATGCTGATGCTGGATGCCCACTACCGTACCCTCCGCGGCTTCCAGGAGCTGGTGGAGAAGGAGTGGCTGAGTTTTGGTCACCGCTTCCAGCTGGTATGTGCCCCCACCTTGTTTCCATTCCATTCCATCCCATTTTAAAAAGTCACCTGATTGTCCACAGCAGCCAAGCGCCCTGTGGTCACCTGGTCAGGACTCCTCACTCCTTTGCACTGTGTTGCCCTGAACTGCGGTTTAGTTTTAACAGGGATGGATATTTGATACATAATATAAGGGTTATTATTATCTATGTGCCTCTTCGTGCTCACATACAGAGAATGGCCGTGTCACCCCCCTCCTGCAGATAAACACCATACATTGCCTGATAGACCGGAAAACTGCCCAAGATAATGTGTTCAGTTTTGGCTGTGGAGAAAACCTGCATGCTCCAGTGAGCAGATGGCAGCAACATGAAGCTAACGGGCTAGTAGCCAAAAGTTGATACTCAGCCATTCCAAAAACCACTTGCCTCAGGCAAGTGCAATTTCCATCCCTGTTTATCTTAGTCCATAATTCAATTTTCATTAATGGAGCTGTTTCCAAGCCTTGACAGCTCGTTGGATTGGAGCCTACCGTGATTACAGTGGTGTGAAGCAGACTCCCCACTCCCACCCCACCTGCACAGGACACCCCGGGGGCCATTGACTCAGTCCTTCTCTGGAATACTGATGGCCAACCACAGAGCTGCTAGATAATGTTTTTCTGTACTTTGGAATGATGAAAAGTAAATGTAATCAACCCACATCAATGGGCTTTTACTCCTACAGGTTAGTAATGCTGTGACAGTGTATAGACCAGGCCCACAATCCTACACATTTTCAGTTAGCAATTGCTTTACATATGGGATCCCAGGTGAGCTTATTTGCTCTCGAAACAGTGACTTCATTTAAACAATTAAGACCTAGGATAAAAATCTGAGGTCCAAGCAGACACTGCAACCCAGAGCACACCCCCCCACTCCACCTCCTATAGAAGGCGACAACAAACCATGGACTACCTCACGTACAATAATGACATTATGACATTATTATGTGCAATGAAATGCAAACTACCTCTTGTGCAATAATATTGCCACACAACACAGTCCTCATATTTCATATATTCACACATATATATTCTTGTTGTTTTTAAATTCTTGTTATGTTGTCATAGCACTCACACAGGGTAGCAACTGTACTTTTGTTGTCCTGAACAATGACAATAAAGCTCTCTTATTTCTCTGAGTGAAATAATCCCTCCCTGTTCTAGCCCACCCCCTTTAATCATGTCCCCTTCTTCTTAACTCCCCCACAGAGAGTGGGACATGGAGACAGGAACCACTCAGATGCAGACCGCTCGCCCGTCTTCCTGCAGTTCATTGACTGCGTGTGGCAGATGACCCGACAGGTGAGAGTCAGAGTGACCGAGAACACAGACAGCCGTGGTACCTCCTGAAAAGACACACCTTCAAGATCCAATGTTTTGTTGGTGCAACAATACTGTGAAAGCTTTTCAGGATAAGGACCACTGCTGAAGCAAATTAGTAATAGAAAGTATTGTTAGTGGGGCTGTGTAATATATTGTTGAAAGAACTGAAAGGTTCTGCAGTCATAATGAATGAAGGCTCTGATGTTTTCTTTCAGTTCCCCTCAGCATTTGAGTTCAACGAGTACTTCCTGATCACCATTCTGGATCACCTCTATAGCTGCCTTTTTGGGACCTTCCTGGGCAACAGTGAACAGCAGCGTGTGAAGGAGGTAAATGGGCCCTCTGGACATGTTATTCCACATAAAAGCACCGGTATCAGTATTTAGATGCATGCACTCAGAATGAGTCTCAAGGGCCCTCTCCCTGGACCCCTAAGCAATAATTACAAAGTAAGGAGCAAAGGGGCATTTTGAATTTAACCCTTAAGACTATTAAAAGTCTACATCTCCCATGCTCCAAGCATTTAAATTAAAGCGTATCTGATGTTTAATTCTTGAAGTGAGGTACGTGAAGTAAATTTCATGGACCCAAATGATATATGGAAAAACATCATGGTCCCAAAACAGAATGGTGATTTTATCGATGAAAGCAATTGTAACAATGGTCGCATGTTTTAATCACTTTTTGTTCTGTACACCTGTGCTTTGAAAGGAGCTGCCGGAGAGGACAGTCTCGCTGTGGTCTTACATCAACAGCCAGCTGGAGGAGTTCACCAACCCCCTGTACGTCAACTACTCCAATCACGTGCTGTTCCCTGTGGTTAGCATGCGCCACCTAGAGCTGTGGGTGGGGTACTACGTTCGATGGAATCCTCGAATGAGACCACAAGTAAGTCTATCACCAGACATTTAATACTGTATGAAACATACTTAAGTGTAGTGAGGAAGAGTCATATTCACTGACAGTACAGGCCACTTACCACACATCTTGGGGCTTACTAATCATAGCAGAAGGGTCAAGCATGTAATTGTCTTTCTGATACCTAGAGACTGCCTTTGTTTGAGATGGGTTTGTGACAGTAACTCTGTAGACAGCAAATTTTTCTGTGCTGCTGCCATTTGTGTTCTCAAGCCTAACATCACTGTGTTGCAGTTTTGGTTGTTTCAGGCTCACTTTCTGAAGAGCTATGTGCATGATAGTTACAGTTCCAGTGGAATTCCATTTCAGTTAATCATTTCCATTAATCATCCATATGTTGAAAACTTATGCCCATTAATTTCCTGATATATATGCTGTTGTAAAATGATTTGAAAGTGTAAAAGTAGTCTTCAACTGTGTATTATCATTAATGTAAAACATTGAATTATCAGCCTACTTAAGTAAAGGTGGGAGTAAAACCTAGTTCATGCAGGAACTGTTTGTGAATTTGACAGCCCACATTGAGAGTGAGGGAACCACACTCTTGCTTGGCCACTCATCCACAAGTTGTTCTGGGTAAAGAAGACAGAAGTGGACAGCCGTGGCTGTGTTGATGAGGCACACAACAGGAACGCTCTGTCTCAGTGCTGTTTGTCCTCACTTTTCACCATGCCTTTTTCACCATTTCCACCCCCAGGAGCCCATACACCAACGCTACAAAGAGCTGCTGGCCAAGCGGGCGGAGCTACAGAACAGGGTGGAGGAGCTTCAGCGTGAGGTGGCCAATCGCTCAGGTCCCTCTTCCGAGAAGGCGGGGTCTCCCACCGTTGCACCCGTGCAGACCTGAGTGTGACGGCTGTGGGGGGTGAGAGGTGTGCCCTGTTCCATTCCGAGAACAAGGCCTCTCGAAGTTTATGGTACTGCACTGTGCTGGCTGCACTATTGGGCACGTCTTCAGTTTGCTACAGGGGAATGCTGCAGTGACATGTCAGCTGGTAGCCTCAGCGTTGCCTTGCTACAGTTAGGGAGGTGGCCACACTTTGAACGCCTCACCTGTCTGGGCATAGGCAAACCTGGGGTTTTGATGCGACTGCCTGTTTCCTTAGCCATATATTACTCAATTTACCTCCAGGTGTGGGACCCTTGTCTCTACCTGCTCCTGCTTTACTGTAAACTTCTTTACTTTGATACAGACACACACTCACACACAGCAATAAATATACACATTAACACATATTAACACAACATATAATTAAATAACTTCTTCTAATGTACTCACTCCTTCCAGTATTACAGGAACCTGGATTAAAGAGAAAATGTTTAGGAGAAATCATTTATGCAATAAACTGTTTGTTTTACTGACATATCTACAATTGATATGTCAGCAGCAGCTGATGAGTATAGCTGACAAGCAAACATTATTCTACTGGACAAATGGAAAAAAAATTGGATTAGTACAGTAACTGCAAATTCTAGAATGCTTATTCCTCATCAGTGAGGCTTATTTGGGGAGATGGGTGTTATGTTTATCCAAAACTTTGATATCAAGACTGGGGGCTCCCGAGTGGTTCTGACAACAAAAGTACCTGCTTCAAGGGGAGGCTGAGCCCTATAGCCTGAGTTCTGAACTGGCCATGTCATCTGCTAACAATAACTGGCCACATGGACAAAACAAATAGGCTACATTTCATACGGAATATGGTTGGATAGGTTGGCTAGGGTCCCTTCATCACTCTGCTTGTCACCCTGGGACTCGCTTTGGCGCTTATGAATTACTCAGATAGCATCAGGATAGCTGGTAGCATTTGCCTCTTGGTCCAGTGTGAGATTTGTTGTGTGGGAAAAAGTGGTGGTAGAGATGCACATGTATCAACGGATTGCATGCATCTCATCCTGTGCTCATGAGTGGGTGCAGCAGTTGTCCTTGCGGTGACAAGCTATGTCTGCTGACTGCTAAAAAAAAGGTTGGGTGAGAAAAGGGGGAGAATGCAAAAATATTAATACAAACAACAAAAAAGATATTGAGACTAGGGATGAGTTCAACAGGGAAGGAAAACAGCATGGAGTAGTTAATGGATGTTGAGAGCAACTATTATAGTATTCTAACGTTGAGACACCATGTAGGACTGGATCCTTTGGAGATAGCATATCTTAATGAATTTATATGATGGTGATCACTAATTTGAATGGAAAACGCGTCACAATTTGCTGTACACAATTATACTTAGACTGATGCATATCCCATGCTGAAATGTAGAGCCAATAATCCCCATACCTGTGGGGGAACATAGGCTAACTTTCTCACATTTGGGATTTTTTTAAGGGCCGCTGATGTTGGATCGCACATTTTCAGTGCCTTGTTAAAAGTACTGTCACAAAATGTAGCCATGTTTACCAAGCCCTGTTGCACATTAAAGTACTTACCTTGTGTGTTATTTATTAATACTTCTAAGGAACAGAATATTGTTTACTTATTGCAGAGCTTATCTCAAGTACCTCAGTGTGTAGTTAGTCTTCTTGCACTAGAGTCATTGCACTGCAAGTCATTACACTAAAGGTTTCAAATGGAATAATAAATTAAAAATATTGTACTGCATTTGTGTTGTGACTACATTATTTACTTATAACGTTTGATGTATGTTTAGTTTGTAGTGTCAAGCAACTATTTTGGACATGAAATGAGAAGTTGTCTTGAATGGGAAAATAGATTTATTGCTGCTTAAAGACTGAATTGATTAATCATATATACTGATGGTTGTTACATGTTCTTCTCCTGTTCAGCCTTACCTTTTACACAAGTGTACTTGTGGCTGGCTGAATTTTGCAGGGACCCTTTTAGAAGGTTGGGAAGGCAGGTGGGGAATGAAGCTGATACTATAGTTTTAGCAAATTCCTGCCAGATTCAAGACTGTTCAGTGTATGCTGTTTGGTGAGGTTCCTCACACAAATAAGTTGGAAAATGGGAACTCATTCACCCATTTTGGAAGTATTTCAGAATACAATTTATTCATAATGCTACTAGAGTGAATGTATTTTTTATACCTGACCAGTTGACAAGACATGTTGGGAAATCCTCATGCAGTGAAGGTAAAAGCAGCCATAGTCTGTATTATGGTAACAGATTTTAAATAGTAGCTGAAAGGGTAGATTTGTAGTGGCAGTTATCACAGTCAAAGGACAAAAAGGCTGAAATTTGGTGGGACAGAAATGGAACTCCTCTATAACTGCACTGCTCTTCAGACTGACCACAGGATTACATGATTACTCTGCTCATTTATACAAATTCAGTTGAGTTGGTTTCACCTCTTACATTTCAGTCCTGTTCTGAGGTTGTGGATGGGTGGCAGGCTCTATATGGGAAATGAAGATCAGTGCTAATGAACAGGATCCATGACATATACCAACAATAACATAATGGTTAGTCTATTCCAATCTGGTGCCCTGGCTATGAGCTGAAATAGTAGTGTTTTTCTGTTGACTCCACTTGCAGGCAGCCTAACCCTTTGTGCTCATCACCAATCACCATACAGCAGCAACAAAATCCAAAAATGGGGTCAATATGACACAGTTTGTAACCATACAAAACCTATAACCATATAAAGATAGTTGGAAGAGTCAAATCACAGTAAAGATCTAATCACATGCTCCCTATGAGAACTGAGAAGCCCTTTAATGTCACTGCGAAACCGGCACAAATGTATGCTGTAAAAAATAAATACTTTATTTTAAAATGTTTGATAGAATTACACAATCTGTATACGCAGAAATGGTAAAAGCCAACCCATGTAACGTACAGCATCCTGCCCATTACTTCACCTCAAAATTACAGCGCATGTTCAGTTTTGTCTTTTTATTGCTCTCTTCAGTCAATCAGCAGGTCCCAGTAAGTGAAGGTTGGCTTTCTCAGCCTTCACTGTTTCCTTAGCACAGGGTTTTGACACATTTCAGCGGCCCAGTCAAGTTGGTTGCGAACTTCCGATTGTGGATTAAAGAAGCCTCGCAGTTCAGACTTGCTTCATGTTCCATTACACACGCAACTGTGTATGAACGCCGAGGCACTGGTGGCTTGAGGCTAAACTGCGATTGTTAGAATGGAGAGAGCTCCCTCAAGAACAGACTCTGGACCTTCGCATCCATTACAAACACAAAGCGTTCCAGTAATATCAAAAAATCCCTGGGCTCAGCAGTATGGTTAACGGACGGACTTTAATATGCTCTGTGTAATAATAGTGTTGTACTGGGACGGAGAGGCTAGAGCTGAGGTTCCTGGGAGCGACCCTGTGCTTTTTACACCTCTATACCCCCAGCAGTTTCAGCTTGCACCCGCAACACAAAGTGACCACACCCCTCAGAGGTCCCAAAGAAGGTCTGACCTGGTCAGCGTGCAGAAAGTTCAGTATTTCCAGCAGACCTGGGACAAATGTTCATGGTAAACCCACAGCATAGCTCAACGTGAGCGTTTAATGCTTTTAGTCATCAGTGTGGTCTCCTTGAGATTGCCAGGTGAAAACTCACTGCTGGTCAAGGTGGTGGGACAAACCTTAACCCTGTGACCCGCACACAGACAAACACACACACACACACAAACACACACACACTCTCAGTAGTCCCAGTGGACCTGGTCACTGCGCAGGGAGGTCTGCAGGCTCTGCATGTCCTTCAGCAGCCTCAGGCTGTCTTTGCTTCTGCTCCCTGGCTTGACTTTGACTTGTCTGGCGCCCCTGCCTCGTGTGGTCACTGTGGTGGTCACCTTCACTTCGCTGGAATGTCCCTTCTGGCTCCTCGACTCCTTCTTCAACTTTTCCAACTGAGAGGGAAGGAGAGGAAAGTTGGCATCGGTATATGCAGAAGAGGTGGCCAAGAAAGTTCTCACATCTGACTGAAAGAGAAAGGGAAATGCAGCACGGAACAATGAGGCCCAGGGGCCCAGTGCAACCTCAGGGGTCTCTGACCTGTGCTTGGTGCCGCCGCACCTTGGCGATCTGCTCCCCTTTGCCCTCCATCCTCTTCACCAGGCTTTCCAGCTCCCTCTCCAGGTCCTGCCGCAGACAATCAGACCGCGAGTCCTGGATCTGCTTTACCAGCTCCTGGTGCTCACTGTCAGGAACAGCAGTCACACTCTTCAGAGCTGTCCACAGTATACATTCTCATGCAAGGGTACTCTCCCACACTCACTGGTGGCTGACCTAGTCACTGGTACCTTCTTGTTCCATCATGTCTTATACAGCAGATAAACCCATCTTGTAAAATTGCTGAAAGGATATTAAATGAGCCACTATGAAGGGAGCTCTCCACTATGTAATGGTGAGGAAAGAAAACATAAAAGGACTGATTTGTGGAAAACGACCTGTAAAAATGTTTCATTCAAGAGCAACCAAGGCGCACTCACAAACTCATGTGGCCGAACTCATCCTGCAGGGCCAGCAGGAGCTCTGACAGCTCCCCGCTGCTGGAAGAAGAGGTGGAGGAGCTACTGCTTGAGCGGCTGGCAGAAGATTTCTTCCCATTGGTGGAAGACGTTGGACGGGAGGACCTTCTGGCCAATGGCACCCCGCTAAGCACTCGGTCGTTGCAGAGTTGCCGGTTGTGCTGCTTCATAAGGTGCAGGACGTGCTGGACGTTGGCACGGACAGAGTGGCTCGTACTTGTGGACTAGAGAGATGGGGTGTATTTTGTATTACAAAACAACTAAATATACTTGTAAGTCGCTTTGGATAAAAGCGTCTGCCAAATGAATAAATGTACTTTAAATGAGTGTTACTTTCCATGCCCTTCAAGTAAACAATTTATCTCAATCGCTATTGAGACCTAACAAGTTCTGAAAATGGACAAAAGGTTCACAGCTTTGTTCATGACAAAGTCTAAGAGCAAAGTAGCTATAACCAGGATTGACTGACATTCACACAGAAAAGAAATGGGTTGCACAGAGGTTTGAAACCCTCCTTTTCTCTTTCTGGCCATTTTGCTTGCTTTTCACCACACAACCTTTGCCATTGCTTCCTTGGTTTGTTATTATTTATTATTTATCATTAGGTATACCTTACTTACTGTTCCAGCCACAAAAGGCACGTCTCCTAGGCTCAGTCTGTAATGTGGTTGTGCATAGGAGTGATACTGCTGCAAGGGCTTCTGGGTGACAGGAAGATGCCAAAGTCATGTCAGAATAGTGTACAGGAGTGATGACTTCAGGTGCACATTTAACAAGAGACACCATGTGCCAAACCTTACCTTGGCAGCAGACTTCTTTTTCCTGTCTTTCTTAGCTTTGGGAGGGCTGGGTGACACTGACTGGAGCAAGATGCGATTGGCCTCTAACCCTGTCTGTAACTGAAGAGCAGCCATTGAGATTAAACAGGTACAGCATCCTCCACAGCTCACAGGAATAGATGTGAAAGCAAAAGTAATTAATGAAAAATAATGTATTTTATATCGCCTTTCTCTATAAATGAATCTCAAAGTCCTACAAAATCAGAAAAAACAAGACAAAGGAAAATACACAACTTAAAATATTACACAGAATATACATGTAATATACATAATATGATTATGCTTGATATAAGTATTAAAAGGTGATAAATTATTAAAGAGATAACAATGATAAAAAATAGCATATGGTCTTGCTATGATCTGCTGACAAGATCTGGAATTGGTATCCAGGTAGCTAGAATACGTTTCTAGAATCTCTTTTGCCACCTACTGTCCTCTTGAAGGGCATGATGGGACAGGAAAAGATTACTTCTTTTGCCAGATACCTTTGCGTTTGTTAACTCATTGTTGGAGTAGTGCATAGTTTAGCTAGCAAGATGTATGGGGTGAGGATAGGATTCAGAGGGAGCTGAGAGGCTGTATAAACTGACATGTTTATAGATGGATTTCAGAACAACTGTCCAAAAAAAAAAAAAAGGTAATGAGCAACTGTAAAGTCTGATGAAAAGACTGAAGCTTCTGCTTTCTGGATGACTGGATTTTAGTGCACACACATTATCCTCGAGAGGGACAAAAGAGATGCTCAATTCCTTAGTGTTTAATAACAGAATAAGAACTGAGACAGTAAGTGGCATCACCTGGAATGTGTATTCATCCTAGTCGTCTCTTGTTGCAACAAGTGAGAAAGTGGCTTTAGTAATTACTTGGTGCCTCTAATGAGGGTAAGCCACGTGGCCTCTCCCACCTTTCTGACACCAACTGTGTGTATCGACTGTGCAATGTTAAAAAAAGGCCACAAAGAAGAGAGAAATGGAGCACAGGCAGGTTTGAGACAGAAAGAAACAGGCTCTACCTGGGCAGCCTTGTCTTGGACTAGCTTCCTTTGGTGCTCCTCCTCCTGCAGTTTGCGCTCCAGCTCTCGGATCTTACTCTGAACCAAAATGGAGAATGAGAAAGGACAAGCCGGTGTAATACAGGCACACTCACACCGACACACACTCACACAGACACCTCTACACATTCTCTCCATATTCATTCATACCGCTGATTAAATGGGAACAACTGATACAACAGGAAAAATGTACAGTATGTACAGCACATACATCTTATAATGTATATGTAACTGTACAAAATTGTATGCAATTTTTAATGCTTAAAAACTACTAAAAATGTTATACCTTAATTTTAATATTATTGTAAAGGAAAGACATTTTGCGATATTACAAATGTTTATATTTGTTCCAGAAAAAAACAAGCATACTTAAAACATCCATCTCCAACTCCACAAAGCTTGTGCAGAAAACAGATGAATATAGAATTACATTACAGCTGAATACTGTGTCCTGCACACACTGTTGTGCTTGGATAAGGTTTGAAAAACTTTTTGTGGTTGCAACAAATTTTCTCAGCTTTCAGGAAATTTCCTGACCATTTGATGCCTGCAAGGGCCACGATGTGGGAGTTAGAGGTCAGATGTAATGAAATGGCAATAAGCCATGTAGAATGTTGTTGAATGCCTTGATTATCTGAGACAAATCCAGTCACGTTTTTGAAATCCACTTAGAATGTGTTTAAACATTTCACAATGCCTTCTGCCACCATGGAGTAATTCATACAGTGTAAATACACTCCATCTGCCAGAACAACTCTCAGTTCACCCAAAACTTAGTCCTTGCAAAACAAACAAAATACACAGAGCATACTGATCCTGTACATCTGTAGACTTGTCCACAGATACAGACACACTGCCAATGTTTTCATCACCTCCTGAATGCTGTATTTGTGCATATTGGCTGTGTGCAGTAACTACTCCCTTCTGAAGTGATTAGCAGTTGGAAGTGCCCAGCTATTTATCATGTACTTGTAAAGAAATGCATGTCCAATTTTATGACAATCCAATTTTTGGACTGTCAACTTTCTCCAAAGGAATATTTGTGCTGATAACTGTCTCTGTCAAAACATATCATTCCACCTGTCTAAGCTGTCATTCAATGCCTTCTCGTCCCTGTTCAAACTAGGTTTCATTTTTTGCTTTTCTGTGTTTTTTTGCTTTTTCCCCCACTTAATTCAGCTCTGTTTTGGAACTGCCAGTTGGATATGTTATGCCCGTCTCAGCATGACGTCCACTGTACTCATGTGGGAGTGCTGGGGTGTAGTGAATGCAATCCTCCAATACTCACACACCAACAGCAACTACTTTTCACACTGCAAGTGTCCCGACACATTACAGTGAGCTAAGCGCCAGTTGGGAGGATGGGAACAACTTCACTGATGGGGACTGAAAGATATTGTAAGTGTGTGTACCATTATGATCAGTTCATGTGATTATACTTTTGTCTAGATGCAGACGCTATAATGTGATGCAGTTTTTCACAGCGGTCAAAGCTGAAAGAGAACACTGGCCCTGTAACTATGATGATGGCGAGGCAACCAACCTCTGCCAGGTTTTGAGTCTCGGTGAGTTTCATGTACTCCTGCTCCAACATGTCCAGCTTCTCCAACTTGGCCTGAACTTCCCCATGGTCATCTGATTTATCCTTCTCCAGGGACACCTGCATTAAAAACAAAACAAATTTTTTAAATATTGCAATAAAGGTCAAGCTAAACAGTTGTCTACCACAGACCACCATCTTTCATTGAGGTCAGAGAGAGCTGGCTAGCATGGTCCTTTGGTTATTTTATAGCCACCTGCTGCTTCAGCACAGCCGTCCTCTCTGACTCAGCATTGCGCACCATCTTCCTCATATACTCCAGCTGCTTCTCCAGGAGGTTACAGCGGGACTCGGTCGCAGCCAGTAGTGTGCTTAGCTCTGTGGGAGAGGGAGAGACACTTGGAGGACTTAACAGGCTCAGACAGAAAGCCAGTACAGCCACAGCTCGAGGCGACCTCTGGCGGATTGCTCACCTTGGTTGCGTTGGTGGCTTCCATTGCTGCCCTCCCTCTCGCTCTCCAGGACCTTCTTGTACTGGGAGGTTTCTTGAGACAGGCGCTGCAGGTTCTCCTCTGCCTGGGACCTCTCAAGCTCCAGCCTCCGGATCTTCTCCTGCAGATTCTTCAGCGCAGACAGGATGGCTGTACAGCACAACACACATAATAATTCACCACTGGCCATTACAACGGACTATATTCCCCTATAAGTCTAAAGGTGACTCTGTAACTGTAATCCGTTGCTTTTGCACCATCTCAGGTAGTAATTGCTTGGATCACATTGCAGGTGTGTTGCTTTCTTTCCTGCTGCACTGAAATGTGCTGGACTACCTCACAGAGTACCAGTGCCTATCCCTGAATGTTTTTTCAGTGAAGAGAAACTTCAGGCACATTCCTGTTGGTTTTATGGATTAGGACATGACACCTTGATTATTCACAGCGATGAAGAAAAATTACTTTCTGTTCCCTCTGATCAAAGGCCATGCAAGACAGAAAGAAAACGGCCCTTGTCATATTCTATCTGCCTCAAGTGAGTGAACTTCTACTGTGAGTCATTACTTAGAAGAGGGGGTGAGAGATGAGAGTGCTTTGAATCTCACCACTTCATACAGCTTTAACTTAATTAACTCTTTACAAATTGTAGCCCTGACCTAGCTGACTGTTTTGAACCAGCAGAGAATGGTCTGTATGCATCTGTTGTGGATGTCAATGGAGTAGTCCCATGGTTCACCCTGCAGGATTACAAGAGTAGGTTAAACCACCACCTCATTACAATCCCCCGGCAGGATCAAGTGTCACAGGTATATCTACTTCCAGTTACTCTGAAATAATGGTGAATTAAATTAAGGGCAGAAATTACAGTACTGTACTGCAACAAAGATGTACTGGGTTGTTATTTCTGCCTTGCTTTAGAGTTAATTATCTGATATTAAGCAAAAGCCCTCAAGCTTGATTTATATTAAGACACTAAGGCCTTTTCAGCATACCTGCATGCAATATGAATGGACTGGCCCTCTCATTAATTATAGCTGCCACTGAGCATTGTTTCCTTGTCAGAGGAGAATGAATCATTCATGATGCTGTGATCAGAAAATTATATTTTATTCAGCGCTGACTAAATTTGACAATGTTGACTGCAGTAAGAAAGCTGAAACTGCGGCAGTGACACCATGTTCACTAGCCTCCAGGTCCAGTTCATTGTCTAAACCAGGTGAGGAAATGCTTTTGTATAGGTAACCCTGGCCCAGGCTCCATTACAATTCCCAAGTCTTCTTGTAGCTGTCTCACTGGTCTACTGAGCAAGCACTAACTACGTGTACACTGACTAAAAAAGAAACCATAAACTGGTAAGGCCAAAAGAATAGAATAGAATAGAATAATTCTTTATTGTCATTGTAACATTTACAATGAAAATTGAGTGCAATCCTCAACAGTGCAAAGGATCAATAAAAAAGCTTATAAATAATCTATAAAAATAATATAAAAAGTAAGGCTATATTAAAAGTAAAAAGAGGTAGAACACAAGTAAAAACACACATAGATATCTACGAGATATCTATCAAAATATTTACGGTCAGAAAATAAGCCGAGAAAATGCAACCCTTCAGGAGCAGTGATCCAGTCCCTGGAGTGAAAGATACCGAGCAGTGAACAGGGGGTACTGACATACGTTACCTGCACTGTTGCTCTCTGGAAAAGCCCTCACAGTCCTGCTGTGGAACCGGCGCGGGTGGAGGTCTGCGTTTAGGAAAGGCCGGTCCGAAGGGTACTCGGCGAAGGATGGTAGGGATACGGTGTCCGACATCGCGTGTCCCCGAGAGTGGCCAGTCCTGCAGTCCTGCACAGAAGAATAAAACTAATCCCCTTGCACAAGGGAACTGAGCCTTTGCCATATTTAGAAGAATATTAGCTACCGGTCCAGTTCCCTCTCCCCTGCTGATACTATGTCTCCATACCCGCACAAATGCACCATCACGATACCTAACAGCTGACTTTTAGCTGACACTAGCTTGGCTGCTATATCGAATCAGGTCTTGATCAGGTTTATAAACAACTTTACTGAGAGCTAACTAGTTAGCTGTGCACACTATGCCCACATATAACGTGCAAAGGTTAGCAAAAATGCAGCAAGCCGGCTAGCCTGCAAACCAACCCGCCTAATGCCGCCATTGCAGAAATTAGCAGTCTCACCAAATGTTTCTCAGTTTTTACACTTTTACGCCTTCCATGTCAAAAATGAGTGAATACCAAGCTAGCCCGCTTGGGTGCTAAATAGGTGGCAGAGAACTCAATAGACATAAATTAGTCCATTAGTTGAAACTTATACTAGCTAGCTGAACCAGGAGTGTGATCATTTTCTAACAAGGTACATATACATATGTTCAGTTTATTAAAATTATTACACCTTATGTCGGCATATAAAGCTAATTAAGCTTGCGAACAGATAACGGACTGATCTAGCCAACTTTAAATAAATGAGTGCTTCAAGTAAACTACATTAGCCACTAAGCTACAGCATCATACCGTTTCACCTGCACCCCATGCCACTGCTGATTCTGAAGTTGTCTCCATCAAAAATAAACTACTATTTCGCCTCCGACTTGTCTTCAAACACCCGCTTCATTTTCCACTGAAGTTAGCTATCCAACAGTTGCCTCTCTTCACAAGAAGCCGTGCTAGTCATGTAAGCCCATACAACAGTGGAGGACACAGGAAACAAAACACTACCGCGTAAAATCCACGGTGCTACGCAAGCGCGTCACAACAGGGGAGGGTGTGGCAGAAGATGCTGAAGTTTTGGATGTAGAGTCGTTCCAAAAATGCAATGAGCAAATATTATCGTGACACTTATGACACTGAAAGTGAGCAAAAGGTGTGGTGACTATAGCTAAATTGCATACGGCTTTGAAACATCCAGCAATTAGCTCTCTCATTTTCAATTGTCATGTATCAAGTTGTACTAGCTGGACTCTAGCATTATTTCCAACAAGTATCTATTTAAAAGCTAGCGTGCATAGCAGAACGAAGTGACGATAATGTAACTTATAACCCTAACATTACAGCTGTGAGTATTGCCTACGTCACAAAAATTATATAAAAGGAACTATTTGTTTCTTAAAGGGGAGTACACGTTTGATGTCTATTGTGGATAGTTTTTTTTACTCAACAAATGCTCAGCGTTTTGTTATTTTATTAGCTCAGCCGAATCACGTGGTCAGCCAAAGTTGACCACAGTAGAATGCGAAGTGCAACCGATGAGTAAAAAAACGCCCTGCAAATTCCCGCCCATTGGCAGTCAGTGATGGTTGGTTTTCAGGTCCCTCCTTTGTAGTTGTTGGTCGCATCCGGTCCGAGTGATGACGCGGAAACAAAAAAAAAGAGAGGAAAAAAAGGAAAGAAAAAAAGAAAAACCCGAGAAGAGCTTAAAACTCCCTTTAAAGATCATTGTAGAGACAGTGGATGTACACTTATTGGTATACTTCATCGATATTTTATAATCATGCTTTCAAATATCTAGCCAGCTATCCATATTCTCATGGTAGATATTTGAAATATTTGCATTTTTTGTATTTGTATCATACAGACATAGGCTAGCTAGCAAGCTAGCTGGAAGGCTAACGAGCTAGCTAGTTAGCTAGCTACATTTTCTTTTTTGTTTGTTGATGAGAATGGCAACGACGGCCCTGTACGCGTGTACGAAGTGTAACCAGCGGTATCCGTTTGAAGAGCTTTCACAGGGACAACAGCTGTGCAAGGTTTGGCCATATCCTGTCACCATGTACCGCTAGCTAGCCAGGCAGCCTAACGTGAAGAAAAGAGTGCACAGGCAATAGCTATAGAGCCAGGATTCACGCGTGTGCAGACTGCGCCGGGGACGAGTGGCTTCCCGAGGTTCTGTAGCTAGCTACGCTAGCTGGCAGCTCGCGTTCCTGTCTGTACGAATGGGGTTAAATACATAATGCTCACCACATGTCGCTTGCTATCTATCCACAACCAAAACACAGGTTACGATGCTCATTAGTTAGCAAGCCTGGTAGCTGGGTGTTTGATCAAGTCACGATAAAGGCTGACTTCAGTTCTCAATGAGCGAGCTGGCTAGCCGACTAACCTTTCAGATCTTCTTACCAAGTTGCTGGCTAGCTAGCGTGTTTGGGAAGATCCAAACCAGGTAGCTGTCTAAGTGTCTACTCGTTGTTATTATCACAGTATTTAAGTATGATCACTATTACTAGCAAGTTAACTGACTGGCTGTATTTGAAACACAGTACAGTATGGTTAGCTAAATGCCGGCCACACGTGTGTTGGCATTTTAGCTTGCTAACTAGCTTCATATCTATAAATTGATGTAGTTTTGCTCATGACCTGTGCAAATCCAAGTTTAGTTGCTGTACCCAGATACGAAACTCACTAATCGGATCAAAATTGAATTTAGTTAGTTTTTAGTTACCTAACTTAGTTCCCTTCACTAGTGGGCTAACATCTTACACCTCAGGACCAGTCAAGATAGCTAATCATTGTAACAATAGCTATTTCAATGAGTAAATGGCTGACTTTTGCGATTATTATATCCCATTTTCTGTGACATTGAATTAACCTTCTGAGTTCTAACTATAGCTAGCTGTACACCATGTCTGTTGTTGGCATATCTCGATGTTTTATTTCTAACGTTCTGACGTTACGTGTTTGTTAATGGTTTGATAAAATTGTTCTCCCCAGTTTACAACCCGAACTGCCATCTAACTCGCTGTTGCTTGTTAAAGTTATTTTGATAAAAGAGGACTTGTCTGTAAGCGAATAAAGTTGGCCTATACAGTACAATCTTTTGCCACTTGAGATTATTCTATTGATGTTTTGCATGCATTTTATTTCAAACAGGAGTGTCGGATAGCTCACCCGATTGTAAAATGCACATACTGCCGGTCGGAGTTCCAACAAGAAAGGTAAGTTTTGACAAAATAGTCAAGAAAAAACACACCTAAAAATGGACGGAAGCAGAGCAAAATGACCCTGATGAGACCAGCTATAAACGCTGATGTTTCATATGTTGGCAGTGGATATTTAATTGCAACACATCTATAACATTGACTATAGTGATTTTTTTTTTTTTACCAGGATCAATTCTGCCTTTGTAATATTTATATATTCATTGTGATGACGGTTTTAATTGCGCAAGATTTTGAGGTGCAAAACGCTTTTTTGTGGTGAGGTAATGCCTTATGTTCTGTTGCTGTTTTAACTAATATTATCTTTTTCTATCTTTTTAAAAACAGCAAGACAAACACTATTTGCAAAAAGTGCGCTCAGAATGTCAAACAGTTTGGAACAGTAAGTTCAGCATTTTGTTGTTTATTGGATTGTTAAATGGATTTCACTTTCAAAAGTGCAAATTCCCAGTTAGAATCACAGCAAGTCTAAACACACTTACACACAATAAAGCTGGCAGTGAACACAAGATAGCATTTGTGTAACTTGAGTCAACTTGTTACTGTGTTAGCTGTTGACACACATTTTCTCTGCTGTGCTGTCAGTTCAAGTACAGCTGATTTTGGCCATTTTTGACTCATGCCCTTGTTTAGTTGCCATGCATTTTTTTTTAAATTTCACAGCCCAAACCTTGCCAGTACTGCAACATCATAGCTGCCTTCATTGGTACCAAGTGTCAGCGCTGCACAAACTCGGAGAAGAAGTACGGACCCCCGCAGACATGTGAACAGTGCAAGCAACAATGCGCGTTCGACCGCAAGGAGGAGGGCAGAAGAAAGGTATTGGGAGTGGCGAAATGCAACCCATCAGCTCTGAATGTCACACATCATATGATGAACTCACTGTCGCTGATGTTTTACCCTTTATCTTCGCTGTTATGATCGTAGTGATTAGTTAGATATGTGAAATGACGGACCAGTTTTACAACCCTTTGTGTGGCAATTGTCTGCATATCTGATATATTACCCTGAAGTTTAATCTCTGCTTCCATCTTAGATATTTTGTATTTGTAGCACTGTGCTGGGAGATCTATACAAACATGAGTGTTTGAATGACTCAATTGGCAGTTGTTAGAATTACTCAGAAGGGCTTAATGGCCTAAGCTGCCATCTGCTGCTTAGTCAACGCCGTTAAATTCTCCAATAAATGTTTTAACCCTCTTGTAACTTGACGCAGACATAACCGGTTTTATTTAACTCAAAAATGAAGCAGTTCTGATGCCAAGATGCCTGCCATCAGGTCCATATTAGTCAGTGTGTACCTTTTAGGCAAAGTCCTCTGCTGCCATATAGGAGATGTTTTTTTTATGCAGCAGGCCGTAGAATGAGCTGTTGCTTAGCCAAGGCGCTCAGGGGAAGAGCAGCATTGGCTCAGAGAAGCACTTGTGCAGCCAGTCACCGTTTTATGTGTTCCGTTCCACGTGTGAATGCATTAGAGTTTTGCCTGAGCATGTGTGTCTTGCATGCGAAAATGGTGAGTGCATATGATGTCCAACGCAACACATTTGGAAGCAAGTTGACGTTGTGTCCGTTCAAGGAATTATTGGAGGGAGTACCCCCCCCTTTGGATGTGTATTGGCAGTCCATGTGTGTCTGTGGTGGATTTTTTAAGGGGTTTTTTTTTCTGTGTACCTTGGAATAATCTTTTCAGTTCCTTGCCCTACTTGACAGTGTGCGTGCACGGTCTCTCATGCGGCAGGTGGATGGGAAGCTGCTCTGCTGGCTGTGCACGCTGTCCTACCGTCGCGTCCTGCAGAAAACCAAGGAGCAGAGGAAAGGACTCGGCTCCTCCCACTCCAACTCCTCATCTCTGAACGAGAAGGAGCACCACCCCAGACACCACCACCACCATCACCACCACCACCACCACCACCAGCGACACAGCAGCTCACACCACAAGTAGGCTTCCCACTTCCACTCTTACGCTGTATAGTCTCTGTCCATGGTAAGGCACAGCTCGGGTATTCATGGAAGTAAAAATGAAGGTTGTTCCTGGCAGAATTATGTGTAAAGATGCATGCTGAGCCAGAAACCTAGTCTGGGTTTTTACATGCTGAATTTCAGCTAACGGCTTGAATGGAATTTTCTGTTCCACTTGAATATTTGTGTTTCAGTTAGGTTAAGAGAAATGTTGTTTGGGAAGCTTCCACCTCCAGTGTTGCGAAGCTTTACCAAGGTAGCCTTCTGAGATCCACAGAGCCTTGGTCACAGGCTTGCGAGAGTCGCATCTTACTTTCACAAGTAAATGGGAGGCCAGGCTCAAAGCCAGCTTGTTCTGTTTCACTTTGGTGTAAAAAAAATCGATTGCAAGGACAGCTAAGATTTGATTTCCACATTTCTTTGCTCAACTTAGCAGTGTTTTTTACAAGGCAGGTGCAGGGGAAGGGTTTGTGTCAGTAACCTCAGAGGTTGGGGATGAATAAAGCTGTCCCTCCCTGGGTCTGATATTGGGGCCAACAGTCATAAAAACACATTAAGGGCTATAGGTCGTAGTGAAGTTGTCTGACGTTTTTGATTTAAAGGAAGTGGTCCCTTGTGTTTGGCAATCTGACACAAAAAGGAACTGCTAGTTTCCGGGGCCTTGCAGGATTCTGCCTGTGTTCTAAACAGGCTGCTGGTCCACCACCCCCACCAGCTGGTGAATTTGTGTGATGTTGTGAATTCAGCAATGTGAGACATTGAAAAATGGATGTGGGAAGAGCTCTGTTCCCTAGTAAGGTTTAACATGTTTGTGGTGGTGGTCTTGTTCACTGCAGATTGAGCAGCCTCAGCCCAGAGCAGGACCAGGGAGTTTGGAAGCAGAGGTGAGACTCGAGTTTGTACCCTTCATGTGAGCTCATGTAACAGTGGACTCTGCTTCAAGTGCAGTCATAATTGCACTACAGAGTTAAATCCACTGTTAACAGTGGAGAGATGTGTGGATTCTGAAATTCTATTTAACTCAGACCCAGGTTCACAAGCTGAGGTCAGTTTTGTAACAGTGCTGTAACTGTTACAAGTGGTAGGGTTTAAAAAGTTAGAATCCTGGTAGGTTTGATTCCAGATTTGAATTTGTTGTTGGTATATTTTCCAAATTTCATCTGACTTTCTTACATTAAGATACCTTGCTGCAGTAGATGCACTGATTAGATTGCAATCAATTGCAATCACATATGTGCCTGTGTGTGTGTGCGCTCATGCGTGTGTGTGTTTATCACTTTGACCCTCTTGATGAAATCTCCTCAAACTGGATGCATGTTTTGTTTTCATGTCTCATCTCTTCTCTTTCAGCCATAAATCCTCCTCAATTCAGAACGAAACCCCAAAGAAGAAACCAAAACTGGAGACTAAGCCATCGAATGGAGACAGGTATACTGGGAGAATTTGTAGAGAGTTTTTAGGCTAAACTAATGGATACAGATGCGTGGTGTATTTCTGTCATGCTCAATTCTGCTGAAATTCTTGAGTGTTTTTGTATTTGAATTACCAGAAGAAATTCTGTCAGTCTTTAATCTCTCATTTCAGATTCTTTGATTATCAAGTAAAACTGTATATACATAGTTACCAGTGTTCTTTGCCAGCAACGTGTTAAGAGCTGCCACTCTGTCTCAGCAGTAGCTCCATCAATCAGTCGATGGACTCAGGAGGAACAGACAACTTCATCCTGATCAGCCAGCTGAAGGAGGAAGTGATGTCACTGAAGAGACTGCTGCAGCAAAGAGATCAGACCATACTAGAGAAGGAGAGAAAGGTAGTAGCATATTTTGGAGAACTACCAGAAAATTCTCCCAAAAAAACACAGCAAATTCATCACACATTTTTTGGCAAACACTTTTTTTTTTTTAACCCTTCTCAAGCTCACAGAGCTGAAAGCTGATTTCCAGTACCAGGAGTCCAGCATGAGGGCAAAGATGAACAACATGGAGAGGGCACACAAAGAAGCGATGGAACAGCAACAGGTAGGGACTCCTCTCTCAATCCAGCCACAAAATCATACTCCCGTTTAAATGGCAACATAAAGCCCTGCCTCTCCACCTAAAAACGGACATGTGGTGAGCATTCTCACACAATATGGTGTAAAACATCACCCAGGTAGTATTTGAGGTGAGTTACCCCTCTTTACTTTATAGCATTTAGAGGTGATATATTGGCAAATGCAATTCAGTTTTAATGGCCGCATTATGCCAATTTGCACGGCTGTGTATAAATTAACACTGGTGGGGAAAATAATTAGATGCTTGTATTCTGCCTTCTGCTCAATCACTGCTTCTTTTGCTTCTCTGCAGACAAAGAACAGAGAGCTGATGAAGCAGGTAGCAGCTCTCTCTAAAGGAAAGAAGTTTGACAGGGCAGGAAACGCACTGCTGCCCCCATGAGGATGCCACTGGGATAGTCCCACAGGACAGAGTAAAGAGGATTCACTGTGTAACACTGTGAAAGCCTGAGGTGGTCTCTCCTCCCTTTGTTTTCATCATTTTTCCATTCATTTTTGATTTTTCTCATTCAGGATCACAGGTTAATGCATCAGACCAATTCACATTGCTCTACCCTCAAACACAGACATGTACTCATATATATATACTTCCTACATTTTCAGTCTCTCACTCACACACACACACACACACACACACACACACACACACAGGAGAGGGCCATGGGCACTGCCCATCAACAAGGAAACACTATGGCAATAAAATCAAGCTCGCACAACTGAATGACTTGAAGTGTGACAAACATCTCATGTTGAGTTGCCTTCATTTCAATATGCAGTTATACATCAAGTGTCTGTATTTCTTAGCTTCTCATTCAGAGTTCAGTACTATCACGTAGAATAATTTGCTATACAGCTGCTAAGAGCAGTGTTCAGTTGTTTGCATTATAACTGCCCGTAGTGTTTTGTATTGTTTTTTTTTGTTCCGTAAGCCAGCAAGCAATCTGTTCATGGACTGTAAATACACAACAGGTATGTTAGTTAAAGGAAGCTACATGGTTTTCACTTCGGAATGCAAGGACAGAATTTTAGCAGATTTTGCATGTTGATGGCCCTTTTCAGGCATTTTCCAGGTATTTTGTATTTGATTTTTATTTTGTAATTTATTCAGACTTTTTCACCACGATGCAAAACCTCGCAGGACTGCTCACATCTTGGTTATATTTTCAAAGTGGCTATAATCATGTATCTGAAACTCTCCCAAGAACGGTGCAGATGGTATCCTGAATGCGGCGTTGAGCCAGAATGGCGGCTTTAATCTGGGTATGCAAGTTTGTGACTTCTCCCTCTTTGATGACCCTCCACTCTCTCTGAGACACCGCAAACAAGGATTAGCCCGTTTACTGCATGTCTACACCAGAAGAAGAGCCACTCCACTGATTTCAGCGCCCTGGGCTGAATCTGCTGTCATGAGTGCCGTTAAGTCATAAGTGCGGAAAAGTATTTCTTTTGGTTTGTGCTCCAAAGTCTGGTCACATGGCAAACTGACCCTTCTGCTGGATCCATGCACATACTGGCGTTCCAGAAGGGGGTCGGATGGGGAGGGGCAGATGGGGAAACAATCAGACCAGGTCTGCAAGTGTCAAACCACCAAGGAAATCAAGCTTATGATATTCATAGGAAATGGACTTTTAAATCCGTTTTTATTGGAGCTTGTTTTTTGTTTGTTTTTTTTTGTAATCTACTTTATAACTTGAATTCTCCCAGCAGCCCCTCTCTGTGCAGGAGCTGGGCTGTGGCGTTTTGCTGTGACACTGTTGTGGAAAGAATTGTACTATTGCATGACTCACCGCCGGGAGGGGCATTGTGCTCTCATGTACTGTATTGTACTTTTAGGCAGATTTCATAAAATCCAGTGTAAAGATGTCACTTTTAAACAGTCAAGGCCTTTGTGTATTTAAAACTTGTAACTTGTATTGTTTCTAGTAAGTATATGTAAGGCAATTAATATATGTAGAATATGCTTTTAAAGACACATCTATTTCACTTTTTACAGCTTGGACAGAACGGGAAGACTATACCGGCACTCTGTCGTACCGGTTCACTTTTGTACTCTTTTTCAAACCCAATGTTTAAGAAATATTAAATCTTGGTAAAACACCCACCCGTGCTTTCTGGTTAGCAGTCTCTATTAAAGGTTACTCATCACCTCTGTCATGCAGATTAAAATTGTAAGGCAGGCTTTACAAGCGCATACTGTTAAAAGCATTCTTTTATGCTGTACTTAAGCCTCTCTCTTTTTAGCATCAAACGCAGAGCACTCCTCATTTCATGACACACTGAGTACTGCATGTTAAGCTGGGATCCAGTTTTAGGGTTTCTGTAGTCAAAAAGCCACACCATCTTTTTCTGCATTTGCCAATATCCAGACCAAGAGTTCACCAGGAGTATGAATTAATACAGAAGTTGGTGATTTATTTCAGATTGGGTTGTCATTTCATAAGTAAAATTTATCTCACTGAGAGCTTTTTTTTTGTTTTTTGTTTTTTGTAGAAAAATGTTTTTTTCAGAGCAGAACTGAGTGTCTACCAGTTGTAGGGTTCAAAAGCCCTCTCCAGAACAGGAGTGCACTTGCTGTTAACCACATGAGCATTCACCTGTAGTGGCCATGAGGTGGCAGCATATACAAAGGTATTGTATTGGCTAGATGTTTTTCGTCTTAAAGTATTCCTCAGTGTTTTGTTGGCAGGTTGATTTGGGTGTAGCCAGTTATAATGTAGCTATGTTCGAACTGTTAATTCATAAGGGTATCTGATCTGGAGTTAAATATAATATATACAGTACTTGGTGGAAGTTACCACATAACATTTATTTTACCCCAGAAAGAAAAAAGTTGAAAAATTACAACTGTAATTTCATTAGTAGCTGACATTTTGTGTTTACACATACATTTTGAGTTTACATTATAACACACATATATGTTACAATCCCAGATGCCCTGAAGATCTGTGCTGTGAAGGCCGCCCATGGTTAAGCAGTGTACTAGACAAAGAAAAAGAAAATACAAAGTGTTTCTGAGGGTTCAGCAAGAGTGTGTAAATATGAGCAACAATTTCTAAATCTCCTTTCAGTTGCTTGAGTGGCCAGCAGTTTGAAATTCTTCCTGTTTAGGGCACACCAGTGTTTCTGGCGACATCTGTTGGTCGGTAAGGGAAAAATGGAGAAACATTTAGGGAGGTGAACTTTCCCCCACTTTTTGACAGCATAGGAGAGCCAATGAGCTGCTCAGATGGCCATCCCATGCACAGACCCTATCCCATGGCCCCCTTCTTTCCCCTGCGAAAAAAAGAAAACCATCTGCACTGTTTGAAAAGGTTGCACGTGAATTTAGTGTTGTTCTTTCTTTTATTTCAGCTGTCTGTGTGTATGTTACTTTTCTAGAGGGATGAGGGGAGTCTCCCTTCCTGCTTTATCTGCCCGCTAGATTTCAATAGCTTTGTTTGTTCACTTTTTCAGGAACTGATAGGCTTTGGTGAGGCCAATTCAAACAAACGAGGGGGAAAAAAAGAAAACTTCTCTGCAAAAGAAAAAAAGCCTGGACAGCAGTAGAGACCTTTCTGAAAACAACATGAGAATTCTGCACCGTCTGCAGCAAGCATGCTCTCTATTGTATTTGTGTGCATGGTTACATAAGTTAAGGACTGCCAAAAACATTTAGCACTTTACGTTATGGTGAGGTTACTGTAGGTCAAGGCCGAAGCATTTGGATTTTGGAAGTGTAAGTCTGCTGTTTGTGCTTTTTTGGTTTAAGATGGGTAAGGTCTATGTCGAATAAATGTGTACAGTAGGTTTATAAGCAGAGCTACTGCACTTACACCTCTCATCCAGTTTTTTCCCAATCAGGTGTGTTAATGATATTAAAATGCTGATTCTTAAGGCAAGAAATGTAGGTCTAGCCTCAACTGTGTACTTTTACATATTGTTTAATGTATTTGCTGAAAAAGCACTCATGTCTAGGGCGACTGGCATCACTTATATTTGCTTTATTAAATATCCAAGAGTAAAAATGGATGTACACCACAAACACACCCACACATCAACCATTCTTGAAGCAGGGTATTTCCTGAAGTAATTCAGGTTAAGTATGTTGCATAACAGTATAATGGCAATGTGCCACTTGGACATGTATGTAACCCTCTGGTTATAAACTGAGGGTTATTACTTTCTTTGTTTAAAGCCCAGATTCTGCCAGGATTCACCACTAAGCCAATGATAAGGACAGTTAAAGCTTCCAAATCATGTCACAGAGGTCAGGGTGATGTTAAAGAAGAAACTGACACCTCACAAAGTGCCCCAGTATTACAGAGGTTTGTATACACTTAGGAGAAAGCTGTCGGTGCTATTGAAGATGAGATTTTAGCAGTGTGCTTTTTTTCCTGGGTGATTCACACATCAACTCATTTATGCAACCAAATTGCCTATGTTTAGTTTAAAGAGGGCAGACACTTGTGTTGACATGGAATGTTTTCATTTACTAGGGTTTCCCACACTTATGTCACACCTGAATTTCCTTTTTAAGCTGCCTTTTCTGTATGTGACAGGAGGAAGCACCTCATTTCCTTGAGCTCAAATTCCCGCTGTCAAACATGATTTTTACCATTGATCATTTACACCCCACGGTACTGGAAGCAGCTCTTTGATGAGGCATGACTCACAAAGGGTCAGGGGCGAAGGTTATGCTCCTTGCAGTGACCACGTTGCAGGCCTAGAGGGAGACTCTGAGTGAAATGCACACACACCAAAACCCTGCTGCTCCCCTGTGCCATCATGGGCCTCGGATGAGAGAGCCAGCAGCCTCTGAAGCGCTGCATCAGCAGAGTTTCCACGTGAGCACCCCTTCGAGGAAATCTAAACCCAGCCGGCCTGCGCCAGAAACCACCACAAACGGGTTTGGACCGGCGGCAGTGTGTGTGTGTGTGTGTGTGTATATGTGCGGGACTGTGAGATTCTCTGTCTCCCTCCCTCTTTGCTCAGTTCAATTCAATTCTGTTGGCATTATGAGTATGAGAACTATACTCTTATGTTGCTAAAATGTATGTTGATATAGCAGTCTCTCAGCTGGTGGCTACTAGGTCAGCAGAGATGGTGTGCCAATTGCCCCATAACTCCCGTTACCCTCCTCAGTTATCATACAGAAAGTCCCACAGAGAAAGAACCTGCTTCTGTACATATTATGGTGGTAAGAGCATACCCCTGGGCAGGCCTGTCGTGGGTATTCTGTTGCTCCGTGAAACTCATTCTGTCCCGGTGAAAAGGTCATTTAAAAAATGAAGAAAGAGACATTGCACAGATCAGCAACTGCTCAGAACATTCCTGCGAAAGGCTATATTTGGGACTGACAGTAAAAATGTTCTGTTGGACTGAGGTCCTCCTCAAACAGTGCCATGCTTTCATCACAGAAACACATGATGTTCACAGAAATAGCAAAGTGCAGATTTTCTTCATTTTCAACATTTTATTTTTCAGAACCCACCCAAGGTGCTCCTGACCTGTGGGCTTTGATCCTGGTGATCAAATCCCTTGTTTTTCTGCCAGTTCCGAAAGAATGCACAGCACACAAGCCTCTTCAAGTGACTCTCTAATCTCACATTTATACGATTAGCCTCACCATCTTAGCGTGTTTTCCAGGAAGTCCAGACGCAAACCGCCTTTCATATGTTTCCAAACTGTCCCAATTTCTTCTGGATGATTTTATCTTAATTGTTATTATCTTACTGGACAGTTAATCCTGGGAGTGAGGGAGCTCCACAGGAGGGAAGGCAATAGGCATCTCCACTGTAGTGAAACAGCTGGGAAGCTGGGAGACAGGAGGGGAAACAAGGGGAGAAGGTAGTTAGGGAGTGAATACCACAGGCAGCTCCAGTGCAGTGTGCACCCCTGAATGCGGTGTGTTCACACTCCCCCACCACCCCCCTCTCTCTGCGACCGTTCAGAGCCCAGCACTTGGTGGTTAGATGAGCAGACAGACAGTGTTGTAATGGGAACAGCAGATCCCAAGCCTCTCACAGCGCCCGCCGGACCCTAATCCCGCCGCTAATGCCTGCATGTGGGAATCGGCGCCGTCAGCGTTCTGCCCCCAGAAACCTCTGCGTCATTGCTCCGAGAGAAGACGGGGCCTCTCGACCCGCTTAGCGAGGGGTCAAATCCCTCCTGCCTCTCCCCAATTAGCATTGTCATTCTCCCCGCTGCTGGGCATTTAGCATGGGATTGAGTCGTCTCTGAGTCAGGTCTCTCTCATGCAGCGGCTGTGAAACGTCCCATTAGGTCAAACCCGTGCACTCATGTCTCCCTCCACAAGTTAGCGCCACCGTAACGCAGCTGTGAAACTTTGCAAGTACCATGCACCCTGCCTCAGGAGGTTAGCAGGGTCTCGAATAGCACTGCTAGACCTAAACTCTGGCCCCAGGGGTTTTGCTTTAGTTTTTTATTTAAGATTCTAAATTAAGGGGATCTCCTTGACCAGTTTTTCTAGTCCCCTTACTTGTAGCTGTAGGTCTTTGAATGGTACAGCAGCTGAATCATGGTCTCTGATACTGCTTTAGAAAAGGTGATCAGCCTGAGGGAGCCTGTACCCCTCCAATACTCAGAGGCTGTGGGGTCAAGGGAAAGTTCCATCTCTGGAGAGGAAACAGAAATGGCACAAGTGTGTCAAACATTGCAGTAGCTGCCTCATACTCATAGACAGCAGCAGTCTGATCAAAAAAACATGCTGTCAATGTATCAGAATCAAAGCATCTGCTCCTGTTTTTCCTCTTGGTGACCACCAACCAATTCCACCAATCCCACCAATCATCCAACCAACAAGTGTAATTGATCTGATTGAGACTGGTTGTATTTGAACAGTACTGGTGGTGAATGCAGTGGCCTTTACTTGTGTCCCCCCCCCCCCTTGTGGCTTTCCCTGTTGGAGCAGTGGTGCATTTGGAGTTACAGCAATGTAATCCTCTTAAAGTACCACTCTGTGATGCCATCAAAGGCTAGCAAATGATCTTATTGCTTAATGTTATCACTCATGACATTCGTGGAACAAAAACAGGAGTAAAAACACTAATGCACTATTTAAGAGAACACTCCAAATTACAGGAATTTATCCACACCTTGAGGGCTGCTTAAAAAGCATTTTGGTTATATGCTACAGTATTGAACTAAAATGTTGAGCTTCGATGTTCTGTCTAATATTGGAATGACTTTGGTCAGTCGGTAAGTGGAAACCAATTATCTTGTTTTTTTTAAGTGTCCTTACTCACTCACTTCAGATCCTGTCGGTTTGTGTATGTCTGTACATGTATGCATGTAAGTGTTCATTTGTGTGCTTGTGTGTTTGAATGTGTGCGTATGTGAGACAGAGGGACAGACAGAGACAAAGAGAGGGTGTGTGTGTGTGTGTGTGTGTGTGTGTGTATGTGTGTGTGAGAGAGAGAGAGAGAGAGAGAGAGAGAGGCTGGATGTCAGTGCCTGTGAGAAAGAGAGAGAGACAGGCAGCAAGAGGGTGCGTGTGAATGTGCATGAACAGCCGAGAGCAAATGTGGCGCACATTTGCACTGAGTTTTCAGCTGTTACTTTTCAGCCTGCCCCGAAACAACAGAAGCAATCAGGTATAAACTATGACTATGTATTGGAAAAAAATGCCCATGTTTAGCCTGTGGGTGCGCCCACTGTGTTTTGACGAGAGGGCTTGGAGGGGATGCGGCCTGAGGTGATGTGCAAGACAGTGGCTGTGAGCAGGTCAGTGTGGTCGGAGAGCTCGGGGGAGCTTGCAGCTTGGAGTCTGGGGGCCTGGCTCTCCCTGCAGCCATGGTCAGATAAGGGTGGGACCCGCAGCCTCGTCAGCAAAAACAGAGCCAAGTGAGCAGCCTCTCACCCAGCCTAGACACGATGCCAGCTGCTGGGACTCTTCCAGTGCACCCCCACCCTCTCGCCTACCCACCTCATTCCACCCATCGCTGGAGCAACAGTGGGTGTCTGTCTCCACAGCCCTAGCCCTCCCCTCTTGATCCATGAGTTAGAGCCAGACTGGGACAAGTGTTTGCGCAGGAGACAGTGATGGTCACGGGACTTTACTGGCCTCACCTTCAGTGCAATTATTGCAATGTGCACCAATGTGAAGTAGTGATTAGGACACTGGACTGGAGCCTGCACAAGTTTTTCCTGGTAAAAAAAAAAACTGTCTATACAAATGAGTTAAAGCAGACTGCAAATATGTCAGTACTATGAGTGTTCTGATCTAATACACATAGGCAATAATGATGAGTAGTATATAGGGATGTAGCAAGTAGACCTGTGCACCTCAAATAAAGCTGGAGGCAGACTGGGTGGACTCTGTTTCTCTCATACATTTATTATAGCATCAGAGAACCAAGCTGCACTCGAGTCCTTCTTTTATCACAGTTTTTGTTCAGTGTTCTCCTGGGTAAAGTACTGTGGAAATTTACAGCCTTGAACAGATATGGAAAGCCTGCAGAATTTTGGTGTCATGGGAATGATATATATATTTTTTTCTCCGTTCAAACTCAGAAGTTTCTTTCAAGTGCACGGCTGAACTTCTCAAAAGCATTTTTTGTCCCAGCAGGTCAAATTTCAATCAACCTCTATTATGTCAAGATTTTACTGGCAAGGAAAGGGAGCTCATGTACTTAATTGGCTCGGTAAGAGACATAAAGTTGTGTAAGCTTCATGATGCAGCCTTGCTTATAGAGGGTGCCTGGAGGCAGAGGTTTAAGGTTAATCTACTAAAATAAGGAGGGGAAGAGAAGCACTGCAGTACACTGCAGTGATTTAAAGGCTCTGGGCAGCAGCCACGCTCAACATCTGGAAAAGCCGTTCTCTGCCCAGAGAGATACTGACCTAGTTCACCCAGCGCACAGGAAACGCCACACCTCGGCCAATCAGTGATCCACATCCCCGTGTTACCCCGCCTCCAGAACTTCCCAGAGATCATGGCTAGGAAGCGCTACCTGCCTCATGACCTTGGTTATCTATCACATCTTTATCACATCTCTGTATTCAGGTCCACAGAGGGTGCAGTGGGATGAGACCTATGGAAGGTGTTTATTTGTGCATGCGTTACCAGCGTTACAGAGGAGGAATGTTTCCCACAGATCGGCTGTGAGGAGGGCCATGAAAGCAGGTGCTGCGCCCCGTGCTCCAGGGCTGGCATGTGGCGCACAGCGTGCCGGGAGGCATCTGAAGCCGTATTGTTCCAGGCCGGTTTTCGTGTCAGGCCTGGGACGGGACGTGGACAGAGCGGAGAGCAGCGGAGTTGGGAGAACAGTGTGAGGAAGCGCCCCACCTTCACCCTCACCGTCTGCCCCGGTGCTGCAGGGGGACACAATCAAGGGAAACGTGCCTCTTTTCATACGCCACATGCGGGAGGCTGAGTCTCTTTCACTCGCCCGTTCACTGTCATACACACACACTCGCACAGCTGACAGACACACACACAAACAGACATGCGTGCACCAGCATGTAAACATACAGAAAAACACAAAAAGGAAGAGTTTCACACCCACACATTTAAAATGCCAAACATACACAGGTGAAGCATTCTTTCTCTCACTAACCCAAACAGCACAGATGTGGCAGTGAAGCCATTACGCGTACCTAACTCTGGTCAAGTGGCCCACAGATGCAATGATAATAACAGTTTGCATAGTAACAATTATTTTCATAATTGTCAAACTCAGATTAATAATAATAGATAAGATAAGAAATGGCTCCAGTGATAAAACTAACTGAACTTAGGCTTTTGCAGCTTTTAGTCACAGTTACTGGTCATGATTATTTCGACTTTTATCATTACTGTAAGTGCTTGAAGGGCTTGCCAAAGCCAAAGTAATTTTGGTATTTAGCTGTGAAGGGAGGCACCTTACAAAAATCTAGGAGTGTGTGCTTTATTCTGTTCACTCACACTGTCTCAGGTCCATGCAGGTTTGACACCACTTCTTGTTCAGGCCTAGCTTATTGTTTTTGCATGAAAGTGTCTGTGAGAGCTCTAACGCACCATTATGGTACAGTCAGAGGATGCCCAACCCAGAGAAGTTCCTTCAAAAGGCAGCTCACAGAGAGAAAACACAGAGGAGGAAATTGTGTTTCTTCTCTTTTCATCTCCTTTGATGCTGACCCCACCTCTCAGGCACGCTGAGGTTAACAGCAGAGAGGAGCAAAGTAAACCAACTATGACACCTGCTGTTTCTTGTGTGTATGTGTGTGAGTTTGTGTGGTTGTTATGTCAAAGATTAGGTATGTTGCTCAAAATATTGCTCTCTTTTTCTCATCTTATATCCAAAATACCAGTGGACACATGATCTGTACATGAAGGCTGGTGTATAAGATAAGAACAACCACAATTGCCATGTATGTTTTATGTTCTATGAAGGATCAATAACATAAGACTTAAGAGTAACATGAAGATGCTTCTAGGTTGTCCTTTTTCTTTATGTTGAGCTTAGTGAGTTTCAGAGTAGGGGCTCAACATGTGACCAGATGGTTGGCACTCTTAAGTTCAAAAGAGGCCTATCTTTTTAAAACAATACCACGTTTCACCTGAGCACCTTCAGGAGCAGTAGTATGAAACTGGGTTAACAATGTTTATTACATTCAAAGTCCATCCTGGATTAGGGTATCAGCCATGAAAGTAAATGACACATAAATTGCACAACTAAAGTGTAACACAGTGCAGAGCAATGATAGGGCGTTAACCAGTCAGGTCAGTAATGCAAAGCGATGCGATTCTGACCTCCTCTGAGGTTCTGCATAGGCCTTCAGCTCCCTCATTCCCCATAGGGAAGGTGTGGCCATTCAGGCTACAGAGCCCCAGGCCTGGCCAAGGCCATCTGCTGATAGTGTCAAGTCCCTTGCAACAGCAAGCTGTCAGATGTTTTGGCTGGTGGTCTCCAGTCTTCCTCCCATAAAAGAGCAATGGAAACACACTTTCAGCTATAAGTCATTTTTAAATTCTATACATGCACACATACACCATCAAAATGTCAGGTTCTGAGTTTACTGAGAGGCAACGGACACAGATTACCTCCAGTCAAGGAAGTAGAAATGCAATAAATGCTTGTCATCTATAGAGAAAAACGGTTCCTGCTGGTAACGACACCCAGACCTGGGCGTAAAAATCTGGTAGACCTACTCAGAGGCAAAACACCCTGGTATGGAGCCATGCCAAAAATGGGAGGTCTGTGGAGCTGTACTGCCAATGAGAGTGGGTATCCACAACAGTCAGTCCAGGGGCAGTGCACTGTTGCTGAGCGAGTCCCACTGAAAGCGGAGCAGTGTGTTTTTGCACACATCCCGCTTGGGTCGCTGTCACTGCCAAGAATACTTTCTCTGTCATTCCACATGTTTGTGTGGGTGGAGCAGCTCTGGAAAGCGGGCTCCAGTGCGCAGAACTAAACCAGAAAAATGTGAAAATGGATGACAGACACAGGGCACAGAAAGAAAAGCTGCACAGTGCTTCTAGGGTTTGAAGATTGGTTTGCCCCTTCATTCAGGAGGGTCATTCCACATGCATTAAACAGCTAGATACACGTTATTTACAATTAAATAATCTGTGACTTAGTAGTTAGTAGCTAGTTGGTGAGGCTAATTTACCTTGCCAGCTGGGTAACCAGCATTACAGTGAAAACCACCAACAACTCTGATCGGTCAGAATAAGCAGGCAGTGAAACAGTAGAGACATGCTCTGACATAAATACAATCAAGTCAGAGTCAGTGGTCCTATCCACACCAAAATGTCTAATACATGGAATTTTTCAACCTTTTCAAAAATTAAGTGTTCATCTGCCTTTTATCAGCAAAGTATCTAAGGTTGCATTAGTTCTGAGGCAATGTAGATTCATTTTTAGGGACAGTATATCCATTCTGCATTTGCCATCTAATCTTCTAAACCTACTTTTCAATATAAAAACAATGGACTCCTCTTCTGGTTGCAACAGAATATAACTTGTTTATGCATAGTTTATGTTAACATGGTCATGTGTCATGAGAGCAGGTGTTTATCTTTAGAATATGTTATGGGTCAGAGTTACATAAAGTAGAGCTGTAAACCTGTTTCTCAGTATGAGTGACATATGTTGCACTTGTGAAGGGAAACTGTAATCATGTGTTACCTTGGGTCACTGTGGGCTACAGAACAAGGCAGGAGAATGCATTCAGACATATGTTTATGGCATGTCACTGGCCATGAGTTAGTTTGCCATTCATCCAAACACAACTTTGTGTATATGTTTGTGTGTGTGTGTGTGTTTGAGAGAGGGTGAGACAGACAGTTTAAACCCTGATCCTCAGAGTGTGAGAGTGAAAGAATAGAAACTAACTTTTGGGCTGTTAGGGTGGAAAGAGTTCAAGCCCTGATCACTGGAGTCCATAACAGGTCCACAAAGACCTTTTTCAGCAGGACTTTGGATTGATGATGAAAGGCCTCAGGCTTGACTGACCTCTCAGTTCATACAGAGATTCACACTCCCGCGAGGGTGGGCTAGTCCCAGTCAATGGGCAAAGTCAGGGCCTTTGACACCTATGTCAGCTGCATTAGCCCAAAGCTTGTGGTCAGCCCTGCAAACAACTTTCTTCTTTTATATACACGACACTTGAATTTGGATAAATATGAGCTTTCTCTCAGCGGGGTGAGATAAGCACACCCCTTCTGTTGCATGAGGGACTCTGTTGTGTGGCACTGAGTATGATTACAGCCCATGCTTATTAAAGTGTGAACAGAGGGCTGCATTTGGATAGCAGTGCAGTGGTGATGAATGTGGGAGATGAGTGTGAATGCTTGTACACGTATTCCCACCCACCACTACAGGGGAGTGGGGGACAGCAAACACAGGGCCACACTGTGCTAGGTCTTAGAGGCTGGTGGAGCTAGGAGGAACAGGCAGACAGGTTTGCTTTTGTGGTCAGGGCCCTTGTGAAAGCTGGCAGATAAAAAGCATTGAAAAGAACTCAGCAGAGGACATTATCTGATCAACAAGGAGAGGACACAGAAAAGAGGCTAAGTGTGTTTTTGTCAGGCAGAATGTGAATTACAGCGTGAGTGTTTATCAGAAAGGTTTGCTATCGCATGACTCATGAGCGGCATGAGTGATATGTAGACATGCTCGTTGTGAAGAATAGACAAGCGTTTTGAAGGCAGGCCGGGTGTGGAGAACAGAATGAAGGTTTTGATGTGCCACAAGAGGCCCTGCAATTAAAGAGTGGTTGCCGGGAGGTTGTTGTGTTTTTAAAACCACAGCGTTAGTCATAATGAGCTGGCTTGGGTCCCCAGGCATCATTCAGCTCCAGAGGCAGTGAAGAGGATGGGGGCGGGTTGAAGGGCAGCTTTTGGGGGAAGGAGAGGTAATGGGGGAGGACCACTTAGGGTCCCAGCTTTTGTCTTTGAGAGATTCTTCACATGAGGGAACAACAACAACAACAAATCACTATTCAGCACTGCCATTTCTGATAAGATACACAGAGAGAAAAGGGCTGACAGCTTACTTAGGTTTCTAATTCCAGGTGTCCCTTACTAACTATTCAATAAAAACCAAACCCTCCCAGATTAATCAAGCATTATATTTCAGTAAAGTAGTCCCTGGATTCATGCAGAACTACCAAGACATGTGAAGGAAAAAAACTCACAATATTGTACCATGGCATGAATAGCACCTTCCCTTACAATCTGGCGGTTTTGAATGAAGTCAGAAACTAGTGACACATGGATATTGAGTCCGAATGGTTCAAATTTTCTGGGGAACTGAAGAAAAAACATTGCATTTCCCAGACATTTTAATGATGCGTCTTTTGAACTGCAGTATTGATTGAACTGGCCAGTGAAAAACTTGAATAGTTGAACAGACTTTTGTTACAGCTGTGGCAGTAAGAATGCCAGCCAATGCCTAATTCTTGAAAAAAAAAAACTTTTTTGAGAAGAAATGGCTGAAACAGCTGAACAAAGGCACTTCCTCTAGTAAAGTAACTGAATGAGAGGAAGAGGGTGGCATTCATTCCCCGGTTCCGTTCCTTCTCCAAACATCTTCTCCATCAGCTCACACGCGCACCTTTCTTTCTTTTCAGTGATTACCGGCCCTCTATAATCAGTGTTAAAATAAACAGGGCAGAAACACTGGCCCATGCATTGTTTTCGTAGATTTTTCCAGTGTGGGGTGCATGTACATGAAGCAGTTTGTTCACGCTCTCACAGTGGAGCTCTCTCACTTGTGTTGGGGAGGGTGCGCGATTCTAATTGTTTGTACTGCACTGAGAGGCGCACTTTGTTTGTGTTTGTCCCAACGTCAGGCACAGTGTGTCTCCAAGCCTTTGGCCGATTTGCGCTCCCGTCGTAGGAGGCTTCACTATTCTTCCCATTGAAGAAACAGCTCCAGCATACCAGCAATCACGGTATTATCATGGTAGCTGAAATCAAACTAATACTGACCATTAGAAAATATGGCAAACAGGCGTCGTGAAACAACTTGGGGGTGGGCGTGTAGGTGGTTGTTGGTCAGAGTCAAGGAGAAGCATCAACTGAAAAAGAAATAAAACAGTGTATTCTTGGCCATTGTCAAACCACAGTTGCTCTTCGTCACCAGCCCCAGGTCTCCTGACAGATGGCTGCATTTGCGAAACAGTTGCTATTCTAGACGGTTTCTAAAGAGATCCAAAACAGTTTTCGTTCCTCAACCCACTTCATCCTTTTCCTGTCCTTCACCCCAGTGTTGACCACTCTTCTATATAATAATATATAATAATATTAGAAGTCTTTCACAAATTACCCTATTGCAGTTTCAAGAGAAACACAGTCAATAAAATATAATAATTAAACAATATGGCTAATTCCTCCAATTTCTTAAAGCCTAGTGTACCGTTTTCAAGAAATTGCAACATCTGTTCATCTTCTCCTTTCAATGTACTTGTGTATTATCACACTGTTCTCCAGCTCCTCAAATGATTGTCTCAGTTTTTCATCCTGCAACTTATGGCACATTGGTCTCAGGCACCAAAGCTATATGCCATTCAGAAGCTCTCAGATGATTTAGAAAATCAGATGCTGAAATATAGAAAGACTGGGCTGCCTTAATAGGGAACTATAAGACTGCTAGCCATGGCTTATAAAGTTAAAACCTTGACCATCACAGCAACATTCTCTGAAAATTTAAGTAAATATGGAAAATTTCTCTATCTATAACTAGATAATTAATCATAAGCACTGATAAAAGTATACATTATGTTTCTGAGATCATTACTTATTATAATTCAGCAAGTTGAAGTTGCCTTAAAAAGTTCAGGAAAATCTCATAAAAAAGATTTCAATCTCTGCAGTAATTCTCAGGTTTTAATCCAATTAACAAAATGAAGACTTTATTGCCATTTATTGCCTTAAATGCAATAACCCTTCAAAACTGAAATCCATAAAAGTTCTATAGAAAATGTGTCCATCCATGAACTAAAATGAATGTTGTGCTGCTGTCATGTCTGTACACACAATCTTCAAATGTAATGATTTCAAGCAGTGAAAGGGGAGTGAGAAATTGTCTTATTGTGGCTCCTCTCCACTAATGTGATTTGTCTAAGCGTGAGACTTCTGATTCTAGTCACATGGATAATCTTTCCCCTGTTTGGAAAAAATACTCTTTATCATTTTCAAGTTTGTTTTTCAAATGTCATTTGAGGGAAATTTTACATGGACCTCTCAGTGAAACTGATTTTATTGTGATCACCATGTCTTGACATGCAGCAACCTGTTTCTTTGATGCAAGGTTGCCTGTTTAGCATTTTTCAGATATTTAGTAGTTGTTTTGAAACCCAAAGTAGTTCTCTCTGCAGGGCTTTTGAAACAAGATGCAAAATCCTCATAAAAATCTTTCAACTCAGCCAAATGTCTCATGAAGGAAATGACACTGCTGACCTCACTGTTTTTGTGAACCGGACATCCAAATGCAGGTGAACAAATGTATCCTCTCTCTCTTTTTTCTTTTCCTCTTGGTGTACTGACCTAAACATGATGTGTGTGTATGTGTGTGAGTGTGTGCACATGTGTGTGTGAGAGAGAGCACAGCTTGACAGAGAAACAGAGAGCCACAATGCATCACATCACATGGGGACTTACCCTAATGAACCTAAAAATGTGTTGCAATAATTCCACTCTGGCTTGTCCAACATGACAATCTAGAGTTTAGAGTTGAGACTAATCATTCTAATCTCATCCTGAGAGCATTCACTTTGAAATTAATCCTCATATAATCATATTGTCTCAACAATTCTGGTCATTTGAAAGCAAAAAGGATTCTCTCATGAGGAATTATAACATAAATACAATTCTAACGGCCTCTGTGGACCATGACAGTGAAAAAAATCAATCAGAGCCTGCTAGTAGCTATCCTATCAGATGTAAATATCCAGAATGCAAGAAACAGATTTGCAAGGACTGATTCACACAGGGATAAAGGTCTCCATTTAATCCTATTGCAATGTTTGGTGTAATTAGCTTACTGTAATAACACTCTTACAGGATCCAGACTGTAAACAGGGGTATTTTTCAGGGGAATAACACCAATCTGAAATGTGTGGAAGAAACAAAGTTTTCAAATTTTGCCTTCTACTTACAGGAATCATCCATATATGGAAGGCCACATTGGATATACTGTAAATCAACAAGGAATTCTTCCGGACAAAAGACATTTGTTCCTTTGCATTCCAGAGTCACACTCAGATAACTATCAATGGAGCAGGTCTAGAGATAACAGACTTGAAGGTGAAAAAGATGAGGGGTCCTTTCTATTTTTGAACATGATTACAATCTGCAAGTTCAGGGAACGCACTTGGGGGCGTGTTTTTCCTAATGTAATAGAATTCACTGACAGAGCACTCTTTCCTTGTTTATCAAGGCTACCCTGAACAGAAAAACAAGTGGTAGTTGTCCTGTATAGACGGGCTGTATATAGGATGGGACCTGCCTGCACATGCCTTCTTGATTTCAGAGGTGATTTTGTTTCAGTCTCTTGGTTGGGGGCAGGGTTCAGGTTCAAGGTCAAGGATGTGTGTGAACCACCTGTACAGGGACAGAGTCCCTCCCGGTTATCTGTCTCAAATTTGTAGCAGGAGGGACGTGTCAGACCACATGCCCGACTTAAGGCCAGTAATAAGATACAGCCATGGTTCACCAGCAAAAAAACTGAAACTCGGTAAATCTTTTCTCTAAGCATCTAAGGTCCTGGAATGTGCGTGTGTGTACACGTGCAGATATGTACAGGTATGGAGAGCATGTGTATTTGCCTCATGTGTGTGTGTGTAGGCGTGTGTGGGTGTAATTTGTCAGCTTTGAATAAGGTATTAATTTAATATGCATTCTTTTTGGTTTTTGATGCATGATATATTCTCAGCATTTATTCAGTAGTGGATTTATTGCCATTGAACTTGTGGAGGTATCTGTGTGGGTGATGGAGATGTTAAACTGGCTTTCCTCTGGTTTAATATCAAAAAGAAACTCTGCAAGCTCACAACTGCGGCAAACCTGTGCACTTAAAAGTGCACGATGTCATTCAGTATCTTTCATCACTGAAAGAAAAAAAAGGGCTGATTGCTTAGGGGGTGTTGAGCAAGAACATTTTCTTAAGTCCATTTGTATAATAACCTCGCCGCTGCCTGTAAAGAGCAAAACATGGACCCTGGAGATACAAATGCAGTCAGGGTCTGGGTGAAAACTGGGCAGCACAGACTACAAAAGGAGGAGGACAAAGAGTACACAGACCAATGAAAGGGGCCTCAGCGCCCCAGTCTTGAGGTCAGTGTTCATGAGAGGTTATGTTTAGCTAAGCTGGCCGACTTCTCTCGTTCTGCTATCTCTGTCAACAACATCCGTCCCAAAATAACATAACAAAGTGGGCCCTGTCCGCCCCCCACCCCCCAGCTGTGCGGCGTAATTCGAGCCTCCTGTTGGCCTTCATACAGTGCAGCCATCAGGCGTATCTGAGCCAACCATTCTGCAGCAGAAACAGCAGCCACAGAGGCCTAGCTACAGGAAGTATGTTCTCTGTCACATTCAATAAATCTGTGAATACTCTGCTCAGAATAGGAGGTACCTGTCTGCTGCCACTTGCTAGGGCAGAAGGAACTACATGAGAAGAGAGAGGAAATGCAGAAATAACTGTAGAAATGCAATGAGAGAGCTCTGCAAAACTATCTCAAGCTTCACATCACAAATATACAGGGAAAAATCTTTTCTCAATCTGGAATAGCTGTGGTTTCATTTCTGATGAGCATCTGGATAACCAGATCCAGCCCAAACATGCACCGTTAGAGACACCGGTGAGACCTAGGCAAGCAATCACTTTACTGTCTGTGCCTAGCCATTTAAAGGAAGGAGACCAGCCCAATTGATCAGTGGTATTTTTTGACGCTGGCTCTGGCACTGGTCCCATTGCTAGTCAGACAGCAGGGAGGGAACGAAGCAGGCCTTTGTCCATAAATCTCTTACATCCCATGAACTGTATTCAGAATGTTAAACTGCCTTTCCTATGAGAGAAGAAGAGAGAGAAAAGGAGAGAGAGGGACTGAGCCCAAACTGGTTGAGCAGCCCATGATTTTGATCTAAAGACTCATTACAAAGCTCCTAAAAAACAAACCCAGACAGGTCACATTTTCAAGGAACTAAGTCTGGGTAAGATGCAATATAATTAATATATACAATGACAATAATGCTGTAAAAAAAGGTGGACAACTAATTTCTAGAGATTTCATGACGTCAGACTGATGAGAGGGACTAACAACACAAAAATGGCTTTTTCTTCTTTTTTTGCATGGCTCACAGGGATATAGTTGCAGCAAGAATAATCACAACATCAAAAAAATTCAAGAGGATTTATGATCAGACTGATGGCATCCATTTGTTTAATGCTCTATCAGCCTTCTCATATTCTCAGTGGACATGTGATGCACTGCAGAATGGCACCATGCCCCATGTGACTCAGTTCAGTGGAGTTTAACACAATATGGGCTGTGGGTATCATAAAATCTGGTCTCATGACCAGGCACTGAACGGTAACTGCAACAATTAACAGCCTCTAAACCTCTACAAATATTGATCCACCCTTAACAGAGAACAACAACATCAATATTTTAAAAGTTGTATGACATCCTAAATTTGCTTGTGTGATTGTTAGGATATGAATCTTTAGGGTGGTCAGGATGAATACAACAGAAACTCATTCACAAGCACAACCACACAAAGTGCACAAACTAAAAGTTAGAAGGAGAATCCCTCCACCTGCAGAGATGATGAGCAGAGAGAAAACTTCCCCATTACAAAATAATTCACTCAAGCCCTGCACACACAGCATGGTCTGCAGCCAGCATGTGTTCTGAGGGAGTAACCACCAATCAAATCCATCATAATTCACTACTGCAGGTTTTTTCATGAATATTACTTCCTGTGACAGAGAGGAGTTTGCTTGAGTAATCTGCTTCTCCACAATAAAGATTCATATAATCTCATGGTAGCTATGCTACGGTTCCAAAACATCTTGTAAAACTACAGCTAATTCCTGCCCTATGCTATTCTAACATCTCATTCTAATCAAATTCTCTGTGTTATGTAATTTAAGCAGAACTAATAGCATTGTTACAACAATAAATAAAGACCCCTTGACCACTTTTGTGTGACATAGAAGCTCCTACATGATGGAATATCTGTCTCTATTGAATAGAAAAGATTATAATGGGGTGGCCATCTCTTTTAGCCAATCACAATTACAGTATGGAGGGTTTTCATAACCTTTGGTTAACTGGATGGTTTCCTCTTGCTGGCAGGAAGCTAACATCCAGTTCAAAAAAGGCCCAAATGTTCCTTTTATTGGTAGAAAATTGGCCATAACTGAGCGAGTAGAAATTATGACACTCCAAGACAGAGAAGTCTAGAGCCTTTATATGGCATCAAAACAGTGTAAGTGATTTATTTATATCATATTGTGTCCTTTCAAACCAGGTTTAAAATTGCAATAAATAAGAGGAGAATATATCTCCCACCTTGCTTGTTCCATCACACCCCATCATGCCACCATTTGAGTGTACCCACTTTTAAATTCACCATGACACTGGTCAAGATCACTGCTTGTCAGCCAATATCAATGACTTATCAGGGCTTCAGACACCCATCTTTATTTACTTCTTACAAGTTTTGCATTCATTGATAAGACCACTTTAATCCTTGAACAACTGAAGAAGCTGATACATCTAGGCAAAGCGGATTACTTTATATGCTCACTGGAACAGAAAAGACAAAAACCAAAGTTGTTATCACATTTTTTGTCCTGTCTTTCAATGCAGATTTTAGTATCTGTAGAGACATTACACGTGATCTCTGCGACGAAGAGGGCTCTGATCTCACAGGGCTAAAGCGCCCTACTGTGCTTCAGTTTCCAAGGTTTGAGGTTAATCTGAAGAGACACTTTTATAATTTTCCTCAGTTTACCACAACATGTAATACAAGACCATGTTTACGGAGTGTTAAATCAAATTATGTACGCTAATGTCCCAATGAGTTGAAACTGTTATTCTAAGGAATGCACAGGAAAATTCTGAACTCCAAAGCAAACCACATCTGTGACGAGACAAAACAGAGTTTTTATGAGGTTCAAGGCTTCTTATACTACTTATACTTCTAATATTAAAAAGGAAGCCAGTATGTCAACAAGAGAAATATTACAGATTACTTTACTTTTTCTGATCTGAGAGGTTAATAAAAAACAGGAAATTAAATAATTCAGTAGAAATATACCAGCAATACCAATTCTCTCTGTAAAAGGGAGAAAATATTTTAGTAAAGTTTGTGACCCAAGTAAGCTCCTCATGCTCAAGAACTGATAATTCTTCACAATACCTTTTATATTTTCAGTCACCTACACCTACCCCCTGCACCCACCCCCATCCTGACACACACAGCATGTAACAAGGTGCCTCTTTCAGCTGAGTGATTATCTGTGCCATGATCTTGATATTGCTCTGTAAAACTAGTCTCCAGGTGGACAATGATTAACATGGCAGCTCCGATGGGGTGGGGGTGGAGGCAGAAGCAGGAGATGCTCTCCTGGCAAAACTGGAGACACAGAATTATTGCTGAGTCCCATAGCCAGGAGAATGTTCTTATACTCTGTAGGAGAGGAGTTCACTGCGGTCACAAGGATTAAATACTAAAACTATGAGGTGGTGAACAAGAGTGAGAGACAAAGAGAGAGAGAGAGAGAGCTAAGGAAGGGAGAAAAACCTATCATCCTCATGATATGAATCGCTCTTTTCTCAAGACCCTGAGAATCGTTTTGATTTAACAGCCTTATGAAATTCTACCGCCTACTGGGTCTTTTGCCGTGCCAATACATGCTGAGTAATGAATATCTGAAAATCCCGCAGAATAAATAAAAGGTTTTCCAGACAAGAGAAGTGCCAGTGTGTGCAGTTAGGTGACTTACCACAGCAGGCTGATGTAGGTCATCAGCCATTGGTACAGAATTAGGACCCATTTTCCTGACTGCTGTATTTGTTCTCTTCCAGGTCAGTAGGGCCTGAAAATGTCTGCATTGTGTCAGACTCTGTATTTGGCCTTGTAGGAAAAGGATTCCAAATGCTAGACCTAATCAGGCTCCAGTCTAACGGGCTTTTTTAGTCCTCTCTCTAGCCATACACCCATGACGGCAGTAGAGCAGAGCACTTGAATTGGTTCAAAGCACTGATGATAACGGCATTAAATGCCCAGTCACCTACACCTGTGTCACCCCACTTGTGTATTATTGCTGGTATATCTTTTTATCCTCATGCTTCGATTTATCAATTACAGTTGCCATATTTACTTGTAAAATGAGGGCAAGAGTACTGCCAGTCCAAGCTGTGCCACAAGAGCCCAAATTCAAATTAAACGGATTCTTTCAAACACATTAAACACTTGCTACTGATTTTCTTAAAAATGAAAAAAGTAAATTAAAGTAAAAAAACAAAGGATTTCTCTTATTTCTGTGTTTTAAGAGGTAGCTCTTTGGAAATCATACTTCCTAAGTACAGACAAGGACAACAAGTTTCAGCAAAAGTGTGCAATTGCTTTGGAATACTTGTAAGAAAATACACTTTCATAGCAATGGACCTTCAACAAATGCCCCCTTTTTGTTTTGTTTCCTATATTTAATCTAAACAAAACGTTAACAGGAACAGGTAGTGAGCATTATGTAAAAATGCTTTGATTCTCAGGAGACATGCTGTCTGCAGAGTTAGAAGAGAGGAAGTGCATAGAACTGTCTTGCTTGACAGCCATTCAACCATTGCTAGGATACCGCACTGTGACCTCACTTCTGCACAGCGAACCCTGTGATTGGTCACACACTCTTTCTGCTGACATCATGTTGTTGCTGGGTGAAAAACTCTGGGGGCAGAGAAAAGTTGTTTTTCAGTTTGTTGGTGAACTGTGTGGTTTTGATTGACGGTATCTAAGACAGTGCAAAGTTTAACTGACTTTTGGAGGATTTGTTTAAGTGATTATCTTTGTAAAAGGACTTTTATGCTTTTATTTTAACTCATACTTTTAAATTTTTTGTTTGCTTGTTTCATTTAATGAACAGCTGGTCCAGTTAGACATTGTTTTACTTTCAAAAAGTAAGCCAATGACATAAGTATAAGTACACTCTGGCCATCTTAACAAACAGCAGTTTTGGACCTGCTGTGTACTTGTTCACATATGCATCATAAGCATGTACCAAGCAAAACAAAATCTTATCATAAAATTCCTTATAGATATATAGCTGTATGTATTGCAAACAACTATGAACAATCTTACCCAGTGATATTCTTTCAGACATATACTGTACATATGACCTTATATATATACACACACACTCACAGAAAAAATCCAAAATATCTCATCTTCAAGACAGTCTGGTACCAGTCTGGTAATCCCTTCCCTCTAGACTTTATTATAGTTTTCTGACATAATATAATTTATATTATTATTAATATTAATCCAACTGCAGCGGAGTGTGTATAACAACATGAATACAAATGAAATGAAGCAATATGCATTTGTTGCTCTTTTCTTGACAGTAAAAGGATGCTATATATACAATGAAGTTACATACACTGCGTGTGTGTGTGTGTGTGAGCGTATCTGTGTTTGTGCTCCCCTTCTGATTCAGCATGTGCTTTGTAGGCCATGTCCACATGTACACGGGTATTTTTGAAAACGGGGATTTTCCTCCTTCGTTCTTAAAAAAATCTCCGTCCACATGAAAATGCAAACACACGCTGTCAAGAGCATGCCAAACCAACAGGCGACGATATATCCCTAACCGTAAAGCCATGTTGGCCAATCAGAAGCCTGAAAAACTTTTGCTACAGCGCACGCTCTGACGTCACAAGCCAAAAACTCCGTTTTCCCTGTCTGCACGTGAACACAGAAAACGGAGTTTCTGAAAATCTTCACGCTGGAAGGCGTTTTGCAAAAGATCCGTTTTCAGTGACCTAAAACGCCGTTTGCGTGTGGACGAAAGGCCAAAACGCATAGAAAAGGCTACGTTTTTAAAAATGCCAGTGTACGTGTGGACAGGGCCTGAATCCCCATGAAAAATATGTTTATTATCTACATCTATGCTAGTGCCATACCAAGCTATTGGTCAGACAATGATATTTTTGTAACTCGTACTTGTCTGTGAAGATGATACCTCTCTAACAATGACCAGAGAAAATCTGTCTAGGCTCATCATCTCTCGGGAACCCAGAGATCAAAAGCATATCAAACAGTGCAAATACAGGTATTATGCAAGCAGAAATTAGCAGGGGATGGGTATATGACTAGTTTAAGGCGTCACTGCTGATGCATGCAGTTTCAAATTGGATTCCGTTAACACTGCATCACAAAAATTGTTGTATTGTCAGGGTCCAGTCAACTGTCCCAGCACTGTCCTAATGCCAGACATACTTAAGTATTATTCTTCATTTGTATATTATTTCATGCTCTTGATGGTGGAAAACTGCATTCTTTGGGTATCAAAAATACTATGGGATGTGCACTTAGCGCGGAAGTACTTAAGTAATGCAACACTATAAAAATGACCAAAAACAAACACAGCCATGCACACACGGCGTAACATTGCAACAAGTGCGATCTTATAAACATATAACGAAGACATTCACTGTGTTTTACATTTATGCGTACGCTGGATGTAGATTATCTTATACATTCATTAGCAACCAGAGTGAATCTAATTCTCTAATTAGCTGTGTTGAGTATGGATACGTGTATGCCCCACCGAGAGTTTGTAACACTGGTTTTCAGGCAGAAAAAGTTTGTGTTATGCCACAGAGAGAAGTGTCACGTATAAACGACCAATTAGCTCAGGTCATAGCTAAGTCACACAACGTTCAAAACGACTGCCTTGATACCCAACCCTGAGATATTTAGCTCATACAGGGTTTTAAATACCGGTACAGTCGCCCGAACCAGAGACGGAGCAGGCGCACGAAAGAGAACTCCACACCCCCTTGGCTAAGCGATTGGCTGGTGGGCGTGTTTTACTGTTGCTCGGACTAAAGTTGGAAACCAGCCGCTCGAAAGTGCTGTTGTATGGGGAGCGAGAGCGGAGGGGACGGCGCCGCAACCAGCCATCAACCAACTGGCCTCGTTCTTAATAACAGCTATAAGACTACCCCATCACCAAATAGCCACTACAAATGACTACCAGGAACAATTTAATATTTTAGGAAAATGCACCTTTCGGCCAGCTCCAGTTGAAAATAAGCATTCTAGATCGCTGTCTCTCACCAGAAACCAGCATGAACGTCAGTGCCGACTCTCTCTCCAGTACCAACTCATATCTCATCTGTAACAACTGTCAAAAAGTGATCAGGAAAAAGGTATTGTACCGAGTTCAGTTTATCCTTCAGCTTTAATGTCTATTATTATTTCATCTGGCTAACATTACTGCATAATTTAAATTCTGTTAAAAATGGTATCCACCCTACCTGGTTATCTGGATTGCGGTCGATTAATCTGTAAACCCATTTGATCTTTCGACACCGTCAGTCTTGGGCACTTTGATCTTAATATTCAGCCACAAAGACTCACTGTGGACAACGGCAAGACTGTGTCCATGATTAACTCACACGGCTAGCGCTAGCGCCGCTAACTATTGCTGCAAATCGGTCTCTGGAATCCTCGACTATCCAACCTCTGTCTTTGCAGTCCGGTTTCAGCAAGCTACTGCACCGGCAAATTTCTCCTAACTGAATGTGGTGTCAGCGTTCGCTTTTAAATGACAGACAGGTACTGTGGAGTATTGGTTTAAGGTTTATTGCATGTGCCAGTGACAGGAATATTCAGGATAATTTTGGGGGTCTTGCTGCAAAAAGTGTGAGGGATTGTGGGTAAACACAGATTATTGGTTTTGGAATCGTGTTGAAAATCCTTGCAGAGGAGTACGCACTAGCAAGCTAGCTGTATAAAAAGAAATAAACTTACTCATGAAAGCTTTGAATGTGGTGAGAAGCAAGGACAGACTTTGCAAATGTTTGGTAGACCTCAGCGCGACGCTGCCTGCCATGGTTGAGTTTTAGAATGAAAAGAACCGCGTGCAGATTGACACCTAGCAAACTAGTGGCATTTTTACACCTGGGGGGCTTAATGGTGTGTGTAATGTATCTGCGCGAGTGTGGGGTAAGAAATCAAATGCCTTCCCCTCTGTCAGTGCTATTTTTAGCTGTCATTACTCATCCAGGACACTTATGACCCATTTATTTGCGACGGCGCTTACTTTTACAAGAGGTGCGCGTGTCAATCAGGATTGTCTCCTTGCGTTTCAGATGAGGCGAACTAGGCTATATCACTGCAAAAGCTCTCCATAAGGTGTGTGTATGTGTGTGTGTGTGTGTGTGTGTGTGAATATATATGTGTGTGTGTTTGGTAGTGGTGGTGGATAGGATTTGTCTTACCTGAGGGCTATGAAGTGACTGGTGAGCTAATCTTGACATTGTTTTGCATATGGGGTGACTAGATACTCTGCTGTGTTAAAATATGGAGAGCTCTGCACCTTGCCTAGTGGACCCATTCATGAGGTCCCTCTGGGTTTTGCCGGGACAGCCAAGCTGGCAAAGGGCAAAAGAGGTGTGGACTGTGGGGAACAGGAGGGACAGAAGCCCTCTACCCAATGTATGACCGTGACCTGGTCAGATGTTTAGAATAATTAGGGCAGTGGGCATGGCAGACTGACAAGGTGACAGGAAAACCAAAGCTTGTTGGATTCTTCAGGCAGTGTGGAAGGGGTCTCTGTGAGCAAAAACAGCCACTGTGAAGCAGAAATATTGCAAAGGTTCAGACTTAGGATACTGCTTGTTGGGATGATAAAATGGCTACACTAAAAACCCCTCATGGTGTCCTTTTTAAATTGTCATTTCATGCTTTTTGTACTTTAACTGCATTGGATGTCTACCAGGTTCATGTCAGAGTGGTTAAAGAATCCAAATTTATGGTGAGATTTTTAAAATTTTAAAATATTTCAGTGGGAAACCAAGAGCAATCTCTCATGTATTTGCAAGAAAAAAAACTGCTAACAACAAAACTAATGATGCAAAAAACATCTCTGTAAAGTCTGAAGCTTTACATTGTATGGTTTTAAAGTGCAGAGAAAAGCCTTGTCCAGATGCAGTTAGGATATATACCACACCTTGAGGGCGCCAGTGTAGGACAGCTTTTCATATGTGTGTTGCTGAGGTGGGTTTGTGGCATTTTTATCTTTCTAATTTCAGTGCTCGTATACTGTCTGTATATGCCACCCAAATGACAAATGTGTGGTTTGTCAGCCTTTGTGTGGCTCTGCAGACTGTACAGGGTGAGGTCATGTTCCTCTGCTCAGGAACGTGTTTTTTTGTGGTACTGTACTGGGTGGTGGTGATGAGGGGTCCAAAGTCCTTGTGTAAGAGTTCTATAAAAAACAACTGATGCCCAGGGTTGCCCTCATTCTCAAAGAACTGGAGGAAAAAAACACTGGAATGTACAGTTCACATTGGGATGGAGGTGCAGACTCCTGTTGCATAAAGCAATAGTGACTGCTATGTGACAAAAAAGCACTGTTTGTCACTGTTTTGTGACAAAAAACTAGCCTTTCAGGGGTTTCATAAAATTTCAGAAAAACCCTGTGATCGTGCAATTGTTTTAATTTTTTCAATGTGAAAGCTAAAGTGGAAAAGAAATTCTGATGGTTTGTCAAATAAACAAGACCAACCAAGAGAGAAATAAAGAGAGAACCTTGTGGGCTGAATGCTGGACTCTGTTCTTTTTTTCTACTAGACATTGTAGAAAGTTTTTTTTTTACCCCTCTCTTCTCTTTGTAAAGCCACCATTGTTGGAATGTAATCCTTCTGTTGACTCACTGCCAAAGTGTGGAAAGCCAGAGAGAGCCCAGGCTGCTGATTCAACATCGGCCCTCTCACTTCCTGTTTCAGGGGACCAGCATCTGCCTGGCCCACTGGCATGAAAGGAAACACCAAATAAATGCAAAAACAACATAGACAAAAAAGTTTAATTTAACAACATTAGAAGTTTATACCTAGATGACAAGCAAAGGTACTATACCAGTCTCTCTGTCTTTGTAATTGGGGAAAGAAGCAATATAGGAAACAATACAGGAAAAATGAAAAGCTTCAACACAAGAAGATGTGAATGTGTCCAAACTGATATGTGATATTTACAAGGCCCCCCTCTATAAGTCATTCACTTGCTCTTTTTCCCTCATATACTCCCTTTCTCTTGCTAAAATTAAGTAAAATGTGTCCCTAACAAGCCAAAATCAAAGAGGCTTTGTCTGACTTATAAATTCACATTCTTCTGATGTTTGCCAAGGATTCCCCACAAAGGTAATAAAAGACATTTTGTGACAATTCTGGCAGTGAAGAGCTGGACAGACACTGATACTGATTTTGAAACATCTGTATATAAGCATGGGTTTGGAAAAACATGCCAAAGCAGCTTGTTCAATTCTTATCCTTTTCTGTACAGCCTTCTCTGTGTAACATGGACACCAGACAAAGACTCCTGCAGTTTAGTGGGGGGATATGCATTATTTCACTGCTGTTTTGAATCTTCTTGCCAATTATCTTTGGTCCACTCCAAGTGTATATACCATTCCATGAGACATGCTACATTTTTACCATGCTTCCCTGCATGTAGGGCCTGCCATTACCTATCCTAAAGGACTTGACTTGGTGCCAAGATGACATTTTATTACATCATCTATGATATTATATTATTTATTTGCTAAGGAGATGATGTGTTTAACTGGGGTGGTTTACTTAGTAATTTACTGAGATCTTAGCTGCAACACCATGACCCATAACTGAACCAGCAACCTTGTGGTCACAAGTGCAGCACCCTGTCCAAATGCACCATGCTGTTTTCCACAGTTTAAGGCCTCCAAAGCTCTTCTTCAAATAAATCTAATAAAACGATATGTTAAAGGGAAGTCAGAGAAACCAACCCATCTGTATCCTTCTTGTATGCTTAACCGCAAACAGGAAAACCTCTCTGTCAGCTTGTTCCACCAGTGGTCACAGCAACAGACATGACAAACTTAAAAAAAAAACCCAGAATGCAATGGCAGTTGAAAGGCCTGACATTTCTATTTAGCCGAGAGGAGATTTCAGGTTTTCAAATCAACTTAATTCACAGGAAATTGTCTGTGTGTTTGTTGAGAGGACAAATAAAGGTCTGTTATGTAACTGGGCAAATGCTTGTGTATGACGCTGAAGAGGGTGGGCAGTGTGGAAAGAGGACAAGAAGCCGGGGAGAGAACACTCCTGGATCCAAACGCTGTTTGAGTTTCCATTGGCGCCGCAAGGGGGACTTTGTTAGGTGCATCCGGTTTACAGGACCATTGAAGGTTTAGTCTGTTTAGGCAATACATCAGGACTCGGTTTGTGAAAAAGCATGTTATGTGCTTTTCTGTTACCTTCTGTCGTACGCTCCCCCCACCCTCTTTGGTGGGAAAATTCTAGTGCTTTCGTTCACCTACAGAATATGTAAGTCCTGCCTGTTTGGCTTGGCTGGCCTGAGGTAGAGACTGGTTTCCCTTGTGCTCTCTCTTTGCTTTAAGTGGCTGTCGTTCAAAGGGAAGTGCAGGCTCAATGGCAGTACTCTTTGGCTCATGTTGGACCTGCACAGGAATTGGTGTGAAAATGAGATTTTAAACAGACTAGTTTCAGTGTCTTCAATGTTGTGCAGCCTTTGGCCCAATTTTGCTTGTTAACTTTTATGCTAGTTATGTAGATGAAAACCTCTACCCAAGTAGGACAATCACAATCGATTGCTTTGAGGGTGTGTATCAGTGGGTTTGTCACAAATCAGTGCAGGATTGAAACACCCTGAGGAGGAGGGGAACAGCTCTTCTGACAACATCAGGTCAAGTACCATTTTATCAAGTGCTGTGTTTCTGTGTTGGTGGACACAATCATATTTACAGTATCAAATACACCACGTATCTTAGGTAATACCATATTTGCCCCTGAAAACATTGATTGTGAGACTAGCACAGTGTCATGGTGACTGGAAACAAACGGCTTTTTTTTATAAATCCCCTAAGTAAGCCTTTAGCTCACAAATGAAGAACCCTTGTTGCATCATTAGCCTAGATAAAAAAAACAGTTGTACAATGTGTCTGGCAGTAATTTCTAATGGGGTTTAACAGCAGACAGCATGCTCCTGTCTCCATCTTCTCTTCTCTCTCTTCCTCCGCTTGACGGAAGTTATCTAATTAAACATCTTACCCTTGTGCAGTTCAGTGTTGTGCCTATTAGTTAATACTGTATTTTACACACCCACAATGAATGCATAGCCCATATTAACACAGTTGTTGAATATTTGCTCTGTGCAGTTGCAGCTTAACCCAGGTCTGATGCATTAGTGACTGTGGCTGACTGCATATTAAGTTGTGAAAAGGTGATTTTGAGGCATTTTAAAAGTGTGCAAAGCCCTTTAACAAGACTTCTGAGCGACTCTGTGGATGTCGTGACCGATGATCACACAGTTCTGTTTCCATGATGAGGTTGCAATTGTTACCGTGACGTCCTAGTGTTTTTGCATATTGGGGCTTTATTGGCTGCTGCAGTTGGATGAGGTTTGCATATGTGCAGATGTGTATGCCAGCCCCCATTTGCCTCAGGGGATTGGTATGTTTTTAGCACAGAGTAGCATAGAGACTCTTGCACTGTTCCACTGACCAAAGGCTGATTAATGCTCTGGATAAACTCAAAGGAAGAGATTCAGGGGCAGGGGACATAGATTACAAAGCAGAAGATCTGCTTAACATTGGGTTAAGTATACCAGACCCAAAGGAGTTTGTGTTTGAGTAGAGCAGGGCTTTTTTTCTCCCCGTAAAGGGTGATTGGTAAATGACTACCTAATGAGGGGTTATGCAACTCCTCCAGTGGAGTTGCTGGCTGGCCCCTGGCCAAGTCAAGCTCATGATCAGGCTACCGTAAGGTCTTCTAAATTCCTGCCCCCTCCCAGAGGAGACAGCTTTGTGTGTCATCTGAAGTACTTTGTCCTTTCATTATCTTCCAGCCCCCCTGGTGGGTTAACAAAATTACCTCCCCTCCCCCAGCTTATATTTGTTAGATTAGTTGAGATGGACTATAAGAAATGAAGGTTGCTGTTGTACTGTCTGGATTGCTTGGTTGGTGAGGTGTGAAGTATTGTTGAACCGTTGGAAGTGTGTGGGGAGGTGAACCCCTGCCCACATTACACCTGATTATAGGTTATGGTTTCACACTTCAGACTGGGTCTCTCATACATCATTGCCTTGCTTACATGACTGAGGGGTCACAAAGCACCAGAGGAACAACTGCATCTACCTGATTCTCTTAATGAAGGGATGAGAGGGCAAAATAGCCTCACTGGCACGTTGCATTTTTCTCCAGGATAGTGAGAACTGGTGTGAAGTCAGGGTGCCTAATGGGGGTGTGCTAACCCCCCCCACCCTCACCCCCTGTACACACACATGCTCTGGAGTGCCTCAAGGTACTCTCACACACTTGCTCTTTGTAACCTTACACGCCTGATTCTACTGTCCTTTGACTGAACAAAAATATTACTTCCCCTCATGTAAGAACTAATGTAATACACAAAGTTGTTTTTCTTCCTATTCCTTTTTTGTTTCCTTTTTTGCTGCCAAAAGTCTTTGTAAACCACTTTAAAAATGTTTTTTTATTTCTGAGTCTGAATCTGCGTTAACCCGGTATCTCCCGTGTCTTGTTAAGCTTTGGTCATTTCTCTTTTTGGTGTTCCTTCAATTCAGTAAACTGGGCTTTTGGCCTATTGTCTTGCTGATGGGTTTGCTCTGATCACTTGGGCTCTTTCCAGTCCTTTCTATGAAACACAGGAGGTATTTGGGCTGGATTCTCATTAACTTTCCCCTGCATCGGGCTGGTGAAAGTTTTGGTTGTAGCGCCCCTTTTTAGGGCCATGTCTGTCCCCCTCGTTAGGTGGGCTTGGATTGGTTGGAAATCTGACTCCACTGACATGTGACCGAGCTGGACCCCAGCCAGACTTGGAGTCCCTCACAGCCTGAGAATAATCTTCCTGACACTGTACAGCGCAGAGATAGAATGTGGGAGCGAGGTCTTTGTGAACTTGTGATGTTGCATGCTAACGTGTCACCCTCGGGAGGTAAGCTGGAGAAGACTTGTGCACAAGTCTTGTTTTTCTCACCACAGTACTACATTTGATAGGGTTTTTTTTGTGTGATCTGTATTTCTGATTATGTGCAAATGGGTTTTAGAAGCTCTGTCTGTCCCGCTCCCCTTGCCACACACTGCATCTTGTGTTGTGGATAACATTTGGCCTCTTCACCCCTCGCTGCCAACAGATTTGAGGTTCCATAGACAAGCGTGTTCATTAGTAACCTGTGGTGGCTGGTTTGATCTCCCCCTGAGTGAAGCATTCTGGGACACTTGGCAGAGGAGAGGGTGCAGCATAAACACGTTGGCCCAGGACGAAAACAACCCCGCTTGTTTTGTAAACCGTGGCACTTAACTGAACTGCAGAACACAGAGGTTATTCTCGACGTCCTTTTTTGTTTTTCTCAACCTCCCTTGCTGGCGGGGGCCGCTGATGTATTCCGCGATCTTTGCTCTTTAAATAATGTTCCATTTACACAATAACGGCGGCCGCTGCAGCGGCAGCAACAGCACCGGCAACAAAGACCAGCATTGTCCCGCAGACATGTTTTTCCAACTAGAGTTTGGACTGCTTGCGCTAATTTGGCTATAACCGATGAGCTCCTTCAGATGTAGGAGAGAGAGCGGTAGGAGGCTCTTTATGGGAGCTTTATTAGGAGATAAAGCTGGGGCTGTACTCTTTATTTTGTCAGTGCAGCAGAGAGAGTTCAGCGCTTTTGAGTTCACCACCCATTGCCGTTGTCCTTGAGTGTTCTGCCTCTAACTGAATACAGAACAAGAGCCCATTCTTTTGCTGTGTCACTGAACGCAAGCAGGTCCTGCATGAAGATTGATATTCAGCAGATGTGTGATGATAATGGGATTACCTTTTGCAAAGTGGGAGGATCAGGATGCATAGGCCGCTCTGTATCTGAGGTGCAGACATGCAACCTGACGCCTCCGGTATCTCCAGGAATTTAATCTCAGGCCATAAACTAAAGCACGCATCTCAGTTAGTTGGGAATTCCAGAAGGGGGGGGGAGTGATTTTTTTTTAGGCATGTAGACATTTGCAGGCCATAGAATGAATGTGGTTGGATGTTTGTTTGAGTTGGATAGGGGAAGAGGCATCAGCCAGCTGAAGCAAAGCATTTTGCCCTACATTTTGCAGGTCTTTGAAAGAACTTTTTTTTTTTTTTGGAGTGCCTGTTTGTTTTGGAGGAGAGCATGAGGGCTAGTGGGTGGATCTCGCTGGGGAGGCAATACATCGATCTTATTGGTGACTCCACTGCTTGTGTCAGGAGTCTGGCCGCATAAAACTGTGGAAAACCTAGTGATAATAAAATGCATCTTGTTTTTGGAGTATTTTTATTTTTAAAAATTTATTATTTCTTAGAATTTCCACTGACTAATGGCACTGTGTCTGGAAGTAAATGTGTGGAGCAAAAACATGCTGTCAGAACACAAACGGCACAAGTTTTACCTCCATGCATGAGGCCCAGGTAGGGGACCCACTTCAACAGCCGTAATGTTAAGGCTCCAGGTTTGGCTGTTTTCGTAAACAGACCGTGCTGGTTTCTTTGCTAATACGTGTTTGGCGAAGGCGGAGTGAGGTGAAGAGCGACTGAGCTTTATCACATGACTCAATCCTGTCTTTCGAGTCCAGCTGAATGTAATATTGTTTGTGTGGTGGCTGATTCCTTCACAGCCGTCTTGGACAACTCTTATGATGTCATGCCCAAGTCATGAGAATATTTTTCTTTTAAAACAGAAAGTCGAAGTAATTAGTTCCCCTAAAATTTGCAAGCACATGGGGAAAAAAAAACTGGTGACTTGGAGGTTAGAGACAAGAGGGAAGCTTTTCTACTGCCCAGGGTTATCTATTACATGGTTATTTAAATAAATTATGTTTGTTACATTATGGTCAATCAACCAACCAATGTGTCATCGACCAACCTGAAATATCACCAGATTCAATTAACAAAGCTATATGTTGTGTAAGATGGGGTCGTGTTCGTGTGTGTGTGTGTGTGTGTGTGTGTGTGTGTGTGTGTTCTGCTCATTGTAGAAAGTGATTATCTAATTCATGGTTATGTTAATGTTTACTTGATTGTTAAAAAGAGGAAATGGAACACCTGTCATTCACTGTTGTGTTTGTTTTTTAAATCTATTTTCTTGCCTTAGAAATACACTTCTCTTTTCCTCTTCCTCAAACAAGCAAAGCACACCATTGACCAGATTGGTGCATGTTTTCATAACCTCAGTCTTGCACTTACAGAACAATGTAGCTTGGGCCTCTGCAAGTTTGTCTGCCTGTGTGGAGACATTACAAGTGGTTTGCTTTCTCACAGAGGGAATGAAAGGACAACAAAGCATGGGATTATTGTATAGGAGTCTTTCTGCGTCATCTGCTGTGTATGTGTGTGTGATTTTGGGCCTTTGTATTGGACCGTCTGAATGGATGGTTGTGTGTATGTATGTTTGCCTCTGTGTGAAATTGTTTTTGTATGTGTTTGTGATTATATATATATATATAGAAGAGATATAGATAGATATATAATATACACAGACACGCATTCTCATTTTCCTCACATGCAGTCTCATTTTCCTAATGCTGTGAAGCACTCCAGCACAAGGCCACTGGCATCCGCTCTCACTGTGAAGGGGAGAGTGCCGTAATTTTCCATGCGCTTGCCTCAGCGGCCCTCTAACTCCCTCCCTGCCTTGTTGGCCCACCGGCCTCAGTGACTTGTTCACCCTCGTCCCTGACCCAGAGCTTTTGCAGCAGCTGTGTCTCAGGTTTTTGCCAAGGATCAAATCGCACACATGTACATACACAAATACACTTATGAAGAGCAGGCCTACTCATCTAGCCTCTCTCTCATCAGACACATGCAAATGCTGTGGCACGTGTCAGGGTGCGTCACCAACCTATTTTGTACATTTTATCAAACAGTTTCCACTGCTGAATTTGTAAGAATGTAAGAATGACGGCAGTAATGTAGCATAGTGGTAAAGAACAGGACTCGAAACCAAAAGGTTGCTGGTTCGATTCCCCGCTGGGGCTATGCTGTTGTACCCTTGGGCAAGGTACTTTGCCTCAGTAAATGTCCGGCTGTATAAATGGGGAACATGTAAAAAAAAAAATTACTGTAACCTATGTAAGTTGCTCTGGATAAGAGCATCAACTAAATGCCAATAATGCAATGTAATTATGTAAGAAATATGTGGAAGTGTAAGAAACGGCAGTAATCCTTTCAAATTTCAAATCCCACACTAAATCATGAACAGTGGCCCTGATTGAAGGAGCTCTGCTATAAGGTATAATGTGTTTGACATGCAAAGTGGGAAAGATGAACAATCCTGGACCTCTTTGTGAGCAGACACAGTAGCTCCTGCCACATGCTAGCTGAACCACTGCGTGTAATTAGAGGTCACTTGTTTAACCCACTCACTAGCGGTATGGAGTGTGAATAATGGAGGCTTCTTTGCTCTGTGCTCTCAGTGCCGTCTCTGGTCATGTCCCGTCAGCTAATGTGCACACGAAGCTTGTTTGCTTTGCTGGAAACGTTAGCGCCGGTGGGGAGTGGGGGGGGCAGAGAGGGGCAGGGCAGAGGTGGGGGTGAGATGACTGCAGTCCCGTTGGTCAGCGAAAGAGAGCAAGCTGATTTCCTAACCTTATGACGCCGTGCCTCTGAGCGGGTCGATGGGGAGACGAGCCCGTTGGGCCGGCGGCCGAGAGAGAGAGAGCACGTCACCTGACCGACGCACTGTCACGGAAAAATCTGCTCACCCAGCAAAGAGAGAGTGAGGGAGGGAGAGGAGGGGAGAGAGAGAGGACACAGCAGTGAAAGGGAAATCATCCCAATCAGAAGAGAGAGAGAGTAACCTGGTTGTGGGTTAAAGTCCTGTCCTGGGAACATCTGTAGTGCTTCTCACATGGTCTTTTCATTTTGCCTATATTTGACTGCGCTCTTCCACTCAACTAAGCTCAACAGATACCGGATGAGACATTTCATATCCTGAATTAAAAATACACATTTGTATGTTTACTCATATTTTTATATGTACATACACTGCACTCTACATGTATGGTTTGTGCTTTTATAAATATACTTTTGTTCTGGATAAATATATAAATATGGAAGTCTGGGTAGATTTCAGATGCATGCATTCAGATTAGTGAGTTGGTTGTGGGAGCGGGGGGTTGTCACCTGGGACATTGGGATGTTCTGGTTGTCTGTTGTAGTTTAGCCTCAAAAGAGGCAACTGAACCAGATCGGCAATGTCAGGGAAGGTTTACCACACAACAGGGTTAGCTTTTCCACAAAACAAAAACAGTGGCATACAAGAGGGTGGAGAGCTCATGCTGGTGGGAAGCTGACGGTATGGCCAGTGGGAGAGGGAGAGAGAGAAGGACAGGGAGAGGGTGTTGGGGCCCTGATTTGTGGCGTATGAGTGAGGGCGTGTGAGAGAGAGAGTCAGCAGAGAGGAGCACATAATGTTTGCCCTTCCACTGGTTGACCACATCTCTCACACTGTTGTAAACATACTTAAACATGCACTGAGGTTCTTCATCCAAACAAGCAGAGAATGCACACTAGCTGAGTTTCAATGGGTTGTTTTGGGGTCAGTGTACGTGGTTACGCTGTTTATAAAACCTGTCGCAGTCACTGGAATCAGGGACAGGACACTGTTTTTTCCCAGGTTAATGTGACTGAATCTGCTGTTTCAAAGAAAAAGTGTTTATATCAGTCAAATGTGGAGCATGGCAGATTGTGCATGAAAAAGCTCCACACTTCTCGTTTGACCAGGCAGTTCGAGATCTCTGCAAAGTACTCAGTGATCTACAGTGAAATTTTTGGAATTGGAATTTGAAGTTCACTGTTATAGTGCCACCAAGTGTCCAATCAGTGCTGTACAACTGCGCCAGGCTGGGTTGGGCTCAATAAGCCTCAATTTGCCTGCCAAATCTTGTGAGTTTTCAATAAACCATCAGGATGTTATAGCTGTTTTTCCAAAGGGGTGGAATGAAAGAAGAAAAAACTGGACAATAGCAACAGGGAGCCTAATGATAATCACATTTTTGGACTTTGATTATTATTATTGCTTGACACAATTCTCTGTGCATTTCTGCAGCCTGCAAAGACAGTAGTTCAAAGTGCATTGCTCCGCTTTCAACAGGAGACGCTGCTGACTGGTGCATATGGGGCTGTAGGTGTGATGTGTTGCAGTACTCGTTTCCACGCTGTGTTCTGAGAAACCTCTCTGTCTCTGGTTCTGAACAGGAAAAAGGAATGAAAGTCCCTCGACCCCACACCAGTGGACCCAGCTCCTTCATTCCGGAAAATGAGGTAAGTGGCATTCAGTGCAGCTGAACGCTGGTCTGCTTCCTCCCTGGCTTCCTGTTCCGCCTCCTTGGCTGCGCCTCTGTTGGAGTCCAAAGCCCCTCAAACAGACAGTCTTAAGTCCAGCAGTCCTCCCCTGCTCACATTCCTTAGTTCTTACATGCTCCGCTTCTACATTTTCCCAAGCCATCTAAGCCTGCGGCTGATTTGTACAGTCTGTAATAGGGCATTCTTGCCCAGATTAATTTTTTTTCCCCTCCGTCTTTATTAAATCCACACCCCATATAACATCCTCCCCAACCCCCAAGTCTCCGTTGAATTTGCCTGTGAATCTCCAAGGGCTGTGTTGGCTTTGGGATTAGCAATGGTTTAGCAGCGCAGAACAGTGTTGAGAGTGTGGGTTTGGTTTGATTCGGTAATTATGATTTAGCATGGGTATCTTGCCATGCATGCCTAATGTACGCCTCAGGTTCATTCTGAGATTTCAGGAAAAAGCAAATATTTGAGAATAAACTTCAGGGAGAGCACTGTGTTGGATGTGCCGAGCAGACAGCTAGTAAACTGATAGGGCTGGAATGACAAGTGCATATATTTTCTTATGTAACCACCCACAGTGCTTTTAAAGCCAGGTAATTAACCCTGAATTGATCCAGTAAAAGCAGTATAAATGCAGTGTGCTGTGTGTCAAAGCTAACTCACATTGGGCAGCCTGAAAGACCAATGAAATAAATCTTGCCCAGATCCCACCAGTCTCCTACTTTGGCTCTGTCAAACCCCACACGCTGGAGTTTTGCCTGCTGACGGTATCCTCACCCCACCCCGCTCGCAGATCATCGAGGCCACGCCTGTGGACGGCCACACCATCCTGTTGCTGGCGGAGGAGTACTCCACGAGCGGGCGCCTGGACAACATAACCCAGGTGATGGGCCTTCACCCCCACTACCTGGAGTCCTTCCTGCGGAGTCAGTTCTACATGCTGAGGATGGATGGACCCCTGCCGCTGCACTACCGCCACTACATCGCCATCATGGTGAGTCAGCCACGGGCGGATCCTCCCAGCCCAACCAGGAACCCGGAGCGGTGTGGCCCTCCGAGGGTGTGTGCACTGTGCCTAGCAGTGTCACGCACCATAATGGCAGGCAAGGGTGGTGTAGTTACGGAAATGGGTACTCCATATAGATTTTCTTCAGTAAAATGTCTGGTGACCATTTATTATACCTGTTGCAGCTTGAAACAAGTAGAAGTTACCTGGTGCATCAGAGTGTGATGAAAAACCAAGGTGTCTGTGCCTGATTCCCGGCTGAGATATGGGACGACTCCCATCTATTCTAATCTTAATACATTTTTGCAATGCAGAGTTTCAGTGAAAGACCACATACTCATAATGTACCCTATTGCTGGAAATGTATTGACACCTTTCTACTTTACGATCTTCTTCACACTTTGGTTAGTAGGTTTTGTGTGGTCATTAATTTCCCACACATTCCTTTAATTTCTCACCTCAGTGACACTGTTTGTTCTAGCTTAGTAATTCTCATTTTTTTCTGTGATTTGAGGGAGGAAACACATGTGCAGTTCACCCAGAAAGTAAAGAATGTTAAGTGGGCGGCAGTGTAGCGTAGTGGTAAGGAGAAGGACTGAAAGATTTCAGTTTGATTCACTGCGGGGCACTGCTGTGTTACCCGTGGGCAAGGTACTTAACCCACAATTGCCACAGTGAATATCCAGCTGTATAAATGGGTAATGTAAAAAAATTGTAACCTATGTAAGTCGCTCTGGATAAGAGCATCTGCTAAAAGCTAAAAGCTAAATAATGTAATGTAAAGTGGGAGCTCAGTTGAAAGTGAGCATACTGCCTGGTGTCAGAGTGGACACTTGTGCAGTAGTGATGGTAGAGCTGGGTTCTCAGTCCTGATTCGGTATCCGCAGGCGGCCGCGCGGCACCAGTGCTCGTTCCTGGTGAACATGCATGTTCAGGAGTTCTACCAGATGGGCGTGTGCGTGGAGTGGCTGAACGGCCTACAGCACGCGCCCCAGCGGCTGAGGAACCTCAACGAGATCAACAAGATTCTCGCACACAGACCCTGGCTCATTACCAAGGATCACATACAGGTGGGACACACACACACACACACACACACACACACACACACACAACCACACACACTCTCATGTTGTTCACGAAGGACTATTCACAGTTACACACAGCGTTAATGTGGATTCACACCATAATACCCTAAAACTACTATATATGGAACCTGAATTCCAGTAATTAGCATTCCGAAGCTATGTCTTAACTGTTTGGAGTGACTGTACATATTCAGTGGCTGCAATGTTCAAAAGGTTTCCTCTTCTCTCTTTTACATCTTGTTTTCTTTTCTCCTGTCACTCTCAGAAACTGGTTAAGACGGGGGAGAACAGCTGGTCTTTAGCGGAGCTGGTCCATGCAGTGGTCCTGCTAGCCCACTTCCACGCCCTGGCTAGCTTCGTGTTCGGGAGCGGCATCAACCCCGAGCCGGATGGGGAGAACACCAACAGCTTCCAGCAGATGGGCGTCAGCAACGTGTGCTTGTGCGACCTGGCCAATGACAACATCCTTGAGGAGATCCCCTTCAACAGCCCCTCCCTCGGGGTGAGACATCCCTCCTCATAGCCACAGACACATCCGACAGGACTGAAATACTTCCCGCCACTGTGGGGAAAAAAAGGGTCTCTTGGCATGGGTAGTTTAGCCCTGCACATCAGGTGCTGTGAAGAGAGAATGTGTGCCTTAAAATGTCAGAGGTCACAGGCTATAATCCCCATAAGTCCACCATACTCACCCCTGTTACTGCTTTGCTCACACATGACTGCTCTTCACCTCACTCACTGGGGCAGAAGAATAGTCTTCCTGTTACCATCCGGTGATAACGCAGGGCTGATATCGTTATAGTGTGGTCATGCATTTGTACCATGTGAAACAGCCAGAGCTCCTGTGCAAGCCTGGAACAGTGGAAAATAGTACGGATCACACTGAAGAGTAGAATCTGGAAAAAATAAAATTCCGCACCACTGCTGTCGTTAAAAATCGATCCAGCCACTGATTACAAATGTGCCCATGAATGAAACAGAGGTGCTGCTAACCTGCTTGTTTGCCACCTAGCGAATGCTGCATTAAGACTTAACTGTACGCTGTAGCTTCAGCAGCGAGCCAAGAAAAAGCAGCCAGGTTAATGTAAATGTGCATGTGAGTGTGCCACGGTAGCCTGCCAAGTGAAGTTTTCCAGGTGCTAGCTGTCACTAGTGCAACAGGAGTGCAGATGGTGGTGTGCATGTCTGCTCTCCAGACACAAATCCACATGGAGCATGAGTGAAAGGACACAGTGGATGATGGGGGCGTTTGTGTTTCAGACAATGGACTCCGTGAGCGAGCTGGAGGCCCTGATGGAGCGGATGAAGAGACTGCTGGAGGAGCGAGAGGACGAGGAGGCCACGCAGGAGGAGATGGCCACACGCTTCGAGAAGGAGAAGAAAGAGAGCCTCCTGGTGGGCTCTGGAGGTACTGCATTCTCTCATACCCTCTCATAAAAATGCATAGCATATGCTGTCCTATTATTGTGATTCTGGGGTTTCATTTGGGGAAAATTTGAAAAAAAAGTGAATTTGTGCCTAATGCCACATCAGGCAGCACTGTGTGGTCTGGTGGTTCAACATGGAGGTATAGGGATTTTAAAAATCTCTTTGAAATATTATTACAATAATGACGTTGTGCTCTTGTGGCAAGCCTCCTTTTGAAAGGGCATAAAATGCACACATCTGTTTCTTCTCCAGGGTTTGGGTTTTGTGCATTTTGGTTCAATTAGTTTTTTTTTTTTTTTAATCTGTGACTGAAACGTCAATGGCGCAGAGCAAACAGAGAGGTGGGTGACACTGGCGGATCACCGCCAGCCCCAGTTCACACGCTGCGGTTACTAGGCATCCCTGCATTAGCCGCAGAAGCCCCTGGATTGCAAAACTCTGCAAAGCTCTTTATCTATGTCCTGTCCCCGTCTTTGTCTCGGAGAGAGAGAGAGAGCCAGGTGGGCTGATGCGGTTGTGTAACAGTGCGTTAGTGGAAATGATTACCCTGTGTGTGTGTGTGTGTGTGTGTGTGTGTGTGTGTGTGTGTGTGTGAGAGAGACAGTGAGTCATGGGTTCTCTTGTCGACTTTTGGCCAGATTCCCAAGTGTCTTCATTAGAAGACCGGCCCACCCCCCACCCATATGGCCTTATATCACACAGTTAAACACTAGACATCTGCTTGGGCTGGTCTAACTGCATTAAGATGCGCAGAGGCTGTTTAACTTTCTCATTTTCTTTTCTTTTCTTTTTTTTTTTTTTACACATTGGGAAATGGGTTCAGAGCGGCCATGATAACAAAGACACTTTGAAAAAGAAAGTGCCTTAAAAGTCCAGGCTGCTTTCTCATGCACATTTTAAATAAGAGAGAAGAGTTCTGTGCAGGTTAGGTTATACTGATCCGGTCTGTGGATCTCATCAGGTTTTCAAGGTGAAATGGTGCCAACATCGAAGGTGTCCCGATTCGTGGAAGACGCCACCTTTGGCTACCAGGACTTTGCCAGGCATGGGGAGGACAACCCACCAACATTCAGAGCACAGGTTAGCCAGGAGCACAGCGAACTGGAGCAGAAGTCAAACACGAGATTGTCTCTATCCTTATGGGAGCATCACATTGGTTTAAAATCAGCATATTGGGAGAGAACACGTACCCTGAACTGTGACATGCAGACCGTCAGAAAATCTGGACAGAAGTGAAAGGGAACAGAATGTTGCACACGTCAATTGCCCCAACACTGGTTCTACATCATGTGTAGCTCTTATCAAGCATTTGTAACAATCCAGAACTTAAAACAGCCACCTACTTGAAAGGAGTGACTGAAATTCTGAAAAGAATGGATGATCAGTCATTTGTAACAGCTCAGCATTTTTAAGTAGATTCCTTTCATACAGTGATGCAACATTGGGCTTCTGTCCTCTGTAATTTTTGAGCACATTTGACAGTCGTATTTAGTTTTGGATTTATCACTTAAAATATGTTACTATTATCTGTTCAAATCTATTGCTGAAACGTAGTCACATTAGCATAGAGAAAGCAGACTGTAATGGACTCATTACTGAATGTTCGGTTTTGCCTATTTTCATGAGCACATTTGGATATATGTTGTACGTGATTGTTAATAGTAGCATTTTTTTCATTGCTGAATACGTACTTGCCCTGTGTTCCTGTGTAGTCAGTATACTGTGTCTAATACATCTGGTACTTGTCCTGGAGATAAGGTGGAGGTGACATTAATATTTGGATTAGTAATAAGTCAAGTTTCATAACCACAGTTCCTTGCCTCTGCTCTTGACGGCATCTCTCTGTCTCGCTCTTTTGCTTTCACAGGACTATTCCTGGGAAGATCACGGCTTTTCGCTGGTCAACCGGCTGTACTCCGACATCGGCCACCTGCTGGACGAGAAGTTCCGTACGGTGTACAACCTGACCTACTACAACATGGCCAGCCACGAGGACGTGGACACCACCATGCTGCGGCGCGCTCTCTTCAACTATGTGCACTGCATGTACGGCATCAGGTGAGCAGCATGCCCAGCAGTACAATACTGCTCTGCACAAGTACGCATCCGAGCAGCAGGCTCCAGACCTGTCTCCTCTCTGTACTGTGTGTGCATGTGCACTGGTGTGGAGTCTTCTCTGTGTAGAGCTCATAGTAGGCTCTCCATTGCAGAGCGTAATGCACTGTCTTCTGTACAATGTGTGCCACTGTGTGTTGTATTTGTGCAGCTGTAGAGTCATTTGTCTGAGGAGTGTAGTGTGTGTGTGTGTGTGTGTGTGTGTGTGTGTGAGTGTGTGCAGTGTGCTGCAGTGATGTCTTCTTAAATCGGAAACGTGTGAAACATGCATCCATGTGCCTACGTTTCCAAAATTTTCTTTAAAACGTTTATGTGCATTTTGGCCTGGCTTGAGAATGAAGCTGGCCCGCAGACACAGGCGATAGCGTGTAAAGCACACCTCTGCTCCAGGTATGATGACTACGACTATGGAGAGGTCAACCAGCTGCTGGAGCGCAGCCTGAAGGTCTACATCAAGACGGTGACCTGCTACCCGGAGAGGACCACTCGCCGCATGTACGACAGCTACTGGCGCCAGTTCCGCCACTCTGAGAAGGTGCGTGTGCGGCAGAGCGAGTGTTTCCCAGTACTGATACCGTCATGCACGTACCCTGTCTCACTCACTTAAACCAGCTCGACATGTGATGGCCAAGTGAATACCTTGCATTCTTGTTTGTTCTTTGAGACCTTGCACTAAAACTATTGAAAGGGTGCAAGGCAATGAGGCGTTTGGTTGCAGAAGGGTGGATTAATTGTGTGTGCACTGTACTTTTAAAGAGACTCCTTAGGAAAACTTTTAAGCCTTTGCGCACACACAGACATCCAATAGACAAATAGAATATATAGGTCAATGTCAGTGTTCTCTACACACATAGCAGTACAGTAACAGACAAAGACTATAACAGAGCAAACAGTATTTATTTAAACTCACGGCGGCTTTGTACATTTTAGTGTACATTATGACAATTCAACTGACATTCTCTTATGCAGTGGCGAGTATTTTTCGTGTTATTGTAAGGTAATATGTCACTGGTGTAAAGGTTTGCTCAGGACTGATTTTGTGGCCAGGTGCCCTTTGGTGACCGCCTATCCTCCCCTCGCTCCAGGTACATGTGAATCTGCTTCTGATGGAGGCGCGCATGCAGGCCGAGCTCCTCTACGCCCTGCGTGCCATCACGCGTTACATGACCTGAGAAGGAGGGGGGGGTCCAGCCCTCGCCTCCCCACCGCCCCCCTTCCCCTGGAGTGGGTTGCTGTGCTGAGTCCTATACGGATGGGGGGTTGTCCATGTGTCCCCATACCCTCTATGTCAATATTTCACAGTGTGCCTCTTGGCTCCTGTAACCTAACCTGCAGTATCCCTCCCTGCCTCCAGGCGGAGCTCAGCACAGTGTCATAGCTCAGAGGTGCCATAAAGTCTCTCTTCTTTTTTTTATCCCCTCCCAGAGAATCTTGCGAGGCACAAAAGCTATTTCAGTGGCTCTTCATTATCTCTGAAAGGAAGAAAAGATGCAATAGTACAATAATACGGAAGAGTCCGACTTTCAATGCCAACTAAGTAGTCCCTGTATCATTATTTTACTTAACTTTTTATTTATTGGCAGGACTGGCTAATGTGAAAGGGCAGTGAGATTTCCCGTGATCTGCTAGGGGATACGTAGCCTGAGAATGTGAAAATGATTTTAAAATAGTAACATATTAAAGCAAAGGCCATTCATCTCAAACCCGGCATGAAATGAGAGAATAGCACATTTGAAAAAGCCATCAGTTCTCTTTGGGTGGCATGTAAGGGCTCCAAACTGTACCAGATCATGAAGTGTAAAATGAGCATCTTTATCTAAGAAGTCTATCATCACATTTTACACATCTTTTTGGCACAAATAAAGCAAAAGCATAGGCAGAATATTCAGGAAAGTCATCAGTAAATTCACGTGTCTAGTTACGTGATTCATTTTGCATTTGTACCATCTGTTCAAATGAATCCTTTGCTTTGTGTTTTTATATATAAGAATCGTATATCAGAGGGTGCTTCTGCACTCACAAGAAGCTAATTACTGATACCCAAAGCGATTGCGCAATTGACTGATAGACACTGTGGTGTTACTGGAAGAGACAAAGAAAAAATATCATATCTGAACAGTGAAATAAAAGGTTTGGGGGTTGAGCTGGAGTTATAAAACAAATCTAATTTGGTTCATCATATCCACCAAATAATGGAACATGTTGGTGTGTCAAGGCAACGGGATACACAATAGAATAAGATAGAATTGTATGTATTAACATGACAAACAGAAAAATTGAAAGTGTTTCATAAATATATAGGTAAAAGTAATATAGATATTCTTCTACGTGGAGTTAATGGTCTATCTGCTCCCCATGTGTCTGTGCATCATGTTATCCTGTGGTACATTTTCTGATGTTAATGGATTCGAATGCATGACGCAGTGTAGGGAAGGTGAGACTTTGGGTAGGAACCTTCATATATACTAATATATAAATTACATTGATGGCTTTTTAAATAGTCCATTCTCTCATTTCAAGCTTTGGTTGAGATGACCAGTCTTGCACTTTTAAGTATAATATTTTCACCACCTGGTTTAATGTAGTAGCTTCCAATAGTGTGGCCACATTCTGATTTTCAAACGTACAAAGATTTTTATAGACCTGATAAATACAGTAATACACCGATGACGGGAAATGGCTACGCTATATATTATAGGCAGCAGAGGCTGCGTTCCTAATTGCTTCCTACTCCCCTCACCAGCACTGATTTCTGATCAGTGGTCAGAAAAGTGAGCCAGTCAATGGCTGATTCACACACTTGCATGACCTTATCAGAGGTCAGTGTTTGGATTGCAACCATGAATGAGAGACTGTCGAGGATCTCAGGTTCTCAGCCATTAAAAATGAAAGGCAAACATCATGTGCTTACAGAGCATTTTCCCCCAAATGCTTTGTGCTCTACCGAAGGCTCACATTGCTGTTTGCTTTAACATTGCCAAATCTACACCATGTTGCCTTCTATTAACCCATTTGCTACAGGGGTACATCTGTGTGATTGTGGGCCATGCATCTGTATGCCTTCCCCTTGAGAAAATTGCTCATTGCCATTAAGCAGCAGTTATGCAAAACTTGTCTCCCTGTGAAAGTGGCCTCCATTTCCCATGGCTCAAGTACAGGTGTGTCACTAAAGGATGTCAGAGCAGGAGCGTGTATACAGTGCATCTGATAGTGTGCTGGAAAAAAGCTCTTCTGCTTACTGGTGTGATTGGGGGAATTTTAACAAGTGCAATATTCATCTCTGGTGAATCATCAAGTTTTACAGTTAGAAATACTGTGCTAGAGTATTAACCCTTACAAGAATTAAGCTCAGTTCCCTAAAAAAGATCATATATTATTTTCCTCTTAAATATTATTTGCACATTTATAAAGTTTCAGGACTTTGAAAACTGCGCTATTTTGCTCTATATTAGAATAGAGCATAAATTACCATCATATGACAGACTTTCAGAGCACTAGGTTATCTGTAATACATCATAGATTAGAGCTGCTGGTTCCCCATCTTCTATTCAGAGTGTATAAATGTATGTGTTCTCAGTATTAATGGATTTGTTCAAGAGAGGAAATTAAAGCTGGTGACAAACAGCCATTGTTATCTAATTGTCACCACAGACCCAATCAGATTGGTTCTTTTAATCCAAATAATTTCAGTTAGCAAAAATGTATCCAACCCATTTAACAGTTGAAAACTCTTGTTTTTCAAAAATTAAACTTTGATGTAACAGCAAACTAACATTTAAATTGCTTAGCACATTTTTGTTTCCAAATTGCTGTGTTTTCTTTCCTACATTTTAGTGCTGTAATAACACCATATTTCATTTGAAGGTCCTGCCTGTTTGGAGAGGTGACAAAGTCATTTCACCCCCACAGTATAAATCATAACCTTTTATTTTGGAACTGGCTCTTTGAAGTGAGATTCAAACTTGAAATGTTCCTTCTACCTTGGCTTTGCTTGACTTGTCGTATGTCATATGATGTAATGAATGTATATATTTCTACTGAAAAGTAAATAGATAAAAAAAAATTGCGAGGACGAATCTACGTAAACTTTTTATTTTCTTTTTTTTTTTTTTTTTGTCCTGTATTTTTTAGATGTTTACTAAGAAATTTTGTAGCATGTCATGTAATGAGAGCAACATACTGTACTTTTATTTCTTGTGATTTTTTGAGCCCTTTTTTCAGTATTACTAGAATTATAGGCTGCGCTTTTGTGTGTGTATAAACTGACATTATTACACAACTGTCACTATCTTCAGTCATGTGCTTTGTTACTGTACCGTTTATTGTGGAGAAACAGTGTGCATTTTTTTCCATTGAATCTAAGATGACAATCATGTCTCTTAGTACTTCTGCTGGAAGACACATTTCAGAACTTGAATAAGCTATGTACTCTGATTTATAACTTAGTTGAAAATTGGGCCATAAACTATAGTCTGTAACAAATTTAATACTTTTTAGGGCCATTCAACCCTGGTCTGGCTCGGAGGGGGGTTTTTCAGACCTTTTCTGAAGTATTTTCAGAATTTTTCTGTGATTCAGGTAATCATTGCTTTGGGTTGTTGGATTGTAGGTCACCAGGACCAGGGTTGAAGAGCCCTGAGTTAGTGGCTTGTAAGGATGGCATATTTTGTTTCTTACTCCTCTGTCTAAACCTTTGGTGTACAACAGAACCTTGAGAAGTCATTAGAGTAAGGAGGGGTTTGTCGCTGGTCTGATCCAAACCAGGAATCTCCAGCTTTGATTTCTGGAGATTTTCTTGTTCCCCTGGAATCAGAACACTATCAGCCAAGGAAAGGATGACTGTCCACTTTTTACAGTGCCTGCTGTTGAATTTTAGAAGAGCTTTTTTAAAGGGGAAAATAAATGGGGTTACTCATTTTTTGTATAGCTCCAAAATTGTTTTCATGGTGCTTTGTAAACAAATTTTGTGTACATCTCCAAAATGTTACTTAAAACAGACAAATGCTGACGGAATTCTCAATTTTGATATACACCAGGGGTTGCAGAGTTTATCACTAAATAACTTGTTGGAAGTGTACTTTTACAGTTTTGTTTTGTATTTTCAACGATAAACTATTTTTTTAAGGTAGTTTTTTTTTTGGCTATTGATTTAGTATTTTCACCATTTATGTTGATGGACCTTGATTGTCTGCTCTGGTTCAAGATGAGCGAAATACGGGCTGTTCTGAACAGCATGAAGTAAAGATATGGATAGAAAATAAAGGATGCGGTGTACACCGTTGCAGCTGGAGAATGGAATACCTTATGTGACTTGTACATTGGACTGACTTAAAGTTGTGCCATCTTGGCACTCGATGAGCCTGCATCAATGCAAAAGGGTAGCATCACCTCTGCTTATTCTCTATCCTGAATGTGTGCGTGTGTGTGCGTGTGTGAGCGCCTTAAGACCAAGTGAGCAAAACAAGCTGACCCGGCACAGCACACGGCACTCTCATAACATGACGACGCAGTGCGACCGTTGCACGTTGACAGGGGATGGTGAATGGAATGAGGGGTTGACCCGTCTTTTGAACCTGAGACCGGAGCTCTCCGTGCCTTGTTTGCAGCCTGACGCACGCTGTGCTGACCGATATGACCTTGGAGGTTCCAGACGGAAAGGATCAGAAATCCTGTGTGGTTCACTGGTGCTGTCCGTGTTCCTTTTGGTTCAGGCCATAACAATGAAGCTGTGATTTAAAACAAAACTAAAAAACTAAACTCCTAAGTGTTACCATGGTAACTCCTCAGCGAGTAATATCTGCACTTTTTCCCCCCATGAGATTTTTCCTTTTTTTTGTTTCTATAACTTGGTACGGAACAATGGGGTTGGCTTTATACAACTATATCATGGTCATATGGGCGGGATTGTACTTTACAGTTGCTTGTAGAAAAAAATAAGAATCTCATTGTTTCAATAAAGCTGTTCAAACACCATCTGATTCCTGTATTTTGTTAGGTCTTGATGAACCCAGGCAGTGAAAACATAAAGAAGAAAAAAAAATCCAGGCTGAAGTTGCTGTTTGTTTTACCTGTTGTCTATCAAAAGAACTTGCATTTAATGATTGACCTCCGGAGGTCTTTCAAATGGGGGACGTAGGTGCAAAGTTGTATACTGGCTACGCATTACAGAGTGAGTTAGGGAATCCATTCCAGTTGTCAGCAACCACAAGATAAGGACTTACTAGTTACGATGCAATGCAAGGAACCACCCAGTGACCAATCAAATAAATCCCTCATAAGCACCGGTTCTCAGGATTGCAGTGAAAACAGTTACCACAAAAGGTTAAGACTTACCTGCCTGATACTGCAAGGGCAATTATTATTATAATTATTATTATTATTTTTTAGAAAAAACATGATTATTATCAAAGGAGAATGAATAATATTTCCACATTCTCATGTCACATTAACTTCGATACATGAACACTGCGATTTTAGCATGTACCAAGTACCACTCCTGACTCAGACACATGAGCTATACTGCTCCGCTAACCAGCTCACTATCCTCACTCCCAGACGGTCAAAGAGGGCAATATAAAATGACAGCTGAACTTGATCGTCGACCCAAAACAGATTCAGGTGAGCGTTCTTTTCTGAGAAATGCTAGGCAAGCCATGGATTATCATTCACAGTAGCCTATATTAATAGGCAAGAGACAAAGGGGGCAAAACACATCGTGTTAAAACATTGTCCATTCGGGCAACCAAAAACTGATGATTACTTGGCCCACCGGGCAACCATGTTTCTGAGAAAGCGTCGAGGCGTGTAACCACCTAACAACCTGATGAAAAGTGACAAACTAGTTAGCTATGGCAAGGAACGTTCAGCAACTACCTAGCAACCTAGTAAACAAATTAGCAAGCATGCTAATCATATCGGCAGAATCCCATGGAAGGTAGATAACGTTCACTAGGTCACCTGTCAAATTATGACGCAAACAAACATAACTGTCATACACTTACAAGAAAATATTGCTAACGTAACCTCTAGTCGTGCGGCGAGCGAATTTACTATGGACCTAAACGGAGCAGGGAGCCGTTCAATACGGGTCGCATCACTTTTGGCGGTAAAACGTTGATTTTTCTCATAATTCTTATCTTGATAGTACTCCACCCCACACAAATTACAGGGAGGCTGTGTGCACATTCTTACGTTGCAGTATAGTTGTGATTTTGCGGATGCTTGATATTACCTGTTCACTAAAAGAGGTGAGGCGTTGGCCATGCTTATGGGCGGCCATGCCTCCAACAAGTCATGTCAAGTCATGCAATTCACATGCAGAGATAGAGAGAGTGGCCTACCTGGTCCATGATCAACCAGTCAACTTCAAATCCCAGAAAGCTCCTGACATTTTCTTTTTTTTTTCTCTCTACATGTCATGGTTGTACCACTAGAGGGCAGTAAGAAGCTGGCTTTTAGCAATATGTGCATATCGTCTATTTCTCTTTCCCTCAAGCTTTTACAGGCGTTCATAGAAGCGGGCATCATAAGTGGTTTTAACGTTATTAATTACCAAATTTTGTTAACTCTTATTTTATAAAAGATGTTTATTTCTACTTGAGCATGCATGTATAACAAGTAGGTTAAACAGTGTTAGTGGTAAATATTTTACTGTTGGTGTCCGATTAAGGTAATTACATTTAAAAGGATCTGACTTGTTAAGATATTGCACTGAAAGTGGGGAACCTCTATAAATATATTATGCAGAGGCTAAATGTCTCACAATTCCTTCAATGTCCTTTTGAAAATCAGTTGTTATACTGCGTGTCAGTGGTCCTCTGGACATTTCTGGGTAGTAAAAGAAGCTATTACATGATGACACCTTAGTCTGCTCAGTATGAAATGCTACGCAGCTTTGTGTGCTTTCGTGTACACAAGTCATAATTTATCCATAAGTTCGCATTTAAGATTAGAGGCCGATCTTTGATCACAGATACGCGAAATGTGAAATCTCACCGTAGCCGATGATGGGTTTCAGACTTAGAAACGTTTATCATCAGAACCTATTTCACTTCATTTAAACTGAGTGGATGAGTGGAGTGGATGAAATGCTATATTTTGCCGTGTTTACAGAAGACATCGTCAGTCAGACGGAAAATTGAACTTGGAGAAACGAAGCCTTTTCGTGAAAATGACAGATGTTTTGCTGTCGGGGACAAGGGGTGAACATTTTGTCTCGTGAAATTTAAATCTCTTTCCCTATGAGCATTAGAAATAAACATAATGAATTCCTGTACACATTCTTTGGCTGTGCTGTAAGGAGATTTTGGGGAGATACTAGAGCTGGCTAATGTTTTGTTTACAAGGGTGGCAGGCCTTTGATTAGAGCTGCTGCTTATCCCACAGCAGCATTCAGTGTGGTCTGGGAAAGGAGGCGCCCTGCTAGGCTGGCCATATCTTAGTGTCATTAAAGCACTAATAAGGAGCAAAACAAATGCACTTCCAGGTTGTTTTTTACCTCCCAAATGTAATGAAGTATTGAAGTAGGAATGTATCCAAATTAAGTGTAGCAAATCATCTTGGAGGTAGAAAAGTCTCCTTTTCATTTGTTTATTTATACTTCCTTTGAGGTTATAGTGAATCATAAATGATACTTTAAATGTACTTTATTTCAGGCTCCCTGCAAAGATGAGTATTTTACGATCTCAGAACAAGCCCTCAGCACTGGTTCAGGTAGGTGTCCTTCCTTGACCACTTAAGTGATTCTTATTTTTACAGGGATTTTATTATTTTGGAATATTTTCAGGTGAAACATCCACTCTGTCTCTGGCTGCCAGCATGCCTAGGGAGGTAGTTTGCACCTATTCTCACAACTCCTTAAGTACAGTTCTGAGATGGCTGATTTTTAAGGTGTTTTGGTGTCACCTTTCCTTTGTTTAAGTTCTGTTCCTTCCTCAGTGTGAAAGCTGAATACTGTAGCAGGGGCTAACAACAATAACAAATATGATAACAAACTAACATAGTCAAAAAGATAAAATGAGAAACTTCTGTACAACAGCTATAGTCAGCTCAGTCCCATTTATTTCTGCATATTAAATATTCACATAGCTAGGTAGTAATTGTCCCTGTCATAACCATTTTCAACATGACACATGTCTTTGTAGCTGTAATAATTCTGACAGAGGGCCATACACATGATTCAGCCACATTGTCTGATTAAAAAATAATCACTTACCTTTATGATGAGCAAAATAGCTAGCTATTGTAAGTTAGCTAGTTTGAGATATGTTGAATACATGCAGAGAAGTTTGGGGTAGACTATGTTCAAACACATGTACAGTACAGCAGAGGACAGAGGAGCTGTATGCTTGTCTCGACATCACTTCAGTGAGTTACTATTTATTCTTTGCCTTTTTTTTTATTTTGTGCATACATGCAAAAACACATTACCCTTTTCACACGCCCCATGCATACTTTGACTGTGTGTTGGTTTGTCTTGGAGTTAAGGTTAGGTTGTGGGGGTATGTTGTTTGGTCAAAGGCACCCATCTCACAAATCTAGCTAGCTTTGGTGTGGATTCCTACTGAAGTAAAGGTGAAGAGCCACATTTCCATTAAAAAATTGAGGCTGAATTTCTTTGTAAGTACAAACATGTGTTCTTATGCACTGCAAAATTATAATGTTTAAAAAATTGCTTTAAAACTGGTGTTGGAAAGCCACAATTTCTATGGGTCTCCAATCCACACCAGTACCAGCACAAATCTGAAGAATCACCATTCTGATTCTGCAGTTTTGTCTTAGAAATTAGAATATGGACCCATTCCACATGGTTGGTCTCTTGCACACATTGTTCGATGTGTTCGTGAAGTAGGTGCTCTCTGGTAATCACGCCTGAGTTTGTAATCCAGCAGAGGTATGCAATCTCAGGGTCCACAGTAATAGGCATGAAATCACCTCAGGTCAGCCTTGGCCAGGCCAGATTTCCATTTAGGAGCAGAAATGAAGGGTGCTTATGAGCCGGCAGGGCAGGATGTGTGTATGGGTCACCATAGGTAATGCTCTGCAGCCCAGCCTCATTAAAATAGAGGCTTTCAGAGCAGAAGATCAGTGCCTGGATAACCAGTGTCCTCCCCCCCACCGACCCTGACTCTCCCTCAGTTGATGGGCACAGTCAACATGTCAATCTGTATCTTTTCGCCCTGCTCTGGGAATGGTCCAAATTCTCCTCTCCATTTTTTTCTCCTCTCCATTCATTCTGCAGAGTGCCCTCAGCCTTATAGACACGGGAGAATTGCAGGGGAGGGCTGTCTGTCAAGAAAAGGACAGACAAAAGTGCTGCAGGTGCTGTGAAAGTATGCCAAAAGTCACATGATCTGCTGTCACTGGGCAGAGATACACATATTATGACCACTAGTTTTACAACCTTTGTCTAGATTGAGTGAAATTCTGTTTTATTTGACTAGACAACCGTTTTTGCAACATGAACGTGAATTGTAGCCACTGCTGTGTGCAGTGAAAGACAGAGTCCGCCCTGCCAAGGTGATGCGTGCTGGCTGTCCTGTGTGTGTTCTTGTGTATGTGTGTGTGTGTGTGTTTGTGTATATTTTGGGAGGGTACAGTAGGAAAGGTGGTGCGTATGCATCTCTAAACCTCATTCTAAAGTGAGGCGTGACGTGTGACCTGGGGCCTTTCCCGTGTGAAGGGACCGCGCCGCCCCTCCCCTGGGGAGTCTGGGTTTGGTGGGACCAGGCCCAAACGGGGCTGTGTGGTTGGGGTGGTGAGCGCTCTGGGCAGCACATAAACTCCCACATTATATTTATATCCCACTTGGAGAGGCCCTGAGAGCCACATTTTCTATATGGATCAACACAAGGGCTTTTGAGAGAAAGTCAGAGACAAACATGCACACATGCGTGCACACAGTCACACATATACACGCACACATAAACATGCACGTGATAAACATCTGCCCCAAAACCTTTCCCATGTGTAGAAGAGTGGGAAAGTCCCTCATGCTGTGCTGACTTTTGCTAGTCTCCTCCCTGCGGCACTGCCTGACTGACAGGCCATTCGGTTCCTCTTGAGGGCTCTCACAAGTCTTTACTGAGGCTTACATCCTCCTGAGAGAGACAGCGAGGAGGGGGCAGGCTCTTAGACTGGAATAAACTGGAAAGTCTTTCTCTTTAGTGTCCTAATGGAGGAGACTTGTGTGCTTAAAGTGGACTTACAGTAAGAGAAGTAAAGAAGGAGCAGGGTTTCTCTCTCTCTCTCTCTGTCTCATACACACCGACAGACAGAATCTTCTTGGCTTTAGATTTTAGTGCAGAGTTCTAGGGTGACTCAGATCGTGGCGGGAAGGGTGGGGGTATGCTTGCCCATTTTAATTGTACTCCAGACATCCGGCAAACCCTTGCTTCCATGCGCGGCATTTCCTCATGTGGGACTTGCCTCCCCCTCCCCCTTCGCCCAAACATTGACAGGAGAAAATACCAACTTTGCTTTATAATTACATGGCAGAACTTTCTCGAAAGCAAGAACTAAGGAAAGACCAAAAAAAAAGCAAAACTCAGAGGTAACACAGGCTTGCGTGCTTCAATTTTGTAGTCTTCCATTGTACACGATTGAAATGTGCATATGTTGAAATCATGTTTCACAAAAACTGTAAATAACCACTCCTTAACAATAATCAACAAGCGTTCCACGCAAGAAGCAATATTCTGAACGGCATTGACAAACTGACAGTCAGCAATGGAAGCTGAGTAGGTTGATGTGGTAAGTTCTCCTTCATTTTTCATCTGAAGTTAACAACAGAATAGCAGTAGATTGCTGTGTAGGTGTTTTGAAGGGAAGCTGTATGTTTACGTGTGCAGTGTGTTGCTGCGTGTTTGTGTGGTACATGTGTAAAGCATTGTCTGTGTGTGCAATGTATTGTATGTGGGTGGGCAGACAAATAAATACAAGGAATCCTTGACAATGCCTGACATTAATTTGTGCTCTCTGACTGGCTGAGATGAACTCAATGGAATGAACTCAACTCAATCCGTCTAACATTAGCTAAGCTCTAGCCTTTGCCCCTGTTGACTTCTTTTTTAAAAAAGTGACCTTTGGAGAGCAATCATGCAACTTTTTACCCAGGAGAATCAAACACCATGAACCCAATACAGCTGCTAGAGCCTGCTGGAGGAGATGCGTTTACTCACAGAGCACTGATGATGACACGGGGTTGTTTCTCACAGAAGGAATGATAAATTGTCATGCAAAAGAATCTCTGGCAGGAGCCATGGGAACCCTGGGAATTCCCAAGTGTTAAAGCTTCCCAGAGATCATTTGCGTTCAGAGCAGAATCCCACAATTCTGAGTTGTCACATTTAATCAAATTGGTTTTCCATTTGATACAACCCCCTCAGAAAAAGTAATGCCACAGAGTGATTTACAGATCACATTTCATTTTAAAAGTACTAGCAGATATAACCAAAATGAATTTTCAATTCATGAAAAAATCCCTCTCATACATTTAAAGGAATAGATGCTGAGGAACTCGGTGGGGGGATTTGCTGGTCACATTAAAAGTGTAATCCTTACATTGGGAGCTGGTACTTGTGCGTTTTTTCTTCAGTTCTTGCTGAAACAGCTCATGAGTATTGCTCCTTGCCTCTCTAACAATGCTGTTGCTGTCAGCTGTTGGGAACAATGAATTCAATGACAGCAGAGTAAAATGACAACAGAATGTTCCAGAAGGGCAACCTGAATGGCCTCTCCTGCATGCTCACTCTCTCTCTCTCTCTCTCACACACACACACACCACACAGACACACTCACACATTGAAGCCACCTTTTGTTGATAATATTTGTCATGTTTGCCACAGTAGAGTGTGGGGACTGGTTAATGATTGTTTTCCCAGATGAGCTGTGCTTTTTGAGTGCATCAGAGAGAAAGCTATCTATAACTGAAGTCAGCTTCATGTCAATGCAAATGACTGGATTTCAAAAGTAATCATCCACGCTAATTAAGTGTACCAGTTCATTATCCTTTCTTCAAAATAGACTATTTTAAGGTGGAAGATGATAATATTGCATCTAATAACAGCCCTTATAAGGTTTTTTTTTTACCTTAGTGAATCTCAGGAAAGGTTGTACTTTAAATATATGTTCAGTTTGACCCTAAGCTGATGATATTAATTTGCAGAACTTTTGTGGAGTCTGACTGAATTTGTCATCCAGACATATAAATACCAAAGCCTTGGTAGTTTTATCATGCATAGCCAATAAAACATATTTAGCCTATCCATCCCTGATAGCGTGATAGCATCCATGTTGGTACTCAATTGGTTAATGAGATTTAAGATGTTCCTGTAGAAACAAACTGAAATTGAATCAGCCGGTTTAAATTTATCCCGAGAGGCTGCCCTGACTGACCCAATGTAGCTTTCATTCCGGAAAATACATGCTGTTAGTGTACTCTTCCTACTATCCTCTGTATGAAACAGGCTGAGCAGTCTAGAAGGCTGTAGCTGTGTTCTGCTGAAAGAAGAACATTCCAGAATGTTTTACAGTTGTCCTTATAAGGTGCAGGGTTATAAAAGGTTAAGGTTAAGGTAAGGTATAAAACCTAGTGATGGACATGTATTCAGCACATCAAAAGAGCCCCCCACCCCCAGCCAAGTCCCTTCTGACCATGGATAACAGGACTGGAGCTAAGGCAGCTCACAGCTGCCCATGTGAATCTGTAGGAGGAGGGGGGAAATTTACAGCAGACAGATATATTACAGAGCAAAGAAATATTTCACATCCATAATGCACATATCCATACAATCTGATGAGATATATCTACAGCAGGTCTATTGCAAAATTGAGAGACCCATGGAGAAAATGGAGGCACTGTGTGTAGCCACTAATATTATATGAATCTGTCCATATAATCAAAGGTGTGTGCTGTTAGTGAATCTAGATGATGTAAATATTAGTGGACTTTTCAGTACTTGCTTTAAAATGATGCCTGTGAACTGGCAGATAGTTCTGTCTAACTGATTTTCCATTCAGCATCCCCTCCACAGTCCTTGCAGATCCATCATGTCCTCCTCCAGATAAGATGGTAGTCAAAAAGAATATTTTTTCCTCACAGCCAATGAAAAGGTTAAAACATGACCAAAGTCACTATGAACGGAAATATGAGCAACATGCTGATGTCATCATTGCTAGACTTAGGTTGTCCAGCATTGAAAGCCTGTATTTGTTGTCTATTAGAATACTCAGAACAGATGCAATTGGGGCTTGCAGTGCATGTTGTCTTTATTCATAATGCCACTGCTTATTGGTTATGAGTCAGTGGGGCTGGGAAAAGTAATTGTATGGGTCTCTTTCCAGAGGGATACCCATATCATGTTCAAGTACTGACGCCGGGGATGACTTCACTGTGAAGATGTGACTCATTACTGATGGCCTGACATTGGAATTTCACAAGAATTTTGTGGAAAACTGCATGAAAAAAGCATGGCCAGTTCCAGGCAGATGCGATGTCTCTGCCCCCGGCTTGCTTGTGGCAGTGGAGCGCCTGAGAAGAAAGGGCTGCTTGTTCTGGGCAGCCAGTGGTCTAAGGGTGTGAGGTTAACCTGGCAAAACACGACTGGTCTCTCTTTACTGATTCAGACCTGCAGGTAACGACAGGTAAGCCCAGAGCAGATTAAAAATGATAATTTACAACAACAGAAAGTTAAACTACATAGTAATGTATTTTTATTATTTCAGATTCAGGCAACATAACAAGCCAAAATGGGCTTTATGACATGTTCTCATTATCACAATGTTGAAAATGAAGTATCCCCAATTAAAACAGTTGAATATGTCAGTTAGTAGCTTCCTGTAGCCCTGCTCTTGTGCTTCGTGGTGTTGACCTATGCTGCACTTATGTGAATCCCAGATATTTCCCTGGAATCTGCGGAACCTGTCGGCAGCTACTCTTTGCTGACTGTTACTGAAGTCTCAGGAACAGGTGGTGAGCAGGTGAAAGTGAGGCTTGCCTGCCTTGTAGTCCATGCAAGTGACATGCCATGAATTCCTATTTCTGTGGATGTCTGTCTTTCATGGAGTGGATTTGAAAACATGTGCTAACTGTATTACTGGCATTAATGTGACACCTGAAACATGTGTATGACAATTCAGAAACAGGAGGGTGATTTTTTTAAATACAGTTTTAGACTTCAATTGGGATATGGTTGTGAGCTGCAACAAGTAGAATATGCACAAGATACAGGACTTAACGAAACTCCAGGGCACACAAAATCACAGTTTATATCACACTACCCAGCTATTTCCAATTACCATACTTCTGTTTGCAGTAGGAGCTGTCTGTAGACAGATTAAATAAACCCTTATGCTCTTGCCACAGCTCAGTATACTTATCAGCTGACACTGTCTGTGTGTATTTTCAGCTTTTCTTTCTTATTCCTTACAAGGCCAGTTAAAAGAAGTAAACTGAGGCTAAAATTGTGAAGTGTGCACCATTGCTCTTGTGAGTGTTCTTACAGTTTAATGGCATGATTTTGGTGAAATGCACACTGAAATCATTGTATGTGGACACATTAGGGGAGAAGGGCTTCCCTCCCCCGCAAGGGTTAAAGTGATTTAGAAGTGGTTATTGTGTTTATGGTGTGAAACCCATTTTTTTCAAGTAAGCAACTGTTTGGAACAACTCCTGTCGCAGTGGAAGTGTTAAAGGTAACTCAAACTACAATTAGCTAACCCAAACGAATGAACTACGATCAGCCAACAAAGATGAGAATGGCTTATAATACAGAAGAAACTCTACTGTAGGTTTCTCGCAAATATGTTATCAGAGGTGGATCAGATCAGATATGATTTTTCAGTCTGGCTGCAGATTATTTTCAGGAAAGATTGATGGCTAAGACAATTTTTATGAGAGAACAGGATTCAGCTCATCCAGATCCTTCTCCAGTTCTGCACCACTGCTGATGTGTAATGCGCCAAAAATACACAGGCATTTTGCAATGTCAAAACAAGCAGCGGACTTTTAAATAGGTGGATGTCTGGATGTTGCTCATGCCCCTGATGTGCGGTAAACATGATTCCAATAGTGCGCATATGTAACCCGGCTGCATTTGGGGAAGGGCTCAAGATCTGCTTTCATAGCAGGGAGCAGGACCGAGCAACGTGCTCTGGGGGGAGGGGGGCCAAGTTGTCGGGTGGGAGATGTAATGCCATCGAAACGCACTGTGGAAACTATGAGGTGAGACATTTTATTCATCTGGAAGCTGAAGTGACTGGTATGAGAGGGAGAAAATGCTTGTGGCAGGGGAGGGGGGTTGGAGGGGTGGGGAGGGTTTTCTAGGTTCACTGTAATGCAATTCCAGGGCTCTGTTTATTTCTGGTGTCGCTCCCTCCATTCCTGTCGCACCCTAGAGTGCACACTCACCGGCTCTTTGCTGTCGCAAACAGGCTTGTGTTCACAAGATGCAGTTATGCACAGGGCCTTTGCCAAGTTGCTGCTCATTGTGTTATCTGGATGGGCTACAATGAGCGCAGGATAGAATGCTCATCTTATTCCGTGGGACATCTGTATTCCAGATAATGTAAGGATCGGTGAATCTGGTACAGGTCCTGGGCCGAACCGATTGTTGTGGGGACACCTGAATGTTCTAATGGAACAAGAGTGGATGGTGCATGTGAGGAGGCTTGCTGGCTTCAGCTGTCACAGCATCACCCTCCCTGGCAATATGGAGTGACCTGATAGGATGCCCATTAGAGAGTGGCAGTGGGAGTCAAGGGTGAGGAGGGAGGAGAGCGGAGATCTACACTACCTGCAGATCTGCTGGAGGTGGCCCAGGTCAAACGTCTTGAATAAGTTGTCCCCAAGTAAAGATCTTCGTCATTGCTGCAGAAGCACCACAGAGCGCTTGCCATCTGTGATGTGTAATCCCGTGTGGGTCTGTAGTCCTCCTCTGGAGGAAGGGGTTAAAGCACGGGGGACTGGTTCCACACTGAGCGGAGGTGTCAGCAGTGGCAGCTTGCGCACAGCACCCCTCCAAAGCCCCCAGACCCACAGAGCCAGGTTAATCAGACAGGCATCCCTGACATCTGCCTGTCTTGCTGACACATTGCCATTCCGGAGCTTGTGCAAACAGGTGCAGGGGGAGTGGCAGAGAGCAGGGGAGGGGTTGGGGGGTCACGGATGGGACGATGGGGCTCACTGGCAGCACTCATGCCAGGCATTGGCTGAACACTTTCACAGCCGTTGGGATGCGGTTCAGGAATTTCCTAATAGAATCACTCAGGCATGTAAAGGCCGGCTGTATTAATAGGTAGCTTGTAACGCACTCCCAGTCCTCTCAGTTCTCTGTTTCTGTGCCTTTTTATGCCCCCGCCATCTCCCCTTGAACCCTTTCCCATTCCACACTGGGGTATAAAAACTCCAGGTTCTAAGTCTTACAGATGGCAGTCAAATCCAGCAGCAGTTCCCACACAAATTCCTGAAAGATGACATCACATAATTCACATAATGACTCCTGCACCTCATTAGTGGTGGTTAAGATAAGGTTTCCCTATATATGTGCTACTATTATTATTTTCGTAGTTGATGTTATTATAATAACCCCTAGAATCTTGATGTCTCGCATCACAAGGAACAGATGGGCCTCAAACAACCTTCCTTATGATAGATTTTTGGAACCCAAAAAAAAATTGTGTCCTGCCAAGTTGGAGCATGGGCAGTCAATCTGAAGTAAGAAGGGAAAGAGCAGGATCAGTGAGGACAATGCAATTTGTTGCCTGATATTCCTTGACTGAAATTTTCCTGAAAGGGAAATACAAGGATACACTGGAGTGGCATTCTTCAAGCAACTTTTAAATCAAAGTTTACTGCGTGCTTTGCATCATGGGTGAAAAGCAGGAAGGGAAAGACACAGAAACAAGTGTATCACAAGGAAGAACTGTTTTTTAAATGTGCAATTTAATTTGTACAGTACACATCTGAAGGCACCATTGTATGCTGCAAGAAGAAAATTCTTTGGTTGACAAATCAATATTTTCTACAGAAGTAAAAAGTTTCACATTCTTTATGTACAAATACCTCCTTGCTGTACAGTTTTGTACAAACATCTCATCTGAACAAACTCCAAGTATTTACTGCAATACTGATATGCATTTTTCTCTACCCATAGCTCGGAATGAACTAAAAGAAAGGCCACAAGAAAAACAAAAGCAAACAACAGCCGAAACAGCGTAAACAGAACACAGAAATAATTTTGCTTCATTGCTTTTTTTGTTGTTGTTGAGGCAAAACCCTTTGATTAAATATCAGTGTAGTCTGTGCTATCCTTAATGAAAACTTAACATTGTGAAACCGGACACATTTCATTGACTGAAGGAAAGAGTAAACAAACATCTTATCTCACCTATTCACATTTATCATATTTTGACCCCCAACCCTGTTCAATTTTCGATCCTCTGAAGGTAATAGTCTTCAGAGGAATGTAATGCTATTACAAAAATGCAAATGAATACAGATGAAAACTATTAAAATGCAAATTAAAGAAAAGAAAAAATACAGATGAGCTCTATTAATATCCCAAGTGATGTGCTGACCGAATTTGACATATATTAAGTGATTTTTATAAAAAATAAAAAAAACAACTTATATATCTACAGTGCATGGAAAATGTTTTAAAGGTTTTAAGAGGGTTGGTATGTCAACTTCAACAGACATTAACTGGGTTCATCTGTAATTTGATATATATTTGTAAAACAATATTTCAGTTAAAAAAAAAAAACAGTCTGAGTTATTCATAATCCTTTGCATGTTCACAAGTTCTTGCTTCTCTCAACTCTTAGCACAAGCTTAGCCTAATACTCTTTTCACATGATCCCCAAAGGCATTTAGAGGGTTTGTTTTTACTTGCCCTTTCCCATAATCAATAACTTGATTGATTTACACACTACTATCTCTAGGTTTCCATTTTTAATTTAAACCTATTGCTCTAAGTCTGTAAGGTGCACAAAGGGGAATATGGTACTAACATAAAAATATCTACATTTTATGAACAGGATAGAACAAGGTAAGTGCAAATGCCAATATGATTTTTTTCCCTGGCTGGGAGGGGAGGGGGGAGTGGACTTTGAGTTGATTTTTTTTTTAACTTTCATAACAGAGATCTGGAGTTAAAATACATGCTAGTCTATCCAGAAAAGATAGTGGAGTCAGGGATAATAACATCGGAATATGGATTTTAATTTGTGGCAGTTCATTTAGAATAGACTATTATCTTTAATATGTATGAAGGAGAGAACAGAAGGACTTTCTCACCCCCCATCACCCCCTCACGTTTGGCATGGCTCGCTCTGTCCAGCTGCTGTCTCCCACTCGTAACTGTGATATCAGCTTTCACGGCTGTGCCAGGGGCTGTGACAGCTTTTTAGTCAAGGTTGAAGTCCTAGAGGAATGCAAGCCAGACACAAGAGAGCTGCTTGCCTCCCACAGACCTGACAGCTGAAAAAATACATATAGACTCACTGCGTGTCTTCAGAGAAAAATCGTATTACTTTTTAGTCCAAATACAACTTTTTCTCCATTCCAATTTGAAATATCCATTGGGGCTACTATGAACATTGTGGTGGAACTGTGGTACACATATCGTGCATTCTGCTGTTCCTTTGTAGAACTGGTAACAAACAGAGCGTGGCTGAATTCAGTGCCATTGTCTGCTTGAGCCATAATGGCATTACACATCTCCAGAATGCCCTGCTCATGAGCAGTGCTCCATGGACAGTGCCCAGGACATTTTTAAGACTCTGTGGTAACAGTACCAAAGGAAACAACTGCCTACTTTCACAATTCTCAAACAAATCATGTATCTCTTCAGCCCTCAACACTCTACACATTCCATGGTCATTCATCACTGCTCAGCTTTTCTCTAACCAGTAATTCTGTCTTCTTTTCATTGCTTTGAGGCCTTTCTTCCAACTTTCAAGAGTCTCTTTCTTCCAAATTTCAGAGATTCTCTGATTCCTTTTCCTCCGTCTGGGGGAAAACACCATACTATCATGTTTTCTGACAGTCAGCCATTCATCCTCACATGCCGGCTTCCCGAGCCTCCCTTTTCCTTTCCCACTGTCCCTCTCTGCCTTCACTGGACTCCCTCATATGACGCCCTGTGTGAATCTGACAATAAACATCTCACTGCATCAGCTTTGACCCCAGCTCAGATGAGTATCTCCACCACGTCCGAGTCGGGGAGCTCATGCTTGTGGCCGGAGCCCAGAGGAGGTCTTCCTTCTCCTGCCTTCCCAAGGGTATTTTCTGTGAACATACAAACACACAAGGAAGACATCAGACAAACAGGGCAGAGACGTGGGGGCTCACAGACCTGCATGCCAGCATAAGAGACTGAGCTAGTGAGATAGTGCTCATGGACTCCCTCCCCCCCAAAACTGCTTGAGCTGTACAGTTCTGGCACAGACACACAATGCGCCAAACACATTCATTAACTGTCACTGACGGAGTCTGGTTTGGGAGCAGTGTTAATCTGAAACCCAAGATGTAACACTGAGATCTGAAATGTGTTTTCTTGCTCCTACCACACAAGAACCTCAGCAGGACCAGTCTGATGAGTCTGGACCTGCAAGCTTGATTACTGTAGAAGGAGGGGCAGGGCTTTTTAGGTTGCGATGCTTTTCCTAACACAAAGCCTTTCTGACAGAGAGAGCAAAATGCAACAGCAGGGCAAAATAACAAAACCAGGGACGACAGCACAGGAGTTCCTGGCCTAAATAACGTGACCCCCAAAGGCCTCACCTGTCTTCTCAGCTCCGCCCTTGGTCAGGGCGTGGCGCATGATCGGGCTGCTGCTGGGCGTGTTGCCCAGCCTGGCCCTGCCCGCGATGGGCGTGGCCCTCAGCAGCTCGGGGCTCTTTTCCGTCTGGGTGCTGCTGTCCTTGCTGCCCGTCTTCATGTGGGTGGAGAGCAGGGGGGTGGAGGGTAGCGAGGCAGGTGCGGGGAGCAGCTGAAGGGACGGCAGGAGGTGCTCCAGGGGCTCCTTGCCCAGCAGTATACCTGGGAAGACACCGGCAGATCATCAAAGAAGTTGTGGAACGCATCACTCCGCAGCATGAATCAGATCCTCATGTCAGGGGTTAGTGCTCTGGGCAGAAGTGGTCTGTAGTTGTAAAAGGACTGGGCTTGGCACCAAAAAGTTAGAGGTATGAATCCCATGTGGGGGGCTGCTGTCGTACCCGTATCTGCAAGGTGAGTATATTAGTAAACCCTGTCTGAACCCAGGTGGCTCAGAGGGTCAGCGGATATACTGATATGTGGGTATCAGAAAGCTGCCTGATTTACAAATACACCCCCTGGACAGTCTACCACTTCCAACAAAGAACTTAACTAGAATTCCTTCAGTGGATATCCAGCTGTATTGATAGAGAATACAAAACATTTACCTAGTAAGGGTGTCTTCGAAGCAAAACATGTAATTAATGAATGTTAATGAAAATTAATGTATGTGACAAGATCATGCAATGTGTAGTGCATGACTACAGTACTGCAATGTAGATCATGCCTAACTGCATGAGCACTGCATACAGCAGGCTGTCCTTACTGCCTCTCCATTTGGGTTCATTTAAAGTGTCAGTCAGCACTCACTCATGCTGCCCTTCCAGCCCCTCTCCTCCCTCCTCTCCTCTGGGATCTGGCCACTGGTCTGGGAGGCCTGCCGCAGGTGCAGGCCCGTCGCCACGGAGATGGAAGGCACCGAGCGGGCAGGGCGCAGCGGCACGGTGTCCGTCTTCCCCGGCTCCTTCCTGGAGCGCTGCTGGAGCACCTTGATCATGGCGTCCTTCTCGATAATCTGAGCGTGCAGGTTCTTTATCCTGCGGAGGGGGGTTGTCAAATTTCACACTGTTAGGACCCTTGGGGAAAGACTGTTTGATGGATATAAGGAAGGTAGGCACGTTAAACCCTTTCGTCATTTAGGCTCTAGACTACAATCTGTTTTAATCTGCAGATCAGACAAAAATTAAACAAAAATTTCAGCCAGTGCTGTTGATGTCAACTCCGCGTGGACGGATCTGACACTTCTGCTAGAAGCCGCTCTGGATGAGAGTGTCTGCTAAATTAATGTAATGTAATGTGATATGATGGATCGATCAATTTGAGCAGCTGGACCTGAAGACTTGTACGCGAGCTGGAATTGACTGGGGGGAAATGAGGTACCTGTGTTCCATGTCCTGGCAGCGCCGGTTGGCCTGCAGGATCTCCTCCTCCTCCTGCCAGATGCGCGCCTCCAGCGAGCTGTCGCTGTAACTGCCATTGCGGGAATGGTTTATTATAGTGGTGTCCCTGTCGAGAAGGACAAACCAACAGCGCTCTCAGTGCTCAGGAAACCGCTTCGGCATTCCGCACAAGCACCTCAGCAATTTACTGCATTTCTTTCCATTTTCTTTTTACTTTAAAAATGTTTTGGTTTTTTTTTTTCTGGAAGAGGCAAACTGAATGTCTGTCAAACCGGGGACATGTGCTCGTGTTTGCCTGCGCTGTACCTCTGTGCTGCGGCGGTGGCAGCCGCGTCCATGGCAAAGTGCCTCATGGCGCTCTCCTCCAGGTACTTCTGCTCCCACTTGGTCATGTCGGCCTCCAGGGCCAGGATGCGCTCCTCCTTCTCCCTGAGCAGCTCCATCAGGGCAGGGGCGTTGTACTCCGAGGGCGGGGCGCTCTGGGCCCCTCCCCCTTGACGCTGTTCCAGAAAGGTGGAAGAGAGCGGATATTTGGAAGTTGTTTCCGTTTCCACCTAAACTGATCACTTCCTTCTGGGTTGACGACAGTAAGGTTTTAAGTTTTAAAGTTTAAACTGGCAGAAGGAGGGGAGGGGGCATATCACACAGGCAGCGATAAATCCTCTGTGCCTTTTTAAAATATGATCCAGGTCGTATTTTGGGAGCCTGTTACATAATGCCAAAGAGTCTGAGGCCCATGCGTCTGCTAATCAAAGGCCGATGTTAACAGTGGTGTTCAAAAGGCAGCCGACCGCAGGTAAAACGATCAAGTTACAAGCCTTGCAAGCTTCACAGCAGGACGCGGCTGGGTAATTCAAACCAAAACCCGGTCAGGTACGCCTGCTTTCATCACTAGCTCTGATCTCAGCACTATTTGGGAAGATGATAACTTACAAAAACTTTTTTTTCTCTAATCCTTGAACTTCTCTGTGCAAGTGTGTAAGACTGCACGAGGGAAAGTCTGTCAAGACATATTTTTACCGCTGAGCAACCCAAGCATCAGGGATTTAAAACAAATAAAAAAAGAATTTCAGAAATAAAGTCCTGGGCTGAATGTTTTAAATAACTTTAAACCGTTCTGTCCACTTGAGTTGAGCTGCCAGTTTCTTTTTGTTTTCACAAAGCCAAACTGTTGGCCTTTTCAAGCTCGCCCTTTTTTTGTGCAGCGCCTTCCTTTACACCCTGCAATTATGGCTAAGGCAGACAAAGTAATTGGTAGGGACAGGAGTCCAAGGAGTCAAACGGGAGACTCCCTTCTGTGACTCAAAGGAAGAGAAACGACCAAACTGGCTGATACGCTTTCAGAAACCACTGCCACTTCCTGGGGGGCTGTGACCTCTGACCCCTGAGGATTCCGAGGCACGCATGAGATTCCAACCTCACTGAGCAGGCTAACAAGCGGACTAAGAGAGTGGAGAAACATGAATCCAATGTACTGGATTCATAAGGGACTCGTGCAGGTTGGGGTACATCATGATGCAGATGGTACATGACCTCAAATTTCAGATAAAAATTCACACTCTATAAATGTAATATGTAAAATGTAATAAAGAGACACAAATCATCCTTGGTCAGGGTAAAACATTGTTAAACCAAAATCCCTATCACTTAAAAGTGGAAAGTGAAAGTTGGCTATATAGCCTCCCGTGTGACAGACGGTCTCCAGGAGTCGTCGAGGTTCACCGGTGGTGTGAAGCAGGCTCACCTGTTGCGAGCGCAATGACTCCAGCTCCCTCTCCAGCCGTGTGCGCAGCCTCTTCTCCAGCTGCTCCCGCTTCTCACAGGCGGCCTGCAGCTGAGACAGGGCCTGCTGCAGCTTCTCCACCTTATCCACGTACACCTGCTTCTTCCGCAGCTGTCCGGAGGGAGGGAGAGAGAGATGGAGGGAGACACACCCAGCCGTGAGGGTCACGCATCACGACCCTCCACAAATTTCTGGCATTCTCCACTGTACATATATGCTGCACACATTTTACCTCAGACGACTCCCATTTTGTAAAATACTCAATATCCACCTCCCCACCCCACCCCCCACCCCCTCACATACATGAAGGGCTTGGTATAATCTGTTGCTTACAGAAACGTCCCAAACAGAAGCATTAGCTCATTAATCAGCACCAACTGGAGCATGAAATCTCATAAGACCGAATAACAGGCATTCTAAGTCCTGTTGTGCTAAAGACCTTAAAGTACCGGGGAACCCTTATGACTAAGCTAGGCAGGGTGTGTGTGAGTGCACCATGGGAGAGCTGCACAGTGTCTCCATCTGCGCCTTGCTGGTTATGCTGGTTAACAGGGATAAGTGGATGAGGTGGAATGGGCCGGCTACCTCCTCTTCCAGCTTGACCACCTTGCCCTGCGCGTTGTTGAGGGCCTGCTCCAGGATCTCCACGTGTCGCCTCTGGTCCTCGTTAGCTGAGCGCAGAGCTGCAGCCTCCATCTCCAGCTTCTCCCTCTCTTTTATGCTTTCCCTGCCTAGGGAGTGGGAGAGAGAGAGAGACAGAGAGTGCCCTGTCAAAATCGCTCACAGATGCTGGGTGGGGGCCAAGTGACCTCAAACTGCAAAAATGAGCGGGCAGCCCAGGCAACCACGTGGGGCACCCTGACATTTAAAGTACTGCTCTTGGGTGTGGGGCTCAGTATGCAATAGGGTGTGTGCCTTATTTACCAAACGATAAAAAATAACAATAAAAAACATTACAATAATATAATGTAATGTAAACGGATTCAGCTTGATCACAGGCAGGTGAATCACGACTCGAAGGAAGTCTCTGCCATACAGACAAAAAGCTAAATCACCTGTTGTATCAAGTCCAAATTAGTTTTGCAGCACTGATGTACCAGCAAAGCTAACTGCAGCGGCCTTTGAGGACTGGAACAGTGAGGCTGAAATGAGCTTTGAGGGTAGGTGGTGACCCAGAAAAACAGGGTGGGTTTATCCCGGGCAGCGCACCTCAAATATTCAGAGCTGAAATTCCAGAGTGCATTGGGGAGGGGCCCTCTCATCCAAACAGGGAAACTGCTGATGCTGGAGAGTGGGCGGGGCTCGCATGGGTGCTGGCACAGTGCTCGGCTTTGTGCCGTAAACGCAGGGGTGGGCTTAGAGAGGGGCCAGCAGACAGGACAGCGCTGGCCTTGGCAGCCCAACAAAACATGGGCTCCTCTGTATGTGTGCAGCTGGCATGCAGCACCCAGCCCAATTTAGATTGGCGGGGTATTGCTGTCACTCCGGAGGAGGGTATGTTGTTCAGGAGAGCGCACCAAGGCCTGTTCTCTGGTCAGCGTCATAGTTCTGCTGATACAACAGCGTTAAACTCTCGTAGCGAATGGTGAGCTGGGAACGATGCGCTTTGCTTCACCATGACCCTTTAAGCAGAAGCCTTGAACCCTACAATTATTACAACAGATACAACAACATGCGAGTAGTCTCATTTCCTACAAACTCACTGATGGCTTCCTGTGCTGTCACATAAGTCACACTGCTTTAACACAATCAATGTGCAAGCGACTCAGGGCCTCTGTAGCATTAATCCTCACCTTTCATTCCAACACGTGCCTCAGTCCCGGGACCAGCACACTGGGACCCATCTGGCCCTCTGTGGAGGGGAATCCCCGTGACAGGAGTGAGGCCAGGGGTCTTGGTTATATTTGACTCCTCACAGGACCAGATATATTCTCATGTTACCAACAATTTTACTGCAGGGTTAAACCCAGGAGAGAGCTCTTTATTGTAAATTATTGCTCCTGTGCTATTCCCTGGAGTTTTTCTTCAGCTTTTCCACATATAACGTTACTCAGAGGCTATCCCCTGGAGTTCTGTCTCCAGCTCTTTCACGCTGCACAGGGTTGAACAATTCCAAACACACGAGGTCACGGGGTAAAGGAGGAAGGGGTGGGAAATGAACAACCACAAATGTAAAAATGTCAGGAAGTACTGAACAGAGCTAAAATGAGGTCCCATGGTACACAGTCATGCTGTGAGGGAAAATACAAGAGAGAACCGGGGCAAAGATAACATCTTTCTGGATTAACCTTTTCGAAAAACAAAAAAAAATATATACCGATGTGCCAAAGAAGACTGTTGAGAACAAAAGGTCAGAGGCAGTGAGACAAAGTAGGAGTCTCTACCGCACAGTGTGTGTTTATGAGACCTGTCTGCTCCTGTTCATGCGCCTGTGTTCACTCAGGATTCCCGTATATTTTTATATATATATATATATATATATATATATATATATATATATATATATATATATATATATATAAAAATTACCTTGTCATAAGGGATCCACTCATTTGAAGAAAAACTGGAAGCAAAGACTACAATGTCAAAAAATTTGACCAGGTCCCATTGAACCAGGGCACATTAAGTGTTTGGAGAAGTTGTATCTGAGTAAGGCCACCATGTGATCATATCTCATCTGTATTACAGATGGAGAAGACTACCCAGTAAGAGACTGCTTGGTGTTTGGAGAATTCCACTTTCATTTTCGTCTCTGTTTTCTCAGGCTTTCATCAGATAAGCATGAGCTCCATGACATGGCAGCTCAGTGTGTGATGGAGATTGGGCTTCCATACATGCAGGAGCAAACAACCTCCGCATTTTTTACAGGCTGAAACCCATGCGCACACCAGGGAATTTACTAGAGCAATTTGGGCAAATTACATCACCCAGGGGTGCATAATCCTCTCCTGCTCAACACTGCCGGCCCCATAAATCCAAAAGGCTCAGGCAGGGGGCAGGGAAGTAAGAGTGGCCACAATTTATTTTGTCATTTTAGGAGAGGGTAGCTGAGGGAAAGAAAACTCTACAGCACAAGAATGCAAATATCAAGACTGCTCTTGCTCTGGTCACTTTTGAGTGGCAACATCAGCCTTTTGAGAAAATGCTGCTCCTCCATTTGTGCTCTGATTATTTTAGCAGTAAGAGCCTGGCTGCTCTGAGTGCATCTGGGGAGCTCACAGCCCTGAGTCACTGCGATTGGGTGTTAGTCACAGCCATACAGGGCTCTTCTCGCACCAGTCAGGCCCGTCGGAGGAATCTCTCTCTCACAGCAAGTCAGCGTTTCAGAGCAACAGTGCAAAATACCAGAGAGCTGGGAGATAAATACCAGGATTAGACGCCATGGCTGGCAGCGGGGCCTAATCAGTGTACCCAGAGAGGCAGACAGAGAGAGAGGGAGAGAGAGAGAGAGAGAAAGCAAGGGGCTCGTGCTGTCAAAGGCAGAGAGTTTGTGCACGTACTGCCCCTGCCTCACCACACTGACAGAGCAGAGGAATAGCTGTTAGTCGAAAACCTTTGCCCAATGGCAAGATGGCAGACTCTCAAAAGAAATCAGTCCAAAAAAGCCAACTTAAATCTGTGCTCTAGTTCAGTCGTTCTGTGCTTTATTTCTTCAGTTGTTAAGAGCTATGTTTATGTCCTCACTTCATAGGCTGTAGAACTCCCACAGGCCCACTGCATCCTTTCTGTGACTATTTTCTGTCAAGCTCTTTGTTTGGGTTTTAAACTGTGCAGGGGAGGCAAGGTCAGAAGCAGTCAAATATAGTTGTTACTCATTGTTTAAAGATGAATCACTAATAACTCCATTCAATAATAAATCAACAGACCAAAGCCTTCACGGGGTTAAAGTATCCTTCTCCCATGAAGGCTACCATTGAAACAGCCATATTGAAAGCTCTGAGCACACCTAATAGGGGCTATTTATTTAAATAATACAGAAGCAGACCGCAACAGCATAGGATAATCAAACTAATTTATCTCCAGTAAACATAAATGTATGTACTGACATCATGGAGCATTTAGTATTCAGACAGAGAGCATGGATGTGAACTCCTGTGCCTTTCAATTACTCTATGACCCCCCCACACATATGCCCTCTGTCACTTCATTAGCCAGCATCAGCTATCAACAGACCACATTGTTCCCCCTGACACACAGACAGCACTCCTCCATATGGCCTTGACAAAGTAAACCCTGCCAGCACAGCTCTGTTGACTGAGATACAAGGACTATTGTGGAAACATCCACACTGTTGTGACACGTCCCCACAGCAAACCATTTAACTTCTTAAAAGAAACAGCACATAACAGCAAGAGAGGGGAAAATACATTGACTGCACACAGATATATACAACTTCTTAGTGTAAAAGGGCATGGAAAAACACCAGTTATACTACTAATACCTGGGTGGCAGTGTGTGTGTGTGTGTGTGTGTGTGTGTGTGTGTGTGTGTGTGTGTGTGTGTGTGTGTGTGTGTGAACAACAACCGTTACTCTCTCTAATGTATGGGCTGTTCTGCTAATTCACTTTTATCTGTCTTACACTTCTCCCAAACCAAACAATGTACTAACAGCTGCCATTGTCACATTGTGTGACCATAGCAGAATCACAAAATGCACACAATTTTAGGGCAGGTTCATAATCCAGCCTGTAAGGCTACTGATAGATTCCTACTCTCCCCAGGTAGAAACCGCCAAGTGACAGAAATCAAACCGAGCTGGGTGATGCAGGAGAAAGGATGGAGCAGGTGTGGTGTAGACAAATCAGTGTTAAATGGACTGTTGGTGTGGAAGGCATGTTCACTTAAAAAAAGCATGAGAATCAGACCCTTGTGACTTTTGAAAATGTTCACAAAATATGTCTCTGGTGTTTCTTTAACGACTTACATCACTCACTTAACAAGCTCCCTGTGTTTTCTTCCCCAAAAGTAATTACTTTGTAACACTGAACACATTTTTTGTCAAAGCTGGGAGTGGGATAATTTTGTCCATGCCATTTTTAGCCACAGAAGGCTCCAGAGAGAGAGAGAGAGAGAGAGAGAGAGAAGGGAAATATTAAGGTATAAGGGCTGGTGTTGGCAAGCTGCACACTCACTCTGTGACAGATAGAGCCCTGTTGCCCGCCCCTCCTCATGGTCTTCCAGGTCCCGGCTGGCCAGCTGCCTGTTGGCTGTCTCCAGGCGATCTGTAAGCAAGAAGCAGTCATTAAAAAATGACGGCGTTGCAAGTACAGTCTATCAGGCCTTTAAGAGAAAAAATCTCTTCGTCTGAACCTGGGTCATCCAGCCTGACATTTCCAGAGAAGAATGCCTGGATAGCCCTAGTGTCTCAGTTTTATACAGGAAGCTAAACCTGGTTTAATAGGAGATGCATCAGGTAATACTGCACTGTATAGTGCCTGGGAGACATCAGTCTGCACGGTGTTTTTAGTGGTAGATCCAGTTACTCCTTGCGTAATGTAAACCATGAGGTGGGCTGCTGGACGTGTGTGTGTATATGACCCCGGTGTCTGACCTCTCAGGTCCCGGTTGAAGTCGTGCAGGCGTCGGATCTCTCCCTCCAGCTTGTTTTTCATGGCCTTGTCCAGGGACTCCCTCTTGGACGAGCTCTTCACCAGGCTCTCGTACGCCTCCGAGATCTTCTGGATCTCTGCTTCGAACTGCAGCACAAGGAAATTCAGCCCACAGTGATCCCACGGTTTCCACTGATCACATTCCCCTACAGACCGACGCTTGATGCGATGTTCAGGCATCAGCCATGTGCTCAGCTACTCCTGTGAGTAAACTTTCTTTAACGTGACATCAACTGAAGCAGTCAACTCAATTTTTTTTTTGACATAAACTACAACTCTATTTAGACACCAGAAATCAGTAGTTGTTTATTTGAATAAAATCTCCCTACCCCCCACTGACAAATTCACGCTCCCATGACTTGACTTTTCCCCACAAAGGATTGTTGTGGCCCAACAGACGGACCAGGGCTCCACACTTGCGCTGTATGGGTGAGTGGGAGGCTTATCAAAGAGGCTTTTGTTTCAGCATTTAAAAAGGGGGAAGGGGCAGCCTGGCAATGAATCAAGCTTGGGTTTCTGTTCAGGCAGCAGGGAGACTCCAGCATGCTTTACAATGGACCCCCTGCCCCCCCAACCCCCACCCTCCTGAGGGCCTGTTGGTGATGATGGCAGACAGACTAACAACACCCTTCCATATGTTCTCAGATACCGCTCGCTAACCTCACTACCTTCCACTCCTACGCATGCTTTTTCTCCTTCACATAAAAAGGGCTCTTTTATTTGTTCTGCCAGTCTTGTTTTCATCCAGATGTGGAGCTTTTTCTTTAAAAACTGGCAAGACATAATGGATCAGAAAGCCAATGCTTACGTGAACTGTGAATTACCAAAAAATAAGGCTATTAGGGTTCAGAATTTAACCCTCACATAATAAATGGAACAATTCAATAATTCAAGGGCAAGTAATCTTGAGAATGCTGTAGTGTCCTCTATTTTCATACCACTCCCGAACCCGTGATCTCTGTGCTGGATTAATGAATTATTTGGCTTAATTGTTCCAAATAACCACATGGCTGTTCTGACGAAACACCTAGAAAATCTGACGAACAATGGAGAGAGCTGGTCCCCCCGGGGGAACGGTGCAGTACCCGCTGTATCTTGCACGCTTTCTCGCAGTAGCCCTGCAGCTCCTGCCTCAGCGCCTTGTTCTCCTCTGACAAGATCTCCACCATCTGCTGGGCGCGGGCCACGATGGCGAAGGCCGTCCCCGGGTGCTGGTGAGCGGCATGGTGGGAGAGGGGCAGGGGCGGCGGCAGCGGCTGGGGGGGCAGGGCTCCGGACAGGGACGAGGCCTGCGAGGACATGGGGCTGTGCTGCTGCACGGACAGGCCCCCGAGGGACACCGGGAACTGCCTGAGCAAAGAAGAGGGGCGGGGGGGAGAAAGGAGCTCAGGCGCCAGATACAACTCAAGCCTCACCTTTATTTTCCTCAAATGTGCCCTACTCACACAAAACTGCTTTTCTTAATATCCCCAAGAGCTTTTCACCGAGCTCAGTGAGTGTAGGGCAGTCCCCAATGGATCTGTTCATCAGGAACGTTTGCTGACACTACCCAAAACATTCCCCTGGAATTACATTACATAACACCCACAGTTCTCAACACATCGCTGAAAACCCCCAGAGGGTTTTGTTTACATTAGCATTATTTGTGATGATTTGCTACCCAAGATCCAATCAGCTACAAAATATTGAAACTCCACTTGTTTAAAGTAGTGTAAACAAATGTATGTATGTATATTTTATTTTCAGCAGCTGCCTCATTTATCATACCTGCATGACTGATCCTTAACTCACTTCTTGAAAAAAAAAAAAAAAATAGAGCATGTGAGAATGTAGGACAAACCGCAAATTTCGGTGACTCATAGCTGGAGTGGCACGGCCCCTCACTGAAGGAACACCTTTACAGGTAAAACGTTAATCCAGGTGTGGGAGGTTACCTGGGTCAAGATATCAGGTAAAATACCCTGGGGACATCAGGAAAATCAGTCCTACATGAATTTGGTTACATAAAGAGATCACCTTACCCTGACTCACACCTGCAGTACCCGCCCAGGAGGTTCTCTGTGCCATAACTTATCTCACTGCTGCCTGACTGCCAACACCTGAGAGCGTCAGTACTGACCTTGGATCAGTCCTGAGGAATATCACCATACCTTTGCAGATAAAGGTCACCTACCAGCGTCACTCACACCTGCCAGACCTTAAATGAGTAGGGCCACCATGTGATCATATCTCATCTGCGTTACAGACGACTACCCAGTAAGAAACTGTCCATAAGACCTGAGAGCAGTTTACCATATTAATGGTATTAAACCACCTACATCCACAGAGCATGAAACTTGACTACCTCCACAGCACCCCCCAAAACAGCCTGTGGGGATTTTTGTGGGATCAGTGTTTTAAGTGTTAAAAGTCAAGGATGAACTAACTGGTACACACAAAAAAAAGATCAAGATGGAAGACGGTAGGTACAGAACTGGAGGAAAGGGTAATCTTGTACTGTAATGATTACTAAAGAACCATGACAAAATGTGCACAGTTTGGCAGCGTTGGCGCAGATACATACAGTAGGCAGGATCTGCTCAGCTTCAGCTCTCTGAACTCTCTGTGACTCGCCACATCAGTGGCCTGTATATTTTAACTCTGGAGCCATGTAAACTCTGTCCACGCTCCCACTTTGCGCTGAAAGCAGCTGTGCCTCAGGAGCGGGGAATGCTGGGACGTATCATAAACAGATGGCCATGTATGACCTACAGTTCCAGTAACTTCCCCCAGCGAGCTGTCAGACACAAAACACTATTATTATTCTCAGGCAGGGGTACAGCTGTTCTTGGCCTGTTGTCATCCAGCGACTTAAATCTGCATTTTCATTATACTTGTACATGGGGGAACTGCAGACCTCACACTGGGTTCAACAAGGACATGGCTAGATTAATCGTGTTGTTGTTTACCAGACTGCTGTCCCCCTGATTTTATATAGTAATAGCTGACGTAATGACTCTGGCACCATAAACCATTCATCATAATGGAGACCGGCCTGTCTGCATTCTGGCTGTTGAAATGGCCAGCTACATATTGTTCCAATGGTGCAATGCTCAGTTCAACTATTCAAGAGCAGGAAGTTTTAGTGTAAATCACAGAGGTCAACACTCCAGATACAATACATGCAGTGGAAATCCCAGGCAATTCATTTAAATCTGAAAGTGTTTTGGTGTCAGCAAGTCCACTAATCAAAGTAGATTTTTTTCCCAAAAAAAGAACTGAACAGGGGAACTGTGTATTTAGATTATTGCCTGGAAATCTTCATCGGCTTCCTGTAAGTTCTAGAGTTCTAGTGAAGTCTATTGTGAGCGTTACCTGGTGTAGTACTCTGGTGGTGGAGGGTATCTCACATAGGTGATCTCTGTCTTCGTGGGCTGAGGCATGGGGTAGCTCTTTGGCAGGTCCGTCATTGGTCCAGGGTGCTGGTCACTGAAGAAAAGTCCATGCTCCATGGGAGAGGAGGCCGGCGGGGTCTTGCTGGTGGGGGAGAGGGTTTGCTTGGACTTGAAGGGGTACTCAGGTGGAGGCCCTCGAGGGTCCCCTCCTTTCCCCTGAGCCTGGGGCGGCGAAGGTAAGGGCGGGGGTGGGGGCGGCAGCGCCCCTCCACATTTCAGGGCTTTGGCGGAGGATCCCTGGGAAGGCAGGCTGCTGCAGCCGGACCCCGGAGGGTGCTGCTTGGCCCCGTTTCGCTCCAGCGACATCTGCATGATGCGCTCGCTGAGGGACCTGACGTGGCCCTGCTTCAGCTCCTTCAGCGCCTCGTCCTTGTGGGGCTGCCCGCTGCCCGAGCGGTTCACAGTCGCCCTGCCCTCTGTCCGCGCCTTCTGCGCCACCGAGGACGAGGAGGACGAGGAGGAGGAGGAAGTGGAGCTGATGGCGGTGGTGGAGGAGGTGGAGGTGCTGGGGACCCCTCCGGCTATGTAGTACTGGCTGCTGATGGTGACTGGCTGCTGCTGGTGGCCTCGGAAGAACTGCGACTGGGCCTTAGCCTCCTCGTAGGTGGGCAGCTCCTCGTTGTTCTGCTGCTGCTGCTGCTGCTGCTGCTGCTGCTGTTGTTGCTGCTGGCTGACCCGGGTCCCCTGCTTCTCCATCGCGGTGCTGTCGACCTGGTGCTCCTGCCCCTGCGGCTCCTGTCGTGTCGACTGGTGGACCACCTGGGGGTCGTCCTGCAGGAGGTTCTCGGTGGAGGACAGGGCGCTGGGCCCGGCGCTCGCCGTGCCCTGGTGCTGGTGCGGGGGCTGTGCTGGAGCCGCTGGCTGGAGTGGCTGCATGCTCAGCAGACTCATGCTGTCGCCCTGGTGGCCCCCGTACCTCAGGTGCTCCTGCATCAGCCGCTGCAGCACCGTGCCGGACACCGCATCCTCGGAACCCCGCATCTCACTTTCCAGCGGGTGCAGGGGGGGTGGGGCAGCACAGACACCAAAACGAATCTCCTCACCTGTGGGAAGTTTATGGATTAAGACTCAGATATGGTCAGCTCTAGAAACCTGACTACATAAATCAATGGTAGCATGCTGTCTTGGTAATCCAAGTCACAGGGAACAGTTACTGTACGTTCTATAGGGGCTCTACTAACCCTAAGATTAAATCAAAATATTCTAGCTCAAGCTAAGAGTTGTTTAAAAACCTGTAGTACCATTTCATTGATCTAAGGGCTGCTGGACAAAGTGTCACAGTGTTAACTTGACTCACGTCAAGTGTTGTTCTGAAAGAAATCTGACAAAATACATGTGCATCAGGTTGTTCAACATTTAATAGAAAAGCCAGGATAAGCGCTTGTGCTTTTCTGAGAAGAGAGCTTTGTACCTGATTCCCTGTCAGGTATGGTGAAGCGCTGGGCCGTCAGCGGGAGAAGCTCATGATTTCTGACATATGGCACTTGCTCTGGGTAACAGTAGACCAGGTCATCCAGCACCCCAAGCGGACTGTGCAGGCTGTGGTACCCGGGAGCCGCTGGATAACATTGAGGAATGGAGAGGAAACAAACAAAAACTGACTAAACTTTCTTGTGGCTGTGCAACTCACACACCAAGCAACTAAGTGACTGCTGGCATTTCTCGCCATCACGTGAAAACGACTATAGGAAGAAAGCCAGGATCACATGCTAACTATTTGCAGCTCAGCCAAATACCACATTAAAAATTCATTTTATATTTGTATAGATTGCCACGTATGTATACATATATATTCATGCGCACACACACGCACACACATATTGCCAGCTTTAGTGAAGTGAAAATCTCTTCCAGAAAAACATTATTAAATGTGGCATTCATTTTAGAATGTCATTGAGCTGAGACTCAGAAGACAAAATGTCCAGGACTTACTATAGCTGCTAATTCTTTATGACATTATTAAATTAGAGGGGGCACTATAAGAATTCTAATGTCTACATTTACTTCATATAATTTACTCAGTAACATCAACACTGTACTCATTTAATTCAAAGTGACTCGACACTGTTTTAATCAATCACACTAATAACTGTAATTACGATTTTGCAATTTTCATGAGTGCTCTAGTGTGAATTCATAGACACAGCGTTCCACTGTTGTGCAACTAGTGAGTTTGCATCAACTTATTTAAAATGCAAAAATATCCAACAGCGTATGCTCAAACCTACAAATAGTTAAGATTTGACACAGCTCTGGCAATCCGCGTCTTAAGAGGTGACACAGCTCTGGCAATCCGCGTCTTGGTTATAATGACCAGATGAGGTGGTGAATGATTTGCCCCTTGTGTTCTGCTGAGAGCATATAGATCCATGAGGTACCAAGCAGGCAGCTGTCAGCAGGTCACTCTGAGGAGTTGTGTGACAGTGTCGTTTCGACTTGTTTTGGTTTTGGAATTTCTTGGCTCCTGGTGGGAGTCCGGACGTGCTACCCTGTGCAGAATGGGAAGCATGTGATATAGTCTGCGGTGCTCTTCTCATGACTTGATGCTCCTGAGAACTGAGTGTACAAAGGCATTTCGGTTGTCTTAGCAATGTGCAATCATCTTTCCCTTGACATGAAGTCCAGAAATAGCAAAGGTGGGGTAAATCTGTTTCCGACTAAACATTTTATCTAAAGCCATGTCGGTTAGTATTTACACAACTATAATTATATTAATAATAAAAAAAAATTATACAATAATACTAATCTCAGCTCATAATTAGCTGTGGTTATGTTAAAGCATTTAATTAGTATTTTAACCTGTCTAAGCTGTGTAGGCACTTTACGTATAGTCTGGCCAGCAAAAGGAACCCCCACATTCAGTTTCACCAAATTGTTTCAAGTTAACATTTTACTTCAAGAACATAAAACCAAGGAAAATACCTTCTTCCACGTTTCTAAAATAACAAATATTACAAACTGCAAATATTACACATCTCTGTGTTGCTGCAATTTCTGGTTGAGCATGCAACTCCAAGTGGGGGTGTGAAATGTTCCCTTTTGGGTAAATTGAGCCATTGCTGTGGCTTCACATTCCACGATGGAATGGGCCGTATCCGCAAGGGATTTAAGATGAAGGTAACGAAGCCTCTGGGATTAAAACAATCACCATCTGGCAAGCAGTTAAAACGTAACACCTCTTATAAAGCGGGGGTCGGATCGGATTGTGGTTGGGGTACAGCTTGCGATAACATAAATGTGGCAACGTGATACTTTTGACCTTGGGGTCAGTCGTTCACAACTGACTACTAGTGAATTGATGTTCTTTGACCTACGTGTAATGCAAGGAGACACTTGAAAATGAGCGATTAGCATGCCTCTCTTGGTATTGCCAACGATGGAGGTTGCCCTTTAAATAATGAAATATCTGACATTACAGTATGAGCTTTATTGTTACTGACGTAAAAGATATCATGTGAGAGTAACAACGCACAATCGTCTCAACGCGTTTATCTCCAGAAACACTTAATTAGCGTCACTTGTTCACCCACAGTTGTAATTAACAGGATGACCTCACCAGACCTTAAATCCAGTAAATTACAGTTCTGACCGGAGACTTTTCGAAGTAGGTACTGTTAAACGTTTCATACTGTAGCAAGTTACTCTGCAACAGACACAGATTTATAACACCATGTGACAAGTCAGTTTTACTTCTTTACAAACGTAATGAATTAAATTCTCCGTTTACGACGACTCTAAGTGGCTATAAAGCCATTTCATGTAGGCAGAAAACCATGCATATATCCATGACTACTGCACACTCCTTGATATTGAACTTTTAAGAAACTTCCTTGCAGTACGCTAGCGGCATGTTACCGATATGCTCTTTTTTTACTTAGAAACTGCCACTGCCGTCGGTATAAATATTTTTCAGACACCATCAAAGTTTTGATCTATGTCGTGCTCTGTAAAGAGATCGTCGATGACGATTTTTACCTAATAAAATCAACCAGACACAAGTATAAAGTAAATACGCTGTTGCATTAGAGGATGACCAACCCACAGTGCGTCTTTGCCACGGGGAATACTGTACCTTCCTCACGTTTATAGTGCACGGATTCGCGGTGAAATGACCCAAGTCAGTACCCTCTTGTTGAGTGCTGCGAGCAGAGACGGTACCGCTGAGAGTGTGGCAACGAATACGCACATCGCGTTATAGCCAGAGTTGACACACTTTTCACGGACGAAAATAGAACGCGGGGATGAATTTCAGCAATACCTAGATAATCCACGCGGCAGTCATTCTTAACACTTTTAGAATGTCTGTTCTTTTCATTTATGTCCACAGTTTACCGCTTTCAGAGTCGTTCTGCGGTAGGCTTATTAGACAGACCAAATTTAAACTAAATGTGACACTTCAATTTAATTCAAAGTTCCTGGGTAAATCAGATATCGCCATCAACACACAAGAACGCCGTGCTTGTAACAAGAACACCGAAAATACTGAGCCTTAATCTCGTAATTCCTTGTGCCCCGGTGCGACGAATAGCCTACGGCGCATAAAGTAACAAAAGTTGTTTCACTGTAGTTGTTTCTGGAGTCTCAGAAGTTGAAAACAAGAAACACGTTACAATGAGATCCCGCAAGCTGCTCATAACAACTTCAGACGCAAAGGATAACAAGTTTACCAATTAGTACGGTTATATGGTTATTCACAAGCTTTTTACCTGTTTAGCTTTTTTCCCTTTACTGTGATGAATAAATGGCTCGCCGGAAAGTGCCAATATGTGTTTCTTCCCATGTAAAATAATCAAAGCAAAATGCGATAAAGTGCCTCCCCAGAGGATGAGCTTGACATAACGTTTTGAGAGCTGCACTGGACGGAGCTGATCTGGGTAGTCCTAGTAACAACAATCACTCCCATTCATACTGGAATGAGAGGAATGCCAGCGTGCTCGACCCGCTATTCAGCAGTACGTGGGTCCTAGTGCCCCCCGTTTCACAGGCAACCCCAATCACGGAGCAACACAGGGTCCCAGTTCAGGGACCCTCCCACATCCCTTTAATTTAATCATGCTTTGTCACAATGGTACATGAAGGCAATTATTTTGCACCATATTTAAAAATGATAATATAACATTGTTAGTATTATTGTGTAGACGTACCCATTTGTTCCACATCATATTGGTTTGGCAGACGGTCAATTTCGTTGCCTAGGACAAAGGGAAAGCAATTGATAGAATAATCTTATTTCGAGAGGGAGGTTGTATTAGTACGACGAGATACTACATCATAACTTCTGTCACATAATGTAATTCAATTAAAATAATCCTTTTTGTACTAAGTTGATATTAGAGTTCATAAACAGGAGCACTAGATTATCTGCCAAGGGAGCTTTAATATAAAGCATTTTATCTTGAATTACCTAAGAAAATGTCCAGCTGTATTAACTGATATTGGGTAATATGTAAAAATGTGAAATGCCAGATAAAGTGTTACATGGTTTCTTTCTTCCAAGATTTAGTCGAGGGGTGTCCAGATTTAGATCCTGGAATGGTTCCGTCTTCTGTGGGCAACTCACTACCTGATCAAACTTCTTAATCTCAATATACCAACAAGTGTGAGCAAATTCAGCAATAAATCACACTTCACAGGTAGCTGCTGAAGTTTGATAACTTGCATCAGACTTACTGACTAAGTCATAGATTTCCGGTCTTTATGCAACAAGCCCCTGGTCAACCTACCACCTGATTAAATCAAATTCATATCCACCTGCCCATGCTGGTTATTTGAGTTCCTGCATCAGTGTGAATGGGAGTGCTGATGAAGAGAGAGGAATTTTCACCTCTCTGTGTATTTGTGGAGTTGTGGCGAACTCCAATATGATCCAACCATCGAGCCACGTCTTCCGGGATCCAGTTATCTCCAGGATCCATTCTTGTCCCTTTTCTGACTCAGCTGGGGTTCTCTTTATCACCACCTTCTGAAACAAGCACAAACAAAATGAAGAATTCTTCAAACATGGAACAAAACATACCTGAATTTACAATGCTTTTATGTAATCCTTTGTCAAATAACATGGGTCACATTAATTATTGGGCATTGTGCAGGCTATGATGCAGTCATCTTGCAGTCAATGTCCATAACTGAATTCAAACATCAAATATTATTACTCATATTTATTTTTTTTCAAGAGTCAATGTGATTACTGGCACTGTACAGAATCAAGGGATGCTTCAGCCATTGGATTCTTCCATTTTACACAGTTTACCATGTCCTTCATCCTGTCTTTTAAGAATCTGAGAACATGTAGACTGTTTAATGTCCACTTTTTCAGCCAGATCTCTTTGTATGGTCATAAGACTACTGCAAGACTGAAGAAGGCAGCCTTTTCCATTTGTATATAGCATGTGCCTTTTTCCTGTCACGTAAACTGCCATCCAATCATTTAGTTAAAATACACAATGTCTATTCTTAAAATATTTTATAGGTAAGTAGTAAAAAATAGGAGATTCAATGTATTCAAATTCTAGATGACTTTTTTCACTTGCACGCTGCATTCGCCAATGCACATGAGTATTGTATTACATGTTGTGAGTGAGCCTACATGATTCTTACAAGCAGAACACTGAAATAGCATTACATAGAAATGATTCTTTTACATGTTTTTGATCACTGTATGAGGATATTTCTTATATCTAATTCTTATAAGCGGTGTGCACTGTATTATTGTTAGTATTATGGACATGAGTATCATAACTATTATTATGATAACTCTCAACATCTTCAGAATGATGACAAACACTGAATTTCAATGAACCTCTGACACAGTCTCCTCATAATAACTTGTAGATCATTTTACCAGTCATATAGCTGTGACATAATAATGATATTGATTGCCAACATTGTCAGAATGGGCTGAAAGATGGAGTAAATGTTTTGATGATGTGATCAACATTAACAAATTGTCAAACATTCTATCTTTCTAGCATTGTTTTACTGTCAGGGTTTGATTGAAGTATGTTTGAAATAGACAGGGAGCTGTGGTGATAGACAGAGACAGGCAGAATGGTGGTTTAATGGAGGTGCTCAGGAATTTCAGAACCATCTGTGAAGTCATTTTAACTGTTGCTGGGATCAAAAGACTGCTGCCATTTCCTACACCTCTCCAGGGGGGGCTGGGATGTCCTTTTTACTCTCCTTTAATCAGAACAGACCTCACATCCAGGAACAGTCCTAGCAATAACGGTAGTTACATTATTTACTCACTGAGCCTCACAGTGGCCTCACAAACAGCTGCTTTTTACTCAACCACAGCATCACGTAACACTATGTATTTCAATACAAGCCGTATATTGAGCCCATTTATTTTTAAATAGGAAGCAATCACAATGTATGACCTCAGTATTGTCCTGTTTTTCATGGTCAATACTCTTACACTACTACTATTACTATTACTACTACTACTATTAATAATAATAATAGGGCAAACCTACTCTGCTGTAAAAAGTCGCACGTCTTAACACTGTATGAGTGAATGCACTGCAAATGGAGCCATGCAAGTGATGCCTGAGGGCACATGAAACCTTGCTATGCCTGTCTCTTTCCATGGAAGCAGCCCATTAAAAGGGCCTTTAAGTCATTTTGGGCAAAGGACATTTTTGGGAAGCTGCACTGTAAATGTGACTCTTCTTAAGAGTTAACATCTTTAGGATGTTCAGTTTTCTTCTCTCTAATTAAACTAAGATAGGTCAATGTATTCACAGTATGAACATTAAACCATAAAGCCATAAAAAATAAAAGATTGTGTTTCATACAGAAAAGGGAACATAATCACACCTTCTTGCTGCCTTCATGTATACTGACTGCAGTGTGACTTTGTGGAGCCTTCACAAATGTAAGGTAGTAGACAGTCCTCCACATGTCTGAGCCTGCTGTGTTTAAACACAAGCACAAAAAGCCCCTCAACAAAACCAGTACCCAACCTCTATCCAAGAATGTATCTTCCTGCATGTGCTCGTTCATCTGCAAGTGGACAGTGTCTTACCTCGGTACCCGCTCAGGCGATGTGGGTGATAAGCTTGGCCTCGTCTCTGTCCTCTCTGTGGATATGAACAAAGAGGGTTTTTGGGAGCGGGCAATACGCTGAACAGCCGACAGAGTGACGCCGGTGTCAGAGGTATGCAGCGGCTGCCCAGACTTGCTGGGTTCAGAGTCAGACTCTGAAAGGCCTTGGAATGAAAGAGAAGGAGTGAAGAGAGAGGGGAGAGAGAGAGAGAGAGAGAGAGAGAGAGAGAGTTCTGTCAGAGGAGCCTTCCCAGAGCATTCCGACACCTTGTTAACACTGGAAAAACTCTCTGTCCTTCCCCTGGTTATCTCCCCGGCTTTAACAATGCAGAGCACAAGGACAAGGCCAGACGGCCACAACATGACCCACAGATGTTTGACTCGGCTGCAGCGTCTGGCCCTGACTGAGTCACAGAAGATGACACCTGTCACGGTGTAAGTGTGGGGTTTATCAGAAAGTACAGGTTACCTGGCAAAATTGTCAGAGCTCACTACTTTTGTTCTTCAGCACAGGAGCTCTGCAGAGATCAGGGACAGGGTTAATCTACAGTACACCGATCTTAGCTAAAATCCTATTCATATGAGGTGCATTTCAAGAGACATCTTAAGGGTCTCATACATCAACCCAGAGACCGGGCTTCAGGGTAAATGAGCCCTGACGAGTCAATGTACTGGGGTAGTTGGAGTTTTACAGGAGGTGATGGGGTGATGTAGAATCCTGAACACTCACTGGCTATACCTGAGCCATTGGAGCCAGGGGATACGTGCAATACCAATGATGTGTCTACTGGAGGTAGGGATTCCATTCAAATTTTCACTAACACAAAACAAAAAACAGCACTGTAGTTATGCATTTGCTTTACAAAAACTTTCCTGATTTACATTCTTTGTTTTTTGTTTTTGTTTTTGTCAAACATTTGAATAAGCAATAAAGATAGGGAGTTACTGGACATAACTGATGAAAACATTGTGTTACATTACAAGACAGTTCTTGGAACAGAACTGCAAAGCCCTATGGTTGCCTAAAGATGATTGGTTCTCATAAATGAAAGGAAGTAACCATAAATTCATTTTAATGCTCCAGGGTATTGTTTCTGTTCTTCTTCACCAGAACTGTGTGGTTAGATGCAATCTGTCAGTTTCAACAAGTTGAGAGATGTTCATCTTCATGTAATGATCTCTAATCAACAAACAAACACAGAATAGATCTGTACCGAACAGATCCATATATGCCAGAAAGGTAGACAATCTTGATGAGAGTATCAAACCACTGGTAAAAAGGGACTCTTTTACATCTGAAACAGCTGAGGATATCAGCAAAAGGGAACACTGCAGCAGAATGGCACTTGTGAATGCAAACTAGATACTCAGAGAACCTGCCCTTTCATGTCTGTATTTTTTACGGCATCATTGTTGTCTCCTTTCAGTGGAATGTACTGGAAAATAGAGGAGAGAGAGTTCTCAATCAATCCTCTTAATGGGGAACCCTCTGAGAAATGGTGACGGCCCATGCCTGACATCTCCCTCTTTTTGTGAGACTGTTAAACAAGTGGATAAACAGGGGTAAAGATGAAAGACAGTGCCTGCTGTCTTCAAAGACCCCTGAGTTTATAGCATGTGGTGCACAAAGGTAATGCAGACATGCAGTCAGGACTTAGAGGGGCTGTTCAGCACATGCACCAAATTACAGAACACATTACTACTTCTTCACTTCCAGCTTTTACATCAAGGAAAACAATAACTGGATTGGGGAGCTTCATAATCCATTTCTGCCTATCTGTGAACAGAACCGAGTATGGCAGCTTAGATGAATGGTTGAAGCCGAGCTGTCAAACCCAAAGTGACTAAACTTTTCCACTTGTTAAATAAGCTGCTAGGAGTAGTCACTTTTGTACATAATTCCACCCCCGGTTTGTTCCCTGTTCTCAACATGCTGTTGATCATTAAATCCCTATTACAGCATTAATTATCAGACCATTCCCAGCTCTCAACCTTGAGGGACACATCAACCATTGCTCACGGGCATCATTTTGACACACTCTGCAGTGGAGATTTCACAGTAAGGAATAGCAGGAAAAATACTTGCATGCATGGTAACGCATTTACTCATCCCTTATGAGAACAGGAAGAACATAAAGTCTGCTCCTGAGGGTTGAACAACGTGCATCACGTGCAATGATATTTGAACCATGTTTCCTATTCTGGGGTAAAACAGAAATAAATCTGTCCAGTTACACATGTCCCCCTATATTAAGTGAGATAGTTTTGTACTCAGCTGTTTGTGGTAAGACTGACAACAAGTCTTCAACAGCCATTCTAGAGCCTGACAACGTAGGTGCACACCGATGCCCCTCCATGACCAGTTCACACAAAGTGTCCACAGTGTCTCTTATGTTAACTGAGCAGTAGCAATGCACTGTACTGTTACTGGTGGAAGATGCTATACAGGGAATAGGGTGGAATGGAAGTCTTGCAACGGGAATGGGGGCTGGGCAGACAGCAAAGGGCAAAGTAAATGGGGTTCAGAGGTCATGGCAACTTCCTTCCTTTTAGAACAGGGTCATGATCTCAGAAGGCTCTTGGAAGGCCTTTTGGTAATGGGCCTGACTAATTACCTCTGGAGCATGCCTTCTCTGCTCTTACCCCTGCGGTTTGTGAAGGATGAGCTGAAGAGTGAAGGGAATCCCAGAATGCTTTGCAACAAGTGAAATATTTTAAGACTAAACTGCTGTCATGACAGGCATCAGTGCTTTTCAGTCAACTAACTTACTAAAAGTTTTTACAGGTGAATTGAAAGGTAATGCCACCGGCAGCAACAGGTCAAGAGCATACCCGTTCAGATTCACAATGTCTTGGTCACAAGTCAGAGCACTTGAATCACTCCTCCACTCTGCAGTCCTATGTGATAGTGCAGTTCAAATAGGCTTCAATAAAGCCTGACCATCAGTGAGGTGAGCAGACCATCTTTCAAAGGCAGTGACACTGAACCAGCCACTCAAAAGAAACCACAGATCTGAAACATTATGTTCAGTGCACACTGCATTATTCTGAAATGCCATTACTCCAAGTACCAATCCTTCAATTTTGTGCAATTGTGTGTGATATCTGAGTTTCATAAATGCTCAGGGGAAGCAAAAACAGCTTATAGTGTATAATGGTATAATGCCAGTTAGAAAATGCGACATAACTCTTTATAAACTCTTTGCAAAAAGTGTCAAAGTGGAATGTGAGTGGCATATTGGTCTCGGATAACTGAAGCAATACTATACTATAACAATGTCTGCTTGAACAGTGCATTGCTATTATGGTTATAGCTCTGGAAGAATGAGACTTCATGAAGACCAAATGGAGTGGATCTGTGCTGTGTAATCAGTGACTTGTTATTTGATACCATTCATCTAGGGACAGCTAAGTCTTTTGATTGATTCATAAAACTCCACAAGCTATAGAACATAGTAGTTCCATCTTAGAACTTGGGACTTGTGATTATAATGTTCTGGGGTTGGGGCACTACTACCCTTGAGCATAATAGCTTATAATAAAACTCTTTGAACAGGTACCAGAATACCTGAAGAAGCAGCAGAGGCCAGTTTCCAATCTTCTATTGTACTATATCAATTCTGTAACTGCAGGACATTCCCTGAAATGTGACCTTGTGTAACTTTTTTTTCAAAGCTGGCCATATATTTTCTGTGAAAGAGACACATGCTCCCCTTCTCTGTCTGTAGGTCTGAAAATGAATATGACGCTAATCATAGAAGTTAAAAAATTGCATACATTATATAAATAATTATATACATGACTATATAATATATATAATGTAATGAAATACAGTATAGCTATTAAAGTTTCATAATGATTTCTGAAAATTTTCAAGAAAAAAAAGATTTTTTGGTCAAAGTGATCAGATAGTGGGGCTTCTGAGTGATTCAGTTGGCAAGATGCCAAGGTTCAATCCTCGTCGTGTCATCAGCTGACGATGAACCCTCAAAAGCAGAACAAATTGTCTTTGTTCTTCAGTGGAAGTAGTTGGTTTGATGGCAGAGCTTCCTTGTCTCTCCACTCACAGACACACTGTACCTCGGCAGGCACCTATGAGCCACTTAGATGATGTAAGTGGGGCTTTGCCTATCTTCCTATTGGCACTTCACTTCACTTTAATGCATTGTGGGACTTGTAGTGTGGAAAAAGCTATTGGCTGCATGAGATTGTATTGGAAGATTCAAAACTCTTTTGTAAACGGAGATTGCTGTGGCAAAATAAGTCTGATGATTCCAAACAGGTGATTCCAAAAAGGATTACATAAAGAGTAAAAAAAAACATTAAAAAGCTAACAAATAATTTCTATATAAGTTTTTGATTACATTTGTGTCTACTGACTGTCAAGCTTAAAGCTTGCAAGCTTGAAGCCCAGAGGTATAAACCTGGTTGCTACGAAGCAGGAAGTGATCAAATTTATATATAAAGCAATTTACGTCCTGTCAGCTGGTCTATTGGTATTGTAAGAAGATTATTCAATTATCTACTTTACAATGTCAGGCATTCTGGATTCTTTTCGGAATACAGCAAATCAGACATTTTGATTGTCTTTGCCCCACAGTAACCTTTACTCCTCTTACTGTACAGACAGTAAGGTTAAGGTCAGAAGTGAAAAAGTATGAAAGTTCTTAAATGAGGAGCTCTGCATCACAGAATTAATGTTCCATGGCAGTAAAATTGCTTTTCCGGTCTCTTGATGTCGGGCTTGGTTGAGCACATGATTTCAGATGATAGAAAACAGCTCAGCATCTCTTCTGACAGTACAAACCACTTCAGCATAACAAGGATAGAGGCAAAAGGCATTTTAAATACCTTTTTATTATTATTGATGATATTAGCCCTTGCTGGAGAATTTAAGTTTGTTTTTTGCTCCTCAAACATTAAAAGACAGCTTGACAGGAAAACAAGAAATTGTTTAGATTCCTTAGTTTTTAGTATTTATTTTGAACTTTTGAACTTCCAGCTTCAAAAATACTGTAAGACTATAATAGGATTCAATATATAGGATAATATAATAGGATATAATAGGATATCCTTTCAATGTTGAAATATTGCTTCAGTTCAACTGAATGTTGCCACTGATCATCATGTCAACAATGGCAACTTCTGAATTAATGAAAAATGATTTTTGATTGACGGTATGCCAGACAACGTATAGTTGCATACAACATATGCTTTCAGATTTACAGGAGAGAATACTATTGTAAAATTCCATTCCTTTTATAACTTTGGCATTAGCTGTGCTAAATAAATGAATGAACACATTTTTACAAATTGTAATGGCAGGATGTTGCCTCATCTCCTGCACATGCCTTGCTGCATGCTTAACTCCCTCTGCTGCTGAGTCACTGTTGTGTCTGGACACGTTGGGAGTTGCTCACACAAGGGCGGACTCATATTTTCCTGGATTACAAGATATCCATCTCACCCCATAAACTGCCACGGGGCATTATTCTCTTGGTGCATGATCCAGCGGGCTTGGCACTGTTGGAAATTATTCCCACACCCAATTCAGGAGCTAGGCTGCAAAAAACAATGTGGAACATAGCAGGGAGGAGGCTAGTGGAGCAGGGGGCAACATGAGTCTCAAAAAACTTCCTCTTGGTCTCGGCATTCTTCCAAGTGCATTTCAGAAGCGCTAGTGGAGGCTGGTCTTAACCCTAATTACACATGTGAAGTCACAACAGGGCTGTCAGAGGGAGAAGGCCAGAGGAATGCAAATGTGCAAACAGAATATTCACAAATTCTCTAGGGCAGTGGTGCCATTTTGTCATGGAGCCCAAAATGACAAACTGTTTGTAGATTTCCTCTATTGCTCCATCAATGTCAATGAAACTGGTCTAAATCAATATGAAAATCTATTCAACCAGTTTTCCCATTTCTCAAAACATTGTCTTATGGTTTTTACCACACAAAATGCAAATCTTAAACACAGTTTTGCAGATCAATGAATATAGACCTCAATACTTGACACAAAATATCAATCTCTGTTAATAAAATGTAAGTGTTTGTATGCAGCTGAAAGCATAATATATAACCTATATCATTAATCCTCCCCTCACATGAGCAAATTTGAACTGCTAAATTGCTTAATCACCAATCCTGAATAAGTCAGAGGGGGATGAAATATGAGAGTAAGATGTGAAAGCTAACAACAACAAAATTGCATTAAGAGATGACATCAGTCTCTATGCTACTATGATAAGAGTTGGGCAAAGCAACAGATGCAGCAATGTAGCAACACACGCCTTTAAGATTTCAGTTGTTGATTATGTAGTAGCATTTCTTGTTCATTTTGTCACAGTAGCTGAAACCATGGTCACAAAGATAAAAAAACAGAAATCTGCCTGTCAAAACCCTTTATACATTCTCATTGTTTTCACAGAAGTTGCAATACCAGTAACACATGTTTTCAAAATACTTAGGCTTTATTGATTACTTTATTGATTGACAAAATTTCTGAAACAGTATTCTGTGCTGCTTTGCTTCAAAGTGATATATTCGTCACTGAACAGAGGGCGTGCATCGGGACACAGACACTGAACAGAGAGTGTACATCAGGACATATACACTCAACTATAAACTATAAGACTATAAGTGTATCTCCATGACATTGCCTGAAGAGCTCATAGGCATCTGAGTGAATCACAGAGTGATTGGAGCAGTGCAATGTCAAGACCCTGGCCTGCCTAGCCACCCCAACTCCATTGGAAGAAAACCAATTTATTCCACCACTGTGGGCTCCAGGTATTTCTCAGCAGGTAATGTGGCTGGGTTTTAGCAAGGGTTCAGCCTTTGCTTGGAACACGTGTCTTTACAGTCTGAGCCACTTATGAGCCCCCGCCTCATCTGATTTTTCACCTTATTTCTTCTGTTACCTGATCAGTCATTTAATCAGTTTACTTGTCTAATACTATTGGAAATTGTGTTATATATGTTGCCTGAAGCTTTTTTTCCCATCAGTGGGCTCAGACACTGGCATCACAGTAGACTTTCATGTCAAATCACAGTTTACTAGAATGTAAATGGCATACAGAAAAAAGGATTTTACCCAGCATCCAGCAGCTGGTGTCTGTCAGGCTGCAAGTTTTCATACATAACTAAAAATAGTCTTTTGGGTTTACTACTTTGGTAAAAAAAATTAAGTGCATGGTGGAGCTACCTCTGACAAGCGGTATCTTTACATACCTCTTCTATGGCCTGGAGAAGGACATTTGCCAGAATGAACACTAATGACTATCTCACAATTAAGTATTTTGCCACAAAGCAATTATCATTTGAAACTGACCCCTTATAGAGGACAAAAGTATTTAAACAATTGAGCTGGGTAGAAGCTGTGTTAAAGGAGAGAATTCTTTTGCATTACGGCTTTTCACTTTGTGGTTTTTGTAAAATCTTTAAAAAAAACTGAGAAAGTGAACATATATTCATGAAATGAGTGTAAACAACTAAAGACACACTACAAAAGGTGATTCTCCTCGTTGCAACTAATTTGTGTTTTTGGTAAAAGTGAGAAAGAATTTAGAAATTAAACCCTGGTGAAAATGTCAGACATAATGATCAAAAAGGCAAACAAACAGCCCATCCAAAGCAGACTTTCAGATGCTGGGCACAGAAAACAAAATACCCCGGGGTTGACTGTCATGTAGGTGCCTTCTTGTCAACTTCTACAGATGTACCACAGAGAGCATCTTAACAAACTGCATGACAGCCTGGTACAGCAGCTGCACCAAGGCTGATAAAAAAGCCCTCCAGCGTGTTGTGAAAACAGCACAAGACATCATTGGCACTGAGCTGCCATCACTGGAGCATCTACACAGCACTCGCTGCGTGAGGAGGGCAAGGAACATCTTAAAGGACATTACACACCCTGGACACCATCTGTTCAAGCTCCTTCCATCAGGCAGACGCTTCAGAACAATCCGTACACGTACAAACAGACTGAAAAACAGTTTCTTCCCCCAAGCAGTAACACTACTAAACCCAAATATCTCATCAGCCTGACAAGACTGATGTACTGCATCACTGGAGCACGTGCAATATTTATTTGTATATATATTTATTTATTTACTACCTGGAATAAGTGCAATACCCCTGAATACCTCTACTATATCTATGTTGCTGGCACCTTTGCACCCTTGTTTGTCAGTTATTGTTATCATTTTACTGATTGTATTTTCATACGTTATACTGTTTATATTTTATGTCTTGTACTTGCATTGTTTAGATCAATGCAAGTACGATCAATGCTAGATCACTTTTTCTTCTTTATCGATATTTATATTGCTTATTTTTTGTAAATATGTGTAAGGACTGGAGTATAATGCACCGTTGGAGGCTGACACACTTGCAATTTCGTTGTGCTTGCACAACCACCCACAAAGTGTTCAAGCTTGGGCTGCACCCCACACTCTGTGACTGGCTCGTAGACTTCCTGACTGGCAGGCCGCAGTCTGTCAGGATCGGAAATAGGACTTCAGCCAGCACCATAACCAACATTGGCATCCCACAGGGATGTGTTCTCAGCCCCATCCTTTACACACTGTTCACACATGACTGTGTCGCCTCCCACAAGGACAACATCATCCTGAAGTTTGCGGACGACACCGCAGTGATAGGACGCATCACTGGCGGAGACGAAGCGGCCTACAGGAGGGAGGTGGCCAGTCTGCTGACATGGTGTGAGGAGAACAACCTCACCCTCAACACGGACAAGACAAAGGAGATGATAGTGGACATGAGGAAGGAGAGGGGAACTCATCGGCCACTGTTCATCCGAGAGCTTGAAGTGGAGAGGGTGAGAAGCTTCAAATACCTGGGCGTTCACATCAGTGAGGACCTCACCTGGGCATTCAACACCACCCAGCTGGTCAAGAAGGCGCAACAGCGGCTATACTTCCTGAGGAGGCTGAGGAAGTTTGGCATGTCGCCTAGGATCCTCAGCAACTTCTACAGCTGCACTGTGGAGAGCATCTTGACCAGCTGCATCACCGTGTGGTACGGCAGCACCACTGCAATGGACCGCAAAAGCCTGCAGAGAGTGGTGAAGACTGCTGGGAAGATCATCAGGAGTCCTCTGCCCTCTCTGCAGGCCATCTACCACCGCAGAGTCCACAGGAGAGCTGCCTCCATTCTCAAGGACCCCACCCACCCTCAACATGGACTGTTCACACTTCTACCCTCAGGACGGAGACACAGAAGTGTGAAATGCAGGACCTCCAGACTGAAGAACTCTTTCTTCCCCTCAGCCATCAGACTTTTAAACGGCCAAAGGGAACACAGACTTAACTACCTCATGTAGTACTTGGACTCATTGTTTACTCCAGTTGCACTATCCCACTGTTACCACCGCACCTTGCAATCTGTTGCACATTCCAAGCCATATTGCACACTTACTTTGCACACTAATGTACATGGCTGCTATTACTACATAGTTTAGATTTTTTTTATTTCTGTATTCCTATAGTTTTTTAATGTATTCTATTTATTCTATTTACTTTATCTTTTATTCTTATATTATTGTTATGGCATCCATTGTGGACAGCAAAGGAAGATTTTCATTGGACAGGGAACATGTTTCTTACTGTGCATATGACAATAAACGCTTTGACTTGACTTGACTAAAGTTCTTGAATCTTGAATCTTCTTGTGAGTGGCTACTGCCATTGTCACACTCTCACCATGTCATTTGCTTGTTTGGTTAAACCCTCAAGTGATTGCACATGTACTCTGTTAGAGTAGACTGAAACGTTTGTGATCTCACCCAGATAAGACTCCTTCTGTGTTAGTTATGGCTCAAGCAGAAATACCCCCTTTCATATGCGTAGTTTTTATAGTCACACGTATCAGGGCGCGTCACAGTGAGGGCCATAACCTGCTTCCCCCTATGATACTGGAAAGCAAATGAATTGTTGCACTTGTGAAAGATAGGAAAAGTGACCTGGGTCTAACTTTAGTCTTTCATCTCACCACCTCCAAATAAAACATGTACTCAAGTTAGTCTTAAGTTGGACGAAGAAAAACATCTAGTTGTGATGTCAAGATAATAAGGTGTTGTATCACAGGAGAATTTTTCCATCAGACGTCTATGTTAGATTTAGGGGGCTCAGTCCAATTATGTTTAACCACTAAAGCAAGGAATCTCTATAATTAAGATTATGCTAATGAAGCAGAGTTTGACTATGAATGTAAGTGAATTCCCACAACATTTACACACTTGACTGTACTGCCACCTTGTGTCAACTGTACTCAGTGCAAGTTTCATTTTGCATTGAACATCCTTTTTTGTATGATGCATAAATCTAATCTTTTGCAGCCGTACATATCTGGTAATTTAACAAAAGATACAAGTTATATTGTAATCACCCCTTTCCTCATATCCTAAACGCACAAACACACATGGTCACACACACATATACATACAATGGTGCAACTAGCTCACTGAAAACCCCAAATATCCCTACTTCATGGCAAGTTACTTAAAAATAAAGCAAACAATTAATATATTTTTCAGTCTAAAGTGGTATTGTTTCATTTTTCTCTTATTTTGGTTATTATTCTTTTGTCTAACAATTACATCGTTCAATTACAAGAGAAACTTTCAGCTATTAAACAAATTTTAATAAACTGTTCCACCCAAGAAAATGATTAAATATTTGGTGAAATTGTGCAAGACCTTTAAAGGTTAAGAATCTAGTCTTGATTAAAGGTTGAATAGTAAATATGATGCTGGTTGTATCTTGATTAGGGATTTAGCTTTATTAAAATCATGGTATTCGTTTACATTCAGTTTTAGTTTAATGTCCATGATTCCTTTTCATTTGCATTTTAAAGGGAATTTATGTCTTGCACGCATGATTCGACTGCAAATCTTGTATGTCCAACTCCAAACTATGTTACTACATCGCTGCTGCTGGCATCTGTACTAAAAGCTGTTAGGAGGCAGAGAAAAGAGAAACATACAGCGTAGGTCACAGCAAGCAGCCAGATGCAGATAATAACATTTACCTTTTGTTTGGACGTTGGGAGGAGCCTCAGTAAACTACAGATGAAGTGCAGGCAAGTTGTCAGTCTGGGTAAGTGCCAGGATTTAGCGTGATTCCAGCATGCACTGGGAAAATAATAATGCTAGTGCGCTGCTGATTCAGCGAGCTTTGGTCTTAGCTTGTGGTAACCTATTTCCTCCCCTGTGAGGGAAAATGGGTATCAGGGCTGTGGACGCTAATTGCTACCACAAGGCAGCATGGGTCAGATAGGTCTCAGGGCATAGCTACATTCAGCACCTGAACTCTAGTAGTGGAAGTGACTTACAGCCTCTTTGGCAGGCCAAGTGTGCAGAGCGACTTTATTAGATGTGCTTGTACGATTGTACTCATGCTTTGTATTAACTCTAAAAAGAGCATCTCCCAAATCTCCTAAATGTTCATGTATATTTAATGAGCGCAAAAACATTTAAATTAATTTACCTGATACAGTATAATAGTACCATTCAGTTAAAACTAAGGCAGATTATAATAGAGCTCACATTTAAATTGAACTAATTTAATGTATTATGTGTACATCTTCAACAGAAATGTTCACTCAGTAGTCTGTAGGACTGAAGGCCGATTCTTGCATAGCTATCATGCTGCCACTGGCAAACATGTTTATTCGGCATGGGGGACATAGAATGATTCTTTTTGTATGTATTTTTAAATGTGTCTCTCTCATTTGCTGAGTTAAAGGGAACATAGAAGATAAACTAATACTGTAAACTGTGGTTCTTAGAGGAGTTAGTTTCCAAATGACTAAAGCTTAAAGGTCCCAGCTTGTGGTGAGATTTCCACCATACAATTTAAAAAAGGAACTTGTGTCTTGTTGCATGAAATCTTTACAGTTTTACATATAGTTAAAAACAGGCAAGTAGCTTATTTGGAAATTACACATTCACATGATCATTGATAACATGGAGGTTTGCATATATAGGTGTGGCAATGGTGATGATGAAGATGATGATGAAGGTTACTTTTTAATGAAATCAATAACAATGCTGAAAAAAATGATATTAATACAATAATTCTGGTGTGATAAACTGTTCCACACCCTGTGATTTCAATAACATTCACAGTACCATCTCCATTTCATGATATTTAAAGACAAGGAGGTCAAAACTTAAATTCACATTTCACTTACAACATTAGGATTTATATAAAATGTGTAAATTAAATGCATTCACAAGAGTCTGATGCAAGTTATGCTTTAACTGGAATCACTCTGATGCCATAAGCTTGAGACATTTGTTCCCAGTAGCTGGTGCTGCTCAGCCTGTCTTCACCAGATTTAGTTAAATCTACCTGAAGCATACCCACTCACACTCTATCCACAGGTGGGATGGACCAATTTGACCATATTTCCAAAGTACAGGTGAAGCAAATGTACCTTCCCTGCTATCTCCTTCTATAATGAAGTAAACATAGATGGGACTACCTCAAGTGTTTTCAGCAATTATTGATGAAACTCACCATTGTATGACAATAATGTGTAAAGGCTTAATGCCACAGATCCTGTAGTGTGTGAAGTGTTTCTAACATTATTATAGGTACACTGATTGTACAGTCCCGGGAGGTAAGAACATTTTTTCCTGAGCAACACTGAATTTTGAGATTCACAAGCAAGGTTTTCAAGAGGAACTGACAAAGGCAAATGGAAAATGATCATTTAACAATGAAATGTTACAGTGGTTGTTTCTGACACTGTTTTCCAGGGAGCAACATGGCTTGTATTTATTCACTTTTTGGGATCAATGCTGTGTAGTCACTGATCTTGTAAACAACTGGATTGCTCATCCTATTCACAAATTCCCCTGTACTGCCGATCCACCCACTACAAAGATTGGGGAGGCTGCACAGTGTTAATCCAAAAACACAAGCTAACAAAAAGAATCAGGTGAGTCATGGAAGAAGAAGTACACAGTGGCACTAAGATGCGAGTGACAAAGTGAAGACAAACGCAGACACTGGACGGAAGTAAAATATGAGGAGCTGGGACAAGAATACAAGTGCTTATATCGAGTACTGTTTATTTTCCCTGTATGGCACTGTGACAGAGTATGTGCTCTGACTGCCATACTAACGAGCCTGGCTCTTCGGTGTTGCGGTCAAGTTGCAGGTTTAGCACCCTGTAGACCTGGGTTCGAGGCCGGGTGGGGTGACTGTTTTCTCCCTTCACTACAGGCACTGTCCTGGGGTTCAGAAATGGCGTGGTGTGCTGGCCTCAACCTCAAGGATACCACACAAAGACGCCTGCATGGAGTGATGGGTATACTATAGCAAATTCTCTAGAGTGGAGAATTTATAGAAAAGCCTGCTTCAACCACAGGGCATTTCAAGTAACAGAGGCCATAAGCACACACACAGACTCATGCTCCACACAGCTTGTCCTTTTCTGTTGATGCAATAAATGGAGTGGACCAAAGTAGAAATTACCTAAAGAGTAGCCTCATTACTAGGATGGAGGTTCAATTTAGCCTTGAATTAAATGTGCATATAAAGAAATTCTGAGATGCAAATCAATTACTTGTGGTGGCAACAACAGACCCAAAATGCTCATTTGACAATGTAATAGTTTGATAGAATCAGCAAAAGGTTGAAAACCTCCCCAGGTGGACTCCTCCTGTGTGATTGGAACAGTGCCTCACAGCACTGTGATGATGTTAGCATTACAGAGCATCAATTTAAATGTAAATAAGAGCTCTCCTCTTGCTTCCCTTGGCTCCTGTGTGTGTGTGTGTGTGTGTGTGTGTGTGTGTGTGTGTGTGTGTGTGTGTGTGTGCTTATGGGTATATACTTGTGTAAGTGTAATTGTGTTTGCATGTGTGAGCATGTGTATCCATGTATGTTTGTGTGCGCTGTGTGTGAGTGTGTTTGCATACATGTGTGTATATGTGTGCCCATGCATACATTTGTGCATTGTGTGTGTGTACATGTTCATATGTATGCATGCAAATGTACGTGTGTGTATGAGAGGCCCCTTGAGACATAATTCATACTCGGTCTCACACACAGCATCATAATCTCACACATACACCACTATACTCTTACACAAACACTACTATACCCTCTTACATGCACTATCACACTCTATTTACTATCATACTCTCATACGTACACTATACTCTTACACAAACACTACTATACCCTCTTACATGCACTATCATACTCTCATACGTACACTATGCTCTTACACAAACCATCTCCAACCAAATGGTTGGAGAGTTTAAAATGTTGTTTAAGAGGCCCATGGCTTCATTGAGTCGCTCCCAGTCCACCATCTTCTCATATCAATCATGATTGGGAAGGCGGGCCATGTCCGTGAAATCCCGCTTCTTCTATAACCAATTAGGAACTGAGAATTTAGTACTATTTCCGTTTCAATCAAACTCACTTCCGTTTCAATCAAACTCTCTCACACAAACAACTATTCTCATTCACATATCCTATCATTCTGTCTTACATTCACTATCATTCTGTTTCAAATATAATATTATTCTCTCATACATATATTAGACCTTTGTTTCACATACACTACTAACTTCATTTACATATACAACCATACTTACATACATATATTATTATCCTCTGTTACACAGACTATCATGCAAGCATATAATGTGTGTATAAGTAGCTATAGTTCTCTGTGCAAGAGAGAACAGTGCTGTGTGTATGAGAGTATGATAGTAAATAAAAGAGAGTATGATTGTGCATGTAAGAGGGTATAGTAGTGTTTGTGTAAGAGTATAGTGGTGTACGTATGAGAGTATGATAGTGCATGTAAGAGGATATAGTAGTGTTTGTGAAAGGGTATAGTGGTGTATGTGAGATTATGATGCTGTGTGTGAGACCGAGTATGAATTATGTCTCAAGGGGCCTCTCATATGTGTATGTGTGTGGACATGTGTATGCGTGTATGTGTGTATGTGTTGATAAAATCAATTCAAATCATTTGGATTATCCCTTTTTTCAGGAACCTGCTTTCATGAAAAATTGATCCAGAAAGTTAGGGTCTTACAGACAGAAATTATTTCATTACTCACTTAAATCAAGGGTCAGCTGAATGCAAAAGCCATGTGACCACAATGAAAAGTATCCCATAAATCTATTCCAACCGTGATTTCCAATAAGAGGTTGATGTGATTTAAGTGTGGCTCGGTTAGTATGTGAGTCCTTTCACTCACAAACAGCTGTAGTATTTTGGATACCACAGTTTTCTGGAAATCAAACAGAATGTCCCACCAACCTAGCCAGTTCACTTCCATATGTAACCATGCGTTACACCTTGTGTTCAATACAAAGCTGCAGAATTACTCTGGCAAACACGGGCAGATGTCCCTGGTGATCTCGGGTTTGCCACTTCTGCTGAGGGGGATGCCATCGTGGTCATTATTATTCACGTTTAGAAGATGCCACTCTCTGGGGAGACTTTAACAGCTCATGTATGTATGCATCCACTATTTTAGCTTGATGTGCAACACTATTGCGATTTGAACTTGCATTCTAGAGCTAACAAGTGCTCCTAAACTATGTTTCAGTGGAGGCTGGTAAGCTGCAGATAGGGGAGGCAGAGGGCATATTATATGATAAATATCCTGAGTATGCTGTTTCACTGTTTTGCAGGATTAACAAGCATGCAAGTACAGATAAAGATCATCAAGCAAGCTGCATCTGTTAGCTTTACCTTTGTGCTCTACATATGAAATCATTTTAATTATAACTTATCTCTTACGTATGATTACTTATTTTATGCACCTCATCCTCCTTGTTATAAACAAAAATATTTAATGACAGTAACCTAATCTCTTTGTAGTTGTCAAAATTAATTCAAGTGCAGTCCAAAATAGTAAAGGTATTACCGTAACAACAATAAAGTAAAAAACAATCAGCTTCTGATGAGTGATCCTCATTAAAATTGGACAGATTGTAGTTTTATAAAAGCTTTCTGGACCATTATCAGCTAAAGGTAATTTCTCTGCCCACCAACTGCATGCCCCCTTTTTTTTTACCTCCCCAGCCATCACTGCTCCACATTGCTGCAGCTATTATGGTCTTGGGTGAGCATTTGGGCAGAAGACTTCCTTCCTGTCTCCGTACTGGTAGGCATACTCACAGGCAAACTGTATTCTCCAAAGGTACTGATCTGATTCATTTGCTGTTCTGCTCTGCTTGTGCAGGGCGCTTATGATAAACATTTTTAGAAAACCACTGTAGTTTTGACATAAGTTCACATTCACCACTGCAACATTTTGTGGTCCTTTCCTGAATACACCCATTTTCCTGGACCTAAATTTATCAGTGAAAAGATGAAAGAAATCCCAAAGACCCTGGATACACACACCTACACACCTATGACTCTTCGTAAATGACGGGGCCAAATAATTTTGTGAAAAAGCACTCGCAAGTGGAACCTTGTTAGAGAAGGTCAGACCTTGCTGGCAAGTACACGCAGTACACACAGAGCACGCTTGCTTTCAGTGTTCACACCAGACATCCTGTTCTGTGCCCAGAATCACTGTGATTTTTTACTTCATCAAAGGTCTCAGAACTGCCAGCGTGGCTTTATTCACATCACTATCTCAGAATTAAACATCAACAATTAGAAGCAGATATAAATCACTAGATACAAATAATTTTTTACCCTTCTTTGAAATCCACTATAAATATCACTCATTCGAGCTGCTGAAAAATAGCACTTAGGTCATGGAACATTTCTTTCAAAGCAGTGTGTACTGCTGTGGTCTCATTGTGGAGACGTGTGAGTCAAAACAGTTGAGTTGCTGCTTGCTTCCTCTTCAGTGTGGATTAAGCTGAGGACTGGTGTTTTCAAACTGAGGGCAGCCTTTTCAGGGAGGTTCTCAAAATGTCTTTTACTAGCATTCATTACACAATCGTGGCATGGAAAGTTACTGCAGTATTTCTGAAATGAACTTTTTCAAAGCAGCTAATGTTCAGAGTATTTAAACTCTTCTTCAGCTCTCCACTTTGCCTACACTGTAATTTCTAAGAAAAACCAAAGGAACCATGCTCTGCTCAAAATACCAAGAATGCCTGCCAAACAGTAGAAATAAAAGACAATGCAACACCACAGAAACAACAGCAATCGAGTACACACCCACAATAGACAATACAATGGGAAAGAAGGAATGTGTTCCCACTGACTCCTTTGAGGAAACGCCTGTAGTTTTCTGTAGCAGGATAACAATGGATTTGATGTGGGGTCTGGAGGGGGGTGTCCTCTTCCTGCAGTATCTCTCCCCTTTCAGCCTGCACCCTGAGGCCATCTCAAGGTCTCCTAAAGGTGTGTAGCGGGGGCTGCACTATACAATGATGTACTCTGTCTGTGATTTTTTGTATTCTAGCTCCAATGGAACAATGTGTCAGGACCAAGTTACTGAACAAACAGGCAGATCATATTGCAAATTTCCTTAACTTAATACATTTATACATACATACATTTATGTAACACTAGAACAGCCATGTTAATAGATTCTGCTTGTAAGAGTGGGTAAGGGAAACCAGCACATTCATATCTGTGGAAAAAGCTACAATGGTGTACAGTGGGGGGATGGGGAACTATGAAAAGGGGCCTTTGCCTCTGCAGACCTGTGCAAAGTAATACCTTTGTGTGACCATTTTCTTAATAACTGGCTTTATTTAAACTGTGAATGGATCTTTCAAGAACCTGTATAAGCATCATTAAAACATGTATGGTAAACATGTGATGGGAGAGTTTAAAATTTCCTACAATCAAAAGTCACTTGTTCAGTCAGCAAATCAAAGAAATTACACATGGCCAACCTGTAACATCATCTTGTATTCTGCTCTTTCTCAATGACAGAATGGAAGAACGCAGTCCTTTCTGAGTTGACAGCATGTTAGAAACACCAGTGTATAGACAGTGGCTGAGACAGGCTTTAAGAGATGCATTCATTCTGAAAGAGGCTCAGGTTCCTTGATTGTGCATCCAGAGCCACTCGATCTTTGGCTTTATTAAGGCAGTCAAAGAAGGCACAGCTGCTGTCTTTTATTTTAAATAATATAACTATTTTCTTCATAATTCTGCACAGTAAATAATTCTCATTTGATAAAACATAAATAAATAGAATTAGTCTCTCCTCAAGGGTATGCACTAATAAACAGCAAAAACAGCAACTCTCCGCATCTTAGGTTTCAAACCACAAGGTGAGGTCAGAGACCACTTTAGTCTGGTACCTGCCGGCCCGCACTGCTTTGCAGGCAGCACAGTAGTGTTCATTCCAGAAGGAGGAGACATGGACTGTGTAGTCCCTCTTCCAGTTAAAGTAACGTTTGTATAGCCGGGGGGTTTTGGCCAGGAACCTCAGGTATGCAGCGAGCATCTTGGGGCTGTGGAAGTCGTCTATGTGGATGAACGCGTCACCGGGCAGGAACCTCTCATAGTTGCTTCGGGGGGGGCCCAGGACCACTGGCACGGCACTGGACCCCAAAGCATTTCGCCACAGCTTCTCAGTGATGTAGTCTGGGTGCTGCGAGTTCTCAAACGCCAGATAGAATTTGTACTGTGAGATGGTCTGCACCACGCTGTTGTTCACCAGCTGCATGAAATCACGGCCGTACACATCAATGGGAATGTACTTACTCAGCCTCCAGTAGAGGGCTACTCGGGCATGGTTCTCATTCCAATTGCTGATAACCCAGGCTACCAGCCTTTTCTTGCGTGGCAAGAGCACAGTGGAGGATTGCAAGGTTTTGCGAGGTCGCAGGTAACCGTATGGCATGAAAATGTCAGAGCCCACCTTGTAAGACATGGTCCAGTTGAAGATACCCTCGAGCTCCTCCAAGCCTGAGGTGTGGGTGGGCGACTCAAAGTTCATCCATATCCACTTCTGTGTTAGTGGCCGCGGTTCGCGTGGAAGCCTGCTCAGATTGCCCATTATTTCCCTGTGATGTATAATGATTGCGTCGGCTCGTGAGTACACAGCATGGTCAGTAGTTATTTTGCACCCCTGAATTCCGTAACTCGCTTCACAGTCCGGCATCCTCCGGTAATTCCCGAAGGGTAACCACCAAACAAGAACGGTGACGGCGTTATTATCGCTACCTGTGGGGAGACGGATACTCTGCACCGGTTGTGGCAGGTTTCGAAAGCACACAACGATGATCAAAAGAATGCAGGCGAAAGCAACGACAAAAACCTGCCGAAAGAAAGTTCTCATTACAATTGAATGACATTGTTTGTAGCACAGAGCCTGTCGCTTCTCGGTCTTGTAAGCTAAGTGTGTCTCTGTCTCCGAGTCGATGGGGCTACTTTCCATGAAAGACCGAGATTTCGAAACTTTCTTTATTTTCGCCGTCGCTTTTAACTATTTGGCTCACAGCTCCATGTACGTAAACCTGAATCTGACAGCAAGATAATGCTGTTAGTCTTGAAGTAGTCGCGTAAGTTCTGAGTCGCTTGCCAGCGTTTTTCTCCAGCGCTTTACTCCTTTATCAACAAACCAGTTGTCCTTGTTTGGCGAGCAGTTTTCTTCCGCGGGCGGATGCGACTTTATAGCCTACATTCTTTGCTAGAACAGCATGAAAACCACGAACAAACTTTGTATTGCAGAGATCAGTCATACTTTCATAGCCACGGGATATGTACATTTGCTGGAAACAAAATCTGAAATAAAAGCAAACATCGGTGATATATACCCTTGGTGTCAAGCGCCTGACGTGGCAACCTACGAACTCAGGTTACGGCTAAAAGGGCTCTTTGTTAATACCTCAAAGCATGTTTTAAAAACTTCTGCTATTTCTTAAACCATTTCATGCAAATATAGAGTTTAATTATTAACTTAATACAGCAAAGGGTAGCTCAAGAGTAGGCGGAATGTAACTGACTTAAAGTTTAGGCAACATTAATGCCAATCCAGCGATTAATTCAACGTGATTGAAAACAAACACATTTAGATATGTTTTCATTTGCATTTATTTTCTGTATTTTTTCGAAAACGATACGATGCACAAGGGGAGTGGCCTATACCATTTGAAAGTTTACAGATGACTGCTGACACTGTTAATTTGATAATATGCATACATTTTGATAATATGCATACATTGTATCCTAACCCTTTCGTTATCATGCTTCGGAATAAAGGGATCTTTGTGAACCAAGGCAACATGTAACGATAAGATATATGGTAAATTAAAACGACAGGCCTATTATACAGGAATGTGTGTTTTCAGGACTGCATGAATGTGTCGTAGGTTCTTACTGATGTGATACAAAGACGGGGAGAGAATTAAACTCGTGTGTGCGCGTCTTCCATAATTATATAACTCTAACAGCTGTAACTAATACACCTGCATGACATTTAAGAGAGAGAGGCAGACATGGTGGTCAATCCATTATTTCACGAAATTACGACAAAGAAATGACAACGGTACTAACTGAGACAAGCTGCAGAGGACCATCCTCTGGGTATTTCCGCGCTTGTGCCATCGACTGTAGTGCTCCGTAATACGGAGAAACAATTAACCTCAGACCCGATGCTTGAAAACGGAGACGATGGCGAAGTGCTGCAATGTAAATTTGACGATTAAAACAGAGAGGAAGTGAGAAACAATCGCATTTCAAATTAGTGTATTTCAAATTAGCATCAGCACTAGACATAACTCTATTCTGAAATTAAATGCAAACGTTCCATTGAATACTAAAAGAATGTATATCAGACTCCTAATCTCACTTTTTGTAGTGGTCAAATCATTGTAAATACCGAAATGTTTGATTCCCAGACTATGTACAGTTATTAGTTGTCATAGTGCAGACCCCTTTAGTGAATTAAGAAAAGCAGAGATAAGTGATACATGTAACATGTGGATCCAGAAAGAACCAAAGGTTTGCCAGTTCTAACCCTTAACTGTTGTCACCTCCCTCCTGTGTGTCTTAGCCAGCAGAGTGGTTTATTATGGCTAAAGCACTGGACTAAATGCACTTCCGTTCCAAAGTCCTAATGATCAAGGTAAATCTTAACTTTCTGCTAATTACTTGTGTTCATGAAATCCTTCGTCTTGCTAGCTGCTTGCCATGCTTTTCATGTGAGGAATCAGCTATACATTTTGAGTAAAATTCTGCAAAAATGGCCCTTGATTGCTTCATGACCTGAATTTGAGACATCTGGGTTAGACAATGGGTTAGGTCACAGTGTTTCTCAATCCTGCTCCTGGAGGCCCACTGTCCTGCACGTTTTCCATCTTTCTCTACTCTACCTACCTGACTGAACACATCAGTGGCACTTTTGATTAGCTGAGCACACCTGATTTAAACAAGAGCACGTTAACCGTGTGTTTGGAGCAAGGATAGATAGAAGATATGCAGGACAGTGGGCCTCCAGGAGTACGATTGAGAAACACTGGGTTAGTACAATGTCACAAAGGTCATATTTAATTTCAGTGCCCATGATATGCAGAAAAGACTGTTACCTGAAAATCAGGTGACACACCCACCAGGTCTTTTCACCATTTGCAATGATGAAATCACAATCTTATCTGCTACCAAGTTGGGGAAATTCCACACCTACTTACATTGAAACCAAAGGTACAAGTCGTTGTGCTGTGTGTTGCCTGGACTCACATGACTGGTTGGCCAAGTGTTTGTCATTAATGCACTTATTTTATTCTTTGTTCTTATAAATTTATACCTATTGTATTTTGGCATAGACCACATACAGGGTTTCAAATAATGTACTCTTCAGAGTGTGGTATGTAAGAGAGTACATACATGGTATGTGTGCTTTCACTGAAATTATTTTTGGGTTTTGAAAAAAACAAAAACACTCAGTGTAACGTTTGCAAGTGTGATTTGTGTATGTTCTTTAACCTATTTACAAATCTTTGACAACTCTGTGAAGGAGAGATTATGTCTGCTCTAATATAATGGCTCAGACAATGTTTATATGTTCATACATCAGTGATAGAGAGGAGTAATGTGCCATCTGAAAGGGAGTATTTTCTAAATCATTTAAAGAACCTTTCATACCACTGTGCTCTCAGCATTCCTAAAAAACGAAGCTGGCCCATTTTTGATCCATCTTAAGAGACTGTTTGGTGTACCATTAGAAGCCATTAGCGTTGCATAGATACTGAGTAAAAGGGCTCTATATATGTATATACACACTTTCTTTTCCAATATTCCATATTCAAATGGTGGGTCTATATTAAAACTAAAAATTAAAATATTCTGTTGTTTCTCTATTCACTTTGTTTCTCAGACAGGTTGACTGTTTACCTGACACATACAGTAACCCAAAAGATTGTTTCAGCCACAGAGCATTGATGTTGGATTTGGCTGCTCATGCTAATGTGTGTGTGTTTTAGAGACAGGTTGTGTGTCTGTTTGGAGCATGTGGGACTATAGTTATACACATTTGTGGTGGGAATGCTGCCTTTTAAACTTTTTTGCAACAATAAACCATTTAAATCTTACAGTGTATCCCATTCCATACCATTCCTAATGTAGACATTAATGTCTTAAAGTCTTCCCTGAATATTGCTTATCAGTCAAGAAAAATATAAATTTTTATCATTTTATCAAATTGATTATCTGAGCAATATTGATTCCATCTTAGCTTAACTACCATGAATCCATTAGATATTTAACATTGTTACATTTAAGTGATATGTATGTAAATTAACCAAGTGTAGCAAACTGATTTACTCTCTGCACTTTATTCTGTTTATGCTTAGAAAAAGTTCTTGCATCCAGTCCTTTCACAGATTGACTCTCTATGGTAATTTATTCTGAAGCAGAGAGCTTTGAACCTTCTGTGCAGCTCTTTGAAGGGAAGGGACAAGATAATTACAGATTTCCTCTGATAGCTCTTTTGTTAGTTCAATTAAACATGATTTTGCTGTCGCAGGAAGAATTTTATCCACAATCTAAGGACAAATAATCCCCTAAATACAGTAATAACAGTCTTGTGCTTAAGGTTTAAGCATCTTGAACTGTGATTCATGGCCTCTGTACCATGAGCCACCACAGGTACAAGTGTGCTGATTATTGAAGGTAATTAAAATGTGTGTGATATACTCGCTTATATAGTCAGTAATTGTAAATCTTATGTAAAACACCCTGTGATATAACATGTTCTTCAAGCTTTAAAGTAAACAAGACAATTACATTCCTGTATGTAGTGGGAAAGGCTCAGAACAAGTCTTGCTCTAATATTCACAAAATAAACTTCCAGACAAAGAAAATTGTGTTTGGAGCATTTGGAGAGATGTGATTAGATGCTGCTGTCCTTACCGCAGCTGAAATGGGAGGTAATGAGAGGGGCCACACTCTGCCATTGGACAGGATGGACATATCTAAAGACTGCACTGTGGGCCTGGGAGGGAGGAGATGGAGGGAGAGGAGGGAAAGAGCAGCAAGGGCAGTGGACTGAAGTGCCTTGACTGAAGTGCCTGAAGTGGACTGAAGGCAAGAAACTGGGTGATGCATTAAAATAACCTGGCAGCAAGACAAGGCCCATACACAGAAATATTATATTGAGAATATATTTTGTAGATCAATCAATGTATTTAAAATATATAAAATGTTGCTGTTTTGGTATATTTGGTATTGCTGGTTGCATTAATATATAAATATATTTGAAATATAATGCTTATCTCAACAACATATTTTTCAGTATATTGCCATACAGAGAGCAGAGATAAGCTTTGGTTTTGCAAATGTTTGTGTTTCTTCCATCTCTCTATCTCTAAGTTGTAGTATGCGTGAATGCACCCTCAATAGACTGATATTCCATTCCATACCACAGTTACAACCCTTCTTTTTGGGCACTTATGATTGCCATGGTTGGTTATAGCTCCCTGTAATCCTCTAAAGGTAAGTGTGGTCACTGAACATAGAAGATCTACCTACAGGAACTAACTACAAAAAAAACCCTCAAAAACATTCCACATACTTTGAAACTGTAAATTGTTTGCCCAAACATATCCCATTGATAGCATGAATAGCTTAATTTGATATGAAACCAAATTTCAAAAATACTGGCTTTATTCTTGTTTTGTTCAGTAACATATTTATAGTTCAAAAATGTATAGTCAAATATTTGGCTAAATATCAAAATGTCATGCCTGAAATATATTAACTAGTTATGAAGCTCAAAAAGTAAAGCTAATCTGCTAAGAAACTCATCAGAGGTAATGCTGTTGTCACCTGAAAAGCCTGTTTCACTGTAACCAGAGATGGAAGCCATCTTACTCTCTGTTAAAATGCAAATGTTAGCAGCTGGGGGAACAGTCTGGTTATACCTTATGAAGAAAAAAACAGGGAGCTGTTATCTGTTTCTGAGACTAAAGTAAAGAGACTAAAGTAAACACACACACACAAACACACACTAATACCGCCTGTTCCCAACATGGTACTGGATATGTTATTGTATTGCCAACTATCTCATGGTAGTCATTGGGTCTGGTTATTATTCTGCATGGCAGAACTGCAGCCATGGAATATGAAGCTGTTTTAGGTGACCAGATGCACCCCATGGTGCAAATATTGTTTCCTTAAGGTGTTTCCATATTCCAAGACAATAATGCCCCCATGCACACCGCCAAACAGATTCAAGAGTAGCCTCGTGAACACCAGGATGAAGCAAAACCATCCATGGCCTCCCCAACAACCAGATCTAAACATCATTGAACCTTTATGGGACATTCTGGAACATAGAAGAGATATGGAGGTCTGTGTGTGTGTGTGTGTGTATTCATTTCTGTTTACAATGGTTCAGGGATAAAAACATCCATCATTCCAAAGCATTCACTAACCCCAATCCTGCCCCTGCAATCACACCATTAACCCTGTAGCTCCAAATAGTTGTTAGACATAAGGGCAGTATAACATGCTCAAGGCAACATGCACTTGAGTCTTTCCAAGGCTGCTTCACATTCTTCATGTGTAGTTGAGCCAGCAGCGCTGTGTGGTACACAATCACCACTGCACTCTCAACAGTCATGGCAACAGCAGGTTTCCATGTACAAACCCTGTGTCAGAGCATGCCCCCTTCACTGCTGTAAAGGGAATATTGATCTCACTCAATGCATTTCATTTATTTTGTGCAGGCATAAACTGTTTATGTGAGTCAAACAGAGAGAGAAAAAAGACAAGAGTTGGGTAGATGAGGATTCAATCAAACATATTTCAGAGACAAGCACAGCCGTGTTTAGAAAATGGTGAAGAAATGATACACTAACAATTGAAAAGGTATACACTAACAATTGAAAAGGTACATCCGTGACAGTAATAAAGCTCAGTGGTTTATGTTTCACAGCCCCTATAAAACCCTGTACACAAAAGCTATCTGCGGCTTATTGTTGGCACTTTATAGTATTCCGTGATAATTCCTTTGGGCACGGTGCTATACAGATTAAAATATGACTGATTCATTCACTCGCTTCATTTTATGTGGAAGCTATGATTTGTAAAATTACAGATGATCCATCACATCACTGCCTGAGTTTTGGTGTCAGCTGTGGCTTACGCGACAGTGATTGATGAAAATGCATAACTATTATTTGGATTTAAGGGTAGCAAACACCTGACGCATGAAATGCTTTGAATTGTCTAAAACATGAATTATTTAGTATGTGTCACTTCACCATTCCTTTCAACTTCTAGATAAGGCAGTTAGAATGACAACAGGCATTCACATTCACAATAAAATACCTGCCTGCTAAAGGAAGAATAACAATAAAATAATTTTGTTTGACAAATACAATCAAAGATTGACAGAGAATATATTACTTCCACTCACGCAAATAACACAGCATCAACGATACTGACTTCACTGTTGCATTAGCATAAGTTTTGCCTGAATTCTAGAGAATGATACTTTAATGGCTAAGATATGAAAGTGTGGTTGAAAAAAGCTAAGAAATCAGCCAAATTAAAAGGCAAAAAACCAGTTGAAAGTGACCCTGATGGCACCCAAAGAGAGGAGAGGTCAAGCTTATTTATCTTGCAAATGCAATTGTTAGGAGCCGAAAGGACTACGACTATAAGGTTACACCTTATCAAGGAAAAAACAGGGAGCAGTGTTCACAATGACATCAGTTTTAATATTGACATTCTGAGTCCTGATATTCTAGCGACAATATATGATACTGGCAAGATAAAACAGTTGCATTTAAGTGGCTCCTCCTTCAAACAGATTTTCTGCTGTCTTAATTTTTTGCAAGCATAATTTTGACATGACTTTCATTCACCTCATGTCTGTACATTTGTTATTTGGAAGTAAACTCTGAAAGAAATAAGCAAACATGTACCTACGACATGAAAGAAATCACTATATAGGTATGATTTCTATGCATATGCTGTAAGAAGTGAGAATGGAGCAGTGCAAACATTACGAGTCAATTCACTTTTTACAGTTGTCAGCAGAAACAAGACACTCCCCTCAGTAGTTTAGTTTATGGCTGGCAGCTTATACAGTTTAAAAGGGTCCACTCATTGTGTGCGTCACACTCAAGGAAGCATCCCTTCAAAGAGAATTTTTATTCCTTTGATCTTTCCTAATGGTTGTTCAGAGAATTATCTTCCCTGGAATTGTCATTCATTTCTGTGATACTAGTTCTAACCCTAAACAAATGGTAACTGCATCTTTTAATGTTTGATCTGTTTTATTTTGGTGTGTGGCATTTCTTGCATCCAGTGTCATACCCTTATATACCACACATGCATGAGTTGAGCCTAGAGCATGTTGTGCCAGACATGCCTTTACAAGCCCACATCTCAAATTCAGCTCTGTGGTAACATGTTATTGCAGGGATCCACAATCTCAAACAGGTGGTAATGCACACTTGTCCTGCGTGCAATGTCAAAGGCAGTCTCGCCACTGCTGCTCTTCAGTCCAGCCTGTAGTTGGCGCTGTGTCAGCAGCAGCTCTAAGGTCTGCTTGGCACTGCTGTTGCCAGCTGCCAGGTGTAGGGGTGTGAGGAGGCCATTGGTCTGTGCGTTGATCTGCGCCCCCTGCTGGATGAGGTAGGACGCCACAGCAGCATTGTTCCACCTGCAGGCGCTGTGCAGAGGAGTCCAGCCGTCCACCGTGCGGGCGTGGAGATCTGCGCCGTGACGCAGCAGCGTGCGCACCACTTCGAGGTGACCGCTGTACGCTGCACGATGCAGGGGCGTGTACCTGTCCTCGTCCCGGCTGTGCACAAGCGATGGGTCTGCCGACAGCAGCCGATAAACTGTTGCAAGCTGTGTTCACGTGACAAGGAAAAGTCAGAAAACAGGGACTGTCACCATGCTATGTAGTTATCAACAGTGGGAACAGTAAGCCACAGACAAAATAGCACTCACACTCCTGGATTTAAGTCATTTATCAGTGACCCTGCACCACAACTTAAAGCGAACTTCAGAAGATTTAGACTGCCGTTTATTTTAACCCTAACAAACTGAATCATGTTTTCAAAAAAAAAAAAAAGTGTTGTTCAAAATAGGGATGATCAAAATATGATTCATATCCCTATATATATATACAAGCAACACCCAACTTCGGCATTCTGTTGTTTGGACATTCATAGGTTTTGAAACATTACTTTTATGTGGGACTTTTTCCATGAATGAAATTATGAATCATGTTCCTCAAATATAATAAGGACATAAATAAATATGGAGGGAACTGTATGTAGCACATGCTGAGTTCCAAAGCTGGGGGTTAGAGCATCCTCTTGCAGGTCTGTACAGAAATATAACAAGTGGCCATTGCACTGCTGTCTCCACCTGACAGTATATTCACAGTACATGTCACTGAGCCTGACATTTCCCAGGGCTGGCTGTGCTGGGACTGGCACACACATGCACAGGTTTGCACAAGCTCCGTGGGACACTTTGCCCCTGGATAATGTCGCCCGGTGAACAAATTCCACATTTGTACTGGAGATTCTCTGAAAAGATATCTTATCCTCCCAGGCTGCGTGGTGCGCCAACTGATTGGGCATATGAGTCAGTAACCTCAAGGTGGGTGCAGCGCCTGCCATCTGTGGTGGAACCACGCAGTGGCCAATGGGAGAAGAAGCCCCGTTGCCACCTGCACACTGAATCAAACAGTAAGGTAATCACAGGGCACGGAGAAATGAAATGTGTCAATTGTGAGCCCCTCCACTTTGGGAAGAACAACTGACTTATTTTTCTAATTAGTGCTGGATCAGGTTAAGAGCTCAGAGCTCTTGGATGCTGTCCAGTTAGCACTGTTCATATTATGCAATTGTGCAAATGTGCTCTCATCTCAATAAAAAAAAATTGTTCACTTTATTCAGCCTCAAAATTACATCTAAGAGGCTGAGTAAAACTGTGAATACTAGAATATCATTCATTGGGTCCATAATGATACAAAAAAAGACATACAGCTTTTATATGTGTTGTTAGCCTTCTGTTATGAAGGTGATATCTGTGAATGTTTTCAACAGGGGGTTTGTTCACTCACCATAGATGTCAACTGCTTTCCAAAAGTGACATTGGGTAAATAGCTGAAAGGGCCGGACTAACACTTGCTATGTAAGAATACTGCTCAATGGTAGCAGCGGTTCCACTGCTGAAGGGCTGTATTTGAAATTGTCATCACTTTTAGAAGCAGACAGATTTGATGTCTGTGCCCTAAGCGAGGTCATGAAAACAGAATAACACTGCACCTCTGTGTTAACTCACAACATTAACTTGTGAAACTGTAGACAGGAAAAGAATAATATATGTTCTGTCTGACAAAAGCCTCCTGGACCACAATGTTGTAGCGGAGTGGCACTGTACCAATGAAAAATGAAGATGAAGCTCACATCCCATAACTATGCATCAACTTTACAAAAAACTTCAAAAACCACTTAAAGGAAGTTAAAAATAATCCATGGTATCCTTAAAATTAAATTCCAAAATGGTCAACTTCAACAATCACTTTCATTGCTTGAAAGATTTAAAAAAAATTCTGTCTGATAAAATGTGAACTGAATTTCATCTTGTTTTATTAGTGAACCGTATGTGACTTATTCTGTCCCTTTGTGTCACTATGATGTAACTGTGTACTGTCAATGTGTATAAAACTGTGTTTATTTCAGTGTTTCTGTGTATATGTGTGTGAATGAATCTAACCATACATATATGCCTACAGTATGTGTGTCTGATTGTGTATGGGACTCACTCTGTTCCTCTCAGAGGACCACAGCATCAACTCTCCAGGCCTGTTCTCCCGCCTCTTCTCTTGCTGCTGGTACCATTCCTCGCTGCGAGCACCCTCCCTTTCTGCTTCCTCGTCATCTTCCTCTTCATCATCTTCAGGCCAGAGGCTCTGTGTTCCCACAGGAATGAGGTGCTGGTGTGTCTCCAGCAGCTCAAGCTGATTGAAGTCTTCTGGAAACTCCATAGCCAGGACCACAGCTCCTCCTTTTAGCAGTCTAAAGCATGGCTCATAAGGTTAGTGCATTAATATCACATGGCATAATAACGAGCAAGCTTTATATTCTGTTGAGAAAAATACACTCTTTTCCAGGATTTTATTCCAGGATTAAATCCATGTTGAACTTCTCCTTACAAGGATGTCTGGAAAAAATCTAGTTGCTAGCTTGCTATAGAGTAGTTACTGAACTCACTGACCTGACAATGAGTGTAGTAGAAATCAAAACTTACCCACAATCTAATGTAAAGCTAGTAATGTGGATATTGGTGTGTTCATCAGCGTTGAACGGAGGCCTAAAACGCATAAAGGTGCATTAATTTATGTGTTGCAAACATGGGGGGATTTTACTTGCTAGTTAGAGGTGTACTGAAATATGGGTCAACATTGGATTAGCTGTGTTATAGGTATGAAAACCTCCACAGGCTATCAGCAAATGCAGTGTTTTGTTTCAGACAGAACAGGTGGATGTTTTCTCATATATGTAAATATATACATACATACACACATACTAACTTAATACAGCCAAACAAAGAGATGGACAAACTTGGACCATTTTGCACCTTCTTCCTTATCCTTCTCACAAATATTCTGTCACATCTTCACAAGTCAATAATGCTTCTCACAAATTACCTGTCCTGTGTGAACAGCCTAAATTCCATCATATGCAGCCTTTAGCAACATCGGTACATTGTAGCCAGCTCTTTCAACTTTCAAAGTATTACGGGTAACTTTACAGGCACAGCTTCTGTGGATGTGACAATAAAGCCACAAATGCTATTGGCCGCCTGTCCGTACTATGGGCACACCGTCACCGTAATCCTTTTCCATACGAAAAGACACTTAGATCTGCAATTTCCTTGTATATTCCTTAAAAGGTGAAATTGCATTCATTTTTGAAACTGAAGCACTAAGCCTGTAATCAGAAAACCTCACAGCACTATGTGATGGACCGATGCACGTATGTGGTTTGACATTTTCCGTATCCTCATAAATTGAGGCCCCTCTGGTTACCAATAATCATGTACGAATACGGATTCCCATGTAATGGTACTGCGTGCAATTGTGTCGTAGTGCCATTTTCTGACACCAAGAAAACTGAAGAGGCTATTTCCTTCTCTGTACTCGCAATACTACATTTTTGTGTGTGTGTGTGTGTGTGTGTGTGTGTGTGTGTGTGTGTGTGTGTGTGTGTATTCGTCTCTGTCCACGCTGACTTGGCTTATCTTTCACAATTTCACGAGCATTTCATGTTTCTAACACATAAGTCATACTGACAATAAATCTTTCAACGTAGTAAAAGGCCACACTCCAACATACAACTCGCAAGTCAAGACCTAGGGAGCTGTTACATCCAAAATATGTCTGATACTGATATCTATCTATAACAAAGACAATCTGTGATAGATACTGTAACTTACGCTACCCAATCTGGATAGCAGTAGGCTAGTTCATTCTAATGTCAACATCCCGTTAGCTAGGTGGGGTCATCCATCGTTTTGCAATGCAGCTAGGTGACTAAGAGCAAACAAACTAGATACATTTTAAATAGATACAGGACGATTCATTGCATATGAGGTATATGGTCTAATACGAGGACTGACACTATCGACAATTCAATATCGATATTACCTAGTTAGCTAGTGAACAATTCGTATTCCGGTTGCTATCTAGATCGCACTAGCTACTGAGATCTCCCAGGAACACTTGACTTGCTAGCTAGCTACACACTATACTCAAAACCCACTGTCATACATGCTTCAATTACTCTTACGCGAACATCTATTTGGCCCGGGGCATTCCACTTTTGAACGAATTTGTTTCAATGTCCAAGCAACAGCTAGTTACAGTACCTTCCAAGTTCATAGCAGCAGCTATCACTCAGGCTATACTAACTCAGTTTCGTTTCTCACGCCTAGCTTTTTTGCTGTTTATGGGAAGCAGAGTTCCCTTCTTATCACGTCATAAGGTATTTCAAGGAGTTCCGTAACCTTTGAAAACTACACTTCCCGTAACGCAACAGTTTCCTGTGCGCTTAATTAAACTGCTTCCGTAGGAGGGAGATTTCACATGTGTATTGTACCAAAATAGGGAGCATGTACGGTAAAGGTAAAACAAACGAAGTATATACACAGTTAATTAATGATTTGAAGTTATTGTTTATTTGAAGGTAGCAAACATCTGTAGCTCGCCACTGATATAACAGATTTAGCACTGCAACACACGAGTTCTGTGAATCTTGCCAATGTTTAGCTATCGTCATGATTGGAACAGCTAACTGCAACTGCAAGTTGGCTAGTTGTTTAGTTAGTTGCTAAACAGTTTATACTGAAATGCTATCAAATGCCACAATCATTACACGTTTGTGTATTAATTGTGGATTTGTGGATAATAAAAACTATGTAGCTAAACTCGTCTTGTTTCTGTAACTGAGATAGTAAATGTTTCGTGGGAGAGGGAACTCATTTCGTAGCTAGTGAGCTAAAACGGATTGACGTCTCATTTACAGTGTTCCAAATGTGCTTGAAAACTAAAACGTTTCCACTTTTTCTGCCTAGATATCTCTCTGATTTGAGAAGCGTTTTGTTGACTCTTGTGTTGGAACTTTGACCTCACGATGACATCAGAGACCTCTTTGTAAGCTGAAAACACCATGTATCACATCCCACACATGATTTACGTAATTAGTGTATAATACAGTTGACCCATTTCATTTTCGTCGAGTCATTTGTTACTGTCCATATGCAGGGATGACGAAGATACCTTCAAGATTCTAATTGCCACTGACATTCACTTGGGTTACCTGGAGAAGGATGCCATCAGAGGCAACGACACGTTCGTGACGTTTGACGAAATTCTGAAATGTGCCAAACAGAACGAAGTAAGGGGGATGTTTATTTAACCAAAAATGCGAAATCAAAGAATAAACGGGAGACTTACTGCACCAGTGTGCAAGATTTCTCACTGCTGGCTCACTGCATAATCCTGAACAGGAAACCTGTTGCTCCTTCATCAATCTAACTCTGATTTAGGGTGTGCTGCATCTTAAATTGGGGGGAAAAAAGTATTCAGCACATGGGAATTTCAGACAAGGTTTTATATCATGTGGAGTTTTTTTGTGTATCTTACTCCAATCTCAAACAGCCTGAAACCTATCCCCTTATCCCTTTCTGTTCTCCCTTGTTTCAGAAGTCTGCTCTTCATGTGAGATACAAAAGTAAAACAAATAATTTGAAATTACCTTTAAACATTTGAATGTAAATCATTTAAAGTCAGTTATTTTGGAATTTTCTTTATTAAATGTAGACTTTGTTTTATTTGACTTGTTTCCTTTTTTTGTGATGGAAACATTTTATTCTGCTGGCTTCTTTCTGTTCTTGTTTGCATTTTTCTGGGTATGGTTGTGGTGTAGAGACCACCTTGGTGGTTACTGTTGATGTGCTTGCCAACCTCTCCTTTTGTGGCCTTACAGGTGGATTTTATCCTACTGGGCGGCGATCTTTTCCATGACAACAAGCCCTCCCGTAGGACTATGCACAATTGCATGGAGTTGCTGAGGAAGTACTGCATGGGAAATCAACCAATTATGTTTGAAATACTGAGTGACCAAGCTGTCAACTTTGGCAACAGCAAGTGAGTCTGGCTTTTTCCTCCCACCTGTTTTTGGCTGCTGTCACAGCTTTCCTTCCATAGCTTGTGGGTACATACTGAGAGACCCTCCCTTGTGCAGTTGCTATGGCTTGAAGCACCCTTTTGACCTTCCAGCCCATGCTGCTTGCACTGCCCAATAGCCCATTCCATGGCCGCATGTACAAATCTGCTGTTTTTAGGGTTGTCCCAGAGCTCAGGGAGTGAATTTCAGCAAGGTATTATTGGCTTAATAGGCCACTGCTTACACACTTTGATCAATGAACAATTTGCTGGCTGTGAAGCACATGATATCCTGCAGTGCTTTGTGATACATCTGGTGCAGGCACACTGTATTCATGCAGGTGAAGATGCACATCACCTTCAAAAGTAAATGCTACTTCAAAGGCCTTTGTAAATGTACTGTATAATAGGGGTCTATGCTCCATTTCAAATCTACAACACTCTAAAATATGAGTAACATAGAAAAAAAAATCATATATAGGGATATTTAGAGGTTTATATTTAAATGGTAGTACAGACAACACTTGCCTTTTATGGGGGATAATTTCTAGAGGTGCCTGGGGAAATCTACTTATACTGTATCCAAAAGACTTTTGGTCAAAGGGAAAAATTGATGTCTGCTTCAGTGAGCTTTGGAAGACCGTGTACCAGCTTCAGGTTGGAAGCTGGTGGTATTGTGCTCCACTCCTTGAAAGCATTAGCTAGCTTCACCATTTCAGCTTTGGGTTCCAAAGATGTTCTGTCAGGTTAAAATCAGGGCTCTTTGTTGGATACAACAATGTCCTGATGTGCATTGACACCACAGTGTAATCCTCCTCTTCCATGAACAGAAAGTGTGCCTCCTGGTGTGTTCTGTGAAAGTCTAGCTCTTCTGAAGGTGGATTTTTGTGTGCAGTTGTTGTTGAATGGTTCTTTTTACACTTACTATCTTCAAGATGCCAGTTTGCTTTGGAGATCTCTTAATTCTTGCTGTGGAGAAGATGGCCAACACTTGAAAAGAAGGAGCAAACCTTAGAAAAGCAAATGCATTTTAAAAATCAACAAAGTACAAACTTACAAAACCAAACTGCTTGAAAAATGGTGAGCCTCTAGCAGCAGCTACACATTTGTATGTAATGAACTGCTGATGAAACAGGTGAGGCTCATTAAGTAATGGCTGGCTCATAAACACAAAGACAAGTACAAATGGACAGTTAAATTAACCTGTTTGGATGTGATTTATAACATGAGCTCAGTTGTGGAGAAAGTAGCAATTGGAGCAACAATGATCCTTAGGCACACACATTTAAACGATTGAAAATTAATTAAACTATCAGTTCCGGAGGAACTCCTTTGCAGTTGCCCTTGGATTTACTTTCCTCTTGAACCACTTTTCTCAAAACTTGTGGTGGTAAGATATACTTTTGCTCTTTGCGTGGCAGGGTTGCCAGTGCACCATTAACAATTTATTTCAGAATAATAAACACTACAGTAGCACAGAATACTAACCTTCTCGACACAAAGAACCAATTGAATCAATTGTTTCAAAAAATAAAACAGAGTGTCAAGCTGCTTAAACCTTACACACTATAGTGACACCTACTGGTGTATGGACGTCAGGGCAAGCAGCCCTCTTGTCCTGAACTCACTTAATGTTGGAATGATCCCCTATGAGTTTTATTTTCTTAATGGGGAACAAGAAGGGAAACATCAAGGCTTTGAGCTTTAGGCATTGAAATCATCATGCACTTGGCTGCTTTTTTCATATGAAGGCTGTGAGCTGAAGAGCATATTTTAAACACTAACACAGCTGGTTGATGAATTTCCTGACACCTCTACACGGTTATGTGCAAGGGGGTGAGCCTGAACCCCCAGGTGAGCTTCTCTTTATAACGACGCAACCACTGTTCACTGTACATGGGTTTGTGAATACGTGAACCTCTGTCCAGCACTCTTTGTGTCAGTGAAGCATCATCTTTGTTTGCACGCGTCAGTCTTTTACCGAATTGGTTAATTCTCTTTATTACAATTTTACACACAGATGCATCGAACGCATAACTACATTGCACTAATGAGATGGGATGTCACAGTACCAGCACATACCTGTGAGAAGGGCATAGTTACTGTAACATAGCAGGGTTTAAGTAAATGCATCACCAGCACCATTCAGAAACCATTTTTACTAATGTAAGTGATCAGGTCATTGGTATTATTCAGTGGTGTGAAATCCCTAGTGTTAAAATATGTGTAACCTAAGACTACAAAAAGGAAATGCAGTAACATAGTGATGTGAAGAACGTGCTGTTCAAGTGCTCCAACCTTTTGCTTGTTAACACTTCTGCTTTGAAAGGCTTGACACTGATTTGAACCTTGAGATCAACCCTCCAATCACTGCACTACAGTGAGGTGGTGGATTCATCTTTTTATGAAGTCTTTTTATAGCCAGCTCCCAATTTGTAGAGGTCAATGACCATTTGTCTCCAGTCTTCAGAGAGTTTTCTGACAAGATAAAACATGCTACTAGTGGATTTCTTCTTTTATGGTTTCTTTTATACCCTGGAGAGACAGGAAACATTTGGAAGCCTCTATATAGTTCAAGAAGCTTCCAGTGAATTTCCAATAAGCAGAATCATAGTGTAGATTTTTGGTTAAATTGTATTAAAAAGATTAGTGAATGGGGGGGATGGAGTGGGAGTAAATGTCTTCCTTGTATTTTCTGGAATAAAATGCACAATTTGAGAATGAGTAATGTCATTTTCTCTCATTACAATGTTATTAATATTAAAATGTAACATTTGACATTTTTTAGCATTTAAAAAGATCCAGTATGTATATTTTTCTATTATCTTGTTTTTTTGTCTCTGTTTGATGAATATGTTAGTTGCCTATACTTTAGTCAATTTTAGAAAAATGACAAGGTGGCTACCTTTGGATGATCGTTTTTCAGCAAAAACCTGGGGCTTGAACTCTAGGGAAATAGTTAGTTTGACCTGCCAAGCACACATCATGTTCATGGCCCCTACAAAGCTGGTTGACAAATGCTTTGTACATTCAACCAGTCACTCTCTGGGTTTCATTTTCTCAGAACCACCCTAGGTGCCTTTTAAAATACAACACTCAAGAACATGAGATGGAAAAATATGCAAATTTGGTAAAAAAAAAAAAAAAAACCTTTTGCATTCAACAAATAATTTACCACTCACATTTTGGATCATGAATTGTTTGATTTGCATTTTTTAGTTTAAATGAATAGGCAATGAACATTGTGTTCTCATTTGTTTAGCATTGCTGATCTGCCTTGCCTTGGGGATGAAGGTCTTTAGCTGGGGGAAGGCGTTTTCAGTCCAGCTAGTAATTTGAGTTTGGATGGCTCATTATGTGAAGGTTTTATCTAAATGTCTGTGCCTGTCCTTTTTGTGTTTCATTCAGGTTTCCCTGGGTGAACTACCAGGATGAGAACTTGAACATCTCTATCCCTGTTTTTAGTGTGCATGGGAACCACGATGATCCCACAGGGGTAAGGGCTGCTTTGTTCTCTGCTGTCATTGTACAGCCCAATTGCTGTAGGACCTTGGAGAGAACTGGGTTGGGGGAAAATGAGGAGAGAAATTTCAAACAGAACCAATTTACGTGGTAACGGAATGATTTTTCTCTTCATGTAATTAGAAGTAAAATCTTCTTCCTGAAACAACCGTTTATGAAGTATAGTTTAATTTCATATAATTTTAGTCTGCAGTTGTTTGGCATGAATGAGGGCAGTGTGGGGTAGATCCACTGTGTCCGGTAAGGTTATAGCTTGGAGGAGTTTATATGTGATGTGACTGGACTTGTCACCATGGGCTCCTGGGTTCTTACATACCAGCAAGGACAGAAAAACTGTATGAATGGGACAATTGCAGATTAGTTTTATTAATCAGGGCTACCGCATCATCCAGGCCAATCACCGGTGGACTGTGCTGTATCTCTGATGGTTCAAGGTACATGTGTACTTTCCCCCCAGGCGGATGGCCTGTGCGCTCTGGACCTGCTCAGCTGTGCCGGACTTGTCAATCACTTTGGCCGCAGTAGGTCTGTGGAGAAGGTGGAGATCAGCCCCCTGCTGCTGCAGAAAGGGAGCTCCAAGATCGCACTGTATGGAATTGGTGAGTCAGCCAAGGACAAGGGGGTCCTGCTCTCCGCATTCAAACAAACAGAGGGATGCACCTTTTAAGCGCCGCTACGATTCTGCCGATGAGCCGAGGACAGAAAGAGCAGTGTGACATGACTGATCATGCACATTTCCCACTTTATAGGCAATGGAGTATGAGCATAATAAGTAGATTGCTTGATTCTTATGAGTGGAGTGTTAAAACAGTGTTAGCATAGGTATGATTTTGGCCCTGTGTTTTTGTTTGCTACTGTATTTGTGGTTGATTCTCAGTAATTCACAAATATCAGAAATATCAGCACTGTAAATGCTAAACAAAAACCTGTTTAAAAATCTTATACATGTATGGTTTTTAAAATATACTTGTTTAAGATGAAGGGGTGTTTTAAGCTAAATTCTAATAACAAACAGTTAATTAAGCACATCAAGTGGAAAATAGAATGCTACACTACATTGAACAATGTATGGTTTTTTTATACTTGTACATTTTTTAGAGCATGATATTTCTTTTTTATGTAATATTTTTTCATTGCATACAGATGTTTGATAAGCACGAAATGACCAGTAAGCTAGATATGGCAAGATTTTATCTGAGTGTGAGCATGCTTAGAAGTGCGCTTTGGTTCATTTGGACCTGTATGAGAGTCCAATTACAAGTGACATGATCCAACCAGGGTGCAACTAGCTGGAGCTAAGGCCAGTAAGGGAACCTTTGTGCATATTCGTGATTTCGGTCCACAGGTGTAAGCTACTCAAAAGCAAACACGTTCAGGTTCAACTTCAGAAAAGAAATCAAAAAGGGCACTAGACTGTGGAGGTGGTGTCTCATGAAGTTACCTGTTTGCCTTTGTTTCAGGCACCTGTTCTTGAACTGTTTCATTGCCCTCCACAGACACAACATTCGCTCAGTATGTTGTGTTTCCACTGCAGTTAATTACTGAAAGTGCCAAAAAGCATCCAGCAAAAGCAAAACCACTGCACACACAGTGCCTGTATTCTCCATAATATCTCAATATTCTCCAGAGGACTTCTGTCACTGGTAAACCACAAACTAAGCCCTGTTGAAAATTTGCCAGTGACTTCTAGTTCTACCACTTTTACTTGTCTTACTAATGGTTTTACTAATTTAAAAAGTTCACTGGGTGTGAATCATCTAGAAGCAAATGTGGTGTGAAGGTACCCTATCATTGTTCAGCATATCATTCATTGGTTTACCAATGATTTACCACATCACTCATTGCTTTATCTGCTGACTGTTTTAAATGGCATTTCTTCAAATGTTGCTTATTGACGTTTCAAAGGAGCTCCTGTTTCAGGGTGTGTTGTTCAGTTAATTGCCTCACAACTGAATCTCTGTCACTGGCTATGATTTTATTTTAACTTCCATTTCACACCTGTCAGCTGGGGGACTCCGCTAAGTGCATCCACGATTTCATGAGCAGTTACTAATGACTGCATCTTTTCCTGAGTAACACATCATGCACTAGTTCTGACCTCAACCTGACTTGAGGCTTTTGGCTTTTATATTGATGCCATTAATACAGCAAGATTATGTATCATACTTTTTTAACGATTGTGTTTGTGTTGGCAGTGACATCTTAGAATATGTGCTATACAACATCACCCTAGTTTTAGCTGCATTGATAATCAGATTTTCTGTTAAGTTTTCTGAAAACGTTGGAACTGAGTGCAGGTGATTTATCTGCTTCTTTGAAGTCATGTGCAGTCCTTAATAATATGTTTTCATTTTTTTTGGTTGTTTGTTGGTTTTATTTTACCAAACGTCATGACATATTTGGCCATCCTCACTAAAATATACTTCTGCTCTGTTGGGTATGGTCTGGACTGTTGCCCCTGCAGTATGTGTGCAGTGCAGCACAAAAAAATATTCATTATTATTAATACATTATGAGGAATGATACGGGTAAGTGTTTTCAGGGTGATGTACATTTCATTGATTGGTTAGCATACAAGAGAGCTGTCCTGTTGGGCACAGAAGCAGCCAAAATAATCTGAGTGCAGTATAGCCTCAGATCTAATGTGTAAAGGGCAGGACAGACCTCTTTGTGGGGAGACAGACAGTGTTTTCTGAATCTCTGCCCATAGAAATGTGGGGCATTAATACATGTACTGTGTGCAAGTGCAGCTGTCTTTTCTCTCTGTGCCACCCCAGTGTGCTCAGATCTAACGCAAAGATGAACTTGATTGAAGACCAGATTAAAGGTGATGACTCCCCCTTAGTTGTTCTGTGTCATTGCCTTCATTTTTTGTGTTGCAGCTTGATATTGTGAAATGTTATGTTTTGAAAAATATTGCGACTTGAGGCGCTAACGTTGTATAGTTGGTAGAGCATGTGTATTGTTATCGTCAGTCAGTACAAATTAGTTTTATTTGTTCCGTGTCTCTCCTTTTGTTTGGTGATAGCATCCATGATGCAGCCAGTATGAAGGCTATACAAGAGATGACTCACACGAGGTTCACTCGTCTGTAATGCAGCTCTGTGTTGCTAAGCAACAGCCCAGAGGTCTCTTATTAAGGGAATAATAGTTTTGGATGCAGTGAGCCTTTCCGAGGAGCTGTGGCTCCAAAACTGCCCCGCTAATAAGGGTGTCTTTCCTGTTCCCCAAAACAATTCCATTGAAGGCCTGCATTCTGATACCAAAAAATCAATGATTAAAAAACAGTTGGTACAGGTGACTCTCACTTATCATTTGAAGGACATATGTTCTTGAGATCCCCACGAATGGTGAGGTCAACAAATCCTGTATCTTACTGATAACTAGCTTGATTGCTACTACCCTAGATAACTTAGCTGGTAGAAATTTGCTTGCTAGCGATAGATGCTCACCAGGGGGTTGCTTGCAGGCTAGATTGCTGCTTATAATATTTTTCTGTTAAGTTCTTTCCTCTTAAAAACCCACCACACAAAGCTGTGCCCATCTACTCAGTCTTGTTGTAGAATTCATGCTAGATGCTGGGTAAGACAGAGTGTGTCAGAAAATCAAGGTTTTAAGCTTCCTCCTTCCCGGCAGCCAGCTGTGAGTGACAAAGATGTACATGATGTAGTAAGATTGACTTCCTGTTTTCCCAGGTTCCATACCTGACGAGAGGCTGTATAGGATGTTTGTCAACAACCAGGTGATGATGCTTCGACCACGGGAGGATGAGAGCAGCTGGTTCAACCTGTTTGTCATCCACCAGAACAGGTAAGGCCTCCCCCTGAATTGGGACTCATTCCTGACACATGCTTTACTTTTGGTTCTATATATACTCATATAGTCTTGCCAGTGGCACAGAGGAGTTATCTTCCTGGATTTTACTAGAGAGAACTGCCTTTGTGACATCTGTCTGTTTATTTTCTAATTATTAGAGGCCATTTGCACTGTGTGGTGTCCCGAAGTGAAAAGGTTCATGTATCTTTAGAAGTATATGGTGGTTAACAGCACATTTTTCTCAGTCCTTAGTATAGCAACAAGCCTACTTCAGTGTATGACGAATTTGGAACTTAGCTTTATTAAATATTGAAATAATAGACAACAATAATTGATTGTATTATATGTTACCAGTACTGTGCATTAATTCTAATAATATTCATCCTTTTCTATTAATAGTAGCACCAGCTGTAAATGTAATTACTTTTTAATGTACATGAGTGTGAATGAATGTGAACAAGGGTGCAATGCAGCATAGTTATTTTAGATTTAATTCCCAGTGGCCTTTTTAAAATTATGAGTTACAAACATTGTTGAACATTGTTACATTGTCAGATAATTGACTAGGTTAGCTGTTTATGTGAAAGAAGAACTGAGGGTCACCTCTGAGATAGATTTACTACACTACATTACATTACATTCATTTAGCAGACACTCTTATCCGCTTCCAGCACAAAAGAACAGAAGTATCCATTCAAGTTGAATGAGCCGCAGTGTCAGATCAGGCTAGCAACACTCCCAGATCAGTGAGTGTGAGCATAACACAATTCAAGCCCTACCACACATTAACTTGTGCAACCTCACTAGACAAAGGAAGCCCAGTATACTACCATACATCAGTCACTAGATCATAGAATCCAAAACACATCGTGATACTACACGTAAAATGAACAGCAAGTAATACAAGTAGCAGGTGTTAGGGGTGGGGACTGAGGTGAAACCGAGATGCAGACTGAAGAGGTTGGACCCCTGTGGGGAGTTCTTTCCACCCCTGAGGGATCAGTACAGACAGGGATCGTGTCTGAGAGGAGTTACCCTGTAAGAATGGGACAAACAGCTGCCCCATGTTTGCAGAGCTTAGTGATCTTCGCGGAAAATTTGAGCACCAATTTTAGGTATGAGGGGGCTGTCCCATTCGTTGTCCTGTATGCCAGCACCAGCGTTCTGAACTTGAGGCGAGCGATAACAGGAAGCAAATGAAGTAAGGTGAGGAGTGGTGTAACATGACTTCATTTAGGGAGGTTGTACACAAGTCATGCAGCTGCATTCTGAATTAGTTGTAGGGGTTTGATGGCACAGGCAGGAAGACAAGCAAAGAGGGAGTGACAGTAGTCCAGTGTGAGAGGACTAGGGCCTGAACTAGGAAGAGGTATGGTAGTCATTGTGTTTTCTTTTATTTTGCTGTGGAGCAGTGTAGTGAGAATTTCAGTGCAATTTTTGATGGTGTCAGCATGCCATTACATGTCACTGTCATCTGAGAAGTAGATGCTTTGCTGAAATGCTATTCCTGCACAGTATTATTTTTTCAGTAATTAAAAAAAATAAGAATTCATTTACGTCGGTCACACTCCTCTCTTGTGAAGCCTTTCGTCTCCTTATAGTATGTTCCATTTTCAGCTGGAACCTTGTGGTAATGAGAGATACTGTCAACCACAGAAGGCTTCAGAGATGGAAGAGAAGGGGGCACTTTTTCCACTCTGAGGGTGCCTTGAGGGCACTCTGACACGGAGGAGAAAATGGATTCATTTTGGTCTTCCATATTTCTTTTATAAAAAAAAAAAAACACGAACATATTTGAAAACTTTGTACGTCTTTGTATCTGAGTCTTGTTCCAGGGGAAACAGGTGTTGAAGAAGAAAACGCAACCCATCAGTGAATGACAAATGAGATGAAAAATGTGTGGGCATATTGTTGGTACTGCGGATAGAGCCAGTGTCTAACATTGGCAGGGAGGCCATTGGGTCATTGCTCATTTGTGTTCTTCTGTCTCCAACCAGCCACAGTGCCTCACGCACAATGTTATCATTTTCATTTTGTATATTCTGCAAGCATTCACTTTCTGCCCCCGGGGGTCATAGGATCTACTCTGCTCCATGGCAAACTAACTCATTAGGAAGGATTAATGGGAGCCAGTGACATATTTTCTGATGACTACACACCAATGGCATTAAAATGTGAAAATTGTAAGGGTAAAATTTCCACTTTGTTTGTGCTCTGTTTAAGAAGTCCCCCATTTCTTGTGAATTATGGGGAATTCCCCCCATAACTAACTGCAATTTTAAAATTGCCGTATACAATAGGCTTCTGTACCTGAATATAGAATGCAAGAACTACTTGGAATGCACAGCCTAAGCTTCAGATTTGTTCTCATGTGTAGTTAGGGAGCTTGCAATTTGTAGTAAGTCTAGCCATATTTGAAATGGACTGACCCATTTGTGTGTTTGTGTGTGTGCGTCTGTGGGTGTTTGTGGATGTCTGTGGGTGTGCGTGACTATGTGTGGCACTCTGTTTCAGGAGCAAACACGGAGCGACAAACTACATCCCAGAACAGTTCCTGGATGACTTCCTGGACCTGGTGGTGTGGGGGCATGAACATGAGTGCAAGATCGCCCCTGTGAGGAATGAACAGCAGCTCTTCTATGTGACACAGCCTGGCAGCACGGTGGTGACATCACTGTCACCAGGGGAAGCAGTCAAAAAGTAAGCCCCATCCCCCTCCACATATAAACCCCTCTGAGGCCAAAATAATTGCCTGGGGCATTTATGCTCTTTGGTTTTGGGAGCAGGACTTGTAACCTGAATAAGGCAGGTTTGATTCTCAGGTGAAGCTCAGCCCTTGTACCTTCATGGTAGTTGTATGAAGTTTAATCGTCTCAGTAAATGCTCAGCTGTATAACCCCATAAAATGTAAGGATAAAAGCAACCCTGTACAGGGTCATGTACTAAGCAAACACAATAATCACAGAAATAGTACAGTTTTTTCCCTAATGTAAGGTAGTCTTTACTATAAGGCGACTCATCCATTTTGAAGGAGATAATGACAAATGCACTCAGACAAGATATACTATTTTAGTAATCAGCTGGGAATTTTTTTTTCTCTCTGCACCCTTGCAAGACAGAAAGTAATCCTGGGACTACTTACTTGCTGCCACCAGCTATTTTATACACTTCAAGTTCCAGATTGTACTGCAGGAGAGCAAACCCTGATTGAAGATCAAGTGCTTCTCTCACTGAGGACAGCTTAGCAATTTACTGGCACATGATTACGAAGTGATTGTCGTGACAGACATCATATTTTTGTAATTAAAGAGGAGAATCCTAACAATATTTTTGATTTTAAACGTATGTTTAAGACCTTGATGTTTTGTGACAGACACATTTTGTGGCGAGTTAAAACATTTATTATTTCCTCAGAGGGATGTTTAGTTTGAGGAGTAGCTGATGGCTACGGGTTAGTGAATCAGGGTTCAAACTGGCATATGCCTTGCTTCAGTGCTTTCTAATGCGAGTTTGGAAAGGTATTTTTGTACTGTGCTGTATTGATTCCAAAAGGTAGAAGAAAATGGAAACAGTCTTGTCTGCTGAATGCACCCAGAGTTATTCTGCATGTCCTACATGAATTATCTTGTGGAAACAAAATTAAACTGTTGCCTTGCATAAAGGCAACTTGGTTTATACAACATGTTACAAGTTAGAATTTTCCTAGTGCAGTTGCTCTAGGGAACAAGTGTTTAATCAAACATTTTACCTGCTGCTCTTCAGATTTCTTTAAATATGGGCTTTATCCAGAAAGCCCTGAGACAAATATTTTTCCATAATGTCAGGTCCTCTCGTTGTGGACCCTGAGCGCATTTCACACGATCTGAGGACCTTTTATAGACATTGTCTGATGATATAACACCAGATTAATGGTCATGACAGAATCGCCATCATCAGGGTTCTTCCAGAAAACGAGTTCAGGTGTCTCTCCTATGAAAAGTCACATTTATCAGTTGCATTCTTTCCCGCTCTGTCCATCATCTTGTCTCGTATCCACGCCATTCCTGCTGCCCCCCCCCCCCCACCAGGCACATCGGCATCCTGCGTGTGAAAGGCAGGAAGATGAACCTGCAGAAGATCCCCCTGCAGACTGTCCGACAGTTCTTCATCCAGGATGTTGTGCTGGGAGACCATCCTGACCTCTTCAACCCTGACCACCCGAAGGTCATGCAGAAGGTCGAGGCCTTCTGCCAAGAGAAGGTAGGCCTTAAAATTGTTTCATTCTGGTACACACAGTTGCGAGGAGATGGTCATTTAACTACTCTAGTCCAATCAGTGGCTCAGTGGCTATTTTAAATGCTTGTTGCCATGTTACAGGATGTAATGAACTCTTTGGTAACATCTACTTCATGTGTCCCAGGATGTTCTGTATTGTATGCTTCAAACATTCAACCCTTTTTGCAAAGCCATGTTGACTTTTGAAGCGCCCTCACCGCTGCTGCAAATGACTGTAATTTTGGGGGATTTTTTTTTTAATCATTGAGGTTTGCTTTGATCTGCTTTGATCGTTGTTTCTGAAGACAATTTGCCTCTCCCAAAGGAGGAGGGACTCCTCTTGCAACTGATCCTGGAGGAAGCGTGTTAATTCAGTTGAATGTGGGTCTGTCATTGGATGTGGCTCTTCTGTAGTCATCCCAGCTCTATTCCAAAGTGAAGCATTCTCCCTATTTATCATGAAGTCAAAAGGGTACATGTCAAGAATGACCCTTTTACATGACTGATATACAAAGGACTGTAGTTTTCGTAAGCTGCTGCCTTTGAGGGAAGTGTTTCTTTGTACCGACTCTGAGAGTCTTGTTGACACCCGACCATTTCTTGCTGTCGTGCATATTTACGTGAAAGAGACTTTCACCTTTTCCACCTTTTCACTGCATGAGAAAGCGCTGACAGTATGGACCTCAGAGCCAAGTGAAGTGTCACCACTCCAAGGAGGAGAGGTTTCTGCGCTGGATGCAGAAGTGCCTCCAGAAATAAATATTTATTTATTTAATTTTTTGTGCTTCTTTGACGTCACATGGGAGAACCCCCTCTGGCTGATGGGGCCTCCTGCAGAGACACTCCACAGTATCACAGAACACGGAACTGTGTGAGCAAACACCAGTCTGCCAGGCACAGCAATTGCACCAACAATGGCAGGGTGTCATTATACAGAGATCACAAAGACCTCTGCAGCAAGGCAGCCAGGTATCTGGCCCAAACCTTACAGTGATGTTAAGCCCTCATCTTGATGACACAGTGTAGACAGACAGATGTACTGCTGAGAAATGCTGTACCCCAGGGCTTGGTAACCCTGACCCTGTTCCAACCCTGTGGGAATTCCTCGTCCTCACTGTGTAATAGGCGCTCACTTAGTACATTGAACTTTGAAACAGTGATTGTCACACCTGGGTTTATAGCCAAAGGGACCTTTAATGACTGCAGTCAGGACAGAAGAGTGTCCGTGTCACTTCGTGTTGACCTGTGTTGACAGAAGTACCCCTGGCGCGATTACAGTATTGCCCGTTAGAGCCCTGTGTGGGACTGTTTTTTTTCTATTCCACTCCTACCTTTCATCCCAAACTCAGCTGAGTCATCATGTCCTGCACCCACTTGCTCCTGCAATGTTTAACACAAAATATAAAAATGTTCTGCCTTTGTGCACAGCATTAAATTGCAATCCTGCAAAGCTTAAAGCGACACTTGCCATTTCCATACTTTCTGAGAGTAAGGCTTGCTGGATTAAGGATGCCATTTTATCACCAACATTTCCTCACCAGCATGCTTTCTTATCGCCATACTGTCCAATCCTGTCAATTTGCACAAGAACTACAGTACCAATCAAAAGTTTGGACACACCTGATTGAGATAATGGGAAACAGGTATTCAAAGTCATTTTGATCTAAAGACTTATGCTTAAATGTTTGAAATTTGTTCCTTAGATGAATATAAACAGTGAAACCGATGCCTATGTATGAGTTTCTTTCCAAAAAACACTTACATTAAAAAAAAAAATTTTTGGCTACTACGAAGAATCTAAAATGATTCATAGAATGACTTCATAGTGTCATTAAAGCGGGAATGAAGCACTGAATAATGTGAGCGTTTATTGGTTGCTTTTGATGTTGGGTAAGATATCGTTGTACAATTAAACCTGAAATTCAAGTAGTTTAGCTGGAAAATGATGTAGTATTTCAGATTTTCACCACAAGGGTGCAGCCATCTTTGAACAAGCCCAAATGTGATGTCACCCACATGATTGTTTGCGGAGCACAGATCCAAATACAGCACAACTGTATTTGGATCTGCTAAAGGCAGACTGAGGTGCCTGTTCCATCAGTGAAATGGTCAACTTAGAAAAGGGCACTCAAAGTGGCAATGCAAATATACAGTCAGCAAGGTAGACCAGCCAAGTGTACAGTCAAATATTTATTTTTCTAATGAATGTTGGATTATACATACGCTGCTGTACTTTTCAGGTATTGTGTTGTTGTATTATTAGAGAACATCTCTTCCATCTCTTTACTAATCTTCTGCAGATGAAATGGCTGTACATACAAACATTTGTTACCTCAAAGAATACTTGTTGGGATGCCCCCTAATACCTTTGTTTTCCAGGTGGAGGAGATGCTTTGTAATATCTGTGTTTTCCAGGTGGAGGAGATGCTTTGTAATATCTGTGTTTTCCAGGTGGAGGAGATGCTTTGTAATACCTTTGTTTTCCAGGTGGAGGAGATGCTTAGTAATACCTTTGTTTTCCAGGTGGAGGAGATGCTTAGTAATATCTGTGTTTTCCAGGTGGAGGAGATGCTTAGTAATATCTGTGTTTTCCAGGTGGAGGAGATGCTGGAGGAGGCTGAGCGAGAGCGTCTGGGGAATCCGCTGGTGCCTGAGAAACCACTCATTCGCCTAAGAGTGAGTATAGCAGTGACCCTTGACCCTTTCTCCATTCTATTTCCCAGGTAGCGATGTCCATTAACAGGGATTGACACACTGTCTTACCTTACCTTACATTACCTTATTTTTATTTAGCAGACACTCTTATCCAGAGCACCTTACAATGGCTGAAAAGTTTTATATTTTATCCACTCATACAACTGATGCAATTGTAGGTTAAGTACCTTGTCCGATGGTACATCAGCAGTGCCCCAGTGGGGAATTGAACTGGCAGAGCTTTGGTTACAAGCCCTGCTCTTTACTACTATGCTACACTGTGAGCCTGCTTTAGCTCCTATTCCATATCTCCCAGGATTCTTGCTCTGTTTGCCTGCCTCAGGAAATTCTGGGGGGAGAAACTGTAAGGGTGAAAATTATAATGTTCACATTAAGGTGGGGGGGATGGGGATACAGCAATGTTCTCACAGGCAGGATAATCATGGCCCAGTATTTTGTCCACAGGGATAGAGTCAGGTTTAAGATGCAATAACAATAGCAGGATCAGTGTTTGTGAAGTCTTTGCTCCAAAGCCAGAATTTGCCACGACCTTTATCACCACCTCCCATGTACAGTCTGTATCCAAACTCCTAACACAAATTGGATCCTGAAGTGTCAGTTAAAGGTTACGCCGGGAATCGCACCGGCAACCTTTCGGTCACAAGTCCTGCTCCTTAACCACTATGCTTCACTGCCGCCACGTGTTTAAGAACAAAGTAAAATGAAGTATATAAACTACCTTTTTTTGACTTAAGATTACCTCTTTTAAATTTTGCACTCAATTTGTTGCAGGGGATTTTTAAAAATATTTTTTCCAATGTACCTCCTACCTTATCCTCAGCTGGCTGCCTCTTTCTGTAGTGGTGGCCCACTTGCAGTCATTTCTCCCTCTCTCTCTCTCAGGTGGACTACAGTGGTGGGTTTGAGGCCTTCAACACCATGCGCTTCAACCAGAAGTTTGTTGACCGCCTGGCCAACCCCAAAGATGTGCTTCACTTCACTAGACAGAGAGAAAACAAGGGCACAAAAGGTTCTCTGGATTTTTTTATCTTATTTGTGTGTTTATCTTTTTTCTGCTTTTCCATCTGAGCATTGAACATAACATTTGGAATTTGTTTACCTGGTTCTCACAGATAATGGTTGTACAGTAGTGCTCTGTGTGCCATACAAGCTTACAGGACAGGTTGTAGATAGTCATTACCAATGCTTTGCATCTCCAAAGAAAGGGTTATAAGTCAACATCACTGGTGTCATGTCATGACACATACTTTTGTATCAGGAAATAGGACCATGCAGTAATTCCTTTAGTAGTAGTACGTATGTTATTTTCTCTTCTTCATCTCAGCATGTTTCACATCCTGCCAAAGAAGTCTAAATGGTTTCACATTAAATGCCTTTTAGATTTCTTTGGCTGGATGCCCCTATGGTCCAGACCAAAGCAGGTCCAGGCAGTTGGTGACCCCTTTGCTCCTTAATCACAGCTTCAGCTGCATGATATGGTTAACCTCTCCTTCACCTCCCCTCCAGCTTTGACTTCCACTGTCTTCCACTGTGCTTTATTTTTTGTGCAGGTGAGGACAGCATTGACTTTGATAAGCTCCTGAACCGCACTTCCTCCGAGGTGATGCATCTGAGAGTGGAGGACTTGGTGAAGCAGTATTTCGAGACGGCTGAGAAAGTGAGTATGGGGCAAGATGAGAAGGTAGTGAACTGCTGTTTGAAACTGTTTTACAGGCCCAGGTCCTCCAGCTATCCAGTGCTGAGGGGGCAGGGTGGTGAGGTGAGGTGAGGTGGGGGTGATGGGATTTAGCCTTTTAAAGGTGTCTCTGAAGGTCACTGAAGGTACTAAACCAGTCAGGTGTTAGAATACCACATACCAGCAAAGAAGCTGATTATGCATGTTAGCCTCAGGACTTCCAGCACTCTAGGGGCCTCATTTATCATGATGTCTGTGAGAGTACTACTAAATTTGTTCTCAAGCACAAAGTGTGCGCACTGTGTTCACACTTGGTTTATCAAACATGCATTTTAAACGTATACACATACATGTAGGGAATATAATTTTATAAATCCCAGTTCTTCTACTTTCTGTGATATTCTGTGATACATTTGTTTCTCAATATAAATTCCCCAGACTTCACCATTTGTGGTAAATCTATCACTTTATGAAGTACCAATTCTGTATCCATTGCATACAATAGCCTAGCAATGTGCAAATTAAAAATATATTTCAGAGACTGGGTAGATTTGGTTAATGATATCTTTTTCAGTATTTGTGAAGCTATGTCTACTCGTATAGATTCCTAAATATTTCTCAGTGGCTTGTCAAACTGAAGTTAAAAAGTGCTGCCTGGGTGTGAAAATGGCAGGGCTGGGAATGAATGTAGTACTTAGTTGTGACATCACAGTTTAGCTTTGAGGGATTCACAGTGTAATGAGCATGACTATGGAGGCTCTTGTGAATCGTAAAAAATTGGGCAGAGTTGGTATTGCTTTTTGTTTCATATCCTTAAGGAACTCAATTTGAAATACGTAAATCTGATTGGTATCAAACGTGTCTGTAGAAATCAGTAACGGAATGTTAGAATGGTAACAGTATGTGGAATTGTGCTTGTGATCTTTCACGTGTGCCTTTTAATGTCATGCCATCTTTGGATAGCAGCCTGATTGTGAGGCTGTACAGGTAGGAGATGGAAAATGTAGATCAATCAGCAATCTTTAGATGAGGGGGAAAAAAAGCAGAGGATGTGCTTAATTTTCCATCATTCCCTCCCCCTCTTTACCTTTCATGTTCACCTCCGTCCTCACATCTTTCTCTCAGTCAGGGAGCTGATAAGGATGTAAAGACAATATCCATATCACGAGTCCTCTGATTTCTTCCTTTAGTTCAAACAGTGATTGAAGACTGTAGATCATACCTTGTGATAGCCTTGCTCCCATTGACCTATTCTGCCCATATAGATAAGCCATATACCTCACAGGCTCATAGTCCTCTCCAGCTGCAGATAATCTCGAGTTTCTTCTTTCATCAGTGAAATGGGGGGGAACAAACATCTACATCAAGAGTAGTTTTTACACATTAACTTTAATGAAATTTCTTGCCTAAAATCTATGTGATGCAGAATACTAAGAATGCTATCTCCTACCTGTTGATCCTGGACCCTTAATAACCTTCACACTGTAACTAAGCAACCTTTCCGCCAGTCCTGCCATTCTCAATATAGCTCTAATAATATTCACCCTCTCCATAATCCAGTCTGTTGGTTTTCTGATCATTTATATTTATTTATGTAGGTGTTTAACTTTTTCTTTGGGCATGTCTTTGCAGCCACTTCATTCAATAGCAGTTTGAAGTTTTTTCTTTGTAGACCAAAGTGTGCATCAAATCTGTGTTTGGAAAATTTCATTCTGTCCTTGATGACCATTATAATCACACAAATTATCCAAAATACATATTTAAGTAAATAGGGTTTATTTATGGTGTGTTATGCCTATGTTAGTAGAACAGACATTTTTCTTTAACCTGATGTACTAATACAGGGTTGCAGGGTTGCCAAGACCACATCACCCAGCAGGAGCTGTGGCTTTTGGATGGAGTTGGATGTTGTCTTTGCTCATGAGAGCCTTAAAGGATTCTATACCTTGCTTACTTATTCTGACCAAAACAGTCCACATCCACTTTTTGTTGTTTTCATTCATACTTTGACAAAAAAGCTAGTGTCCAATGCATGTCACTGCCGTACATGAAAGTGGCAATGGAAAAATGTTTGAAACAGCTGTTTTCGATCCTGGACCATAGGAGTCAAACTACACTCAAGATGCACGCCTTGCTAACTGAGCCACTCAGCATTATATATAATACTCTCTAAATTGTTTGAATACATGATACAATAGCCTATACAAATACCCACAAGCCTGACATTCACTGGTTACGTTTATTCAAAATATCAATATTTTTATTGCTAACGTTATATGATAACCATGCTCATGGGAAACTGGCGCTGAGGGGTGACTAGGGGAATCTGAGGGGGTTGTATATGGTTAATCACAGAATTAGTAATAATAGAAACCTTGAGAAATGCCGTAAAAGAAGTGATTAGTCATGCTTCTAGTTTGCCATTGATTGCATTATCATTTGTGTAGTTGGGTTCATATACACGTTGTGACGTAAATACTTTGCAGTCTCAGAAGCGTTCAATGGCTGGGGTTGGTTAGACCTTCTGAGTGGACCACAGGACAACTGTCTAAACAATGTAGCACTGTACCAGAACAATTTTAGCAAGGAGGATCCACATCATCAGAGCTCCTGAATTTATTGAAATGCCAAAGAAGGATTCTAAGTTCTATTGTAAGCAGACATTGTCACTATTCTTAGCTAACCAATGTTAGCAGCATTGTAGCAAAGGCATCAATGCAAATGCTAAACAGGGTACTCACTAGCTAACTAAATATTTCATTGAGCTTGCTTCCTGAAATCAAGGCTGTTAACACAGCGCTCTCAAAGCAATGCACAAGCCAGTGACAGGAGCAAAGCAGGTCATTTTCTCTCTGAAGGTAGGCTTGCACTGTGGGAAATAAATGTTCATGACAAGGCATAGGCCAGAGGGGCCAGCATTCCCAGATATAGATACCTAACATGACAGAACTTTCCAGTAATGAATGGCAGGAGTGGAGTAGGATTCTGTCCAGAAGTATAACTCCCTCGCCCCCTCCCCATTACAGATTTCTGGTTATGCGCCACTGATGTGTTATGTAATAGGTGTCAGTTAAATATGCAGTGTTTATGAATCAACATGTTGTATTGTTGTATTATTCTGAAGTCATACCTTATGGTCCTCAATGCAAAAATCACTCTACCCTTTTTTGAAGCATTGATAGATGCCCTTACAGTAATAATATTTTCAACTGTGGGCTGTGCTTTCAAATTCCATATTCATTGAACATATTCTGTGGTGTGTGTTAGTGAATTACAATGCACCAAGCCAAAAATGAATGACGAACAGTACATAGATGAAACTCACCCAGTTTGCCTGTTGCAAACCAAGTGTGCGATAGTATGAAGGCAAAAAATGAACGCTGTGACTGAAAAGGCAAAATAAAACCTGATTTATACTTTATGCTAAGAGTTCTGGCAAGTATGAGGTGTTCAGACACATCTATATTGTCTGTTGAATCAATAGCCCAAACGTTCACCTTGACCACACTGTGAGCAACTGTTTGTGAGGTTGTTATTGGCATCTTTGTCAGTAATAAGTAGCTTTGGATGTCTAAGGGTGGGACTGAGCTGAAGGGAAAAAAAGTGAAACAAGGCTGACAATCAAACAGTGGTTGCAAAATGGACTTTGGCCTCGTCTTGCTGGCAATTCAATTCTAACAAGGTTGTGAGGTCTGTGATAGCATCGCTATGTGCATTTTTCCATTATTGGTGTCATGTTTTCATGTCGTGCCATGTACTCATCATGCTTCTCACCAAACCAATCTTAATCTTTCAGCATGTCAGCTGTTATAAGTATAATTGAAGTGTCTGCACTCCTAGGTAGAGCTGTGCTTGTCCTTGGAAATGACATGCGCAAAGAGATGGCTGGTTTGAACCCCACTCTTCTTTCCATGCCCTCACTCTTATCTTTTGAATTCATCATTGATTGTACTTGTTGTTTTCCCCTGCTATTTCCCTGGGAATTGGGAACATCTGGTCATTGTCTCTGCAGAGGTGGCTCTGCCCTAGAGCAAAAGTGCCACAGAGATTTCTGCCAAAGCAGAAAACTGCCTTCCATTTTAAAAATTATGTGGACTTTCCACAAGTAAATAAAACTCTCTCCAGATCTCTCCTTTCTCACACATTAGTGCCTTTGCAGTTTACGACAGGTTTGAATGTTAGATTTTGAAATGTCACTATTGCTAAAATTTCTGAATTAGCTTCAGACTAATAGACTAAAGGGTCTTTAAAATGTCCTTAAGTCATGCCCATCCCCCTAAAACCTCACCTCTCAAAAGTGACGCATCAACAAGATACTGTAGTGTCTTTTTTGAATGGGGTGCAGCACACAAATTAATTTTGTAAACTGGGGTTTCCTTATGAAAGGGTGTGTGTGTGTGTTTGTGTGTGTGTGTGTGTGTGTGTATGTGTGTGTGTGTGTGTGTGTGCGCACATGTGTGCATGCACAGTCCGCCACTGTGTAGATGGCCAGTATACAACCATGTGCATGACCGTCTAGACTATACTGTTTCTGTCTCTTTCTCTGTCACCTTGTCCATCGTCACTTTGTGTCTAGATCTAAAGACAGGTTTTTTTCATTGGTCATGTCACCCCTTAGAAGGATTGGCTGGCTTTTCCCCTTGTCACTAATGACCTGTTATTCCTGCACTGTCCATTAGGACTTCTACTACAAGTAAAAGCCTTGGCCTTTACACACTAGCCTGTGAGAGTAGCTCTCTCTGTTCCGCGGTCCTCTCATCTCTCTGTTGCAGATGAGAGAACCCTGTTAAAATCCCAAGATGAATTACCTGGCACACTCGACCTCTCCCACACACCTTTACAAACCCCAGGAATAGGCTGGACTCACCATTGTGAATAGGCAAGGCTACCATCAACATTATTATTTCATCATAATTTTCATGTTTCTTTTTTCTGTTTTATTAACATCATATGCATCTTAGATTTGACAGTAAACAGAATGAACTGTGAGGAACCAAAAACCTATAAAGAAAGATAAAAAAGGTTTCATATGACTACATTCACTCACTGTGTACGGCAGATATACCGGCTACATTAGGGTGGGATAAAAGTGGTTTTTAAGGAAGTCCTTGAATTTTTACTTAAATTATTTCATGCAATGATAATGCTGTCCCTTTTGTCACAATAGGACAGTAGCTCATAAATGTTGGTGTTGTTAATTTCTGGCTGATAAACAGAATTGTCATTAACACAAGGGATGAGAATGGTATAACACATACTATAGAATATTTTGAAGCATGTGTGTGCCCTCCTCCTAGAAAGGCATACAGGATCCCAGAGTTCAAGGGTGGAATTTTTGAAATATCAGGGAATTTTTAGGCATTAATGGCAATTATGGAAATCATGGAATTTCATTAATTTATTGGTGTGGTTGTGGGAAGTATGGGAAGCTCACATCTGGTTTGCCATATGGAAGCAAACTCTATTGTAAATGTGTATCAATCCATCTCTAATGAAATATTTTTAGTCTCTGACTGCTGTGTTACTTTGAACTTGCTCGTTCATGTCATTGTCATAGTTACCTAGCCAGTTTTGATACTTAAGTTCATTTACAGTATACCATAAGCTTTCCTCGCAGAAGTGGTTAATAACCAGTTAACTGATCTTTACATTGTTTGGAAAAATGTTAATTGAATGATCTGTACTTAGAGGATAAAAAATACATTCTAGATGTTGAGTGAAATGTATCACTTGTTGATCTTTATAAAATCTTGTAAAGAGCCTGTGGAATTTGCTGAAGTCTTTACCTCTACCTTAAGTAGTACAGTGGTCCACTAAGAACGCTTAAACATCCTGTGGCAAGGTGGGCTGATTGAACAAAACAGCTAGACTATAAGAGAGAACCTAATGTTCTAGCTGCTTTGCATAGTGTCCTGCATTGATCTTGTCTGATGGGTAGCATGCTGTCTTAATATTTAACCTGTATCAAATACTAATTTAAATGGTCTCTGCTCATAGGATGAGTCTGTTATTGTTCAGCAGGGTATTTGAGACCTAACTGCACCTCATCTCTGGAATAATTTGAATAATTTACCCCAGCAATGTAGACTTTTGTTAAATTATTGCTATCCTGACAACAGTGTACATATATTTCTGGATCATTCTTTCCTCATCTACTAACAACATAATTTTGCCCTTAGCATTTATTATTAAATGTGTCTGGCACAGTAGTGTGAAGAGAGAGAGTGTATTCAACTCCTGCTGGATTTCCAAGACTATATCTTGTTGCTGTGCCCTATGTTGGAGGTTGTGGTTTAACAGAGACCAAAATGTACATACAACCAAAATGTGTTTGTGTTTTCCTTCTGCATTCTAGTGCAAATGAACATCTACCTGTATGTATACTCATATGGTACCTTCCATATTTATTCATACGGTTGACAAAATGTCGAAATAGAAAAAATGTACATGTATTTTTCTGCTTGAAAATGTGAAATGGTATATTATGATCTTAATACCATTGCTCAGACAAAAATGTCAGAGCAATGATGTCTATTATAGAAAACATAAGGGTCACATGCACATCCTGTGTAGTGAACCCCAATTCCTCCTCTGGCTTCTACAAAATTCTGCAGTTAAACTGCAAAGATTCTTCTTGAGTTTTATAAGGATGGATTATTTAATCATTCCAGAACTGCATGACTGCCCTATGTTCTGCAGATTTGTTTTTGTTTGGGAACAACTTTCAGTACTCAAATGTTTGATTGGTCTAAGATCCAGTGATTGAGATGACAAGGTGGAAAATTTATTTTCTGCTTGGTTGACTGTTTCTTAGTAGAGTGGTGTAGTGGTAAGGAGCAGGGATTGAAACCAAAACAGCACTGGTTCAATTTCCTGCTGGGGCACTGCTGTTGTACCCTTGGGCAAGGTACTTAACCCAAAGTTGCCTCAGTAAAATATCCAACCATATAAATGAAATACAATAAAATTGTAAGTTGTTGTGGGTAAGAGCATCTGCTGTATGACAATAATGTAAGGTCACTGTCATGCTGATGTTTCTACTCATTTCTGGCCACATGTGACCATCTTGGCAAAGGGAACCAGATTTTTGGCATGTACAAAACCAAAATGGCTTTTGGCTAACATGTATAAAACCATATGTATAAAACCATATGTTATACATGTTAGCATACATTGACATACTTTTTTCTATTCCATCATGTTCTTTTGGTCCTGGTTACTTAGAGATATTAAAACATATTAAAACAGGAACTCTGTGGAGTGTATATATATATATATATATATATATATATATATGTATTGGCTGGTTAGATGATACCTTTACTACTGTAAAGTACATTAGTTTCTTTGTTCTTAATAACTGCTTATTTAGTTTATTCATGACCTTGAGTCACCTTACCTTACCTATACCTTATCTAGAGTCATTAACACTAATTGGTCAGTGATTGTGTATTTCAGCTCAAGAAATTTGTTCTTCTGTACTGACTAGTGATTTTATTTCAAAATGTTTTTTCCTTTCTGAGAATGTAGAGAAGTAACACAATGTGCATATTGACACTGAGTCCATAAATGAGTCATTTATTTACTCATGAGAAGCAGGATAGAGTTTTTTCTGAATCAGCTGGGGTCTGATTATCTTTGTGAGAGGCTTGATAGTCCCAGCTGAAAGTAATGAAGGTAGGTGACAGTTTGGTTGGTGCCTCTGATATTGGGAGTGGCTCAGGGGTTCTTAACAAAAGTGGTTCATTTGAGATGTTTGAATGCCTGCACCAACTGACATTAAAGAGACATCTAATGTGATTTTTCTTGGCTTGCTGTCTCATATTTAAACAGGTGTGTGTGTTTGTCTGGAGGTGCCTGTCTATTCTGGGAAGATTCTGTTTAACTGAAATGTACTATTTAAGGTCATAAAGTATTTATTCTGTTACATGTTCGTGAATTTAAGTTCATGCCAATGTTGCTTTGGAGAACTGGTCTGAAATCAGAAATGTAATATCCAGTGTGGCATAGCTTTAAAGTAATTGAGATCACTGTGTGATGTAGCAAGGGAGGCAGTGTGCTCCTTGGAGAAAAAACGAACAGCTTTGAAATCCCATGAAAAGCATACATATACTTTCTCAAAATCTGAGATAACACTTGGACAAATATAAATTGGCCAGCAACTCTTCATTTAGGAGAGCTTTTCAAAGCAAATCCCTTTTCTGTTACCTTCCTCTTAAGTTTCCATTTCTGCTCAGGAGATATTTCTTTGAGTGCACCTGAGTGGAGAAATGGCCTTGAATCATAATTAGAATTGTTTGCTTTGGATTTTCATAGAATTTAAAAGAGTTTTCTCATTTTTTATTTTAATATTTCTCAATAATGAATTTGTTTGTGAATCTCTGAGAGTGTTCAGGGGTTTTGTATTTGTTTGTTTAGCTTATAAACATAATTGGTTACCAGATATAGCCTGATTTGATATTCTGCTGGAGCTAAGGTTGTGATGAGTTGAAGGTATTAATCAGCCCTCTCTTTGTGTTAGTTTCTTTGAGACACTGTTTGGCTGTGTATGGTGTAATTACCTCTCAGACATGTGGATGAGATTTTTATGTTGGATTTGAATATATCAGCATGCTCAGTGATATGTGAAGTCAGGGTCTTGTAGAGTTTTTTTTTTTTTGTTCCTTTCCATAATCTTGTGGGTAATGTATTTTATGTTGGTATTATTGTACATACAATTGGCTTGAGATTGTGACAATATTAATTTTTGATGACACTGTACAACTGTAAAAGGTTGGTGGCTTTATTGTTGTCGTGTTTCTGCAGTGCTTTTAACTCAGTTGATGAAGTCACCTGATTTCTGGGCAGTTACTGCGTTACTTTGTAACCTTCGGCAAGGCACTTAACCTCAAGTGTTACAGCATACCCAGCATAAATGGTGGTGGATGAGGGTGTCCACTCATGAGGTGAACAGTGGCAGGATGCCATCTTGGTAGGATGATCTGAACCGATGTTCTGCTGTGTCTGCTCCCCAGAATGTGCAGCTGTCTCTGCTGACGGAGCAGGGCATGGGCAAGGCCGTCCAGGAGTTCGTGGACAAGGAGGAGAAGGACGCCATCGAGGAGCTCATCAGCTACCAGCTGGAGAAGACCCAGCGTTACCTGAAGGAGAGGAGCGTGGAGGCGGTGGAGGAGAAGATTGATGAAGAGGTTGGTCATAGTGTTGCCAGGGCAGGGGACATTTTTTGCCAAATTTTTTTATAGGACAGGGGTGCAGAAATAGTAGAGTGAGTGACGAAAGCATTTCTGAGAAGAGAGGATGGAAGACAAGGTAAGTCACATGTGGGACATGGAGGTTTGGTGGAGGTGGTGAACTGAGGAGTGGTGGGGTAGAAGTACAGAAGTAGATTGGAAGATTGGAAGTTGGAAGATTGTGGCTCATAGCAGGAATTATGTCGTTAGAAAAAAATATGACTAAACATACGCTTGTATGTTTTTTAGGGGAATTGATGGGAAAAAATTATTGTAATTGGGTAAAACCCAATTATTCTTGGTGCACTGATGAAATTCCATGCCATATGTGCTCGAGCATTACAATCAGATGTTAATGTAGCAGTGTGTAGATCTCCAGCTGAGTGTTTCAGTACATTAATCAATAAATTAATCACCCAAATTCTGTTAACAGTAGGGCCATAAGTGGAATAATTACTGCACAATGTGTGACAGTGCTACATATGCTTGTTATTTGAGTGGTTTTAATTAGCTTTTTATAAAGCACAAGTCTGAAGGTGTCATTTAATGAAACCCTTACAAGGTTAAGCCATTCTATGTATAAAAAATTTTGTTTATTGGAGTTTTGCTTTTTTACCTGTATGTAACCTACAAGTAATAAACAGGCAAAAATCTTTTTCAGTTTTTATGGTGCTTTCGCATAACAGTTTTACCTGCGTTGTACAGTTGTAAGGGATGGAGCCAGGGGCCAGGGTGATGGAAAAAAGAGGTGATAGCCTTCTTGTACAGTGTAAAGGGGATGGAATCCAAGAAAGTGTGTTGGAGTGATATAGAGTGCATTTTTCTGTTTGGGTGAGGCCTTATTTCTTTCATTACTTTTGGATTTTCGACGCTTTTAAACTGTAATCAAATTACAAATCTTTTGAGCTCCTGAAACAAGCTGTTTGAGTTTCGTTGTTTGTGGACCCATTACAGGAGCTTATGTATTATAGAGTTTTCTTAGAAACTTTTCTCACTGTCAACTCAGACTGTTGGTAACCAGTTTGATTTTTATAATACAAACAATATAAGTGACAGTGGATTTCATGATGTGGGTGGAAACAGAATGGCAGTTATTTGCCGACGAAGAACTTGCCTACTGTGAAAGTGATGCATTGAGGTATTTAGTGTTACCCAAAATAAAGATGTAAACAAAGGTAAACTGTGTGAACAAATGCAGTTTGTCTCTTCGTTAGATCAGAGATTTTGAAATAATTAATTGAAGTTTAACAGTTTTGAGCAGTTAAAACAGACAAAAACAACCACAGGGGCAAAACAGAGCCCCGATGTGGGTCAAAGGTTGAGTTGCCTAGTGTAGAACTAAAGAGTACTGAAGGTGTTGATGGGGATGTGGGGTCATTATGGCATCTGACATAAAGAAATAGCGAAGAACATACATACAAACACAACATACAAAACATGAAATTAAAACATTATTTTCATGTTCAGTATTAACAAACACATTTTTCTCATTAATGCATTTTCTAATCTTTTATTCCAGTACACCATGTCTCAAGTTGAATAATGGTTGAGTGAGACGTCCAACATTTGACAATTAGTGCTGGAGAGCCGGTGTGAATTAGTATGCTTTTTAAGTGCTGCCTTTCAGTCTCTCTCCATATGTGGGTGATTTTTGTTTACCATTAAGCTTCTGGAAACTCAGTCCAATTCTAAGGTTCACAGTCCTGCATAATTGCAATCATTCAGAACTTGTATTTTATTAACTAATTCCCAGCTGGTCCATTTCTGCTCACAGAAAGCCAATCACCTTGCCGCAAAAAGCAAAGTGAGGAGGAGTAGAATGTTGAGCATGTTGAGCAAAGACATTGCAGTTTATCTTCTGTCTTGTCTCTTGTTGTAGCAGAGGACATGCTCTCTGTTGAGTGTAAAGAGCAGGACAGGAATAGAACAAGCCTCACAATTTTTTTTTCTCCATCATGTATTCATGAATAAATTCACTTGTCATTTGGGGAGCTGTGGTAATTTTTTCACCAAAACACATGCAAAGTAGGTGGCACCACAAAAAGAACCTATAAGCCAAAAACTTGAGCTGTTGGCAACCCAGTAAATTAAAATGAAATCCACCACATTGGCTTACATCAGACCAGAACTCCATATAGATAAGGCAGGTTCAATGGAAACCAGGCTTTGATTCTTCTTGCCTGTTCTGATGTTTTCAGTACTATCAGATAATGTTTTGACCCTTGCTAATCTGGGAATTTTGTTCTGCTTTTGATTACATCTCCTCTTACCTTTCCGATCCATCCTATCAGGTATCCCGGAGAGGTCCTGTTTGCTCCATTGTCTGCTTTCTGCTGGAGTATCTCAGGGCCTTGTCGTCAGTCCCATTCTGTTTTCTCTATATACCAACTCTTTGAGTCTGTTCATTAGTTATGTGTCTAGGTGAAATAAGACCGATGGTTTGAATTATTTTTACCTGCCATACCCATATGACAAGCATATGTGCAAACTGTCAAGAACATCGTCTTGACCTCTCAGGACATTTAAACAAAATAGGGCATATTGTTGCCAAATAGATGTGTGAATTGTCATGCCAGTCTCCCCTTTCAAATGACAGTATTTTAGTGCAATGTGTTGCGATAGATTTGTGTTCACTAGCTAAGTTCAGTAGCCTCAGGATAGTAGGCCTACCTACAGGGTACATGGCTGTGTGTTCTTATAGACAGTCATTTGTCATGCTGAGGTAGCCAAATTAATTTATCACAGCGGTTTAGTCAAACGTTCATGCTTCCAAGTTGTAGATGACAGAAAGAATATTATGCCTTATTTAAAGAAAGTAAATGTTCAACATTTCATAGATAGACTAATTGTGCATGGTTATCAAATGGGGTAAATTGAATTAAATTCAATTAAATTCACTATATATCAAATGGAAACACTGTTTTCTATGGCTATTTTCACTGTAGTTGGCCTGCTTAGTTATTAACAATGTTGTTGTTAGACACAATGGCCACTGCAGCACATGACTTGTTTGACCTTGTCCTGCACAGAAGGGTTGCGGAGAGAAAAGAGACATAAGTGTCAAATCAGAGTTGGATCAAACCTTCATTAGTTCTCAGAGTTGATGGGAAAATACTGGAAAACAGTTCTGTGACAGTCATGGTCTTTGCGAGAAGAAAAGTGAAAAGAGGATTGACGTGATGCATATAGGTCAGAATGCTGAAATGTTATGGCACCATGGAGGCAGAGCACAGAGCCCATCATAAGGCTGATTATTCAGTGTCACATACAAAATATTCTTGCTGCCATGAATGTGAGACTTCATTCATATGGATGACAAAATGGCAGGTGTTTGTTGCTGTTGCAGACAACAGGGGACTGTAAATACTATGTATGAGGCTTATTACTTAAGTGACGGAACTTTTCCTCTTGAGTCCATGAGAATGTTTTGACTGCTGCTACTGAGTGGCTGTTATTGTGAATAGGTTCAAAAGTTTTCGTTATCTCACATTTGCAGACACGATAGATTGTCAGGGGGTACTGTTATCACTCCGTGTGGCTTGAGCTCTCATACCCTTCCTGTTTTGCCATTCATTAAGGGAAGGCTCACCTCTGTAAATGGGTTGTTTTACATCCACACCTCCATTAGACATGCTTTCTCACCTTCTTCTTGTCGTCGCTCCTGCTCTCCCGCCTTTTGCCTCTCTCAAGCCTCTCTCCCATTAATTCTCACGTCAGAGCTGATATGTCACAGCCGCAGCTGCTGTTGCCATCAGCAGTCCAGATTTAGTTTATCCAGGGGTTCCCTTAGCAACAGATGAGCTCTTCGGTTCTGTGGAGAGGCAGTGCACGGACAGGTGCAGATGTGGTGTTCGCTGAGGGCAGTATGATGCCCATTAGGGACTCTCCATCCATCGCAATCTGTGTCTTATGTCACTCAGAACTTTGTCCTATTTTAACGTTCCCTCTCTGCAATGGGGGCAATCAGTGCTCCAGTGTTTCCATTCTCCCCTCTACCTGAAGGTATGAAGATGCCGGGCTTGTGCAGATGCTCAAATGCAAGCCCAAGCAGATGGTTTGGCTCTTATTTTTTAATTTCAACATAATTTTAGTAATTTAATTTAAATTTTATAATTTAGTTTAATTTTAAAATATACCTCTAAGCTGATTTTAGTTCCATTCAAAAAGACCCCAAGTACTACTTTTCCGTTCATGTTCTAGCCAATACATCTGTAGAGTGTGAAGTATGGATGATGTTTAGTTTATTTATTTAGCTTGGATTGTGAAGATGAGGGTAAAAAACATCTTCACTGCCCTCTTGGATGTTTATTTTTTCTTTCCACACAGACAGCAGATTCAGGTAAGTGCCATATGTCCTGTTTGCCCAGGTGCATCTTGTATTAGAAAAAATGGTAATAGGTCCCTGAGTTTTCACTAGGGTGGGGCCATTAGGTTTGTGTGTTGAGTGCCCAGTCTGACAGCTCCTCTGTGATACTAAAGTATTACTGTTGATGTGACAATTGACAGCACTATGTTATTGCAAAGAAGAGGGAAGACTGTTAGAGCAAAGAGAGGTTGTGTTGAGGGGGTGTCATTTTCCCATATTGGACCATTTACTTGCTGTTAGGCTTCCCCTATGGAGCATGCTGGACATATCCATAGCTTTGTTATGGGCAGGTAAGACACTTGTCTGGGCGTTGCATTGTTCACTTTGACTGACTGGTCATGTATATATGTCCTTTATGGCATATCCCAGTGGGAGTGCCTGTGGCCAGCATGTTAGCTATACATCAGCTGTCCTTCAGCAGTAGACTTGATCTTGTACATTGTGTATTGCAGCTTCTGAAAGAGAAATTCTTTTGAATTTCTCTCTCAGGAGATTTTTTTTCTTGTATGCCTCTGCACAGCAATGAAAAGAAGGGCATTGACAGACATGGCTGTAGACGCATTGTCAGACATTTCACTATTGGTTTTCACTCATGGTTGATAATTTGAAGTTCTCAGGTCTCTCTCTCAGGCTTTCTCTCCAAATGAAGGTCATGAAGCTTCAAAGCTTTCAATTATTACCATTGCATCTTCATATCAACAACCTCAATCACAGCAACAACCACAAATTGACACAGGATCTTTCATTCAGTTTGCACAGAGATATGTTAAAATATCATAAAATTTAACTGTCTTTGTCAGTTGGTGCAGAAAGTACTGACTAACAGTAATTAACAGTGAGCTAACAGTAGTTACTTAAATGACTTACATTCTCAAAATTATACATTGCTGTCCACAAAATTTATTTATCTAGCTGTGTTCTCATTGTTTGGTCAAAAATGATGGAAATGTATGTGAAAATTCACGTCTGTCATTATTCTTCAGGATATACAGTTCAATAGCAAATTTCATAGAGCATATCTAACTCTCTGTGAAGCTGCTGTATATTTATTCATTTTCACTAACATACAGGCATACCTTTGTTAGTTAACTAGATTTATCACCTAAGGTGACTTAAAGACAAATGTTGTTGCCAGAGATGTATGTTGCATAATGTGTTACGGATGCATTTCAGAACATGGCAAATAGGGGTACTTAGCAAAATATTACTGTGAAACTAGAAATGTTCATCTATTTCTTAAACCTTTTTGAACATGCATTAATTAACATGCATTAACACTGATGTCTCACACAGAGCTAGTGCTCTAATGGCCATTGCTTTAGCTCCAGCTGTCCTTCCAGTGATTTGAAGTGTTTTTCAATGTCTGTTGAGCCAAGTATAACAATTTCATTGCACTTCACTTTTTATTTCTAATGATTCTAACCTCATGATTTGCATTTTAGTGTCTGTAGAAATTGATTGATGACATTTGCCCACAGATGCCATCTTTACTTTGTGAGAAGTGGTAATTGGAGAAGAGAGATAAGAATGTGTTATTTAATTGTTACTTTTAATTACTCCCAAACCACCTGTGTCGTTTTTGGTTTATGTAAAATTAAATGTTCTGTGTGAGGCTGGTTCAGTCCTCTGTGTCAGGATACTTCATCTGTGGCTGTGCTAATAATCCTGTTCAGTACCAGCTCAGTGCCATGTGATTTTGGATGCCACTTAATGTAAACACAGACTAGGAAAGTTCCCAAATGCTTTTACCCCCGCACAGCTAAAATTGTATTTAGATGAAGTCATTATGATAAATAATGAGAATGTCTTACTTATTGTCAGTAAGACAGAATGTCTCTTTCATTGTATGGGCATGTAAAACGTTTTATTTCATGCAGGTCATTGTTATTCAGGGTTATACAGATAGGGTTATTCAATTCTACACAACAGACTAATTCAAGTACAATAGACAGATATGAATGCATTGCATTGTGTTGAATTCAAATGAAAGAGAAATGTTACTCCAGATCCACCGCTGTGCTTGCAGCATTGCAACACAGCAAGCATTTATTACACAATTCTAATTTAACACTGTGTATCTGGAAAAGTCAGATAAAGCATTGATCTTGAATTTATTAGCATTAAAACCTGAGACACGTTTGTGCTTCTCAGTACTGGCAGAATACCCCTGATGTCACAGCAGATGTGGGATAGATGTAGAGTGCATGTAAGTAAATGGAAATGGTTGTGCGCAGCTTGGGAGCTCTCTTGTTGATTGTGGAAAGGCAGGTATGTTTTTGAATCGCAGTGCTACGGCTGCTGTAGGATCCAGATGCTTCTATAGAGGAAAAAGAGCAGAAATCTGATCCAGTGAAGTTTAACTTGGTCTAAAACTGTTATCATGTTTGGTGTAGAAAATGGGGTATCGTGTAATTGTCACATTAACATTCTGTAATTGTTTTTACAAACAGGCTGCAAAGAGTTGTGTGTTTTTGGTGTGTGTCTTTGTGATGTTAACGCCTGCATTTACCCACAGATCCGTCGTTTCCGGGACTCAAAGAAGAACACAGCAGAAGAGGAAGAGGAAGTCCGTGAGGTAGGCTTCCAGCTGAAGCATTCCGGTTAACTCCACACTTTAATGGAGGAAGATGATCCCCTGGTGAGAGCAGACCTGTGCTGTGATTGTTACAGGCCATCAGTCGGGCCAGAGCCCACAGAACACAGGAGTCAGGAGACCAGTTCCAGGATGATGACTTCCACCTCTCTGAAGAGGGCGATGTCGCCATGGACTCCGATGACAGCTCCGCACCGCCACAGCCTTCCCGAGGTCGAGGAAGAGGGCGGGCACGGGGGGCCAGGGGTCAGAGTTCAACTACCAGAGGAGCATCCAGAAGGGGCAGGGGTGAGTTGTACACGGTGATCTCACTATGATCATGGTTAATTGAGCAGAATTGTCAAATACACGTGTATTATTCTCAACTATTGTCACAAAATGAGAGAAAAATCTTAATTTCAGAAGACCTTGATGGCAAGCGCCTGATATCTTAGACTGTTCATTTCTTGTGTGGCTTATTTCCTCATTTACTTGGTTAGCAGATCTGCTCATCCATAGGTACCATTTTTGCACATGATGTCCAGTCTTGTGCTAACTGAAAAACGTTCTGGTCAAGTGCCTTGCAAATGGCTACAACGGCAGTGCCTTTTTACAATTTGAACCTGTCACTATCTGTACACCACCCTACCATCCAGCTGGGTTTTTACAGGAGTAGCCCAGGTGACTCTACCATGATCGCTCCAAGGTGTAACCCATCCCTGTTTCTGACAGAATGAGGCGATTGCCTTTTGAATAGATACCGTCAGCAGTATTGGCACGAATAAATGTAAGGAGTAAAACCTATGCATTGTATTTTGGTGGGTTTGCCTATGGTTGATCATAGTTTGCTGAGAGAAGCAGCTGATATTAAAGTTTAACATTATTTATGTGTTGACATCCGGTTCCCCATGAATGAACATCAGGTTTCCATCACAAAGCTCCCATCTTCTCTAGACCAAATGGCACCCTGCTGTCTTCTTCAGGAGTCCACTTCTGCATGGTCATTTTTAATGTATTTTTACATTTGTATGGTACAGTGCATTATATATTACAAATACAAGTGTAGTAGTTGTTTCTTGTATATTTTGATGTCAGTCCACACAGAAAATCACAATGTGGAAGGTGCAATCTTGTTATCACAGCACTATTTCTTTGCCCAGAGTGTTGTGATGGGTGGAGGTCAAACAGTGCGGTGCATGGTTATTAATATTCAGGGTACAGTGGCATTTTTGGTACAACTTGGTAGACCTTGCGCTTATAGGAAATAAGAGCTGGTAGAAAGTGAAGTGTCTACCCTGAACATTTTACAGGTGAAATAATGTTCAGCTGTGAGAGGTGTGGGAGAGAGATCTGCAGGTAGTCCCCAACATGTAATTGACATTGAGGACATTAGGCGCTGAAAAAAAATGCAGTGTTAAAAACATGAACTAATTGCAATCACTAATTATGGAACAAAAATATCTGTTTTCTGCCTTGCGTGACTTGAAACATCGTCTAATTACTTCCAGTTGCTGTATGAACAACATGTATAAATAAAGTAATTTTGTGAATGGTGTTGGAGTGAGGGACAGACCATGGATACTTTAGGCAAATAGAATTTGTGTCAAAATAACTTTTAATATGAATGATTGATATAATTTACAATTACAGCATTTAAATTAAAAAATCATATTTAAAGTGGAGATGTCTTACCTTTTCATGCAGATACTTAAGCCTAATAAGTCCTGCCAGCAATTTGGAAATACTATAAAATGTTTTAAAATGGATTAGTTTGTGTTAAAATGAATATTCATTGAACACAGTAAGTTCTTCAGTTCATGTCTATTGGGAACATACAGTGCTCTCTGAAACGTACCGTTTTGTGCCTCCAGGTGCGTTACCTTACGCGTTTGTGCTGTTTTCCATCCAGACATAGTGTTTTGAAATGCCAGCTGTGGGCGTGCTGGCTGATTGTGTATATGACACAGCCTCTGTAGAGTAGTTTTCCATGACAGAATCAGAACCAGCGTGTAGAGGCAATGCCATGCAGTATTTGGATGAGATTTTCTGATGGTTGTTCTGGGGCATAATGCAGGAAACATGATGCTGAAGACATGGGAAGAGAGGAGCTTGCGTGATCAGAGTTTTTTTCTCTTAATGCTGTATTTATGCATGTATTAACATGCGGATAGTATATGTTGCAAATTGTGGAGTGGTAATTATGCATAAGTTTGTTTTTAAATTTTTCTTTTGTGAGAACCAAAGCCAACATTTTAATTATGGAAGTGCTAGGCTGATAGACTGCTGTTTCAAAAGTCAAATGGGAAATGGAAAACATTTTCTTGGTATTGTGTTATATCCTTTTGTGAATTACATTACCGGCAAATTTATTATTATAATGTATTGTAATACCGGGAGAAAAATCTATGAAAATATACTGTAGTGGGTGGTACTGGATCTTTGTCTGCTTCTTTGCTGCTTTGTGTCTTTGTGTAACATTCATATACCTGTATACCATGTCACCGTTGGTATTTCAGAGGTGTAATCAAATAACTCAATACTGGCATTGTTTCATGCCTTTTATCATCATGGGACTTATTATGGGGCTTATTTTCCTGTCTTTCGTATGTCACCCTCTTCCTCTGAGCTTTTGACAAAGCCTACTGTAGTCAGTATAGTTCATTGTTGGTAAGACGCTGTTGGACCGTGTTGTTAGGATAAGTATATTTTAAGATAAAGAGGCTCTGTCGTGGCTTTATCACTCCTACATCTCATTAACACGGAAGCATAAGACATGCATGTAATTCTGATCTTTTTTGCATTTTATTGTAACCAGTGCATTAACCATTTATTTTACCTGCAGTAATCCTAAATACCCCTTACATTGTGTTTATCTTTTTAAGATGTTTAAACTCATTTTGTTCTCATATTTTATAATCTTGTGGTTCTGTACCGAGCACCACAAAAGTTCCTTAACAGGGAAATAGTCATTTTTATTTGTGTTGATGTCTCAGTATGTGAGGGACATAGATGGCTCCTATCAGAGGAAGATATTTGCTATGACATCAGTCCATCTCCAGGTGGGTTTTGCCCTCAAGAGAAGCTCTGTTTAAATTGAGTCATGCTTAGGAAAACAGCATTGCACTGTGTTCCCAAGAAAGGTTTAATTGGTTTTTACTGAAGGTCAAGTAACTGAAGTTTTTCTTCATTATACACACATCAGCCATTTCTTTTTTTACACTTTGAAGTCCTGGCATGAACTAGTTAAGCTGAATGTTCTGAAGAGACACAGTCTTACAGTTAAGAATGTACTTTTTGCACTCCCCAGCAGCAGAAAGATGAGGAAAGTCATGCTCACTCAAAACTCTGGAAAAAAAAAATTGACAGGGTCAGGATAGCACACATTCATGGTCTGTCAACCATGTTGGTGCCTGGTCTTATGATGAATGATGAATTATGCTGTCATGATGCATGTTCATTGAAATGTCTGTTATAGTATATTAAGGTATGAACCTACTTGGCTTGTGCTGACAGATTGCGTCTGACCTCAGACCTGAGAACATCTTTGAATTCTTCAAACACAAATAGAAAAAGATAAATGCGTCACATAAAAACTTTACACAGCCTGCCTATATGTTTGTAGATATAAAACTCCATAGCAAACTTGAAGGCTGTTTGTTTATTTTTTTGTAACAAGGTACGTCTGAGACCAAGGCTTCTGGGAGAGGGCGTGCCCAGCAGAACCCTGTCGTCAGCCCAGTGAAGAGCAGGTCCATCATGGAGGGTAGGTCTTCACCACACCCTCCACCTCCAATGCCAGCCTCCACTGCCTCTCAGCCACTCCCTGCTTTCTCACTGCTTCATGCCCAACACCTCTCACCATGTGCGCCCCAAATGCTGCTCTTCCACACAGTCTTTAGTCCTTACCTCAGCCTCGTCTTTCCTGATTGTCAGTTCCTCGTACCATTTTCTTTCATTTCCCTGATCTCCCTTTCATTCTTCTTTTCCCCCTTGCCCTCCTTCATCCTTTTCCCCCCTCCCCTCTCTTTCAGTCCTCCTTCGTTTCCCTTCTTCATTTATCTTGACCTTTTTCCATCAGTCCCCCTTACCTCTGTTTCATTGCCTTTATCTCTTCCATTGTTTTTTTCCTTCCCTCTCTTTCATTGCACTTCACCCAGTTATTCACACCCCTGTTGTTACTGTTTTATAAAACCTCTTCTTGAACAGTGTACACTACCAAGACATTTCCTGTAGTGTTTTATGTGGTTTGTGAACATTGGAGCCTTGTTTTTACTTTACAATAGCTCTAGTTCTTAAGATCCTTTGGTTTTTGTGAACTGCATTGTTAAGTTTAAAGCACAAATGCTTGATTCAGTTGAAAAAAATTTCTGTAGATGTGGATGAATGCTGTGCATTATTGTCGTGCTGGAATGTCTGTTTTCAGTTTGCACTGTTATTTAATCAATAGTATGAATATATATGGAGGGCACTATATACATATTCAACTGGTCCTTGAAGTCCCACTCCTCAACAGGAAAGTGTGGTCAACTGTTGTTGAGATGCTAAATGCATGCCCGTCCTGGCATTGCTGCTGTCCTGTTCTCCCTGTGTACCCAGCTGAACATCCTCAGACACCTTCCATTCAGCTGCATTTCTTTATGTATTGTGGAAAATAAATTGAAGAAATACATAAACATCAAAAGGAATGCTGTACCTGTCTCAGCCTTTTCCTGTCTGTGTTGCAGCCTTCCAAGCAACCTCTCAGAGACCTTCCAGAGGTGCAACATCGAAGAATTATACAGATGAAGTAAGATTTTTCCTGCTGTTAAGAAATAAGGACATTTTAAACTCCTCTGTCCTGATGGCTATTCAGTGGTCTCCGTAAATGTAGTATTGTAGAGCATGTGTTTCCTTTACACAAATTAGTTTTTGCCTTCAGAGGATCCAGTCTCTGAAGGCAAAAACTAATTTGAAGAAGCAGTTTTGAAAAACCTGAGTATCCGGATGCAATAAATTACCACAGACATTTGTATTACTGCAAATGACTTGTTGTATTGCAGTAATAATACTCTCTAAATAATACAGTGTTTTTGCAGTGCTTCAGTGCTGTAACCACGGTGATCCGTGATTAGCTCAGAATACACACTTTCAAACCACTGTTGAGTGAAAGCCCTTAGTGCATGGTTCTGAAATATGCAGTCAATATGGTACAAAGGACAATAAAACTCTAGCATACCCACTGGGTGACATCACTGGAACATACTGAAACCTTTTTCAATCATGGTGTCATTATATGCTGCTGGGATCTATTGTGGAGCTCTTGGTAATAGTATCTCAAGCCTTCCGTCAAAGAACTGACCTAATAGACAGCAAGTGTGACAACCGGCCCACCTGTCCTCCCCCTGAAGAAAACAACCTTTTCTGTATGGTCCTTTCATGACTCTCTGTTGCTAATGGGTCATGCTTTTTCCGCTTGTAAAGCATGTTATGAGTCATGGTTCAATGTGAAAGCTTACGAGCACAATAGGTTTTTCTTGGCCATGTGTAACGGGCAGGGGCGCCGTAAGGGGGGAGTTAGGACGATTCCAAGGGCCCAGCACTGACAGGGGGCCCTCATAGAACACTATTATTATTATTTTTATTATATTATTATTATATTCTTTCATAGGGCCCAAAATTTCTAGCGGCACCCCTGGTAACGGGTAGGGTCAGACTGCGTTGTGTGTTTTTTTTTTTTTTTGATGTTACAGGGGTCAGCAAGCGAGCGAGTTTCGAACCGAGGTTCGAACTGCTCGCTGCCAACCCCTTACGGCCAGCGTTTTTGCTAGTTAAGCTAAAGACAAATTGCCATTAGCCTGTCGAAACTACTTAACCAGGTCTAACCGCTGCTACCGCTCGGCTACCTGCTACCCGCTACCTAAGGATTTTACGCAGGGCTCACACGAGCTACTACTTCAGCTCTGCTACACTCACCCCCCTTTGACCTCCTCTGACACCTCAGCGACCACTGGCGGCCAAGCTGCGCTTAGCCAGTGATCCGGGTCACAGCACCAATGTAACGGGTGGTATCTTGCGTTGTTTTTTTTTGATGTTACGGGGGTCAGCGAGTGAGTTTCGAACCGAGGTTCTCACTGCTCGCTGCCAACCCCTTACGGCCAGCGTCGTTTGCTAAAGGCAAATTGCCGTTAGCCTGTCAGAAACAAGGCTACTTTACCAGGTCTCTCAGGGAGTGACATAACTGCTGCTACCGCTCGGCTACCTGCTACCTACCTACGGCTTTTACGCAGGGCTCACACAAGCTACTCCTTCAGCTCTGCTACACATGCACCTGTTGGTACTAAGCTGGTGGTTTGCAAGTATATCTGTTTATGTCTGGTGCTGTCATCCAGTTTTTGTTAATAATAGTAATAATTGATTGTTTTGTGAAGGACTTCAACATCCACTCATCCCAAATTTTCAGGAATTTCATGTTGGGGAAAAAACAAAACAACACCAAAAAAAAGACTAATAAAAGTATAAATGTGCATGATTGTATGCCTAAGTGATAGATAGTATTTAAAATTACCTCAGTGATTTTTGTACCTGAGATAAACATCACTATCACTGATGTGCTGTGAAATATTGATAGCAACCCAAGCTTCTCATTAAGCAATTCATTAATTCATTAAGCAGTATACATACAAACAGTGACAGTATATTTGAATACTATTGAAAGATTTGGTGGGTGAAGCCCAAACTCATACTTTGGATCAGCAACTTGCTAACGAATATCAGAACCAATGTGTGTTCTATTCAGTATTTTATACAATTTATACATACTGAAACATGCATCATAAGATAAAGTGAAGAAAACCAGAGACATAAATTTAGTAATAGTAAAGGTAAAGATTGAAATTGAAAGTGATGAATTGAAATGAAGAATTGAAATTCAAGTGATGTGCCATATCTAAATGCAAACAACCGCAGCAAGGTATTTTTAGTTGAAGAAAAATTATGGCAGTTAAACTCTGAGTGGTCAAGAAAAATATCAGGCTCACTATTCCTATATTTGAGAAGCTAATGCTCATGCCTCCAAACTTTTGTTTATAGAGTTTGGTAGCTTCCATGGTAATACTTTACAGAAGAACTTAACGAGGTAGTAAGCTAACTGAATGCATGTCAGTAACCTGCCACGTGTCATTTCACTTCATCTTTCTTTGGAACTACATATTGTCTGGTCTGGGAATTGGCATTCTTTCTTCACTTGTGAAATAAAGGAGAGTGTATGTCTTCAAACTTATTCCTGGAATAGTTTTAGACTGAACATGGTCTTGAGGCCTGATATAGCGCAGTCAAATGGTGATGAGAGACAGGAGTGATCAGAGGTTTCTGGATAAGCTATCTGAGCCTCCTGTGTCACAACTGGCCAGTGTTCAAATTTGAAGCAAGAGCTGTAGCTAGAACCAGTAGACAGTCTCTGGGCTTCTTGGTTAATTTTTCTCTCTCATTGCAAGAAGTTGCAACAGTGTCACCAGATGGGCAATTTGAATGATGCTAAGGGGATGTGAAATAAATCATTAGTTTTTGTGCAGTGGGATGGAGAGATGATTTGAATGAATAATTCAAAATCTAAAAGTGGATCGCTACTAAAAAGACTGGGCTCCCTAAAACAGATTGGACAGATTATTGGGGAAGCAATACTGACTGTTCTTCATTTTGTATTAATGTTCTGATTGTAATAATTTGGCTGCTTTAGCTTCTTCTCCCAGTGAACAGTTGTTCACCTGTACAGACTCTCCTCCTGGTAGAACACCTGTTCCATTTCCAGTTGCTTAATGAATCGGGTAAACTTGATTAACGAAGAGTAAGTCTCCCCACACTGAAACTCTTCCTGGCTAACTCTTCTAAGAAATTATTCTTGTGTGAAAACAGCTGCCAGGAACCTTGCACCTCAGCTCACTGTGCGTGCGCATGCATCTGCATTTTGTATGGAGGTGAGACCTTCGTCCAAATCGAATTTTCAGTCAGCCTGTACTGTGGACCTGCACAAGATAAATACCCTCGCCCCCAGCATACCATGACTTTTACAGCCAGGCCCTGCTTGTCATTAACTCCACAGTTTAAAATAAAGGCCCTTTTGCCAGCCTTCACCTTCCACCTGTCGCCTTTTTCCCAGGTTGTCATCAACGACGAGTCCGATGATGAGGTGCCCGTCACAAGACCTTTCAGAGCAGCTCAGAGGTAGGTCTACAGAGCTGCCATCTTATTTTTCATTTTTTCACCCATTACTTTTAAATCTGTTAGTTCTCCCACTTTGGTCTGCTGTGGTTTCAAACTGTTGCTTGTCAAAACTTTTTAAATGAGTGCAGAGCACTCCTTTCATAAGAAATGCAGATTAGACTTATCTGCATATAGTATTTAAAATAACTGGGGTAGAATTTAAAATTCCACTTGTAATCAAGCGATCAGTCTTTATAAGAATCTTTTTGAGCCCATTCACATATAATATGATACTCAATCGTGGGAAATGGTGCATCATTTCCCTATCTTGGGCTAATTACCATGGCACCTATCATGTGAAATATTTGAGAAAAATGTATTCAGCTTTTAAAGATGAAAAACTCTACCTTTTCAGTTTTAAAATAGCGAAAGATCAACCAAACAGACGCTTCCAAGAAAGTCAGTATTCCACAGTCTATGTTGTCACAGATTGTAAAAGAACATCATGTTTCACTCCATGTTTGAAGAATTTAGCTAAAAACATTTTTCTCAGTTAAATAACACAAAGATGTTGAGTTTAACATAGATGTCGAAGTTATCCATTTATTTTGACCTCCACTTTTAAGAATCATACAATTCACGTTTGCTTTTAACAACATTAAATGTTTTAACCGAATGCTTCACACATGATACATATTTGAAGGTTCAGTGTTTTCGGCAAGTCCTTTTATTAAAGTAAATGGAGATAAGACTAACATTATTTATTTAAGTTTTCAAAATAGTAATGCTGTGGTGCACTGTACTCCACTAAATAAGAAAATTATTTGACTTGTGTTCGTTTTGACTATGTTCGTGACTTGCACTGCACTGTGTACAGTTTGTAGAAAGCGCTCTTTAATGAGCTCTGCATTTGGTTTGACACTAGAACATGCATATACAGGGTTGCCAGTTCTCAAAGTTTTGTCATTGTAGCTGACACATTTGTCACAGTCACTAAAACTGGTTTGTATGTTTTTGAACTTCAGGAAAGAAAAGAAAAAAACAAACCCAACTTAGTTTATAATTAAGGCTTTTTTGTTCTTTAACAGAGAGATTATTTGTATCAGGAGTAGGCTGATTTTTTTCAAGCCTGTGGGAGGTTTCGAATTTTAATTAGACCTTCCTGATTCTGTCTATAGTTATGTATTGTAAACAGTTCTTTTTTTCTGTACTCGCCTCAAGCTGTCAGTTATATGACAAACACGTGCCATCTGAAAACAAAAGCAGATTTTGATGATAGAATAGTGCAAATCCTTATGCATCTAGAATACCCCTGGTTACTGGGATGTTCCACTAAAACTGGGCTATGACCCACTAAAACTGTAAGTCTGTATGTGAAAATGCTTACTCTGTGCAAACTTACCATCTCAAGGCACATTGAATGGTAAGAAAACAATTATCTACTATGTGGAGACTAGTAGACTGTAACACTGTGTATGTAATACTGTCCAGGTCTTTGTTTCCAAAGATGCTGCATTGCAAGTGAAACTGAAAGCAGACAGCAGTCCCTCCCAACCTTGGTTTTGTCATCTGTGGATACCCTGTATGAGTGGTTTCCCATCGATACACTAGCTGCAATAGTTTAGTTTTATGTGTCCTCAAGCATGGCTGCACTAAGCCGGTCAGACTTACGCCATACTCACATTGCTCCATGATCCTTGTTATCCCTCAGGATTCAAAGTAAATAACATTCATTTTCAGTAGTTCTTAATATATATTATTTCAACTTTTGTGCTTTACTGTGTTATTTGCAAATTTGTTTCTCATTATGTTATTGTGTGTTGTTAGGCCTTGATGAGCTTTACTTGCAGCTGTGATTCTCCCAAACCCATAATTTCCATGAACTATTAATATTGCCTGCTGTAGTTTTGCCAGCAGCAGGGGTTTTCAGGAAATAACCCCTGCAGTTGGCAAGCGTTCTCTGTATCAACTTTCTTTTGAACAGGATTACTGAAATCACTTTCTATTACTCTGCACCCCTAGGGGAGTGCTGAAGCATCACAAATGGGGTTACGGGAGGTGCAAAAATCTGTGCTACAGGTCCCATAGTGTACTACAGTGAAGTAAGGGCCCATTGGAGAATAGGCACGGCTCCCATTATGCCCATTTATGAGTGGCTCATAGGTGCCTGCTTGACTCACAGGGTGCCGGAGAGCAGTGAGACAAAGATAGCCTGTTGTCAAATCTTCTCATACCCAGCAGAACACAGCCATATTCTTCTGCTGCAGTGGGCTCTCAGTCGGTGTTGGTTGATGACACAGCTGGGGTGAGGCTGCAGGTTTCACCCCACGCTCAAGACAAGCGCCATAACAACTGACCCACTCCATCCATGCAAACAATGTTACCTAGAAGTTTGTGGTAAAAATGGTACAATTATAGTTAATAATAAAAGAGTGGCTAGTCCCACAGCATGTATAACATAATTGTATATATTTGAGATGATTGCATAACTGACATTTCATGTGAAATTACTGGGTTGGTAGTAGAGGAAAGAGTGTCTTAATTTCCAACGGATAGCATCCCAAACACTAGTCTTTACAAGAGTGTCCAATCCTCTCACTTAAAGAAGCCTTAAATGTGTAAATTCCAAGGACAAGCATTGTTTCCAGACCAGAGGTCAGACCTAGAGCTTCAACTATTTAAAAATGAATCTTTCTGTATCCTGTTGAATATTAAGCTTGAATATTTGAATGATTTAAGTATAGAAAATGTTTCAAAAAGAAACAATTTCAAAACGGCAAACCAGTAATGATTAAAGTGCTTTCAGCCTGCCATGGTTACTCTATTCTCACTTTGGTTAGTCCACATTATGCTGCATTGAGTTGTATATGCCTGTGTGATACTAATATTTGATGGGGGCTGCTTTCTCCTTTGTTTTTTTCTTTCAGGGTCTCTCCTCTGTCCACAAGTAGGCAGGGTTCTCAGAGTCAGAGCCAGTCATACAAGGGTGTGTGCTTTGATGATGACGATGATGATGTAAGCGGCTTGCCCTGCTCTGTCTCATGGTTGAATTGCAGATGACCTCCTGTCATTTCAGTGAAAAGTCACTGTGTCAACGTGGTCGCACCTTTTAGCTCTTTTTATAATCTAAACTTCTCTCCCTGCCTCTCCCTCTCCCTTTCCCCCTTTTTTTCTTTCTCCCTCCCTCTCCCTCCCTCTCTCCCTTACCCCCTCTCTCTCACACACAAATATTCTCACTGTGCAGGACGAGTTTGATCCTTTTAAAGGTTCCAGTAACTCCAAAGGAAGAGGTCGAAGATAACTGCACCAAAATACTGTCTGCGAGACACTGCTGCTCAAGCTATTCTCACTATCTGTCCTTTTGTTTTTTGTGCTCCTGTTGGACTTATTTCTTACCCACAATCCTCCAGCTGAATACACATTGTTTAAAAGTCATCATGTTACCTATGTACCTAAATGCCATCAACCCAGATTCAAAACCGTGTGGGCCTTGAGGTACTGTCCAGTTTCATGAAGTTGTTGTAAGACTTATTACTGTTTGAACATTTAAAAAAATAATAAATTTTACCTCCTGCTAGTGTCCTTGATTGTGTATTTTATTTTACACAAATCAAAAGTACAACAGTCAAATCTTTTTTGTCTCTGCATTCAGAAGTGTCCATTGTAGTCCATCAAAATAATGCTGTCAGGCTACACCTCATCCTGTCACATATTGTCCTAGAACTGAGTTTTGTACATTTACATTTATTTACATTTATTCATTTGGCAGATGCTTTTTGCACAAGGATCTCCCTCCCTATTGTTGCTTCTGCTATATTTGTCAAGTTTTCCGTGTCTTCTTTTGTCCTCTGATTTTCTCTGCAATTATCCAGTCTTTCTGAAGAATGTTGAGAAGCACACTGTCCTACCAAGTCACAAGACCCCACGTGATTGCAGGAAGATGGGTGTGACTACAGATGGAACTACATGTGGTTGAATGAGAATGACATCAGAATATTGCAGTGGCCAGCATAGACACCCAAAGTCAACTTAATAGAAAATATTTGAGATGAACTGGAATGCAGAATTGGGGCAGGGCCAAAAATCAAACTAATCTCTATTAAGATGCAACCATAAAGTTTCTTTTCTATTGCCATCCTTTTTATGTTTAGTAGTACAGCTAGCTAACTTTAACCACTAGCTATTGTTGAAGTTGGGTAATAGCCAAGCTACTTGCAGCAAGCTTTTTTGGTTTTGCTTTTGTCAATATGTTGCCCCTTCCTGGGTAAATAGGTTTTTAGTTGAAAAAGAAAGTCTAAGGTCTGCAGAAAGTGACTAAAGTCTATTATCTGTTATATCTATTATATTTTTCACCTTTGTTCAAATTGTTTATGTGTTGTTAAGGTAAATGTTCAATGACACAGTCAACTGCCAGTGTTGCTTTATAGGGTAATGCCATCTCATGTTGGTTTGGGCTAAAGTCAGGAACAGAGTGAGCCTGCACTGAGGCCCCATAGTGGCCAAAATCAGTCACTGGAAATGTAACCTGGAATTGCATGACTAATGAGATGGCTGCTATTTAGAAGTGAGGGTTATGGGGGAGTTGAATGCTCCTGACAGGCCATAACCCTGTCCTTGATTGCACTGATTGGTTAAACAGTATCAAGACCTTAGAATGACCACAAAATTAATAGGAGAGTGTCTCAAGTGGAGAGCACACATGACGCTCTTGCTTGGGGAAACATCACTGATATAAAGAGCAATACTACCCACATGAAATCAGAGCAAGTTTTTTAGTTGGCCAGAACAACTTAGCAAATGCATTTAATGGAAGACAGCAAGAACTGTACACGTAACATATTTTTACCACATAGAACTAGTCTGTAGGGGGTGATTCCCTGTGGTTGTAATTCTGCCTGTCAACACCATCCAAGTCAGTTGTTCAATTTCCCCATTTCTCTGTTGCCAGAAAGACCTCATTGAAACCTGTCAACCCTGTGCAAAAAGGCTTCTTGGCCCTGATAACACCAGATAACTTCGCTGAACCACCGTTTTAGCTCTGACATGACCTGGCTGACATAATCTCTCTTCCTTCTTCTCTCAGCAGTTGTTTCCATGGAGAGTAATCTGCTCTTGAAAGAACTATTTCCCTTAGGTTTTGTCCACATAGAGCTAAAAAAAAAGGTACAGGAAATTACATGCAAAAGTTTTAAGGATATTGTTCAGAGATGCCAAGTGCTAGGAATATTTCCTATTAGGTGTGTTGTTTGTCATTCTTTCTTGTATCTCTCCTCCCAGATGGGGCACTCACAGCATGTGATGTGGATACTCTCTAAGGACCCGTTTGCATAAGTGAATCCCATCCCAATCACAGTTTCAGCATCCATGGATTAACTGTATCTGCCTGTTTCTCATTAGTATACCACTTTGTCAACCGTGATTGAAAAGTCTTAGGTATCCATAGTTTAGTCCTCCTGTAGATTCCAATGTGCACATGCTTGATCACCACAGAAGCACAGGTAATCTATATACTGATCAACAGTTCAACACAATGTGCTCAAATAAAAATACTGAACATAAACACATTTGGTTGCATGCACAGGGATGCCGGTCCACGTCAACCCCATTGCTTCCCATGGCTGTTTGTGGATGTCTACTTCAAAAAGCTTGTTCCCTCTTATCGCACAGATGCTCTGGTGGGTTAAGGTCTGGTGACTGGGGAGGCTGCTGCAGTAAGATGAATTCACCGTCATGTTACCAGAACCATTCCTGCGCAATCCTAGCCTGCTGAAAAAGCCTATTCACAGATGGATAAACTGCTGCCATGAAGGGATGCACCTGATCAACTGCAGTGTTCAGATACCCTGCGGCACTCGAACGTTGCTCTGCTCGTATCAGGATGACCCAGTGTGTTCCTTGAAAACACCATTACGCTGCCACCACCAGCCTGCATAGTTTTCACCTGTCGGGATAGATCCATGGACTGATGCGGTTTTCGCCATATCCTGGTCCTCCCATCAGTGGAAAACAGCAGGAACCAGGATTCATCAGACCAGGTGATTTCTTTCCAATTCTCCACCATCCAGTGTCTGTGTTCCTTCGCTTGCCGCAACTGCAGCTTCTTGATTTTCGCTGACAGGAGTGGAAATCGATCAGGTTGTTGGCCGCCGTTCATCTGGTGACACACTTGAATCTTTTGTCTTGCCTTTTCTCTGTCTGAATTGCACACACAATCCATAAGTACATAACTACCTTTAAATGGCATAGTCTGAACATGTGATGCTGTCATTGATCTGGGCAGTCTATTTCATGGAAAGGTGAGGTGTACCTAATAATGTGGTATATGTATATAGGCTTTTTTGTCGTCACTGCCTTCACCTGACATTTGGGGTATTCCTGTGTCTTACTGCCACTCCTCTTTGTGTGTTTCTGAGTGCCATATGACACTTTGACAGAGTGTAGTTATCAGATTGTGCTGGTCCTTGACATTCAAAATGTTAGGCTAATAGTGCTGTGGGTGAGGCAGGAAATCTGTCATGTGGATTGTTTGCATTTTATGGATGCTTATTCCCATATGAGCAACACATTGCAATATATTGAGAAATATATAGCCCAGGAATATATTGCAATATATCAAAATGGCAATAATTTGCATATTTTCAATATATTGACTGAGCTAAAACATGTACTCTCTAAAATATATTCTCAATATATTATTTTTGCATGGATTTCCAGATATGCATCTGGTATGAACACAGATGCCCCCCCTGATTTGCCCTCAAAACAATTCCAATTCAGCATCCTACTTGTAAACTTGCTGATCTTCAACCTGGACCAAGTCTGTAGACCTGTCAACTGTACCTGGTGTTACTGTACCTGGCAACATCTGGAACTGAGACTTGTGCTTCTTGGAGCATGTATCCTGTGGCTGGGTCAATAGAAAATCTCTCTCTTACCACAGAGAACAGAACAGATGCGGTGTAGCCTAGGATCTCTGAATGACAGACTCCCTCTACTCCTAAGTGTCACTCAGGGATGCCTTCATCAGTTGGAAGAGGTTTGGCTCATACAGCTCAAAGCCCATAAGTCCTAGTCCTAATGAAGCTAGTGTGTCTTACAGAGGATCAATATCAAAGGCCGCAAGCAGTGCCCCGGCCTCTTATAAATGGATAATGTATCTGGATGGATATATACTGTCTTGCTCAGAGATCCGACATTATACCATAACAGCTCTATGATCAAGAGTCTTAAAATGCTAGGAATTGTTCACAGCCATAGCTGTTGAGTCAGCATATTTATTTTCCCTATTATTTGTTTCAATACCATAAAATGCATATATGACCCAGGTATATATTATACATGATGTTATGACATATATTATGACATATATTATACATTCTGTTGTATTTTGGCTGACTGTTGCCTCGTACTGTATCTTTTTATGCGTTGAATGCAGTTGCATGGATCTGTAGAGCTAATGGTTACTGTAGATTGGGAGCCAAGTCACGCTGTTCAACTGACCTGAGGTCTGGGTGTGATGCTGGCTCAATCACATTGATTTTGTGTTCAATGATGATCTTTATAGATTTGCAGGCAAGCTTTGGATCAGTATCATGTTGGAATGTCCAAGAGGTTTGATCAGAGATGTTCTGATACATGTCTGAATTCATCATTCCCTCATTTCTAACAAGGCCACCAAGACCAGAAGCGCAAACAGTTTTATTTACCATTTCTTATTCTGTAAATGGGCAGAATGTTCACATTGAGTAGTGTAGGCACCATTGCTATGTTTAAAGACTGTAATTAGGATTTGTGCAGGCAGCAGGATTTCCCTGTGCCTTGGCCCTGTTCACACAACACTAACACTAATGAATCTAAAGGTAGCTGTCGACAAGTAATGAAATCAGTTGCTGTAACATTTAGGTACATAGGTAACGTGAAAGCAGAACAGTACCAAGTGTATTACCAACATTGCCAGGGACATGGCATATGTGAATATCATATATAGAACATCCAGGATGATATTCAACCTTTTTTGAGAGAGTGCTATTCTGCCTGTCTTCAAGTGCACATCTGTTACTGAAGGGAATTTATTTTAAATTACCTGAATTCCTGACTCCCCATTTTCACTAGAACAAAGTTTGCCCCCTAAGATTGCAAAGTAACTTTAAAATAATACAGATCCCATTCTGTGTCTTCTATGTGGTGATGTTCTTCCCAGTATGCGCATCACCTCTTCAGCACTAACAAAGTACAGATAAACAAGTCACAGATTGTGATTTATTTGAGTGTAAGACACAGTTTTAATTGGCATTGAGATGCTGTTTTGCCAAACAATCATGATAAGCCTTCAGAAGAAGGCTTTGGGTGCATTTGAGTGAAACTCATCCAATTACCACTGGCCCCACTAAGTGAAAAATACAAAAGCACAACATAAAAGGTACAAATGACCTGAAATTTTCATCTTCAGAAAATAACATGTTACTTTCTGGATCACATAGTTTAGTTTCGGCTGCAAAGAAAAGAGTGCACATTTCTAGTGACTTTCCTTGTGCAGAAATGCCACTAATGTTGATTACATCAGATACCCTCCCTCAACAATTTAAGGTTTATTTATAGCTTGCATTAACATAAAAGGTCCAGAGTATCCAATAGTTACTGCTGTCAGGAGAGTACCAGGCATTTTATGGTTCTTTGCCCTGGTCTGGGTTTTTATGGTTCCCTTCATTACTCAAGACCAGACCAAGGGCAGATAAGATAGGTCAACAAATACACACACATAGCAGGCAAGCGGGTGAATGGTCTACCCCCATAAATACCCCAAAATCAGTGACCACAGGTCACATACCTACTTAAAATAAGCAGCCATCGCTTAAAGATTGCAAGAAGTCACCTAAAACCCAGTCAGATACTTAAAACCTCAAACTAATGATTGACTGTTCGGATTCACATTTGATTTTGCCAGATAAAAGCGGAAGTAGGGCGTGGTGCACCTGCTTTGTGTGTGTATTGCATTAATCTGCCCCTCAGATGTAGAATCCTTGGCTAAATGGTGGCCACAGTCATGTTTGGTTTAATCTGAAAGAGGTTCAGGTGCCAAATACTTCTAATATAATATTAAAGAACTCTGCCTTTTCAGGCAATCTTAAAGTTACTTCTTAAAAACAGTAACATCCAGGTAGACCACAACTGCAGAGGGTTTCCTTCTGCCCCCCCTTCTCCCCTTCCTGAGCAAAATCAGCGTGTGTGTGTGTGTGTGTGTGTGTGTGTGTGTGTGTGTGTGTGTGTGTGTATGTGTGTGAATGTATGTGTGTGTGTTTCTTTGTGTGTATCTACATGTTCAGATCACTTACCCTTTTATACCCCACAGTCAATTGTACCCTCATGTCATGGGAAAAATGTTGGAAAACCCAATGTTACATGCATATTTCTCAACATAGCAGCAAAATCACCATTTTACTAGTTCCTCTCAGCCAACTCTCTCCTCTCAACCCATGCCTATTAATGTTTGGTGTCATTGCGATACTCATGAAGAGCTGAATGTAAAATTGATAATCTCAAGATGTTGGGATCTAAAGCATAAAATTAAGTCCTGATTAAACTTCCAGGCACTCCCCCACCATAAATTAATTATGCATGGGCCAGGGAGGTGGAGAGAGCTTTTTCTTAAGTCAGGCCTAGAACAGGCCTCGTTGCTCAGTTTTTGCCTATGCTCAGCCTATGCTCAGTCATCCGTTCAGTCATCCAGTCCGTGGCTCAGTTTCTCCTGCAACTTTTTGGATTTTTACTTTTGGAGTTTTGCTGCTATTGTGAGTTGTTCCTGTGTTCTTCCTTGGGAGAGGTAAACAATTGGCTTGGGTAATTTTCTCTTCACGCATTCATTCATCCATTCCATGATCCATCCATGTTCGTGTTTTGTTTATGTCTTAATTTAGTGTCTGTTAAGGTAGTGGACCAGGTCTGTAGCCCAGACTTTGAATTTTGTCTTGTCTTAGTGTAACTGCTTAATAAACCTTATTAATTCATTCCAGTTGTGATTGTATATTTCTAGCAAAGGTTGATCCACCAGTGTTCATTTCCTATCAACAAATTTGGCGATTTAATTGACAATATCTTTAATAACAATTATTAAATTATTTAATAATTTAAATAATTTAATAATTATTAAATAATTTAATTTAAATAGTTTAATTATTTAATAATGATTAAATAATACTAGTCTTTTAGCAAATTTAAGATTTTTAGATCCAACCACAGATGAAAAACTGTGATCTTTCAGCTGTCTTTCAAAAGTCACTACAAAACAGTGCCATTTTATCCTTGTCTCTTCTTTCCTATTTTGTTTCTTAACCAGTCAAATACAATGAGGTTTTTTTATATCCCCATCCCATCACCAGTTGTTATGTATATCTTCAGCACAGACTACATAATTACTTTGACTCCAAAAGGTATGTTTTTCTGAGAAACAGGTGTATTAACATGTAAATTGTATCAGCCCTATGTCACCTGTCTACCCTTTACAAAGACCAGCTGCCATCTTCCTGGTTCAGAAATGTACCATCCAATTTTTTTTTATTTTCACACCGGTCTAAACAGAGAAAGTTGATATCACTAAACCTATAGTATCATTGTTTAACAGACCACTGTCTTTCTCAAGTGAGAATAACAGGGGCACTGTGTTGATTACCCTGATGAAAAAGGTACCTTTAGTCATCTTGGATAAAATGAACCTAGATGGACAGAAACTTATCCAGGTCGTCACTCCTTGGGCCCAGTATACCATCTCTGAACTGACACAAGCAAGTTGTTGGTCACCTTACAAACAAATGGGGACCTCAGTTAGTGAATACAGGGATTAGATGTCTCCGCTCAGGCCGCAGACAATGTGCTGTGTGTTCTCGACAAGATAATGAAAAATATTAATCATATGACATCTTTCAATCGACTGCTGGAAATCAAGATAAGTTATGTAAATGTGACTGTTCATTATATTGCAATATCATCTGTGTGAAGTCTAAATTGAATCTTGCTAGCATGGTACAAGATGCAGTCCTCTGAAACATGGATTAGCTGATTAGATATTTGATAAGCTGCTTGCTTGTTAGCCAAGGTGGGCAGCCTACTATAGCCAGCTAGCAGTATATAGCTTGCAGATTTACCCTTCTGAATCTAGCTGTTTAAATAACATTTATAAACATTGTTTCAAGGCTTGAAACTAAAATTTTGTGTAGATTGGTCGATTGGCTCAAGAGGAGATATATTTTAAACATCATTGCCAATGTACTTTAAATGCCATTTTTGTGCAATCATTACACTTTCCATTTGCAGGCAGGTATAAATACACCAAAAAAAGGCTCAGGCTCAAAAGGCTCAGTGAAAAGCTTCCCTTATTTGCATAATTTGAGCAAAATTCTCAGTTTTATTTGATCATGGGGGACATATTGATTGGCCTACACCCTTCTGATAATTTTGTATACATTGGTTGTTAGATGCAATATACAAAAATTTAATTGAGATGGTCTTATAATGAGAAAAAGGATTCTTCAGAATTTTTCACAATTTTGGAAAAAGAAATAGAGATAAAATGGACATACTAAATCGCAGAGGACAAAAGGAAATAATCTTCCTTGCAAAGTTGAGACCTCTGTGATGTACAAGTGATAAGTGATGCATGTTGAAAAATTGAAAGTTCAATGAACTCCAACAGAGTAACACCACCATGCAGCCAATCATATGTCATATCCATTGTGGATATCATCCCCCTGTCAGGGGTTATTAAAAACTAATGTATTGGGGATTTATAGTCATTTTTTCCAGCCAGACCATCCAATTTTCTGTCTTGAACCACAAAACTCCTTTTTCATATAATTTCAAAGTATCACATAATATTATTGGTCACTCTTCAATTTCTATGCAGATTCAGCTACATCAGACAGATGACAGATCACACAAAAGGTGTAAAATATGTTCTGATTGTGAACCAGATGTTTTTAAACTACAGTTGTAGCTACTGGCTTCATTTAGATCCTTGTACAGAAACAATATATAGCTGAAAATGATGACACATTCAGACATTGACAGGAGTCTAGAAAGCCTACATCTTTTCAGTGATAACAATAAATCAACTAAATATTAATTTAACTAACAAGTATAGGTGGTTAAACTTGTTTCTAAATTTATTTCAGTATTGGTATTAGTGCTACATAGTCCTCTCAAATAGTGGAAATCAGTGAAGTTACTAATGTGATTGTGGCTATATCATGATCAAAATACTGAAATATTGCTGCCATACACTTACTTTTTCACTTTTTACATTCACTTACCCTTTTCACCTATTTTGATTTATTTAGTGTGCTTTCTAGTACATAGCAATGTCATTGCCATATGCTATAGTTCTGTAGTATAGAGGATTTGATTGGATAATACACTAGTTACGTCGCCTTGTTTAAATGCATCTGTTTAATTTATGACATAATGCTGTGAGCTTACAGTAGGTCATGGACCTTTGCAACTGGTAAATGCATCCTCAGTTTGAAAGACGTGTACCTGTCATTTGTTTGTCATAAAAATTATTACCATTGCATTCCATTTTTACGTTCTCCAAGCACACTCGTTGTCACTTAAGGTCACTGTAGTGTCGGGTTATAAATGACACGCGAGGATAAAAAATACACAAAAATACAAATTTGCCCAATATATGGATAAATATATTTTATATATTATTGTAAAACAGAACTGAGAGGCGACTTGTTTTTGTTTTTAATGTAGGTGACAAAAATCCTGCAAAATAGTAAACTGACCCATTTTCTTCATTGTGCAGGAATGAAAAACGGATTGTATACGAACCTTATGGCGATATGTGATTTGTGGGTTTAAGGAACTTGGCGTTCTTTTTGCAGAGATGCGTGCAGTATACTCATTTGACAGACATGCCCTCGTCAGTGGTTCCATGTGTACCGCAAGTGGGAGGGGGGTTTCGTGGTTTCAAAACCAGAGGAGCAAAACAACCGAGTATCTGCAGTGAAATGACTTCTTAATAACGCTTGTTCATGCGCGCAGCAGTTGATATAAACTACAGCACTTAATTTGATCCTTCAGCTTCTCCACCTGCTAGAGATTCTAACCGCGCACTAGCTGTATCTCTGACATTATTAACATTGTTTAATAGAAAACTGTTTGTCTGCTGCAGAAATGAGGGAGACATGTGCGTTGTTGGCTTTGACATATCTAGCCAGCAACTTTCACGCATCAAAGGCTCGAGTTTACAACGATTCTTTCTTTGAAGGGATTTTTGAAGCTGCGACAAACAGATCGAGTTTTTACACTCTGGACGACAACACTTTGGCAGACTGGCAGTTTCTGATAGGAAAAAAGAAATACGGGGCAGAATCTCAGAATCCGACTGTTAAAGCTTTACTGATAATTGCTTATTCTTTCATTATCATCATTTCCCTTTTTGGAAATATTCTCGTTTGTCACGTTGTGATAAAAAATAAAAGGATGCACTCCGCCACAAGTTTGTTCATCGTCAACCTGGCAATTGCTGACATCCTCATCACTCTTCTCAACACACCATTCACTTTGGTGAGTAAGCTACAGCCGCTTTCCGTATTCCAATATGAATACGCTCCGATTTGCCTTCGGTTTGTTATCTGTTAAACCATGTCCACGTTAATTCTACTGTAATGTCAATCCCTTGTCATTTTTAACAGGGTGTATCATAATCGGACACTAACCATTCTCGCCCTATGCACGTAGCTTGTTAGATAATATATATCTCTTTACTTCTAGGTTCGTTTCGTAAACAGTACCTGGGTATTCGGGAAAGGCATGTGCCACATCAGTAGATTTGTGCAGTATTGCTCTTTGCACGTGTCTACCCTCACACTAACTGCGATAGCGCTGGATAGGCGACAGGTAAATATTTTTTTGTCAGTGTTTCCCCATACTAAAAGTAACTTAGCACACAGATGACCGAGAGCTTTAAATTTCCTCTGTTACAATATAATAATGAAAAATGGTGTGTTGTTGAATTGCATATCTTATATTATTCATAGAAAATACACGATGGTCGGTGTTTATCCAATGTGTAACTTTATTTTCATTTCTATATTTCTAGTTCCTCAATTACTATAAATGGGCACTTATACATAATTAAAATAAAGTAATAATTTTATAATATTTTTCACGTATAACTATTGCGCTTTTACAGATGAAAATAATGGCGAGGTATACACGTACAGTGCACAAAAGTTGCCTGTGCGGTTGGATATTTGCGCAAGTCATGCTGCTCCATTCGTTTATTTGGGGCGGTTTAAATTAACACGTGCTTTCGTTTTTAAGCACTCCAGTACAAACCAACTTTTGAGAGACTACTGTGAAGCCGAATTGCAGTGAGCGCTGTCCAGCGGCATAGTGCTGAAATTGTGCCTTCGGCGTTCCCTCGGGCTTTACAGTTGAGATGATTATTATTATACAGCCTAATTTGGCCACTTTCAGTGCCGCAGGCGAATGAATATGAATGTAGAAAACTAATACCAGAGTGGGATCGCTTGAATTGAACCGCCTGAACAATGGTTTTATAAATAATTTGCTATAGCTGTGAATCAGTAAAATGCTGTACGGCATATTAACCTGTACATTGTTCTCTATAGATTATTTTACATCCCTTAAAGCCAAGAATGTCCACAGAGCGAGGGGTTGTGTGCATCACGGTAATTTGGTTGATGGCCACCTGCTTCTCCCTTCCCCATGCGATCTACCAGAAGCTATTCACGTTTGTGTACAGGTACATAGATACCACCCACACACCTCAAGGACACACACACACGCACATCATTAAAAATCAAAGGCAACAGTTTACTGATTAACAAGTTAAATGTCAAAGACTGCCTAGCTTTTCTGACACATGCACTGCATATTTATTAAAAAAACTATAAATCTGTAAACATGAATGTAAATATGACATTAATTCAAATATAAATACATCTTAATGGTATCAATTGTGAGGTTTCACATTTCACTGAATAATTTTTATTTTCAGAATCATCAATGTTTATCTATACATTTGCCTTTGTATATTTCCCACATGGGCAGAAAAGAAACATCCAGGCAATGAGCAAATAGGCTCATCTGATGAAAACTCATTGTCCTGACAATATACTTAGCTCTTTGTCCTTATCCTCTAGAGCTCTGGTGACTTGACATGTCCTACTGCCTATCTCCACAGCAAGGAAATGCTGCGCAGTCTCTGTGTCCCAGATTTCCCAGAGCCTTTCTACCTCTACTGGAAGTACATTGACCTGGTGACCTTCATCCTGCTGTACATGCTGCCACTCCTCATCATCACAGTGGCCTACACCACAGTTGCCAAGCGGCTGTGGCGGCGAAACGCCATCGGCGACGTCACCACCGAGCAGTACTTCGCCCACCGCAAGAAGAAGAAGAAGACCATCAAGATGCTGATGGCGGTGGTCGCCGTGTTTGCCGTCTGCTGGTTCCCACTCAACTGCTACGTGGTGCTCCTGTCCAGCCAGGCCATCCGGAGCAGTAACGCCCTCTACTTCTCCTTTCACTGGTTCGCCATGAGCAGCACCTGCTACAACCCCTTCATCTACTGCTGGCTCAATGACAACTTCCGCTCTGAGCTCAAGTACCTGGCGGGCATGTGTCGGAAGCGTCCGGGCAGGGCGTCCTCCCGGCCTCAGCCCTCCACTACCCGCAGCCACCGTGCTGCCTGGCCCGAGTGCCACACCTCCTCTAACCCCCGGGCAAAAGAGAGCCACAGCCTCCGTTCCACCTCCCGCACTCAGTCCGGCAAGACAGACATCCTCTCTGTGGAGCCCATCGTGGCCGTCAGCTAGGTAACCAGCGGAAGCGCTTACCGACCCACTTGCCCCCAGCTCCTCAAGACACCCTAAACATTCAGCAAAATTCAAATGGACTGTGCAAAGGTGGTGGGAGGTTGGGGGGGGGGGTCAGAGCATGTGCCCAGTTATTCTGTGTTTCTTATAAATGTACAGATGTATACATAATCATACCACTCTGTAGCCTTCTTCTAACATACCTAGAGAGATGTGGTGCTGGTCTTAGTTGGAGGGTAGACCTGGGAAACCCAACTTGCTGCAGGAATTGGTCTTGGTGGGTCAGTAGAGGGAAGTCTTCCCTGTGCACCAAATAAGACAAAAAATGCACCAGTATTATTATTATTATTATTATTATTATTATTATTATTATTATTATTATTCACTGTACTTTAAAGCATATTGATTCAGTTGCTTAAGTTTTTAACAGTATAAATATTTTCCAACATTTTTGTTTCTATTTTTCTATTTCAGGTTAACAGCAAGAGTTAGCGTCAGTCACCTTTTTTTCTTTAACACGTGACTGTCTTGATTGTGAATGATGAACAGATGGCTCCAGTCCAGCAGTAAATGATGATCTGGGAGAGGTTAGTAGACAGACTGGGGGGTGGTGGTACAAGACCAGGCCTTGTCATTTCTGCCATAAAAGAAATCATTTGTTCTCTCCCCTTGGGACTCATGCGCTCTTGGTAGCATGTTTCTCTGATCCCAAAGCCACAGCTGCTCTGTAAGAGTACAGTGCACAGAGCAAGCATCAAAGGGCAACTGCAATCCCCATCCACATGCACACAGACAGAATAGGATTGTCGTCTTTGAAGACATTACACTGATGTAAAATATTCTGTTTGAGGTATGGGTGTCATGTCAGCAGCATTTTGTGCTGTGATGTTGTGTAATTAAAGTAAAAACGGAAAGGGGTATGTTGACTGATATCAAAGCAACATTCCCACATTCATTGCCTTAACTCATGATGTGCCATTGTGCTTTTTGCTGTTGCTTGTTGCTGTTTACAAGTAGTATTTACTGTGTTTTTGAAATTCTTACATTGTGACTGATAAGGCATTATTTATGTATGCATTTCAAAATCATTCATTCAAACTTATGTGAAAGGAGGTTGTGCCAAAAAAGGGACCTGTGTGCTTTTAGTGATGAGACTTTGTGTGGTTCTTGTGTTTTTCAGTGTGGTTATGTGGTTTACAGATCCATTAATTAATTTCAGGATGTAAAATCCTGTGGTACACATGTGATTTTACCATTGAGTTAAACCAACTATCTGTAGTAGTTCAGCACTATGTCAGGGGCAATCTCTCTGGATCAATCATAGCAAATACTCAGAGAAGAAGTACTATGCGATCTACAACTTAATACTTATTTGCAGGTAAGGTCAATCTTCCACACAAGTTCTAATTGTAACTGAACATGCACCTGACATTAGCCTCTCAGCTTTGAGCGACAGCTGTCCTCAATTGCCTTAAACCCTCAGTCTCTGCAGTGGACCTCTATGGAATACGAAAATGTGAGACTAACTTAGACAACCTCTTTCCTTTGACTGAGTGGGTTAGTATGATGCTAGTGGGTAAAAGGAATACCTGCACTACTTGTCAAAACTGATTTACATGGAAACACACTTACACAAACATAGAATGTATACATCAGACACTCCAATGAAATCTAGGTGCTGAATGTACGGAAGCAAGTTGTCATCTTGACCAGTAAGGGTCTTCTTAATCAGAATCTGCTTTCACTCAAAATTTTCAGGTTCTCTGAGTACATCTACACTAGATGCAGTATGGACAGAATTTTGGAAAATAAGCCAGATATAATCTTACATCCTATCATCAAGTAAACTGTGTTCTTGCATACTGAATGCACTTGTGGACAGCAAAAAACTACCTACTGAGTACCTTTTTATTCACGCCTACCTTGTGAGAGCACAACAAAAGAATGGATGTAACTATGCAGTAATCACACATTTCACATTTCAGTATGAATCAACTTTTTACGTTTACAACAAAAAATATGTTGACGTAGATGTAATGAATTTTTTCTTATACAAATATACCCAGGAATAATTACATTGCAGTGGGTAGCTGTGGTAAAGGGGATATGTTTTTAAATAAATAAAATCACTTTCATGAAGGATGTCTCTTATTACACATTTAATTAAAGGGTAGGGAGTAACTATTGGAATCACTGATCACATTTCCTGCTGAACAAAGTAAACAAAATGGAGTCATCAGGGAATAAACCTATCATTTTCTGCTCCCATTTTCATTGCAGTATAGATTTATTTGGTCTGCAGGTTGGGCTGAACACATGCTAGTACTCTGTTGGTACCCACTAGTCCATGTAACCAGTGTCCATTGCAACCTTTTTGTAAGGTGTGTGTTAGGTATTCGCATTTTAATTTGGACCATGTTTTGGTTCCCAGAGAACTGTACCTCAAATGGTGTGAAAAATGTTGATGATTCATTTGTGTGATTTAATCTCCTTTCACCTCCAGTGATGTTTTTTCACATTTCTAGGTTGAATAATGGCTAACATGGACCTTCTCTAGTTGGCCCTAAATATACATTGACTTGAAAGTAACCATTATTTCCTGAATGTCAGCTTCAGTTGTAACAACATTGCGTGCACTTCATTGGCAGCATTACAATGCAGATGTGATTTTTATTGTAAAGATGAGAAAAAAAAAAACTTTGTGTACGATATGTATGAGGTACTGATAGCAGCAGGTAATGAATCCAAAATTTAAAGATATCAACTGAATTGAAGGCTGACTATCACATACTCTCTGGACAGAAAAGAGGAGAGACCTTATTGGGTCAGCAGATCTTAGTTTTATTTGAAAAGAGACTAACAGAGCTGCAAACAGCTTGTCTCGCCTCGCGCTTTGTCAGGCTCACACGGCGGTTGTAAGAAAGCTTAAATATGTGGTCTTTATATCAAATCATGTATCACACAGTTTGACCCTCTATACCTTTATCCTCTTTGCTACTCTCTCTGATGTCTGAGTCAATCTGCATTTTATCCACACATCCTTCAGCACACATCCTTCACCAGGATTATATAACAATACATTTAATAAGAGCATCAAGCTGCATATTTCACAAGCCATAACACTGCTATGTGTTTGGGTGTGAAATCAGAGGTCAGTATTACTTCTCATGGTAAGATCAATGAAATCACATGATCAGACTCAGAGCATCAGATGTGAAATGCAGTGGATGAACATACTTTTTGTGATGAGTACAGTCCTTCAGTGTAATTGCATAGGAGGTATTCATATGCAAATTAATCCCTGCGAATCTGAGGTATTCTGTTTTTTTATTTATTTATTTTTTTAAGTTCTGACTTAATGTACTGACTCTGATTAATGGAGTGAACTTCTCTGATTTTGAGAAACGGTTGAACATCCCAAAGAAGTTTTCAATATTCATCACAAAAGGTAGATTAGTGAGCGCTGGAGAAGCACATTCATGTTTTGTCACCATTTTGTACATGCTTATGCACATATTATTAACAGCTAAAATAAGACATGTTGTTGCTTGTGGAGCTGTAGTGATTTCTTTCCCTCTCTGAAGTGTTTCTATCACATTTCTGACAGTGTTTCCATGAACGTAGGCATTAATAAATGACAACAAACTTCAACAAGCTTTACTTTTCTGAGCCCCCAGACCAACGAGAGCATGAAACCCAGTGATCACTCCATTGGTGTGCACTCCAATCTGCTGCCTTATCCATCCCAGTCAAATCTCAACAGATTATATCCAGTGGTGTCAGGTGGCAACCCTTAAGGACCTTATTTCATACTTGACAGGCTGTAAAAGATGGAATCTTCATCCCATCACGGGTCCAGCAAAGCATCAGAGTTTGTGTGCGAGGAAGCCACGTTTCAGTCCTCTTTGTCCTCCTTGGATTTCCATACATTTTCAATCTGGCCACATATGGAATTTTACTCTCAAGGGGCAGCATCAAACAAACCATGTTAAGGCACAAATGTTTTCCAGTTCTTTTCTCATTCAGATATTTGCTGGTGTTTTGGATATTTTTATCATTAACTTGAATAACTCTGGATGGCATGATATTCTTAGTTCTTCTACAGGCATCTATCTCTCTATCCCCCCACCCACCCCCACCCCAGATTTAATGAAGTATTCTTTTCTGAGTGTGGGTGTATACAGACTCTCCCTGATCACTGTGGACATTTGTAAGGACATTTCTTATAGCCCCTTAATGTACTTACTGTGAGTCAGCAACCTAACAAGACTAAGCTCTGACAGCGGTTTGAGTTTACCCTAATGTCAATTCTTACTGTTAAAATTAATGATAAAAAATACTAAAATAAGGTAGATCAAAGCAGAAAATGGCTTTATACCCATGCCCCCCCCTTCTTAATTTCTCAGAAAAGCTAATTATACAAATAAGACAGAGTTTTGCCCATGGAAACAGACATACCATTTGCAATGGCTCTCATCGAGGCTAGTAAGATCTCTACTTTATTTGATTCATAAATGATTCATAAATGCCTGTCATTTGTATTTAATTAAATACATTACTTGAATGTTCAGTTGGAGTGGACAGAGAAATATATTATTCAGTGCAAATGAATGACAGCTTAGGCAGTGTATATCAACAAACAAAAAGGTATCCTAAACAGACTGACAGCTACCCAAAGACCAGCAGGCAATGGTATGCTTCAGGGACATGGAGCACACAAAGAAGTGACTAAGCACAGACTGACCTACTGTATAATGCCATCTAAATTTGAACAGATTACATTGGACTGTTGCACAACCCATCGTGCATGCCAAGAATGGCACTGCTTTGAATAGGGGCACAGCCAAAGTCCTTGCAGTTTCTGTATACTGTTTTTAATTCACTCCTGTAAAAGAGCATGATACAAACGCACATTCTGCAGAATGCTTAAATGTCACTGACATCTTCTTTGAAGATTAATTACATTGTGACTAAAATACCAGATATTATGTGTTATAAATAAAGAAACTGTCATTTGGGTTATTACAAAATTATATTGAGGGGGAAAGACAAGAACAGATATATGAGGCGGTGTCTACTGCAAAACATGAAGCTTACAAAATTGCACTCATGGATTTATTTTATGGTAGATGTATAATCCTTTCAAACGCCTCCCCATGTTTGACTTTCAAACGGAATCATCAAACTGAAAATTTTACCTTTGTGGAAACAGATCATAATTATAGCTCATCATTTCTGTAAAATACAAAATAATGTTACCTTCTCATTTGGTTCCATATGCTTTGCTTTAGAAAAATGGTCAGTTGCCAGGGGACATTTGTGAATTTCCACCATTGAAATATTCTATTCAGAAACATGTAGTGACGATATCTAGATGGAAACACTCCAGCCATTCTTGTTTTATGAAATTTATATTTGTGATATTCAAAATCGTCCACTAGCAAAGCTAATTTAAAGCAGCATGACTGAACATCTCTGGATCATTTTTGTAAAAGATTATTATGGTAGCCTGATTTAAATTTAAGATCATAACAACAAAAAATATTTTTGCAGGATTTGCATCTATTAGTAAACAATGCTAAAACCCTAGATTACACTAGATTTGAAGGGCCACTCACAATGGTCCTTTCTATATCTTTCAGTCACTCTACAGAAAGTACTGAAAGCTTATAAAGTCTGCTGTTGTATGTTGATTCTATTGTGCATTGTATTGCTGTCAGGCCCAGACCTACAGAACCATGTCATCCTGACCCCCAGATGTCAGAACACAGGTGAAACAGGAGAAATAGGCAGAGAATCTGGCCTGGACAGAATTACCCCAACCCTCAAGATAATGAAACTTCAAGTCCAAGTGTAAAATTCCAGTGATGAAATCTTGTGTTTCCACTGCTATATAAAAAGATTTAACAGTAAACAGTAATGACTACCCTCTTTGTGGGCCACACAGAATAATTGGTGGTGAAAATTAAAGCTTAAGAAGTCAAAAATACCCATCAAGGTGAAATACTTTGAAAACAACACTTCTTTCAGTGTGCTACACAACAGAAGGGCCGGAATGGTAAGTTTAACTAAGAAAGTGCATTTCCTAAAGAAAATGCGGAGTGTGCTTGCAACCCAGCAGCGAAAACATGGTAACGTATATGAGACGATCGCTAGGTTGTGGCTAAGTGGTTGCTAGGCTGTTGCTAGGTGGTTGCTAGGCTGTTGCTAGCTGGTTGCTAAAGTATATAAGGGGGTTGCTAGGGTGTTGCTAGGTGATTACTAGGGCGTTGCTAGATGGTTACTAAGGTATATGATTTGGTTGCTAGGGTGTTGCTAGGCGGTTGCTAGGGGGTTGCTAGGGTAAACAATATGGTCGCTGGGCATTGCTATGGTGTTGCTGGGTGGTTGCTAAAGTGTTGCTAGGGTGTTGCTAGGTGTTACTAAGTGGTTGCTAGGTGGTTGCTAGGGTAAACAATATGGTTGCTAGGGACAAACCCACCATTGGTGAGTGTTGGGTCACATGACCCAAAGCAGCATATCAGGTCCCCTGGCTATTGGTCAAACGGTGACCAAGTGTTAAGACTTTGAAAAATGAATTGAAATCAATGGGAGGATGGAAGGATGAACAAATCACTAAAAGACGAGTGTTGGGTCTGTATGGGTTTCAGTGAGTGATGGGTGGCATGACCTGAGCCAGCATGTGAGGTAGTGACTGTAGGCCGAAAGGTGACCTCGCGGTAAGTCTTTGAAAAATGAATTGGAATCAATGGGAGGATGGAAGGATGAGTAAATGAGTAAAAGACGAGTGCGGGGTCAGTATGGGTTTCAGTGAGTGATGGGTGGCATGACCTGAGCCAGCATGTGAGGTACTGTGACCATAGGCCGAAAGGTGACGCGAGGTAAGACATTGAAAAAATGAATTGAAGTCAATGGGAGGATGGAGGGATGAGTGAACGACAAAAAGATGAATGCAGGTCAGTATGACTTTCAATGAGTGTTGGGTGATTTGATCTGAGGCAGCATATGTGGTACGGTGGCTGTCGGGCAATTATCGTATCGTGGACTTTTTATCGTGGTATTATCGTACCGTGGTTTTTGGTATCGTTACCACTACTACTACCTAAGCAATCAGTTCAAATCTGTAGAATTTATAGCACATATCTTTGCAGTTCCACGAAATATTAAAAGTATTGCACTGTTTCTGCCAGTAATAGAAACATATGCACTGGCCTTTGTGTGTTTTATGGCTACTTCTAAGAAAAATAATAATACAAAATCACAAAAACAAGATGATGATTATGAAAAATTCCAATTGTTTGGATGATTAATTTGGGAAAATATACATTTTTGTTTGGATATGTTGAATGATAGAATGATTTCCATAAGTCTCCATGATCAGACCAAGACAACAAAATACAAACACATTAAGGTGAGAATTTTCATGTCTGAAAGAAAGCTAATGATTTTTGTTGAATGTTGAAATTCAGCAGTAGCACTTATTTGCATTTGACCCGAAATGCATCTGTATAGCCTGCATTGTGCTGCTTATACAATTATGAGTACACATTCATGTTCATCTGTAAATGCTCCTCTATAATTACATTACATTCATTTAGCAGATGCTTTCATCCAGAGCAACTTCCAGCGCAAGGAAACAGAATTGTATCCATCCAAGTTTAATGAGCAACCGTGTCAGACCAGGCTAACAACACTTACTGAGTGTGAGCACACCATTTAAGCACTACCACAAGTTAACTTGTGCTAACCTGAAACTAGAGAGCCTAGAAAACTAAGAGAGGTGTAGTACATAGCATGCATCACACAGTCCCTACATCACAGTATCCCTAAAACATCTCAATACTAAAGGTAAAATAAGCAGCAAGTAATACAAGTAGAAGGTGTTAGGGAGTGGGGATCGAGGGGGAACTGTGATGCGGTCTGAAAGTGTGAGTTTTCAGTCTGCATCAGAATATTCTTTGACCTTCACCATCTCTTTCAACACCAACTTCTCCATTATTTGCAGTTTGTTGTATAACAGCATAGAACATGCATTTATGCCACTTTCCAGGTACATAAATAATCTTTGCATTAAGCAAGATCCCTTTTATCTCCTTTCTCTGCTCATCACCTGCCGTAAGCTCATGTATAGTGTCTGATTATCCAGTGCATCCATTCAAATCTATTTTCACATTTAAAAAATAACTAAAAAAAAAAAGAACAGTTCCGTTCATTTTACAAGTGTGATTGCCATCAGCAAAAGGGTGACTTTGAATTTCAAAAGCACAGACGAGCTGTTCAGAGCAAGAGTCCCTATTTCCAAAGTGGTCTTGGTTGTTCTTTTGATCAAAGTGATTTTCCCTCGCTCGTGTGCTTCCTGCCGCAGGGCACAAAGGGATCTCCTGTGAGCCCTTTTCATATCATTGCACAGCACCGTGGAATATCTGTTTGGATTTGGGTAGCCGTTTGTGATGCCCACTGCTTTCCAACAAACAGGAGACCAAACAAAAGAATCAGTTCTGTAGTTCACTGTAGCTGTGAAAAAATTTTGCATTTCCATCTACCCTGCATTAAGTCAGCCACAACTAATGCAATTTACAGAATGCAGACCACAATGTATAAAATTACTAGGGCTGTCAAGCGATTAAAAAAATTAATCTAATTAATTACATGCTTTGTGATTGATTATTATAAATTAATCGCATATATCAATATTTGCCGTGAGAAGCATTTAAAAATATTATATAATTGTTGCTCACGGTAGCATCTGGGCCTAAACTAAGTCTGACCTCTGAGCTCGCTGCTAACTGCTTTGCGTTGAGGTGGTACTAGAGGCTTGAACTGCTCCGATGGTACGAAAATTCCTTACTGCAGAAATTGCACAGAACGGTGCTCCTATCAACAGTTCCATCTGGGTGTTTTTAAATGTAAATTTTCCATTCACTGGGCCAAGCAACGTTTTGTCATCTGCTTCCATCATGTTTACAAAGCTACTGTGGACTGTTGTATTGATGTTCAAATTGTGCTTTATACAACAGTTAATTCCGACCAAGTAATTTGACTGGACAAGCGGCATACCATGAGTGCTGATATTCAGTATAACAGCACTGGGACTTTTATGTATCACTCCGCTTTACAGATGTTCCGATGCAATTGTTGACACCAATACGAACTTAATTCGCATTTACCGACAGCGCAAATGTGGATACGTTTCCGTGTATGATATAAAAGAACCTAGCTAGCCTGCAGTTGGGTATGATAAATGCTTACATGCACAGTGACGTATGGGGTCAAGGGGCATCAAAGAGTGCGACTAATCTGCGTTCATTTTTGACGCGTTATTTTTTTCTATAATTAATTAATCAAAATTAACAGGTTATTTTGACAACCCTAAAAATTACAGGACAGCTCTGTTCATTCACTTTAAAGGGCAACTAAACCTGTTCTTGGAAAAAAAGCAGTCTGAGTAGGTAATGTAAAGCCTATAATTTCATGTGCATCAAATTTATTTTCCTCAAGGTTTCTGGGAAAAGCTGTTTATTTTATCAAAATGAATTCCTTTGAAAGTGTCAGTTTGTTTGAATGTATCAAATGCACCAAGTCCAACGGTCTCCCAAGAATGACTTTCACTAGTATGTCCAATCTTGGTTTACCTTGGTTTTTATGTTCTTATAGCACCACTGAAGAGACTTGGATGGTTCTATGAGAACAAATCAGCTTTATAAGCCTATCACAGAGGACACGTTATGTGGGTCCCAAGGTACGATGCATGTGTAATTTAGGACTGACTTTTTAAGCTGATTTTGGTTTTCATTTGTGTCCAAAAATCCATGCTAATGCAATGATCAGTCTTACATGGTATAAGTTCCTTCCATCAGTCTTTTCTTATTTTTACTCAACTACTGTGTTAAATTCTGTGAAGAGGGTCACTGTATTCAACAGCCTACTTGCAATCTTACATAGTAAATTATCCTCCTCTACCAAAAGGCTCACAATGTACATTTTTACATGCACAATAATGGCCATTGTGTGTTTTTTCTCTTTATGCGTGTCAGCACTGTACATACGTTGGAAAAGAAATAGGTTGAATCTGGGAAGGGAAATAATCTTACCTACCTAGAGGTAATTCCTTTGTCTGTGTAACCTCTTTCTGACATACAGTTATGGTTGAATATAATCACTGATACATACATTCATTTTAATGGAGTTCATATATTAGAATTTCAAAGTAACTGCCATTTTTGCTTCACCAGTTATTAATCCCATAGTTGGCCAATAGATATTAAATCCAGGGACTTTTCTGTAACCCTCCTCTAAGCATTAAAAAAAGTTTAATTTTATTACAATACGATGGGAGAAACACAATAGACCTGATATAATTATCAGCACCATTTGCACACGCTTACTTGCAGGTATAAGCTTCAGTTAATTAGTCTTCGTAGTAATGCACTGTGCAGATACATAATTTCTGAATTTAGTTTTTTTGTCTTTGGATAATAAGCCCTCCAGAGTGAATATGAACTATCTGAGTTGGGCTAGCTGCCAAAAGCTCTTGGGCTCCATTGCTAATGCATTTGTGCAATTTGTGCATTGAAAGGGCAATGAGATCCCATTTACACACAACACCTGTTATGTGTGTGGAACAACTTCTTTTAGACTAGGGAAGTGTCACTTAATCTTACTGAATGAAAACAGGGAAAGGGCAAACACTGAACAGGCAAATTCACATCCAATATGGATGCCTGTCTCCATATCATTTATGAGGACAGTCACAAAGCAATCCTGAACCCAATGGCCAAGCCCTTCTCTACTGCATATAGAGTATCTGTATCCATGCATGGTTTTCATTCATAATGCAGCTCCATAGTCCATAGTCATATGTGTGTGTGTGTGTGCGTGTGTGTACCCTCTAATAGATTTCCCAACTAAATTGTTTTATGAGTGAAAATAATGTACAAAATAATGGGGGTTTCATCACATACCATAAATCTGAAAGTTAGTATTGGTAAAATATCATAATACAGATGCTTTTCTGTATGTTTATTTGTCTTTTAATTTATCTTTAAATACAGCAATACAAGCTGTAAGGATTGTTCCATCCCATACAATACCAAAGGCAACTGTTTACTTGATTTTGCTGAAATACCAAAAGCAGCTGCTTTCATAGCTATCAACAAAACTTTACATTACATTGACCTTACTAATTGAGCACAGAGTTATGTGTAATGACACTTACAAATACCACACATATCTGTTCAATGTTAGTTACTAAGTGGTTGTGTAACGATATGTTGATCCTAAAAAAAATACAATACAACAGAGAGAGGATAAGAATGTTTCATTTCAGGCTGAGAGATTTTAAAATAGAAAAATGTCAAGTTTGCACCATGGCACAAAGGACTCCACAGAGTGCTATAAAAGGCATTCTTATGAGGATTTTTTTTCAAGGCTTTTCTGTCACTCTGTATTTCACATAATCTGTTCTTGTCTAAAGGCTATCCTTTACCATTAATGCGTTTACTTCCATAGATGAAAATTGGAAATTAAAATAAAATACGCTTGATGGGAACTGATTTCTCCTCTCAATCAGCCACATGCTGAGATAATAAAAAGTGACTGAACAGGTGGGCAAGAACAAGTCCACAGATGCCCTTGGCAGAAGGTCACATTTCAGCACCAAAAGTGCTCAAATATACCTTACATTAGTATTTCAACATTTCAGTTATGCAATTCAGTAAATGAATAATTGCACTGGTCATAACTGACACATACAATGCAGCATTTTTTAAAGTTGCCCTCTCTTTCCATAATTTGCAAGATTTCCCTCTGCCCTCTCAGGTTTTGCAACATTTTCTTCATTGACGGGCATCCATTTCAACTATTCTTTGCATGCTTCCTCTCATAATTTCAGATGTATATTTCCGGATCTTCTTCGGAAGTTGAGCTACTGCATCACTGCATCTTAAGAGCATAGTGACACTTTTTCACCCAGGATTTACACTCATAGTCGCAAGTCCAGTGAAAAGCATGCCTGTTTTTTACCGCATCCTGCCATATTGGATAAACAGGTTACATTGCATTATTTTTGACTATTCACCACTGATGTTGGGAGAATAATTTGTATACCAAAACAATGTATATGCATAAATCAGACTGGCTCTGTACATCTCCTATGCATGTATACATAACCTTTACACTCAAACTTCACTTTTATTAGATTACTGGTTAAACAGTTTTATTTGTTGTGAGACACACTAGGATTACATCAGCACCCATATAATATCTAAACTGTTTATTTATAATACATGGTGTAGCCTTCTGCCCCTATTTCTGAGAAAAATACATAAAACAGCAATAAGGACAAAAGTCTGTGGTCCAAAAAACAAGACAGAAACATTGGTCCTTTTGGTGTGCGTGCATGTGTGTGTGTGTGTGTGTGTGGGGGGGACCACATATTTAACACTGAATATTGGAAAAGTCACAACAAACCAGAAACACTACTTGTAACACCTTCAAGAAATCTGAGTCATATCATCCTGGGAACAGATTCTGTCTGGAATAGATTAAGTCTATGCTGTATATAATACATGTAACTATTTACAAAAAAGGGATTTTGAAAACATTTTTTAAAAACAAGACCTCATGTAGTCAGTAAGTCTACACATTTTTTGGAAATACTGTGATTTATGTCAGTGATTAACAATGTCCTCATTTGTTCTTTGTGTTCTTTCTTTCTTCTTCTATTCAAATGTGAATGCCATTTTTGGCAGAATTAAGAAAAAGGGTAATATGACATCTTTTCATGTCATCTTTCCATGTGGAAAACATAAACATGCAGCTGATTGCATTTTAACGAAGGAAGAGATGAAGAAGAGACAGTTCTTTAAAGCATGGGTGTCTTGTTTGTTGTTCCTGTCTTGCTGGTTGTTGGTTGTTCATTGTTCATCCTACGTGGTTCTGATGGCCTCATAGGCACATCCATTTCTTTCAGTGTTTGATCAGAGGATGTAACTTATTCTTGACCAGCGAGTACAATGAGGAGAGTATGACATTCCAGCTCCCTGATGTCCTCCACTGGACTATCTGGGCTGTGTACTGCTGACAAGTGAGTACAAGTTTAGCCTGTCTGGCTGGAAAGCAGCCAGTGCTATTGATCGCCTCCATTTGCTCAATCCAACCGTTAGGCAGCAGGGGTAGCTGTGTATGCTTGGCTAGATGTCCCTGTAGTGAGCAGCTCCAAGGTCCTGGACAAGTGTGTATGTGTTAGTTGTATTTGCACACAAAAACTCAATAAAACTGCTGATCACAAAAAAAGCTATGTCTTTGTGCAGTAGAAAACTGCAGTAAGGCTTTGATCTGCATGATTGTTTTTCACAGTGCTCTATTCTCTCCAGAAACAGAGTTTTTTCTATTAACAATTTTTCTCCAACGTAATCCCAATGAAGAAGATAAATTCCGGAATGTAGCTAGGAAGTTAACTAGCTTTGGATACTTCACACTTGGTAAAAAAGCATTCATTTTGAACAATGCCTTTTTAGCGTATTTGCAATATTATGGGCAATAGTGTTAGCTGTAGTTTGGCATTATGTTGCAGTGTGTATGTACCCATTTATGATTACTTTGAGTAACATTGCCTCTTTCCTACACTGAAAGTGTTTTTGCAGCATAAATCATGTCTTTTGTATAATACCTTACATGATGGAGTGATACTATGCAGATGAAATACTGAACAAACCAGCCAGATGTCCACTCCAAACACACCAACACACACAAATGTTCGCACACACGCACAAATATTCATAAAATGAATGATAGACAAAAATGAATGGGACATACACTAATGTAATTGTGACACAGAAGAAATTCTCTTCAGTTTTTCTGGTGGGACAAAATGTTCTGCAAACCAATCACTGAACCATTATTCAGCGGCAGATAAATGTGCTTCATATTTACATTTATTTCTTTTTCATAGAAAGGCTTATTACTGTCCATTTCAATGCATCTAGATTTCAGCAGCACAGAAAACCTCTCTGCAGCGTGAAAACACCCTGATGACCTGAATAACAATTAGCCTGATCAAAGGCAAAACATACCTTTAGAACATTGTGGCCTTACTGTCATATGCACGGTTGTTGCACTAAATATACTAAATATAATACTAAATGCAGTATTTTGAAAATAGAAGGTAGTTGAAAATATGCAATTAACTACAATGAACAAATGCAGCTATAGGCTGAATATGATGAAATGCAAGCATTCCAGAGAGGACAGTCCAATAGTGAGAGGTGTAATAATGGGTTTAGGTTTTATAGCTATATAAGATGAAGAAACAAAAGCTGAAGAAGAGAAATAAGATAAGGAAGAATGCATGAAATGTCCCAAGTTTTGCCCTTTATACTTTTGCCATATGAAGCTGTGTCTTATTTTGGTGTGTTCAGATTATGTTACCAGGACGGGATGATGGGGTACGGACACGGACCCATCATCACAATGGTACCAAGGGAAATGTTTGAAAGGAGTCAGAATCTGGGTCATTATTTTCATTTCTGTACAACCTGTCACCCTGTAACTTGGAGGATTGAATACTTGCCATCCAAATACAGTAAATTGTTAAGCAAAAGAAATGAAATCAAGTCAATCCAAAAGCTATTCTGGCTGTCCATACTAAGACTGTGAACATTCTTACAACTGGATTCCACCTCAGAAGTGCAAAGAAATCAGCTTTGGATTGGCAGTAGGATAGAAGAAACTCTGACAGTAATGCACATTTTAACTGCAGAGAAAGATTCCATGCCTCAGTTACCAGTTCAGCACTCTTGCAAAGGGGAAGGAGGCCAACAAAATACAGAAGCAAAGTTTGGCACCTTGAACATTCCAGAGATAGGTCGCAGGAACAATCTGCATTACAGTACTCCTACACTATTTATAGGTTTTCTGAATGTTCTCAAAAGAATACTTTTGATTGTATTATGATTGTATATAAAGTATCAATAAACCAGCTGCACTCATGAAGCTATAAATATAAAGGGGAGGGGAATGACTGAAATGAAAGAGTGGTTGAGGAAAAGGCTTATCTGATGAGAAGCCATGATATTGTTTACAGCGGGAAACATGGTAGACTGAATGAAAAAAAATCAGTGATGGGCAGTGAGATATATCATTGTCTAGTTTCGTTCATAAGCAGCCACTGCCAGAAATCAGGATTATAAAGGACTGGATGGAAAGGAAAAGAAATATGCAGCAAAAGTGGGAAAACATTTGTGAACAGAAGCTGTAGTGTGAAGGAAGTCCACGTTGAGAAAAAAATGGCCAGAAGAAAGAGTGATAGAGAAGACAGAGGCACACAGACTTTTAGGTCCCTGCATATTTGCATTAATGTTTCAACTTATACATTAAATTTTAAAAATTTTCAGTTCAACTAATTCAGGACAATCTTAAAAAAAGTAAGAGCAGAAAGAAATTAGTTTCTAATCTTCCACATAGCTAGCCTGGACGACTTCTGAAATAATAATATTGACAGAGTTTTCCTGATTCAGAAGGCTTGGACTAAAGCACAGTAGGTGTGTGTGTGTCTGCATAAAATATATACTAATGAATGGTCCACTGAACAGTTTTATGCACAGAAGAAAAAAAAATCAGAAAAGGAATCTCAAACCCAATTAGTTCCAAGGATATATCTCAAGGTGGTATCTTACTTTATTTGTGCTTTGTTTATCCAGGTGTTCCTACTGAGATTAGAGAATCTCTTTTTCAAGAGAGCACTTACAGTGCTCCTCTTAACCCTCCTATTGTCCTGGGGTCATAATGACCCGAAATCATATTCAAACCTAAAAAAAAGGTATAAAACATTAATCTAAGTACATGGCCTCCTATGTAGCTTCCGAAAATGACCCCAAAAATGGAAATTTGGCAAATTTAAAAAAAAAATCATTTTCAGTGTAGCTGCCGCAAAAAAGTAACGTCTATTGTCTTAGGGTCAATATGACCCGAGATAACTTTTGATGTTGAACTATCTTTATGAGCAGCTCTGTCTAACTCAGAGTGCCACAAACTCATCAAGTATTTCCTCATACTCATAAATACCTGGTACTAGGCCCATAGCAAAGATATTAGTATGCATGTGTCAGAACTCAGGCAGGGACTCAGGCGCAGACAGGAAGACTGGTGCACAATGAGTTTATTAAATCCAGAGGGTAATCCAAAAATCATAGTCAAAACAGGCAGAGACCAAAACCAGAAGACACGGCAACCAAAAGCAAAAGGGCAGATCGAGGAAACGAAGTCGAGAAAAACAGGCAAGGCAACAGAACCAGCAGGCAGACACGAAAACAAACAGCCAGTAGCGAAACAGAAGACTGAGACAAACTGGCAACGAGACAAGAAACAAGCTGGGAAGATATAGGGCTGGGCAGATGAGGAGATGGGATGCAGGTGCGCAGGGAGGAAGGTGGAGATGATCAGGTAATCAGATGGGCAGGGACAGGGCGGAGAGCAGGGCAGGGCTGGAACACAGAGAAACAGCAAACAAGAGTACATGGACGGGGAAAACAAAAACAAAACCGGCTAAGATGCCGCAGTACTGACAGCATGCTAGTTTAGCATGCTAGGTTGCTAGCAGGTCATAATTTCCATGTTTTTCCATACTGTATGAAAACCACTGATGCCCCCTGACCTCTAATGATCGACTTGACATTTTATACGTGCTCAACTATTAGCGACACAGAAGTTGACCTTGCACAAGCATAGACTTTTCCTTGAACAGTTAGGGAAAGATCTTGTGGCACCTGTCATGGCACAGAGGGAGCGCATTCCACGTAATGTAACATTGCATCGCTGGTGATTCAGGCAAGAAAAAGATGTGCCCAAACACCAAAGCTAGTGCCGACACCAGCCCCAAAACATGCGCGATGTCATCTTCGCACAGGGTGTGATAATAAAACCCCAATGATCTGCCAGAGATGCAAGCGACATGCAAACACATGCTTACAACTTTTGCCAGTCATGTGTCTGAGATAACACCTCATGATTTTTCTACACACTGTCAACACACTGTATAATAAGAGGGACTGCATGTAAAAAAACTACAAAAAAACAAAAAAATACAATAAAAAACCACCCCCTCCCCCCCAAACTTTACCAAACTATCCCTTTACCCTACCTACCCATATTGGGGTAGATCCCCAATACAGAGCAGGCTCCTTGTCGAGGTGAGGTAGCTTGAGTGTCTCAGTGATCATTTGAGCTGTACTGATAGGGGCTGTACCAATCCCTGTGAGGTCCAACCATAACAGGAAGGCCAAGGGAGAGAGATTAGACTAAGACCAGCTCTTTTTTTGTCTATTATTCATTTGAATTAGTGTATGGTTGGATTATATGGATGTTGGAAAGAGCAGTAACTCAAAGATTTTGCTATCAGTCTTGAAATCAACTTGTCTTGGTTGAAGCAAGAAAAGGAGAAAATTCCAATTCACACGCTTCCATTGGGCTGGTTAGATGTGTTCATGGTAATATTACAGAACCACAACCTCCCTTGACTTAGTTTAAATATGTCTGTAGATAGTTTCATTGGCATTCATAAGTTTGTAGCTTTATCTTCTTTCTCTTACAAAACAGGGCTGGATGTTGCCTGCTTAGACTGGGGGTGCAGTGAAAATTTCTGGGGGGCATCATTTAAATTGCAGTCATATAGTCATAGTCACGTTTACCCACCCCCAATCTTTGGAGGACATCTTTATTAACTTTATTGTACTTTTTTGGCTTGTTTACCTCCGTTCTATACTTTTTCCCCATTTCTTTTCTTTTTTTCTTCTTTTTTTCCCCCCATAACTTTTGTGATTCTGTTACATTTTCATGCATATTGTACATCTTATTGAGTTACATATTCCCACCACCACCCCACATCTTAGGAAGAAATTATCTTTAACTATACCCTTTTTTTTACTTTTCTATATAGGCATACTTAACTTTTTCACCCATAACTTATGTGATTCAGTCATATTTTTTGCATTCATATTCATGTCAAATCACAGTATCAGTTTTCAATTTCTTTTTGCAAAAACCCATCCATGTCTAGACCATTAGTAATTAACTTCTTATTTCCAAACACACATCCAATCCTAATAGGACAGCTTAAATTTTCTTTTCTGAACAATTTTTTTCTCTGAACTTTTTCTGTCTTTTTATCATTTTAGCTTTCTCTTTTATTTTCCCTTTATCCCCATAAGGTTTGTGATTCTGTCACATTTTCATAAAATCAACATCAGTTTTACATTTACATTTATTCATTTAGCAGAGGCTTTTATCCAAAGCGACGTACAAAAGTGCATAATAGTGGGCAAACAGGCAAAAACTCTAACAAATTCATCCATTTCTTGATTGCAAAAATCTAAACTGAAACAGTTCAAATAAAAACAATGAACCAAAAGATGGATTATCACAAAATCAGACTATCCTAGATTTAACTAGCGTTCTCCTTGCATAATCGAGCTAGCTACTTCAGAAGCACTTGACAAGTGACAAGCTCGTGACCACAGTTTGAGTGACAAAGGCGATTGACTTGTTTCTGAGATTTATGCTGCCCAACCAGCCAATCAGAAACTAGTGGGAAAACAATTTGAAGATTGGAATTAACCCTTTCTACATGCTATGTAGCGCGTGTTATGTTACATGGTTTATGTTTTCATTAGTGTTATTAAGCTTCTCATAGTTTTCAGTTAGCATTTGCTATATTTTTAACGTTAATTAGCTAGAATTTTTCCAATCTAGTGTCCTAATCGCACCGGTTTTAGCATATGCGCTAAATGGCTAATCACACCGGTGTGACCCTACGCGCGTAAGGGTTAAATGATTGGTTACCAGACGTTTTAAATGAAAATAAAATGTAACGTTTTTGGCTGAAGGCATTCGTAGACGGAGGACTGGGGGGGCATGGCAAGAATCTGGGGGGGGGCATAGCCCCACCCAGCACCCCCCTGTATCCGGCCTTGTTACAAAATTTGAACATTCAGATGTTACAGTCGGCTACTTCGAAAGGGGGCACTATAGACTTAATTTATGTTGAGACAGTTTCAATTCATAAATATCAGAATCTATTACATCTTAAAAGGCTAAGAGTTGTATTTTGGGGAATTTTATGACAATTTCACCTATATCCAAAACATTTTTCATGCTTTTGCAGTGCATGGGACCTTTGGGGGGTGCTAGAGAGTTAACAAAACAGCTTATGTTGTTTATGACTATTTGGTTGTATTCTACACTTATAGCTGTAACATTGTGCCAAATTTCACATTTGTATTCAAAGGTTTAGTTGAGTTATGAGATAAATTGGACCCCGGGTCATAGTGACCCAAAGGTGATAGGTGTTAGTATTTCTTAAGTCAACAGGAGGGGTAAGAGAAAAGGGTACACACCCCTCAGTAAACAAACTAAGGTAGCAAGAGTGAGGGAGGAGCTGAGAAAAGTAACACCTTTTAAAGTGGCCTCTCATTTTCCTCCTTTGGTGTTTTGGACACATCTTGAGGGGAAGAAGTCTAAATCCTTAGAGACCACATCTGTATTTACAATCCTTTTGGTCTGTTGAAATTCTGGGAACCTTCCATTTACGTCTGTGAAAAGATATTTGGCAGCAAATCACCTATGTACAGTATCTCTCTGCAAACATACAGTCAGTGTGGTCCAACCCAAAGAGGAGCGTGGAGCCTCTGACAACACATGGTACTCACTCAAGCAAAAAGCCTTAAATCTGTGACTCAAAAAAGAACACATTTCTTGCACAGAACACTGGAACCTATATACATATATAGCCAGGTTTCTACTGACCCATCTTGTGAAACAGGCATTTCCAGCATGCTCCAGATATTGCAGGAGACTGGCCTGGAGGCAAAGTTAGTCAGATGTGGGTAGATGTGTTTAGCTGGATAAACTACCACTGTTATACAACTTTTCTACAACTTTTTTTGCCATCTTTTTGTTATGGTCTATGGAAATTTGAGGACTCCGCAACCATATACTTGTATATTGTCATTCATGAACCTGGTCCATCTCTCTGCTTGCTCATACTCATATGTGATTGTAAATCCACTTTTGAATCATGTACTGTTCCACAATCCTTTATTTCAGGAGACTATTTATTTGGAAAAATTGTTAGTAGTTTGATAACTGCCATCACCGAGGTTCCAAAACGCACGAGAGCTGTTACAGCCAAGGCCATTGAGATTCACAAATCAATTGGAAAAGGAAGAAAATAACACCAGCCATTAAATCATTTTGTCATTTCCTATTACAGAGTAAGAATGGTACAAGAATAGTCATGTCCTCCTTTTCCTGAAAGAGTAGGAGGACATTTTCACAGTTAAGCTCACAGTTACTTTTGAAATATTGTAAGGACATTGCTCATTTTTTTGCAACACATACACACTTTCCTTTGAATGTAATCATTAATCATAAATATCAGTCAGGGACATCTAATCTGCATGCAATTTCTGTTCTTTTTCAGATTCTAAAATCATGATGATTCATTTCAAATTATACATCAAAGCATCACAATTATCTAAATGGCACTGTTGAAACAATTACCTGGAAATGTATGATAAAGGTTAATGTATAAATTGGGATTCCACAAGACTTACAGTTCAGCCTGTCTAAAAACAAGAGAAGGATGGAAGTGACCTGGTTTAATGTGAACTTAATACATTTATAATAATTACATATGGGGTGGTGGCTATAAAAAGACAGCAAGAATTATGGACTGCAATAAAATGAATATCCAACAACTAAGGTGCATATAACTGTGTTATAAAGAAACATATCTTGGAGAAATCACGTGTTCACTTAGCCTGGAAACTCATTACGATTTTTGTCCATTAAGATATCACATACAGTTTACACTTTAAACTCATGCTCTAATGACCAATTGGATGGGTTATGATATAGGAATATTATTACAACATACTGCAACTTACATGCAGTAGGAATTTATTTAAAACTAAGTAGCTGACATAAAATTGTGCTACATATTTAACATACATCATCAGGTTTGAATTCAGGTCACAGTGTTTGGATGTGATCCAAATATATTTAAAGTTAAAGACTCTATATTTTGTAGACTTGAGAATGGCAAACCAGACACCTAACAACCAACGTATTTCTTAGCAACGCACTGAATAATGTTGGTCACACATGAGCACATACAGAATTTGTCACCTTTGTGGTTTTTGGATGAAGGAAAACATTTAGAAGTTTTTAGACTTCATTGATGTTTTAGTGGCAGGGAAAAAAGAAGCAAAGACTTCAAAGGATTTTACAAGATTTGAAATTTGAAATGCAAAACAAGTGTTATGTTATAATAAGCTCTGAGACTAAATGTCAAGTCATGCATACACAATGCAATTTAGTCAACATCTAATTTCCGAAAATGGTCACAGTAAGAGAACATTACAGGTTAAGTTGGAATAGAAGTTTTGTTTGCATGCGACTGTGTGGTGGGGTATGTCATGGTAGAATGAGTGTTAGTATGAGTAAGCAACATTGCAGGAATTGGTATGCAAGGTGGAGGCAATTATGCTGATTCGATCTGTAGGTGGGAATAATGTTGAATTAGTACGGTAGGTGGACATTATGCTGAACTTATATGTATGGTGGCGGCAGATATGCTTTGAGTATGTTTATAGGGATAGTTACGCAGGGTGTGGAAGGCAGGATATACCATCCTGATGGAACTGCACAGAGTACATAGAGTGGACGATGAGTGGTAGTGATATAATTTTGGAAGATTCTGTACTTACGTAAAATGGGTAGCTGTTGTGGGTCTGATATACCATAGACATCCTGAAGGTAGTAATATTTTAATATAATATAATATCTTGAGTATTCAGTGTGTATTCATCTTCCCCTCTACATTGTTTTGTATGTGGGTATGTTTGTAAAGTGTATCTTTTTGGTTGACAGAGGAATACCTATGGAATGAGTATGTTTGGATCTTTGTTCTTTGTTTCAGCAATGTTCTGGTCAGCTGTTAATTATGAAAGTCAATGCTAGGGATTTATGCAAGTTTTTGTGTCTTTGAAGGAGTATAATTTGAATAGTTTCAGTCACATTTACCACTAGATTCACCCTGCACTCACGTTAAATAATTACCTGCTGATTCATGACTACCTGCACCTTACATAAATGCCCAAGCTATTACAACCAGATCATCAATAACTACCTCGACCCTGCATAACTGCCCGAACCATACAACATAGGATATCTACTCTTATCTCAGGACCTCAGGATATCTACCATGATCTAACATGAAGGTATTCCTTTCATTGTTTTTGTCCCCCAAAACAGTTCCAGTTGCAGCTGTTGAAATAAATGATTAAATAAAGAAATGTATGTATTTATGACATTTGCTACAGAAAAGTATCTATTTTCACTTAGAAATACACTGTGATCATGCAATTACAGATGTACCCAGAGATTGCAGAGATAACTGGCTATGTATGCAGGTGAAAAGGTCAAAGGTCGGGAAGCTGGAGGGATATATTGAAAGGATATGATAAAGGCAAAGCGATAAGATCTCCCTCTCTAACAATGGTATACAGCTACCAACCAGTCCAACTGCTAGGTAGCTAAAAAATGAAAAAAAAAAAAAAAAAAAAACTAGCACGTGGTCTTTCACTACCAGCTAGATAGCTAGGTTAACAAATGTTCCAGATTGACAGATTTTAATATCCTCCTGAAACATCTGGTGTGTAAAATTAGATCAGTTCTTTTTCCAAATCCACAGATCCACCATACATGTTAGCAAATACAACAGCACTTCTATATACCTTTCCCTTATCCCTTCAACATATTTCCTCAGCTTCACACTGTGATTTCAGATACAATCCACCCTCCAAAACCACACCACAGCTGGAGCTGGTATAGTCAGCAGACAGCCAGGAACAAGTGGTGGCCAATCAATGATTAGTTCCAAGCTGCGAAGAGGAACGCTTTCTCTGAATGACAGAGTTGTGTTCAATTTAACACTGGTACACATCAGAGGTTGCTTGGAACAGAGAGACTAAATTTGAAATTTGTTCATATGAATGACTGAGGAATATTTTCTAACAATTTTAAGTGAATCTGAAACCAAGTGACTCATAAAATGCACCATGAGCATGTGCCACATTTGAGAACAGTGCCTGTTAAAAGCTTCTTAAATAAAGGTGAGAACAACTGGCAGGTTTGCAAGTACCATCATATCTGATTTGAATTTTGTTCTGTGAAAATTCATGCTTGTAGCAGGATGATGATAATACTGTACAGTATATGCAAAAAGCCGCCTCATTTCCATTCAGGACAGAGCAAAAACAGAATCAGAATATGCTTCGATCAAACCAACATCAATGAAAACGTGCACACATCGGCTGCTGCATGAAGTGAAAGCAGAATGACAAAATCTAATCACTTCAGTCATTTATTGAAATGGTAAACAAAGACTTACAGAAGACAAAGGTATTCACACAACATCCTTTAGTCACATTCTGTGTATATACCATTACATATGTACAACCTGTTTGGTGCAGCAGTGAATGTGTGTCCAGAGGGGGACTTGGAGCTGAAGCTGTTTGAGTAACAAGCAAGGTTCTCTTCCATCACCTCCATCCTGAGTAGACACACCACATTCCTACACCCTTGCGATTGCTCCTGTATACCAATGAATCAGACGTCTGTGTCTAGAGAGGCACATAAAGCATATAATATGTAGTGCAAGCTCACCCTGTTTTCACCCTCTCCCCCTGTGTTTCATAGCACATTTCATAAATTTTCATTTGCAGTGTATTTCCAGTCAAAGGAGGCAAAGACAAGCGTATTCAACAAGGTCAGTCAGTGGAGACACACAGACCAAAAGTCATGTCATCATGGCATAAAAAAGACAGGATAATCAAACTGTACTTCATAGAAAACATGTAATCATCCACAAAAATAATCATAACATCATTTAATATCATCGTCCATCACAAATCAGGATGCTAAATTCATTAACATTCTCCTCATGAAGAAACTATGAACAGCTTTTTGTTGTGAATGCACACAGGTAAAATGAATACCTTACAATGTTATTTCTTTCAGCAGGTCCCCTCACATGTCTCAATGTCTTTGTGTACTCTCCTGACTACTGAGAACACATTGTTCACACCATCAAGTAGGATGGTACAGAAGAGATCTGAAGGCTGGAATGCTCTTTCCAGAGATGTGGCCTTAGCCACACATGCAATTACCACTCCACAATGCACAAAATCCACAGCAGAACAGTGGATGTGTGACTCATATGTACATGTGAAGGGGGAAAAAAAATATGCTCATAAATCAAGTGGCCACAATCCAGATGAAGGCTGAACCTCAGCATGCCTGACCCCCTGGTCTTTGTATGGCTTTAGTAAGGTAATATGGTGAGTAGGAGGAAGACGAAGTGCAAATCCAGTCTCCAGAGTCACCTTTGGAGGAACTGTACTTTTGCCACTAGTGATTTTTCTTACTACAACTTCACCTCTGCACTCTTTGGTACATTGGAGAAAGAAAGTCAATGAAAAAAGCATAAAAAATACTATACAACCTATGGGAGATACAGCCTAAATACAAGAACCAAGAAGAGGGAAAAGCAAATTCTGACCATAGTGCAAACACTGGGCTGTACTATATTTGCTATTCATGTGGAGAAACAAATACAAAAGAAGAAAAAAAGGAGAAAAACTAAAATAACCATGAAATTCAAATGTGAAATGCACATAGACATAAAAAAGATCCTAAATCAAACTTCTACATTTACAAACAGTGAGTTGGAAAAATAAAATTTCAAAAAGCTACAACACAATTACATAAACCATTGGACAATAAAAAGCACTCAGCATTTTACACAATTTGGTTGTCATTTGTTGGAAGATACAACAACACCATTACAGAGTTTTCCCCACTTAATTCTAGTCCACAATATACATGCACTGCCATTCCAGTTTATCAAAGCAGTGAGGTTCTTTTTCAAGTCTGTCTTGAATAAATTCTATTACAATACAATTTAGACAAGTTAATGGACGGCAAAATGAAAAAATCTGAACTGGTAGAGCTCTACACCTTTGGTTGGAATTAATGCTATGACACACTACAGCAATAGCAATAAGATACCAAGGAACTCTGCCAAACCTAACAGGACATATAAAAGATACACAACTGGAGTCACATCATAAACGCAATAAGCCATTCTGTTTTTAGTTCTGAGTCTCGTCTTATTACCATGTGTCATTCCATGACTTCCATGACAATTCAACGTACCTTTTCAGTTAAAGAATTAAATAAATTAAGAAATTAATTACAACCTAAAACTTCACAGAGGGTGTCATATCTTCCAAATGTACCAAAACCTACCAAAGGTACCATAAAATACAGTTGAGTAAAACAGTTTCTGAGTTCACCATTGTAAAGAAAAAAAAAAACATTTAAAAGCAGTTATGTGGGTCCCAGAGTGGCTCAATCAGCCAAAGGTGTTGGTTTGAACACAGGCTGAGCCATACTGCCTGGGATCCTGGTCATGTCACTTGCCCACAATGCTCAGAACAGCCCCGGAGGGAATTGTATTCGTTCCGCTGGGGGTAGGGGTGCGTTTGTCAGCAAGGGTTTCAACAACTCACTCCCCTCTTGCACCTGTGAGCTGCACAAATGACGTCACTGGAGCAGTGCCTATCCTTCACTGAGCACCCACTCAACTGTGGTTCACTCTGATATGAAACAGCCATTGGCCATGTGTGAATGTATCAGAGGACTGCATCTGTCTCACTTCAAAGTTGTTGAGGTGAGACAAGCCTAATGTATATTTAGCAATTACAAAACACGGCTGAATAAAGGATAGATGGCACATACCCCATCCCAGGACCACCCCACTGTCTCCTCTTTAAGGCACACAGTACTATCCAGAGACATTCATAAGGTTTGGTCACACGTGGTGTTGTCACCTGGTGCCATTAGAGCAAATGAGTGAATGGTGAGGGGGCTCAAAGGTGCACTGTTACAGCAGACAGGGCCGTTAGATCACCCGCTGTCGCACTGCCTTCTCCTGTCCGTCCTTCTTCAGCCCATCCTCCAGTAACCGGGAAGAAAGATCTGAGGGAAAAAAAAACACCCATTTTTAATACTGAACACCTTTCATTGATATGACCTTACCGTTGCTATAACATTGCAGGGCAGAATTAGTTACTGACAAAAGCACATGAATTATATTTAGATTTCCCTAAATTTTGGATTCCATCATACAATTTTCCAAGTAATACCCTATTCTCAGAGAGCTTTCATACATTTTGGTGATGTTTTACTAAATTTGGCCTGAGAATTTGTTGATCATATTGATAATTGAGAAAACACTGTCTTGAAGACCTTCACATGTGGACCCTTTTGATGTTGTACCCACAGCTTAAACAGTTTAAGAATATTTACAACATTTACAAGTTTAAAAAATTGATATACAATAAAAAAGTGGATGGTCATGAAGTTCAGGCTGTTGATGGAGTCAGGAAGATCAATATTTTATTTCAGAGACACAGCCTTTGAGAATCTGTACTAAAAAATGTAGGATGCCTTATTTTGCATTGCTCGGAAAGGAAATTGCAGGGGGAATGAAAGGTTTCCTGGATTTGTTACCCTTAAACCCTGAGGCACAGAGGTGTCTCCCAGATGGGAATGGTGTATATTCACAACAAAGGGGTTGTGCCAGATATTCTGTGATGTTGCTGGTCTTCTTTATAACTCTTTGTTTGTAAAGTGTATTTAGGTTGGTCTGGTTTAGCCCCCCGATTTGGCCGCATCTTCCCCAGTCTGTTACAAATTGCAATGCTGCTGTTACCAAATCAGAAGATATAGCAACACATAAAACACTTTGAATACAAGATCAATGAAAATATTTTAAATATTTTTGTCCATGTCAAAAAACAAAGCTTCTACGATGAGGACAGTTCCTGTTTTTCTTTTGTTTTCAATGGTCTTAGATTTCTGTCTATGACCGGTTGCGAGTACTTGTGATCCTGGACAGTCTCTACAAAGGAACTGTTACGGAGCCATGCACAGAGCTCATTATGGGAAACTAATGCAAATTTGTAGCAGATTGCTTACAAATGTATCAACTAAAGCTTGAGATTACAGCTATTTTAAAGGTTTAATCAACAAAATAATTACCACAATGCCATTTGGATGTGTGGGTCTAGCATAGCTACAGGCACACTGGTTAAGCCCCTGGTGTAGACACTTCCTGTCCTTAGCAACATAATCAAAGGATCAGAATCAGAATGTAGCACTACACAAAATGTAAATGGTTGGGGTTAGAACTGGAAGTGAGAAATCTGATTTTAGATCTGTTGTCAATAGCAGAAAGGAAGATGGCTGGAATTATCCAGTAAACTCCACTCCAGCATGAATTCCTTCAGGTAATGAGGAGTGTATTACTGAAAACATATTTTCACAGATCCACTACGCTACATGTACAGATATTTATAACAAACATGATGAGATGAAAATTTCAGTGATGGACTAACAGATGTTCAGGTTACCATAAGGCTTTGGCATGACCTCCGTTTAGTCCAATCATACACATGCATGCCTTGCAAAACATAAAACATTCTTAATATTCTTCCCAACTCAGCTAGTCAAGTTATACTGGCTGAACAAGCTGGAATGCAGGTTATACTGTCTGTTGCTCAGACACTGTTTTCTAGCATCATCTTCTGTCAATATTTACAAAGATTTCAAGCTCAGCTAGGTTTGATAGGGTTATGGAAAAGGTATGGAAGATAAAACACTATCATTGTGACAACACAATACGCAGTTACCATGGCAATGCACGGCAGTGTTAAGTGAATGTGTAAAGTTAGTGTTGTGTCTTTACAGTTACCTAGCAAAAGATCCAGATTATATGCTTTCCTCACTGGTTTAACGTCCTTGCACTCAGTCTGGATTGCTGTTGCTAAATGTACTCATTATGAGTGAGTACAGAGAAAAAAAATGCTGTATCTGTGCCACAGAAAATGCTGTATTTGCTGTAAAGAGCAAAGACTACACCAGCGACCCACAGGGTCCTCTTTGCCACCATCAACTAGCTTCTTGAACCCATCAGTACCCCCTCCAAACGCAATGGTGCTGTTCGGGGTAACGTTTTGTTCAAGTTCTTCCTCAATCGTATCAAAGACATTAATTGTCTGCTGAAAGCCTCTGTCACACATTGTCTGTTAGCTGAGCCACGTCTGCAGAATCAACAAGTTCTTTCTTTTACCAAATGTTACCTTAGCAGGACTCTAGGTGTATGAGAAAAATGAAGTGTCTCTAACCATATTCCCATCTCCATTGCTCATCTGCCTTGTACCTAGGGCTGGGCGATTTACCGAAAATGTATCGAAACCGATTTTAAGAACCTGTCACCGACTTAATCTTCCTCATGTCGGTCAATTCGGTTAATAATTTCCCCAATGTATGCGTTCATGAACTGTCCCTTTAAAAAAAATACTATGTCGTGTTCAGTCACGTGCCTCTGCCCTGTCCAACTAACGTTAGTCCGAGTTCACTCAAAGCAAGCTGGCGGCATGGATGACACAAGCACTAACACTGAGCCAACAAATAGGCCTCAACCTGAGCAGTTTATACCTAAAAAGAATGCCGTGTCCGTCGTTTGGACACATTTTGGCTTCAGTGAAGACGACACAGAACAAAAAGAAGTCAAATGTAAACACTGCAGCTGTCGCTAAAACAAGCATTTACAAATGCCACACAATATGCAAAGGATTCAAGAAGATGGAAAGAAATAACTGATGCCATTGCATATTACATCGTGAAGGATATGGCTCCCATAGCTACTGTGGAACATAGTGGGTTTAAACATCTCGTTAAAGCCCTCGACAGAAGATACGCTGTGCCATCGGGAAAATATTTTTCCCAAACAGCGGTGCCCAACATGTACAAAACATGTCGTGAGAAAGTAGCTGCTGAACTAAAATCTGTTCGGTACTTTGCAGCCATGTCTGATCTCTGGTCAAGTAGAACAATGGAGCCATACCTGAGCCTTACGTTGCACTACATTGATGATGAATGGAACCTGTACAACAGATGCCTTGAGACGGCATATTTTCCCGATGATCACACGTCAGAAATGAATGCACAGGGCCTGAGAAATATGCTTTCTGCATGGGACCTCGCGGAAGAGAACCTCGTGACCATTACGACAGACAATGGCACTAATTTCGTCAAAGCTACACAGCTCAATGGATGGACACGGGAGCAATGTTTTGGACACAGGTTGCACCTGGCAATCAGTAGGTAGCACATCAGCTGAACAGACACAGTGCTATAGTTGAGTTAGAGCTATCTTTCAGCACACTTTAAATAAATACTGTGAAAACAATAATAAACTATTCATATAGCACTTTTCTTAATGTTACAATGTGCTTCATATTACAATGTTACAATGTTAACTTCACATTGCAATGTAACAAAATGCTACATTGAGTCATCATTAGAGTAGAAATAAAAATTACTCTAGAAGTGTGTTAATAATCTGATATTATTTAAGTAGCTTAGAATTAAAAGATTTCTCCTCATCTATTAATTTTGCTTAAGATATACATTTGTAAAATCTTCAGGTATAAGTGAAACCCTCAATAATATAATTCATCTTTTCATGTGTGTGCATTTCAGAAAATGCAATGAAAGATCAACATGTGGAGCGGGCAATGAGGGTTTGCAAAAAGATTGTCAGTGCTTTTTCCTATAGTTGGAAAAAGAAGAAGGCGCTTGTGAAGGCACAACAGGAGCTGAACCTGCCACAACACAAGTTGAAAACTGCATGTGCCACCAGATGGGGATCAATGCAAATGATGACTGTAAGGGTCCTTGAGCAAAAGAAAGCCATCACACAGGTCCTTGCTGATGATAAGAAATCAAGGCACCTTGTTCCATCTTGGGCTGACCTGGATGTCTTTAGAGGCTGCCAACAAAGCTCTCTCCCCATTGATGGAGTTCACAGATCCCCTGTCAGGAGAAGAGTATGTGACCATTTCATTTGTGAAGCCTGTCCTACACATCCTCCATTCAAGAGTGCTGGCTGAGGAGGAAGATGGCATGGAGCTGACTAAAACAATCAAAACCCGCATCCTTGAGCACCTTAAGGAAAAGTTCTCAGAACCCATCACAGAAGAGCTACTGGACGCAGCCAGTTCTGTTGATCCCAGATTTAAAATGGCATACATTTCTGCACACCATGTCTCCACCATTCAGGAAAAAGTGAAAACAGAGATGATGGAATCAGCAGCTGCAGTCCACAGGGAAAGTACCTCTGAGAGCACAGAGCCGTCTATGTCTTCATCAGAAGCAAAGGAGCCAAGGAGGTCATTAGGAAGTTTTTTCAAAGGAAGTGAAGCAACCCCTTCAACTGCACCCACTGTGTCACTTCAGCAAACACTAGAAGGACAGCCGAGCAGCTACTTGGTGTCTCCCATGCTGGATAGTGAGGAAAATCCACTGGAATGGTGGAGAAAGCATCATGTACACTTTCCCAATCTAAGCAAGGTGGAAAAAAAGTACCTTTGCATACCAGCCACTAGCTCCCCGTCCGAGCGGGATTTCAGTTCAGGAGGAAACACTATTACATGCCTGAAACCTGCCTGAAACCTGAAAAGGTAAACATGCTAGTGTTTCTTAGTAAGAACCTAGAGTAAAATACTCAACTCTATGCACTAGTAGGTAACAGGACAAGGCCACATGCAACAGCGGTCATGAGTCAGATTCACATCTACAACACTATGAGCACACAGGATACACAGCCTGCTGATCCACTGGAGGTGCCCTGCCCAGGTCCTTCTCTTGCTCTTAATCAGCAGTGTTGCACTGACATTTTTGCACATGGCATTACTTAAAATAATTTATTTTGTTTACAAGAGATGCAAGTTATTTTCTACTTTTCACATGGCATTACTTAAAATAATTTATTTTGTTTGCAAGAGATGCAAGATATTATTGCTTTTTACTTCGAAACTAATATGTGACCTTTTTCACAAGACGTTTTCATTTCAAGCAATGTGTGCTTTGATTTCAACTGTTCAAAATATTCAATAAACAGCCATAAATAGTTCATCTGTGCATGTTTCCTTAAATTATTGAAAAATCACAAAGATATGCTTCATTAGAAAAAAATATCCCAGCAGTTCAGCATATTTACAGGACAGACCTTGTCAGAGAACTACGAGGGCAGTGTATGATATTGATTTGAAGTCATATCGCCCAGCCCTACTTGTACCTCATTATCAAAATAAGCAAAATGTGTAAAATGGTAAAAGATAAAAAAAAAAAAGATGAAAATCATAAATATATTAAATAATCAACCACAGGGCCAAGTTATCTGAAAAAGAGAAGAAAACCTGCATTTATTTGGAACAGAGCCTCTTTAGTTGAAGGCTGGCATCATACAGATATCAACACTTTCAGTGCAGAGCTATTTTTGTGTACGTGCAGACAAGGGGAGACTGATACTGACATATCTGATATATTATTTGTACAAATGTGTGTAAATAATTTATATGCCGAAATAATCATCTCCTACAAAGACCCATTTTGGACTGCTCTTAAGTTCAAACCAGGTACGCAGATCAAAAGAATTAAGAAATAATTATAACACAAGTAATTTGCTTAATGAACAGAGTGAGGTGCAATTAATTGCAATCCTTACATGGCATGAATGGCTGCAGACTGCCAGGGATTCTAGTGTTTGTGATGGTTCTCTCATAGCTCGCATTTTACACGTCTCATTAAGGTTTGCAGAGACTCCAGGTACAGTTTACTGCCATGAGGAGCTATCATTACTTGAATTTCTTTCAGCGTGCCTGAGCCCATATAGATCTTCACTTTGACTTCCATTAGTTCCTGAATTGGATTTATTCATGAGATGATGAACATGACTTTGCTTGTCAAAGAAAGGCTGGAAAGGGAACGAGGCTCTTCTGATTTCCGGCAGCTTTGTGTCACAGCCATTTCTCAAGTCTCACATGCGCTGTGCTTCTTTAGAAGCATTTATTCAAGGTGACTTGCATATGCCCCAGAGACACCTGTATTTCTTAATGGAAACACTCAGCAGCGTGTCACACTTGGTGAAATAGTGGCAATCATCAGAAATGCTCATCTATTAAGACTTTCCAAGGGTCCAAAGCACTTGAGCTGGTAAGACTCCCATGCTTATCTGTAAGATATCTTAATCTGAACGTCAGCAGTATTTATATCCAGTTATAGCTATACAGGCATACCACGGATAATGAAATAGATTCAAACTACAGAGATACAAATAACATAGCATGTATAGGGATGCATAACAGGAAAATGGAGTAATTAGCAAAACATCATCTACTAACAAAACAACATTAAATACGTATTAAGCATGAAATAAATATTTAATGCATTTATATTTCACATGCATTAATTCAGATCAATAATCACATTTCATTTGGACCTATAGTTGTTAAAATGGTTTTAAATTATGACTGTGCAACCTCTTACAGATTTCCTTCCACCTTTGTCCCCAGTTTAACAATTCCCATAATCTGAATTTTACTGTCTACTGAAATTAATTCACGTTTCATCGTTGCCCAAGAAGGCTGCTAGCAGTCACATTATACAGCTGTTTGGATGAGTAGTTTTCACAGCTATTTATGAAAAATGGTGAACGAAGAGATGAGACAGAAACCTTTTAGTTAAATTATACTGCAGATCTCCCTTTTCAGAAAGAATCTGGTTACTTAAGAAAAGTGAGTGCATTTCACTGAAGGGATTCCCATGAGATTTTTGGAAAATATATTATAGTCAATATAGTGTCTATATAAGGACTAAATTCCTCCAAGTGTTGCTCACAATAGACTGTTAAAAATTAGTCTTTGTCTTGCAGTTAACAGCAATGAACAGACAAAGCAACTGACTGAATATGAATAAATCTAGGCTGTCTTACTAGGACACCCCAAGGTCGAGAAGTATTGCTAGGGCCCTAGAGTTTTTATGATAATGTAATGGACAGGAATATTAAAATGGAAATGATCAGGCAAAATGGCTGAAAAGTGGTCTTGGCATTTAATGTTCGGGCATTTAATGTTTAAATAAGCTAAGCTCGTTCAAAATGAAATGTCTGTTAGGACTCCGACCTCTGAGTTATTTGAACATTTACATAGAAAATCTCTAAAAGGGCTTAACTCTTTGTGCTATACAGGTATGGAGAGTATGCAACCAACCTGCAACTTGGTGCACAATGTACCTGCCCTCCAAAGAACTTCCTTAATACTTGATGGATTTTTAAATTTCAAAAACAGTTATGTTTCTGCCTGCATCAAATATCCTCTGGTTGACTCGGGTTTTACATTATTTGATGTACGTTTTTACTGTAATCATTGCAGGCAAATGTAAAATAATTCTGATACTGCAAACTGAAATCTCACAAAGCAGGAAAAGGCATGACTGCATCATCAGGTGTCCTTTTTAACAAGAAAGCTGGAAATGCATTCCATTTCTCTAAAAGGTTATGTGCAGCTTTCATGTCTAGTGCCAAAATGAGCATTGAACAGTGTCTACACATCTGAATCTCTACCTCTCTTTTCCAAAATTACGTAACATCACGGTTTAATCACCGCTTTTTGTGAAGAGCCAGCCAACTGGCCTCAAGGCATCATTTCTCATTCATTAAACTACCTTTCTTAATTGAGGCAAAAAGACATTCTCCTCCAGTTTGATTTTCTGCTCCTGTGCCAATATGAGAAATGAGGGGGATTAATCCATCACACCATTTCAGAGCTACAGGTGGATTAAAGAGGGAACAGGCACCTTGCAGTAATACCCCTAGGCAGTCTCGAAGGCAGATAACAAGCTTGTCAAATAATAAGTGTGCATCTCAGTTCATACTCTACACCTTGAAAATGTGGGTTTCTCTTAATTGAGAATCCTCTGTCTGCTTTGAGGTATTCCTCCACCACCATTTTGGTTTACTGATGAACAGAAATTCAGTGACTAAATCTCATATTACTATGAATGCACCTATACCCAAAATGCAGTATGTTTCTCCTCCCTTTAAAAAAATTGCACAACAGGCCACATGCAGCAAACATGCAGTTTAGAACTGTCCTTCCTTACTAGGCTGTACTGCAGCTCACACAACCTGTTTTTTTTTAATCAAAATCTGCTGAAGAGATCTAGATGTCACCCATTTATGTATTCAAATTTTCACTATTGTCTTTTTCTCCTGGAAAAACTGGAATTAATGCCTTGATCAGGAATACAACAATTCCCTACTTGAGATCTGAACCATCACCCCCTGGATCATGTGGTTTTATCATTACGTCTGTGCACTCTATACATGCAAAAACACTGCTCAACAAAAATCACTGGCTATTTGTGACTCTTCTGTCATCCACACTCCTCACCACACTCCATGGAACCACGAGGGAGACATGTAGCTTGGAACAACCAGTTAGCCAGTCACTTTGATTGTGCTGGAGTATTGGCCTATAACCATTTAGGGCAACATCAATAACCAGTGCGCAGTGCTGTCTGGCTGTATGGAAATTGTTGTCGAGCCTCAGAATGCTCAGGCACAGCACATTTCCCTGATTTAAATACTTGTGGGGTGCGTCAATCATGGTGTCAGGATAACTCACAGTTCCCCCGCATTTTCAAGAACGGCATTGTGTGTGCCAGCTTTCACCGATAATGTTATACCCCTGCCCGTCTCAGCCCTACAAGCTGTGTGGCCAACTGCAGACAAACCTGAAGGTTTATAAGCAAAGTGAAGTGTCTTACTTTTTCTGCTTCTTCACCTGCCTTCAACTAAGCCTCTTAGCATCAAGCTCCTGAGCACTTACTGGCATAATTAAGTGCAACTCAAAAAAGCACAGTTGGTAGTTGAATGAGCAACTATTCAGCAAGACTGACAGGAGAAGCACTACCGGTACCTTACAGGCCAGTCCTGATGATTACAGTATGGGCGACGGGCTCACCTTTCATCTCTGTGCCGTTGCTGTCATGCTCCACCGCCGCCCCTCCGCTGTTGCCCTTGTGCGCGGCGGCCGCCGGGCCGTCCACGGCGTCCGTCTTCACCTGGCCCAGGGTGCTCAGCAGGCACATGGTGTCGAAGGCCTCCTCCCCGCCGCTCTCCCTCAGCAGCTCCAGCACCTTCAGGCACTTGTAGGACTTGAGCTCGCTCAGGTTCTCGTGCAGGAAGAGCAGGCAGATGCTGAGGTCGTCGTAGAAGCGGCCGGCCACGTCCAGCACGCTGAAGGTGGGCAGCATCTCGTAGGGCTTGAGGAAGTCGGAGCGCTGCCGCAGGGGCGCGACGGCGGCGTAGACGACCACGGGGGCCAGCAGGATGTAGACGATGAGGTTCATGTAGCTGAGCAGCTGGAAGATGCCCACGGCCACCAGCTTGCACTGCAGGGCTTTGGGGACGGTGGTGTCGTTGCGCAGGATGCCCGTGCGGATGTTGCAGGTGAACTCGTCCGTGACGGACACCAGGCTGATGTAGTAGCCCAAGTAGATGCAGGCCAGCAGGAGGATGACCAGGGTCAGGCCTCGGCACAGGAGGTACTTCACGACCAAGCGCTTTGAGCGCCTCTTTGTCTTGAGGTACTGCTCCACTAAAGGGTACTTGAAGCAGGCTTCAGTGAGGTCCCAGGCACTATTGCACATAAGAGAAAGGGGAAAAACAACAGCGCTGGAGTCAGCAGGCACTGCTAACTCCCACCTGAACCCTTCAAAGACCATAATCCTTTATGAAGTTTCATTAAAAACTGTCACTAAAAATACTCAGTCAGGCAGGAAGCCAGTCTTTTTATACATGTCAGCCTTTTAACTGAATTGCACACAGAATTTGCAGAAGAGCAGTACATAGGTACTTTTATTACTTCTGTAGTGTGGTGTACACAGGACTAAAAAAATTACTGTTTCAGCCTGCCTACTTCCTGATTCAAAGGGGCTTTGACTAAAAGTTACTGTTACATTAGTTTTCTCATGCAAAATCTACCAGCCTGATGTCCATCCTTCTAAACTAGCAGTCATCAATGGAATATTTACTCTGTACCTACAGGGGCCAATATCACACACATCTGGTCAAATTTCTTTGTAACAGATCTTTCTGACTAGACAGTAATCACTGTATGCCTTGTTTACCCAAACAAAACAGGTTTCTTTCAGCTGTAAGGCTCTCCCTATTATCTACAGGTATGCCACAGAGACCACGGGAAGATCGTTATCTCTCCTGACACCTCATCAGAACTCTGACTTCTGGATGCTTTTAAACATGCCAATCTTTGACTGTGGTTCCGTCTCCAATGAACTTCACTTTAAGCGCTTTCAGTTTTAATCATCACCTATCACGGTATGTGTAGACCCTTCACGGGAATGAGGGGAGACTCACAAGGCTGGCATGGTGTTCTGCATCTGCCGTCCCTGTGGCTGGGGACAAACAACCCCTGCCAAATGCATAGTAGAAAAACTTGCTCTGTTATAATAAAACAGAGGGGACTAACTGCATCAGAACCAAATTGATCTGGGAATTTGTGAAGAGCTCTTATCTGGAGTACTCTCATCTTTTATTCTCATCATTTAGAGCCATCTTTTAAATGTGAGCGGATAAGATTTGAACCACATTTGACATTTGAACCACAAAGGCACATGCAGATAAAAACAAAAACCTTCCCCATTTCTGGGGATATTAAAAGGCCGTTCAGAAGCATTTTAAATTTATTTAACAATGACCGTCCTGCAGGCAGTCACACATCCCGTGGTTTCCTGGGGAGTCCCAGTAAAAACAGCAGAATACATAATACAGGAAAGCAGACCTCACAAAACACTTGACCTCTGTTCTGCACTGAATCCCAGGCGGCTGCCTACCTTTTTGAATCAACAGGAGTGGAGCCAAGGTCATGGACCTGGCTGGTCGCCAGGCTCTTGGCTAGCTTGATGGCCCGGTTATATGCGCGGTCCAGCTCCTCCATGATGAAGGCGAGGTCAGAGGAGAGGTGAGGTGCAGCCGTGAATCGCCAGAACAGGGACGGTATGTACATGAGGATCGCCACCAGCAGGAGGATATATGGGAAGAACTGGAGAGTGAAAGACAGGAAGAGTTTTAAGTTTTTTTTTCCATTATCATCAATTACTCATAAGATATGCATGATGCCTCAACACAGCAAGCTGACCATATTGTGTGGATATTCCATTGTACTCTTCCTGTCCATACAATTGAGCTTTTGCTGCAATTTTCGTTGTTCACAATTCATTGCCTGTGGCGCAATATCAGTGTGCTGCCCATTAGCGCCTACACTGCAGGGAACTTCAATTTCTCATACTGCAGTGGATTCTGTACCCCTGGGGACTACAGTAAAAACATGCCAATCCCAATTATCAACAGGAACTGAGTCTTCATAAAAGCAGAGCAGGAGTATGTTATTTTCCGTAGTCTAGTACAATATATATGAGTAGACCATAATCCATTAGGACAATGACACTGACACTGATGGTAGAAGAGTGCCAATTTAACATTTTTCAATATACATGAACCTTTGTAACTGAAGGTTAGCCTCAATCTGTTACTCTCTCTGTGAAAACACTATTGTGCAGCAAATTCAGGGGTAAAACACACATGCAGTAGGTACCCCAACCCTTTCCTCTAAGGCAGAAGGAACTACAGGCAGAAGGGAATAGCTTGTGTCCCTTTAATGGAAACATTGACAAGGAGGAAAAACTGTCGCTATTTAAAGAAGGGAGAGTGGCAGTGTGGTGTAGTGGTAAGAAGCAAAAGATTGCCGGTTCAATTCCCCACCAGGGCAATGCTGTTGTACCTTTGGGCAAGGCACTTAACCCACAGTTGCCTCAGTAAATATCCAGTTGTACAGATGGATAAAATTGTAACCTATTAAAATCACCTGCTAAATGACAATAATGTAATGTAATGTAAAGTAAGCATCTGAGTCCTGCACATGTTCTGCAGGAAATTCACTCCTAGATACAAATACAAATCCTCAGAGAGAAGCATAGGAAATTGAGAAGACGACATTCTACTAACCGTCTCATGTTCCTCCCAATCTCCTATGCTTCTCTCTGAGGCATTCTCTGCTCTCAGATTAGAAGGTGCAAAGCAGAGCTCCTCCCGACAAGCAAGAAAATGCATGTCTCAAACATCGTGTCTCTCAGTAAAAAATACAGGTTTGAGATAAACACTTTTCACTCGGATCATAAAGTTTTTTCTACTGATAATGTCTGAACAGGTGAAAACACGTATTGATTGGATGAGAGCTGGAACAAGAAAACCTATTAACAGCAGGAAAAGAGGAGAGGTCACAACAGAACACACTCAGGAAAAGCCATTTAGAGGCATTCAAAAAGCAACGCAGATAACAGTTCAGGTGCGTAGTGCTGTGGGCGATTTGCAATCTGTAAGTGCGGCGCCCGGCGCACAAATCATTATGCGTTTCCTCGACTTGTTTGCAAAAGTACCCTTGCCGCATTTGAAGAGCACTTTATAAACTTAATTATCAGAAAGCATGGAATAGGTCCTTAATTCAATTAACAAAACAATGGAAAACATATTTTCTTAAATGAGTCATTTTGCAACACACCGTGTTCAATGGATTGAGTTGTTCTTTAAAGGACAGTCGGTTTGCACATAATAGCGCAATAACCAGCAGATTTTTTTAAGTTCAATTAAATGCCAAAAACATTTCACTACCACATTGACTTCTTTCACATGAATGTCTGGATCTACATTATGTACTTGCTGTCTCTTTCTAAATGCATGCAGTCGGCCTCCATGTGCATATGCACCTGCTTGTATGCTTACTGCCTGCTTGTGCTGTACAGGCCAGGCAGTTTTTGCACCAGTATCCCATGGTCAGGAGGGCATAATTTAAAGTGAATTTTCTCTATTCTATCCTGATACTAAGAGGTACTGGTCAGTATTTGAATTGTTGAAGAATGATGTTTTGGTTCAACCAGCAGCAAACCAATACAACCAGCAGTTTCAAAACAAAGTACAGAAAATCCACCACCTTGGTTTTATAATGCATCGCTAATCAACTGCTTTATGCAATCAGAGGCTTTTGAGTCAATCAGGCTAAAAATCTGACATGGATTCTGTGGATACAACAGATTCCTGTAATCTTGAAAGACTAACAATTGCCACATAAGGGTAACACCCGATACAAAACTCTTCCATTGATTCCATAAGAACAGCATTAGTTCTGTGCATTTTTGTTTCCTTCTTGTATAAATAATATGTAAAGCTTTGCATACTTCCACTCATCTGAAGTAGTGAAAGATGAGAGGCACTCATCTTTCACTACTTCATTGTAATGAAGGAAAAAAAAATTGCCTGTGCCTTATGCTGGCAGCTGCAGTCCTGCTTAATACCCCCAACCACTAAAATCACACAATCCATACTGTGACCTACAATTGCAACCAAATAAATGATGACAGGGACTCTGAATTTCCAGCAGTAGCAATCAGAGCAGAGAAAGGACAGAGGGCCCTGGGCTAGAAACTCTCTCCCTCTTATTACCCATCATGCATCAGCCAGGGGGTGTATTTTAGTATGGATTTGCAGAATCCCTCAGAAAAACATTAATAAAAGGCTACGTTGTTCCTCACACAAGCGCAGTCTCAGGGCTAAGTTCATTTCAGGCCGCCCACCACAGTCAACAAGTAGCCACATGGTTTTTCAAACAAACACGGCAGTCAAGCCGGAGAATCCTGCCAGCTTTGAGTCTCTCCACTGACAGAACAGAATACATATTTTACAGAAAACAGCACTGCTGTATGCTGAATTCTGCTCTCCTTGCTTACCTGTAGGGCACTCTAGTGACCCCTACTGGTATGGCACAGCATCAGGTAAGAGAAGCCAATGGACATGCTGATAATGTATGCAGAATCTCTTGTAAGAACTTGTGTTGGGGATCATACTGTTTATTTCACCCCAAAGTGACACGTTTTTATATCTAAATATGCATGTCAAAATGTGAGGAGATGGGATGTACACAGTGGAGACAAATCCTGTGAAAAGATGCGATGTCACATAGGGTTTACAGCCTCCGAGTCAAATCTTTTAACGTCAGACACATGTTATCTGTGGGTGGCGATTTTAGATCTTATAAATTCTGAAATTCATTCATCCACAGGAAATCATATCAACAGTGCCCCATCCCAGACTGAAACGGTCAATTCAGAATACATTCTATCTACACAATATTGTTGCATTTCTTCCTTTCAAACTATTATTTCATCTTCTGACTGCTTCCTTTGTGGAATCAGTACAAGGACACCTGGAATGAGTAGGCCTAGACGTTGATGTAATGGCTAAGGGACTGGACCTGCTGACATACGGTTGGAGGTTGGAATCCCAGTTGGAACCCTGCTGTTCTAATTTGCTAACAGAATAAGTCATATAATGGTCATGTACTTACAATAAACAAGGCCCACAGACACAAGTGAGGAGTGCCGATGGCTAATTACTATTTATACTACAAAGCTCCAGTGATGCTTTCATGTCTGGAGCGCATTCTAAATTGGAATGATTGAAATAATTGCTTATTTCTACGAATTCAGCTCCAGCAAGAGGACCAACTGAAGCTAACCACTCTCATTACCGCAGGTAACCAACAGAGAGAATCACAGGGTGTGAGCTTACAGGAAATGCCACAATAATTTAAGTTAGGCTCTGACTAAAGAAAAGAGTCTACTGAGCACTCTGAGAAATGCTCACACTCCTCGTTCCAAACTGTGGATACAAAGAAAGATATCAAACATAGGAACAGACAATTGAGTAGCGTAAATTTCAATACCAGACCATTTATGACATGACTGCGGCAAGAAAATTAAGACAGGGAAACAAAAGAAAATGAACATTTGGGCATTCATCATGTCACCATTTTAGATTATCCAAATTCTATGTTTACTTTAGATAAGACGGTATAAATGTCTGTGACAAGTCAGACCTCAGGGTTAATGTACTTATTTACAGACAAAACCACAAAAGGGCCTGACTCTCTCATTATATAACTAAATCTACTCAAACAGTTCAACATTGCCACAGGTGCAGTACTTTTTAAAACGTGACAGATTGAGACGCGTGATCCACCATGAATTTTTATATTTTTATACATTTTTTCATGTATTAAAAAATTAACCACAGAATGTTCCCTTTAATCTATTATCATTTCTTTCTCACCTTCAGACAGGCTAAAGGTACATTTGCCTAGCAAACCTCAGTGAACTTGCAGACCGTTTTTGTTGCATTTGCGTGCTTCTTAGATCACGGCACAGTGGCAACCTTGTGATTGTCCCGGACTCCCAAGCACTCTGTGTACAAGTCTGTGTGCCAGGCGATTTCTGCATTTGTATGAGTTTTATCAAAGCAGCTGACATGGCCTCCTTAGATGACCCAGACAGCAGCGCCATCTGCTGTTAAAATGCACAGTGACACAAATAAACAAAAGCCCCTCACATGCAGCACTACTGGCTTTAAATGGACTGTTTCTTTCCTTAATACAGTGTGCAGTCTGCATACACACTGTCCCCTTTTTCCTTTTCTCCCCCAGATATAGACATACACATAGGCATACACACAGCACACATGTTTATAAAAAGACCACATCACCATACACCAAGGTATTTTCAATACGAAATGTGTATTTGTCCTCAGCGGAGACTGTGTAATGGAAAAGACACTGAGAATTTTGGAACGCTTTGCTGGGTCATTCCTCTTTAGAGAGTCATGGTCACCGATTAAGCAAATCCAGTAAGAGGCTGGGGATAAGGGCAGCTTTCCAGGGGCTTTCACTAACAGGCACAGCCGGACTGAAGGGTTAAAGAGTGGAGATGGTGGGGAGGGGTTCATGTTGATCATGATGTTGAGGCACATGATTCTACATGCCAAGACTGAACAGCTGCCACAGCCCCTCATGACATGACAGGGCTGGGAGAATTCCCAGTAATATAATGCAGAGGAAAGACTACTGCACTGCACTGATTTTGTGGAGGGGAGGTCACGATTCTTTGCGAACTCATGTGCATGCTTGAGTTCTAGTACACCTAGTAGAGATTTACTCTTACATGTTTTAGCTTTGGCTCAATCTTGTTATTTTCTTTATATGCAGAGAAAATTGTTTGTAGAGGTTATGTAAAATCGTTTATATGATATTTTACTATTTGTAACTGTGAGCTGTTCCTTTATGAAAGCTCTCATTCTTTTGAATTATTTCTACTATTATTGTTTACATAAGACGTTAAGTTCTCTGACATTTTTATTTATTTATCATTCAAAAGAGTGCGCTATCAAATAAAATTGCACTAACCGATACACACACTGGATATGTTGCTGGAATACAGAATCATTCCTCCTTTGTATACCACATACAATGCACTGTTACAGTGAGGTTTTTTTTCCCACAATCCCTTTCTCATTTTCACATTCCTGTAGCCCTGACCACCATATATTGTTCACTTATTCTCACAGTCATGATGTGACTACATATTGGTGAATATTGCCATGTCACTCCACTCTTCTTCTCCCTCTCGCCTCTGGACCCCAAGTGGTGGAATGAGCTTCCCACAAGTCAGGACAGTGGGTTCACCTCTCTTCTGGCACAGATGCAAAACCCACTCACTCATCCTACACCTCCTCTTCCCCCAGCCCTGATTCTTTCCCCTCTTAACACTGTTGTACAAGCTTAGCGGTAAAACCTGTGATATAAGCATTGGAGGCAAATGCCTGGGGGCAGCATAAGTAAGACATTGCTTATTCCTGCAACAGCTCTGCTTTTCAAGTTTGGCACTAATGATTCAGTGTCTATGTGGCTAACTAACTCAATTGAATGCACTTTTTGTAATTAGTTTACTCAGGATAAGAGTCTGCCATATGAATAAATGTAAATTTAAGTCCTGTGTGAAAGAATGATCGGGTGGAGGTCTGGTTCAGGGCAGGAGGTGATGGCATGGGGCGTCCTAACCTTGTGTAGCCAAAGGGGCGCATTTTCTTCGCCGTCGCTGGTCTGGGGCTGTTGCTGTACGGCTGCCCAGCAGAAGGAGTCAACGTAGGCTGCCTGCCGCCAGGAGAAGTTGGTGGGGGAGAAGCAGCTGATCTGGGTTCCTGGGGAGATGGTGCAAAAACAAATGTTAGACGGCAGAAGCTGGGAAACACAGGCGTGCACTTCAGCACTGCATCAGTCCTAATCAAAGTGGTGTTCAGTAAGGCAAGTGTTCAGTAAGGCAGGGGAGTCAAACTAAAGTCAGGATAAAACCAAAGAATGTGGACATGCTTCAGTACCACAGCAAAAACCATGACATTTACGCTTGCCTTTAATGTTAACATTGAGCATTGTTAATTAGTGTTGTTCACGGTGCATTTTCACACTCAACAAACTCCAATGAATACAGAATAACTGTGTTGTGCCTTTGCATTGCTTATAATAGACTTTTTACACTTCAAAATGTGTAAGCCTACTATCAGAGCTACTCCTGCAAATAATAAACTTTGAGTCCACACTTAATTTACTGGACACGAGTGGATAGATGAGCTCAGAAAATCATAGGATCTCAGTTACAAATACCTATAGGAATAAAGAACAGGGAATGTAGAGGCAAATGTACAGGAAGTTAAAGTTAAGATTTTCAACAGCCCTTATTTTCACCAGCCCTCACACCTAGGAGAGTGACCGTTTATGCTTATTTTCAGCAAGAGCTGAAAGGGCTTATCTTTCTAGTCAAGATTATGAAAATGGATAAATCCCTCAAAAACCCTGAACACAAGAACTGTCAACTGGAATGAATACCAGAGACCTTTACAGTAGTCTTGTACGTAATTACAGTTCTCCAAACATAGCATTTACAAACATGTCAAATTATACTGTTTTGCCTTGATTCCTAAAAATACTACTGAGATACCAGATAAGCCATCCACCATGTTACAGGTTATAGGTACACCATACCCATATAACATCAACACTTTGCCCCTTTTGGGGGCTTCCTACAGAAATAACCACAATAACCCTGATCTGCACAGAATGCAATACAACTCATATCTGAAACCAAACTAGATCTTCTTGTGACCCTAAAGGACAGGAAATGAGAATCAATAGCAGTAAACATTTTAGCAAACTGTGTGTTTAGTGTATAGAATATGTGCAACTTACAGAAGAAAGCAATTTTGAACTGCAACTCCGATAGGTTTAAATAGGTTTACTAAACAAATACATACTGTTTTGGACGCCCAGTCCTTTATCATAGGAACTGAGAATCCTTCCTGCCCACAGTTACTGAAAGAATGAAAAGCATCATGGGATGTCCCTGGGTCTATGGTTGGACCACAAAGACATGTGGCGTTCTGCTGATGCAAACGTGACACAATGCGGAAGCTACCCATAGTGACCTTACCATCCAAAGACTTATATGAGGGGGAATTTTCCACCTTATTAAAGTCATTCTGCTAACCATCTATAACTCACTCTCCAAAAAGCGGAAGAGATTACTTTACATGCACCTGACAATATTTATCTGCTTGGTAGCCACTCTGATTAAAAGGGATTTATATTGCTAACAGTACATTTTAAGAGAGAGTTGCCGAGTAGTGAATTTTTAGAACACAAATGACCAAGCCTATTTGCAGTAATTAGTTCTAAAAGTTATTACAGCAAGGCTATTATTCCTGTAATAGTGTCATGTAATTTAAGGTATATCTGTAAAAATAAATAAATAAATAAATAAATAAATAAGTTTTCATTTATGAATTCATAGCAAAGAAAGTGGGCCTATGTTTATAAAATGTGAGATGAAGTGCTATGTTACGATATCTGACAATTTCTATGATTTCTAAAGACCTGTTGTTTACCATGTTTATCTCACTAAAGTCACTGTTATGTGCTGTGTTTCTCTTACTCAAGTCACTATGTTGTGATGACAGACATTTCCTCTGAACCAGAGTAATAAAGTATTAACCTATTATTACCTATAACCTATTTTTACCTTTGTTTTCAAAAAGTTGTTTCACAAGGTTATTTTTGAAAGGTTCCCAGTGTATGCCAAATATCTACCCATGGCCCATATCTACCTATTGGAGACCAAGGCTTCATACGCCAATGATGACGCCATAACTTTGAAGACTCATAGTGTTTTGCAATGGAGAGGAATGTCTTAATTGGTTCATATGAGTCAGTGGCTGAAAAACAATTTCTGCAAAGCTGCTGATCTGTTGTAAGCTAAGAAGCTTACAATAACAAGCAGCTAACTAACTTTTTACATTACTGGCATTTAGCAGACACTCTTATCCAGGGCGACTTATAGGTTACAAATTTTACATGTCAGCCATTTACACAGCTGGATATTTACTGAGGCAATTGTTGGTTAAGTATCTTGCCCAATGGTACAGCAGCAGTGTCCCAGCAGGGAATTGACCTGCTCCTTACCAATGTGCTACACTGCCGCCCCTAACTTTGCCAAGTTAAGATAACAAGTCAGTATCAAGGACACTGTTGTAGCTAGATAGCCAGCTGCCTGAACCTACTGTACAGATTTTACAGCTGATATTAGCATGAGCTACACACTGTTACTTGTTATTCTGGGCAACAGGATTAGGCATACACATGGCGAGGTGCCTCTCATTATGTTGCTGGAGAAGAGAGGGTGATTCATCTGTGAAAGAGCTCTTGTAACTTGTAAACAGGTTCTCACCCTAGTTATTTAATTGGCGTCTTTTTCAGCTACGTGTGCATACCTCTCTGGGGCTCAACTTCCCCTTGGACTAACATATGTTCTGTGAATACTGCAAAGCTTCTTTATTCCTGCAGATGTGGTTCCAACGAGATCAGTCTGTACCTATTTCTAGAGGCTGTAAAGAGAGACTACTAGACGCCTCCGGTTCAGTGGCTCTGACCACTGCACCACTCCAGCTGCCCGTGCCACTGCTGATCTCCATTATTTATAGGGCAAGAAACAATTTACAGAGGCAATTCCAGCCAAGTACCTTGCCAAAGGACACAATGGCAATGTCCTGCTTGGGCTGGTAAACCTACGGCCTTCAGGCTACAAGTCTAGCTCCTCAACCACTACGCCACACATTCCAACAGTGCTTCTGGGATTGTATCCCACACAAAGCTACTTTTTTTTAAAGACATGCCTATTATACTACTAACATAAGCTAGCTGATCTGTCATTTGGTACAATACCAGTCATGGTACATTACTACACAAAAGAAATGTACTTATACCAACAAGACATTGTACTCTACCTCACTTGTAAGTCACTTTGGATAAAAGTGTCTGCCAAATGAATAAATATAAATGTAAATTTAAGAAAGTGTGCAGTAAGGTACCATGTCTTGTCAGTGACACTGTTCAGTTGGATTTTTTTTTCCCCCCCTCAGAGAAATGTAATAAATCAGAGGCTTGACAGGCCAGACCACAGATTTGAGGCAGTATGCAGGGCTAATGTGGCATTTGCTCAACAAGTTCATCAGCTGATGTTTTTGTCTGAGCCTCCTGACATCTGTTAGCACGCAGCTAATCAAATGAGACGCTGACACTGGCTGAACAATGTGAAACACAGACGAGCACCTCATCATGTGCTCCAGTCAGCCTAATTATGTTAACATCAAGTCATGCAGGGTACAGTTAATAACATGGCTACGACCCGGTCATTTTTGTTCCTTTCTATCAAATAAAACTAGAGTGGAAAACACCCCCTTTTCCAGGTTTGAATAAGTCACCAGTCCTTACCTTCCTTTTTTAGCCTTTACAAATGCTAGATTATAATACATGCTTACTGTATCCTGTGTGTCTTCATACGTGTGTGTGCCTATTTGTAATTTCTACTTTTTCTCATACACCAGGAGTTGTGGCGGTAAGCCATGTTAAAGCAGACATATGCCAAATTTTAAGAAGGGGGATTGCTGGTAGATATGAATGGGCAGTCAACACAGGAGGGGATATTTCAGAGAAGCCTCTGACAGTAATAATCTCTTACACACATAAACTCTTCCCACTCATGTGAAACTTTAGATATGGTTGTAAGCAATATGCCAGATAAGATTACACTACTACTATCCTCTCAGGAATGTAGAGCTATTGAATTGCTAACAAGTGCTGCTAACAGCTCTGTGGAACTCCTGTGGGTCCCCTGAGGTGGGATAAAAACTGCAATATGAATTTCATGAGCATGAAAAATTGTGCATAAGCATTTCACAGAGAATCAAAGGAAATGCATTACTAAATGTGTCCATGTTTTACAAAAACGAAGGATACATATTTTTTTTATGCACTGTAGTTTTTGGAGGTCTCAGGAACTCAGTTAACAGGATAAATATGTTGTCTGTACATACAGTCCCCTCCATATTTTTCATGCCCCTTATTAAACAGGACAAAACACACAAAGATGTTGATACTGTATATTTTTTCCACTGAAAATATATTAATCTGTTATAATTTACCCCCAATAGTGTAGATTAGATGCTTCATGAATCAAAAATTTATCAGTAGGGTTAAATATGTAGATCCTAAGAAAAGGTGACCTGGTTATGAATAAATTGCCTAATTTGTAGGAATAAAAAAGATAAAGAAATAGGTGTATGGAAATTGGACTGAATCTGTTTGAAGGACAGGAGTACATGACTCAGACATATCAGAGAGGAACTCGATGGCTTTGTACCACTGGTCAAAAACGCTGCCCTGAATACCTAATGGGAAACTATTTATGTCCTTCCCAGTCTTAATAGTGTTAAATAAGAGAGGGTTGTTTTTAATCTGTTGACAGACCTTTGCTCTGTGTAATGCTATTACATGCTATTATTATTAGATTATTATTATTTCATTTGTGGTTCACCTCCACCTTTTCCATCCTCACTGCAGAGAGCAACCAGGTCCCTCCAAAGATTAAAAACAAGCATAGCATTTTGAATTCTACTGAAGCACAAAAAATCCATTGCAACCATTTTTTAATGTTCAGTCACTGTTTCGTTCCGCTTTAATTAAAGGGGGGATAGATGTGGATGGAATTCAAAGAAATTTATACAGCTAGATACCTACTGAAGGGGGGCAAACACTTCAATGGATTAAAACCTGCTTTTAAGTAGTAATTCTTAACCACTGCAATACATCACAGTACAAACTATATATGTGGAGGATGCATTTTAACTACACATCTGAATTAGACATATCATCTGTACATCATTCTTTCGTCTTAATCCAAGACCCTGTGGTCATTAAAGATCCCATGGCACATACAAAAACGTTAAATAAACGTTAACACTCTAGATAGCTGTGTCATGAATTTTTTTGTACTCTATGATTTTAAGGAAGTCCATTTTCTTGACATGTGGATCGAGCTTGATGTGGCAATCTAATCAGCACTCTGTACTAGGAAGTTATTGAGAGGAATACATTTCTGTTGACCAGCATGTTACTCCACACATGATTTGCTGATGAGGCCTCTGCAATCACATTTCATGGTCAGGTGGCATACCTCAAAACACTGAGGAGGATTATAAAATCTACATCTAAAGTGCACCAAGAACAGTGAAAAAGAAAAAAAGAGCGCTATAAAGGAAAGAAATGTCACCCTCACATTTAATAAAAACAGACAGAAGAATATGATGGGAGGGTTATGCTGTCATTTATATATCACTCTAAGTGTGATCACCAAGTGTGATTCTGCCTTCTTTCAAGCCTTGCTCATCTGCTTTTCATTTAAATTATACTGTTCCCGCACTTTACGACAGTTGCACAAAAGCCTTTATGCAATAAAATAATTATGCACATGACTGGAGAGCACATACATTTGATTCTTTTTTCTTCAGCTCTACATCCATGAGCAAATTTGACCATTTGAACCTGTGCATAAGATTGCTCACTCCATCTGAACTGTACTTTTTAGACATGCCTCATGATCAAGTCTTTATAGTGATCTGCAGCTCAATAAGCCCCTTAATTCATTCTATTAAACACTTCTTGAGCAAATGTCTGTTTGTGTAATGAAACTTTTTAAGGACCATGTGACTTTTATACATACCTTTGGGTGGACAATTCATATCTTTTGGATAATGTGGCATTTTGTAGGTACTGTATGCTGTGGATAATGAGGACTGACAGATCTATGCCTGCCAGGTTCACACCTGATTATGCACGTGTGTGCTCTACCACTTTCTCTATATATTGTGAACACATGCAATGTACACTTGATATTCTGAGGAAGCTGAGTCAAGTGACTGAAAGCTAAGTTAATCAAGAGAGACTTGTAAATGCTACAGTGTGTGGAAGTTTAATTTATCTCAACAGGCAACAAGGGCAAAGAGGAAACTTCTGTGTCATGGCTGGTTGAAAGTCACCTTCTTTTTCAAAAATGCGTGAAGGGCACTTGTGGTAATTTCACCATTTTGTGTAATACTCTAGAACCTTACTTGTGAAAAACACATAATGGGGCTTAGTGTACTCTAACAGATATGGATTAGAAACTTTTCACACTTACAGCTTTTAAAGACTACAGACTATGACCAAGAGGAGGACATATCAGAAAAAAAAGTACTGATTACAAACAAAGCAGTTTATGTTTTAAGCACCATATGGGAAGTGCTACATGTGACTATACATCAAATATAAGGGAGCAAAATTCAGGGGGAAAAAGTCACTTTGTAACAGAGAAAGGGATTAATGCTTAGTGTGCCTTTAAGAATAACTATGCATTTATTATTTTTATACATCTTTTCTCTTTTGGCTGTAAAAAAATATTTTAAAAGTAAAATATTTTTTAAAATATATTTTAACTTTCTTAGGCAAATTGATTAGTTTGGGTATCAGTATGCATGAAATTTTTATGTCAGTTCTAGATACATTTCACTGATCAAACCCCTTTTCTTGGCTAGAATATCAAGGAAAAAAAAGTGTTTATCATTCCAAAGGATGCCCAGAAATGTAGGCAATAAGCCTAAAAGTCACTAGGGGTAAATACCTCAGCCCTACCCCTAGTGACTTCTGCAGAGATTTTGTAGTCAGAAAAACTGGAAACAGTGGTGGACAATGAACGTCACGGTATAAACACAAGTTCAATTCATCTCCTATAAAGAGCAACTCCACCTTGCCGTTTTGATCATTGTGCAAGCAGCACACTGACAACACACGCAAAACAGCATCATGTAACCTTTGATCCCAATCCCAGAGGCTAAATAACTGGTTAGCTAGCTCTTCTCATGACAGTGTGAACACGGAAGAAAACACCTTTTGCAGTCAACTCTCGGTTACCGTGGGGTAAAAAACTTTCACTGAATTTCACCATAGAGCCTCTGTACTGTCTTATAACTAATGATTCTCAGTAGAGGAGTTATCGATTTGGAATGGACACGGAACCCTCAACTGAAAGCCGCTGGCAACCAGGGTTGATAACCTATTGTCTCCCTCCCATCTCGTTGCAAGCGCCATACTAAGTGGTCAGTGTTGTTGATGAGGCTGTGTAGTGACAAACAAACACTGGTTAACAGCCCTTACAAAATGTTCTATGGCAATTTTCATGGTACCATGAAATACAACATATGTTGAAGAAGTTCTTGAATTCCCCTTTTCTTTTAGTAAACTCTCAACAGTGAAACTTATTTTTTCCAGTTATGCTGTTAGCTAGCCATACGTCGTCCAACTACTTTTAGCTTGTAGGGTCTTCACAGCAGTGCTTGAAGTCTTGTCTCAAATGCACACCTCTCACTGACAAGTCCAGGTAGTTAAGTTATATACAGTGCACGAGTTAAGCCATATGAATGAACTACAGCAACCCAATTATGATCAATTAGCGTTCCCGTTTGCAAACTGCTGTACTTAGTTTAGCCACAGCGTTATTTTACTCACCTACCGACACCTCCTGAGCAAAGGCAAGCGAAATGAGCAGCAAAGGAAGACCCACTGCGATGCAAGTAACTAGTTTATCCACTGCCAGTTCCACTCTCACTCCTCTGTACTTTTGCGACTCTGTTGGTTCTTTAAGCAGAAAATCCGTGAAAACGTATTCCGTGGCTACGTGAGCAATCGCCATAGTTGGTTGATGGCTTGTCGGCTTGCTCGGTAGGTGTTCAGCAAAGCCCCCAATGTACCGCGGTCACGGGAGGGTTATCTCTCAAACGAAACTGAAATTCAAGGGCCTGGCAATAAAGTCAAAAGACATTGCCTAAAACCGAAAATAAAATTTTCGCCTTGAATTCAGTCGGTACGTCGGCCAACTAACACGGTCAGGCGTGTTCCAGTTTGCACTGGCATGCTTTGTGGTTTTGCGTGAGTCGGCACACTGTCTCCAAAAACTCCTTTCCCATTGTGAGAGGGCATATTCTTCTCCGTATGCAAAACGCAAGCAAGCTGCTACCCATGCTCCAACTCTAGCTCTCTTCCGGATATTGGCGCTTGCAACTTTAAGGTGGACTGATGAACTAAGGGGTAATGAGGGGACAGCGGGGTTGGCGTGTTTTAAACAGTGTAATATAAGATTAATATTATTTCGTCGTTGGTAGCAAGATAATTTGTTAGCAAAGTTGTGAGAAACTACACATAGCCCTTAATATTAGCTAAACTGAAAGCAAAATCAAACGTATTTTAAACGCCACAAAACGCTTTATTAAAATTGATAGGGTAATGCACTGCTATTATTCTTCGATGGTTAAACGCTCACAGGACAAGTGTGACGGCTCCGTAGGTAGCTCAAATGCCTCATGTAGTGACACCGTTTCATTTCATAAACTTGTTTCGTGTTTTGGAAGGGGGTTATACATAGATGGGGGTCCAGCTAAAATTAGCTATAGCAATTGCTATTTTTATTTACCTTGTTGCTACACTGACCAAAGCTATAAAGACTAAAGGGCACTCGGGGACAGGAACAGCGGTCCACTTTGACACTGTGCCGGTGGGAAGTGGTTATGGGACTTAAATTAATTGTTAAATACGTATTGCTACTAATAACTGCTGAGCAAATACAAAACTTTCGGGGAATGGAAACAGTCTTGAATAAGCAAAGATAGTGTCTCAGCCATGTCACCTGTATGTATAAGCAAAAGGTGACTACCAAGCTCAACGTTCCATTTGTCACTTTGGAGAACATTTTGGAAAAAGAACAGAAATCATGAAATGGAGCTCTTCTTTTTAATGCAGTTTAACTGGGCTTACAATATTTACAATATTAGTTAATACTTTTTGTGTTTTTCCAGTCAGCTGAATTTGCAGAAACAACATCCATGAAGTGTCAAAACTGTAATGACTATGAAATGTTTTATTTTAAAATCAGATTCAATATTACATTGCAAACACTTGCTGCAAACAAATTTATAAATATTGTCTCACTATCCAGAAAAGATATGTTAATTGAAAAATATAAAGTCCTCAAGACACTAGCAACTCTGTTTTTCCACTCTTTTGCAGTGATATTTGTCTGTCTATAAATAGATTATACAAAGATGAAATGCTTACAGTGTACAACATTACTGATGAAAAATTCGACAACAATCTTTCATTAAACCCTGTATGGCACGCACACAATTTAGTAGTTTTTCTTGCTTTTTCCCATTTTTCATCCAATTTGGAATCTGTAATTTTTCAGCAGGTTGGACTCTTTACAGACCTGTGCTCACGCGGGAGCACTCAAAGAAGATGAATACATTCCTCCGAAATACTGGCACGCAACCAACGGCTATTTCTGTGGTCCCACAGTGCACCACATATGGCGCCTCATGAGTGCGCTACAGCAGCGAACCGGGCGGTCCCTTGTTGACGAACCCCCCATACCCCCCAGCGGGATGACACTCCGCCGCTGCAGACTCCTGATTATTTTCAGCTAATGGAAGGAAAAACTCAGCCTGAACAGATCAATCGCCTTAACCCTGCTGAGCTGCTGTGGAGCGCCCTGGCACATATGTAATTTAAAGCATTTTGTACATAATCTTACACGTAACGACATACTCTTAACATCCTCAGTATGCCTGAGAAGCAGTAAAGGTGCTAGTACAAATTTGGTTCGTTGTCATTTATATCTCAAGGTGGTCCCACAGAAGACGTTGGGGTAGGTGCAAGTGCTTCTTTATCTAAATATTATCATGATTTTTGATTATTGTCTTCCTCTGTAAGTGAGAAAGACGCCAAAACATTCTGTGTCCGACTCCCTGATTGATACAATTTTCTCAAAACTGCAACCACAATGTTGCAGGAACAGTCACGTTGGTAAAGTGCAGGAATTTGGCAACCTTTTCTCTACTGAATTCAGAGAGTTAAAGTGAAATAGATATTAGGGCAAGTGTATGGCAAAGGAGTGTTCTTATGTGCTTTTCTACATAAACGAACAGGTTGTGATCAAATGGTGTCATAGCCTGGCAGCATTTAGATCACCTTCCCTTTTTGGTGCCGGTGGTAGGGGAAAGGGGTTGGTTTAAATATGCAGGGAGAGATATTCATATGAGCTGGTGTTGATATCAGCTATAGCAACATGCCTAACAGACAACTCTTGCCTTGCTTCATACTATCTCTAGTCAGGATATAATATAAACCTGGCTAAAACACATAATTTTGAATTTCAAACAAAGATGCTGAATAAGTCAACAAGACACAGAGAGAGAGACCAGCCTTTCTGTGTGTCTCAGAATGTCTGAAATCAGCCATTATGCAGAATTTTCATTCTATTGGTAATTGAGAGTTAGATATGAAATCATAGGTTGCCAATTTCTGCCATAATATGTGCAATTTCTCAATAATTTCTTATCAGTGTCATGAAAGCAGTATACGTGTGCTGAGCCTAAAGGCTTCTATGCTAATAAATTGCTAAAGACAGGAGTCCAAACCAAACAAGGGACACTAGTGTTGCCGCTGGCCCCAAGTCCCACGATGTTAGTGCAAGCAGGGTGTTTTTCAGTCTAGAAGCAGCTAGATGACAAAAAAACAGGACAGCTATGAGAGTGTGGAAAGCAAGATGGATCTCATCAAATATCATATTTGGATTTTAGAAAGGAGCAGTTGGTAGTGTTGGCATTACCATTGCTGGAAGGCCCACTTCTTCCTAATTAAACAGAGACAGACAAAAGTAAAGTCATTCAGGGCCATTGCAAGGTTCACTGAACAAAAAAAGCTTAACTTCCTCTCACGTGGATTCGATTCATTATGAATGACTATTACCTGACCTCTTCCTGTTGCATATTGTATATTGGCACTCCCCAGTGTAAATACTTACCTTTCTTACTCTTGATGGTGAAAGTGGTCTCCATGCCAGCATGGATGTGATCTGTCACATGACAATGCAGCAACCACCTCCCAGGATTCCCTGCGACAAGCTCCACTGTCTGGAATGTTCCAGGGAACAGGTCATAGACGTCCGCACGGTGAGCATAGTCCGTCTAGTAGAGAGACGAGCACATGGCATCATCATGGTCAACCCAGCTGAGTCATGGGTCTTATGATCTTCTTAACCACACAGTCTATGCATTGTATACAGTCTCCACCAAGAGCATTCCAGCAGTTATATTTTTCACACACTCTCATGCCTTCAGGCTCATTAACTGTTTTAACTCTCTGCTCTTGTCCACGTGTCAGTTCACACACAAAGCTTTGGTGTTACGAGAATGCCTCCCACATTAACTGAGAAAGAATTCAACCTAGACATAGCACAAGATCAAAAGACTCAAGAGAAAAAAACCTGATCTGACCAGAAGAGCAACAACAATGACAAACACGTACCCACTAGTCTCTTGTTATAGCTGACCATGGAAACAACAATGAGCTGCAGGCTTAATAACTACAAAGACTGTTGACCCTTAGGGGCAAACTGAGCACACGTATTGCTAAGCACCTTGTATATGAAGCTCTGTGCATGGAAATGGACAGTGTGCATGTCCACTTCGTTGCCCATCCCCAAAAGGTACCAGTCGGTCTTCTCCCCCTCTGACATGACCAGGCCTCCGAGATTGCCATACAGTTTCCCATTGATGGCTGAGAGAAAAGAGGAAACATGACTAGATTCCCGTGTTGAAAAAAAAAGGTGGAGGAACAACCCTGGCTGTGGATGCTGGCACAATGTCGAAGTGATGTGACACAGATCAATTTTGTAGTAATGAGACGCTGCTGTTGTTTTGCCCAAAAGCTTCTGGACAGCAAATATTCGGTAATGAGAGAATGCAGCGGACAAAGCCTGTCTTCACTCATTACTGAGAGCACACAGACATGCGCATGCATGTTAAGTTTTTCGGATAGCAGGGTTTCTTACCATGCATTTTGTTGCTCTCCTGAAATTCCTCATCTGTGAGGAGACTTTCAGGGGCGTCGCTGAGGTAGGACTGGACGTTCTCCTCTAGGTACCAGGATTCGTTTTCATCAAACACCATGAAGAGCAGAGCAAACTCCCGGTCCACATCCCTCCTCTTTCTGCTGCTGTCCAGTGTTCCCTCCCTGCAAATGACCAGAGGACCAATCAGCCCACTGACCGTGTCCTGAAACAAAAACCAGAGATGATCCAAGTGACCAGTGAGTGCATTGTGCTAATCGCCCCAAAAACAGTACTGTGATATTTTTCTAAAGGGGAGGACAAGAGCTTCCTCTATTTCTCTCAGGAAACTGAAGACTCTGCTGAAATTCCATTTCACACTTTCTCGTGTATAGCACACCTCACAGGACAGGAAAATCATTCACAAGTCGGTTAGTTTATGTCAGCGGCACTTCCAACCATGTCTCACCTTGACAAAATCAGCTGTTGAGTAATATGCGAAGGAGATACAGTTTGGGTCAGAGGGTCCTGGACCAGCCCGTTTCGGAACATCCCATTGATACTGTTTCATTCTGCCTTTTGTATACAAAGAAAAAAAAGAAATGGAGAGATACAGAACAAAAAGATGAAAAAGGAAAAACAGACATCATTCAATGATTAAGGTTATTTGCATAGACAGACAGAGATAATGTTTGTTGATCTTAGTTTTTAAACGTCGCTCTTCAAACTAGGCAAACATATGAGTGTGTTTCCTGAAAAATACAAAAAATCAGGGCCCACACTACCACTTCCCCTCACCTGGCTGGACAGGTAGCAGGTGAGAGGTGTGTATCTCCACTCCATGGGCATGTATGGAGTATGGCCTGCTAGCCTTGTTCTTGAAGTTCACCAGAACACGCTCTCCAACCTGTGCCCTGATAATTGGACCTTCAGGACAGACAGACACAGACACATGTACATTCTCAAGATTACTGTGAGCGTAGAAAGTGCTGAGAGATTAGGGTTTCATGGGCTATTAATTATATGGAGTGTTACAATGATACCTGTCAATAACTGGGAACTTCAGTGCACTTCTACCTCGTCACCAACAGGGGGCATGTTAACATGACAAGGACATACTATGACTAGTAAGAGATTTCTTTCTTAATCTACAGACATAATTAGAGTGCCAGAGTATCAGAATACCAGAGTAAGCGATACATAAAGAGCATACCTACAAAGTGGAATGTAACCTTTATCATTACATTTTACACTTCCTCAACCTTATACTCTACCTTTAAAATTTCACTACATTTATCCTGTCTTATATGTAATCCTATATGTTGAAAGTCCTTATCCCTGTAAAAGGCCAGGCCATAGGTTATTTTTCTGTGAGATATTTCCAGTCTGCAATCAGCATTGTTGTTAAAGAGATGTCAAACTGCAAATGAAACATTTTGTGTATTCAATAAGATATCTTTTGAACATGATGGGCCCAAAAGCACCTTCCTCATGCTGGCTTCAGGAGAGAGCAGTGGTTAGAGAGAAGCAGAGGTGAATTAGTTGTACCCAGAATCTCTAGATGTTCCTCTTGTGGCAGCCTCTCTTTGCGTGTCCTGAAGGTGGCGTCAGTGTACTCCCTGTACACAACCTTTTTGTACTTGGAGCCAATCTGTGTCTCTCCTTTTCCAACAAATACGTTTCCAGGACTGTAAGGAAGCGTAAACGAAAAAAAGGAAAACTTTTTATTCACAAACTGACGACAATATCTTTTTAGTCCTTCCCGATTAATTATCACTATTTTTAAAAAATTAACATACAATATGGAGAAATGTCAGTATGGAAAGCTGCTCTTCTGAACTCAAATGCCTTTCTTTTTCAAGACAGGGCTGGGCACATATTTTTTAAGCAGGTAATGAAGTATGCTAGTTGAATGTCAGCATGACTTCTCTGGGTGTGGGAACGTTTTGATCACGGACGAGTCAATGCGTTACAGAACAAAGTCGCAAGTGCTTTGAATGTTCTAATTTGCACAGTTCATCATAGCTATGACATCACCGTAGCTTCATATTCAAGCCTGAGGTGCTCTGATATGTTGCCAGACCAAGAATGAGACAACAGGGTTTGTGCATTTCACTGCTCAGACTGCTCCAGTGTGGACAAATCTGCTTCATTTACAAAAGCCTGCTTTACAGAATTTACAGAATTTTTCATCCTGTGAAAAATTCACAGGATGATATGTAAAGTTACTGGAGACCCAGTGAGCCTGTAAATGAAGCAGATTTGTCCACACTGGAGCAGTCTGAGCAGTGAAATGCACACCTGTGCACATTCTCAGGTGAGACTCGTGTGACCCACTGGGGGGGGTAGGTATGGAGAGTGTGGTTCTACCTGCTCTCTTCAGAAGCATTGTGTTTCTCAAGCTCCCAGGCCCTGCTGGGGGCGTAGTCCCAGACCACCTCCTCGGCAGCGATGAAGTATCGCACCACAGAGAGGGGCGCGCTGGTGTGCTGGACGTCCCGCGGCTGACACCTTTTCACCGAGTAGTGCTGCCTCATTCCGCCCAGGTAGTGATCACTTGTTCTGCAGCTTACCTCAAACGTGCCTGCAAGGCGGACGTCACACGTCACAGGGGAATGCAATGAGGTGATTTACAACTGTCTCCTGAGGTGACTGCAATCTCTACGACTGCAGTCTCAGTCTATGGAGACACTGTAATGTGAAGGGCCAAAGTGGAGTCTGTTAGCTCTGTAAAATCATCTAAGTCTACAGCTAATTCTAGAAAACATTATTGAACTGATTGCAGTACAATTGACTAGAACATAAGAATAAAATCATCTACACTGGAAACAAGTGATCTGCATGTCCCAGGCAGTGGGGCTTACCATCGTTGTCTGGCACCATGGTAACAGTCACTGTGGTGTGGGGGAAGAGGCTCAGAGTGTCCCGGGTCATGCCCTCACGCTGGAAGGTGTTGCCCTGGAAGTAGACCCCATGGATGTCTACCTCCGTGCCCAAACCCAGCATGTGCCAGGAGACGCGTTCCCTCTCACACAGCTCCAGGCCAGGGAGGTTCCCATACATGAACCCGTTCACCGCTGCATGCAAGCACACATACACACACACAGAAGCAACATGACCAGGCTGGTCATGAGAGTGAAGCATTCAACTGTTTTACACAACAGGGGGTTCATTGACCCTCCAGATGCACAGGGAAAAATTCACTCATTAACGATTCGCTCCAATACCATGCATCTTATTGCTCTCCTGAAAGTCTTCGTTCTCTGGGTCAGAGGTATTGTTCCCAAACATCTGGATGTTTTCCTTCAGGTACCAGCTGAGGTTCTCATCCATCACAGAGAAGAGCAGGAAAAACTCTCTGTCAACATCTCTCTGAAACACAGGCAAAAAACAGTCTAGCCTATGCATTCTTCAGTGTGTCTCCCCATTTGAAGGTGAGCCTTCGCCTGTGCTCCACAAAACTTAACTCTTTGTTTCAACATGTAAATTATTAATGTTAAACATTAAAGGGAGGACCTCTTTGTCTTAATCCAAGTCCAGTCTACCAACAGCCAATCTACTACAACCAATTACATCCAAACTAAATAACTGTGTAATTATTGTCTGTGTTTAAGAGCCAGCACTGGTTAATGAGCCAACCCTGCCCTAATCATTATAAATAGGTGTGTGGCTAGCGAACAGGCTGAGCTTTGTTAGAGTAATTGTTGTGCTCAAGACTGGTTTTTATTTTGTGTTTTCTTAAGAAATTATTGGACTTTTTGTAAACTGTAATCCTTCTGTGTATTTTGTGAGAGATACTGTATTACCTAGATTCTTCACACCCCATATGCAATCTCAGCGCACAGTGGAGACAAACATGCCACACTCAAAAGTGGGTGGGTATTCGTGTCCCATCTCACACAAGCTCAGTTGCATCAAAGACAGCCCGCTATCTGATGGGCACATCAGTCTATGCTAAGCAGAGGTGTCAAACTGTGATGGTCCTGTGAGACGTGTGAAGGGGAGATGGTGCAGCATACCTGTGACCCGCTCTCGTCCAGCGTGTCCTTTTTGCACACAAGCAGGGGGCCTATAAGCCCAGAGCTGGTGTCCTGGACTGGGTCACTGGCTGAATAGTACAGGTAAGAGATGCACGCTGGGTCACTGGGAGAGGGGCCCTCTGTCACTCGCCACTTGTAGGTGAATCTGTCACCCGGTAGCACCAGCGACCCGTGCCTCTTGGCATCTGATGGGGAACGACAAGCACAGAACTAGTGAGCCACCTGCAGAGAGGGCCGCCTGACGCTCGCTGACACACAGAGAACACTGACTGTGACCCCCTTACCATCCTCATACATCGCTCCCTCGTACTCTTTCTCATACTGCAGGCCGTGAGGCTGGACGCTGTACCCCCTGCTGGCTTTGTTCAGGAGTGTCACCACAATGAGGTCGCCGCTCTCGGCTCTGATTACGGGGCCTGGGTGAAAACACCAGCACCAAAGCGGAATCAGCTTTCCGCATGCTCATTTGCCTGCTTGCGCAGTATGCATGCTTGCTAGGGCAGTGCGGAGACAACCCGGGCCTACCCAGAATTCCGAGGTGCTCCTCTTCCGCGTTCCTTTTCTTCTCGGTCGAGAAAGTATCATCAGTGTACTCCACATAGTGAGCCTTCTTGTACGTTCCTCCTAACCTGCCGCCACTCGTGCCAAAGAAGACTTCAGAGTGGCTACAGAAAGAGAGGTGTGGCAGATGCCATATGACTCATCTCTGAGCAGCTGTGTTACCTCCCCTTCCCTCACTACATGTAATAAAACAGACATTTTTATTATTTTATAATCAATAAAAGCCCATAAAAGCCCTCAGCAATATTCTAATTGCCATAAAGGTATTTTTGAGATGGTAAACAGCTGTCAATTTAATTACTTCAAGCCCCCACTAGCAACATACCTTTCAGGGGTTGTTAGTGACAGATTGTCAAAAGTGTCAATCCCCAATGGTGCATAATTCCACAGCTGCTCCTCGGCAGCGATGTAGTACTGCCTCTGTCTTCCACTAGGGGGCTCCCCAGGACTATGTTTCTCTCCACAAGCAGAAACCTGATAAAAGGCCTGCATCCCAGCTGTAAACACAGACACACCAATATCAGCCACCATGGTGACAAGCACAATAAACCTCCTCCAGACAAACAAAATCCAGACCATCTGATAAATTATTTCTTTTCACAGAAATCACTTACAGAGGTAAAGAAGAAAAACACGTATTCCATTACATGAGAATTAAATTTAGTTTCATGCTCACTTCTCAGGTCCCCCATATGGAGCCTTGTATGAGTTACTTCAAATCATGTGGTCCAGACCACACCAGTTCTCTGTAACCTACCTTGGATCAATCAGTCAACTAGGGGTGTCCCCGACTAAGAATTTACATAGTTGAATCTGATTCGTCAAGTCTTGCCCTATCATCAACTGATCGTCGAATCATGGTTTTTTTTTTCATTTCTCATTTGTGGCATTGGCTTCCATTTTTTCCACACCAGACAAAAGAGCTGAAACACCCAATTAAACAATTTGTCGCACACAGAAACAACTTGATAATGAAACGACCAAAACTGAAATGAGGCCACTGTCAAGCGTTGGCATATCAAACATTAAACAAAGTGGCATATAAAAAATGACCATGACAAAATATAGGTTTAAATAACAAAGGGGCTAACACATGCCTTGGATTTTTAAATTTTTAAGTTAAGGTGAATCCCTACAAGCTATAAATTAAAGGCAATATGGAATAAACATTATTCGTTAAACGATTCCTTAACATTAACATAAAATGAACATTTTAATGCCATGAAGTGCAGAACAACGTCAACGTTAATGTTTGTGTGCTTGAGAAAGCTACAGCATGAGATTCTTTAATTAACAAGGATGGCAATTTCAATAATTAAGTGGCAAGTAATCCCAAAGCTTTCTCTTAAATGTTTCACATTATAGCTTTCCTGTGTTACAAAATTCAAATTACAAAACGGAGCTAATTTTAGTTAAATCGAGTTTTAAATCGAAATTACTGAGAATAAACTTTGAGGTTAGGTTGAGTGCAATGAACAATAACGTTTAGAACACAGACCTCACAAAAGCTGTGATGTGTCATGAGAATTTAACGTAATTTAAATCGATAAATGCCATCCTTGTTAATTAAACAATCTCACGCTGTACCTTTCTCAAGCACACAAACTACAGACAATCTGCGCTGTTTCACAAGCATAATAATTTACTATATTTATGCGATTGGTGTCGATTATTCTGTGAATTATTTGTTTTATTGTTAATCAAAGAGGATAAAGGGGAACAGGTTGAAAGTAATGATAGATTTAAAGGTAGTGTTCGGGCTTCCCCTGTTTCCAGCTCACCAGCCGCCACTGGTTGACACAACTTGCATTTGACTTTTTTTGGATCATCTTTGTCTTGTTCGAAATGCTCCCACACTTTTGAAGTTTTTTTTTTCTCAGACATTGTGAGCTATTAGGTAGCTAAAAAGATTTAATGCCCAGCCAAGATGCTGCTCCGATGGTCCCTCAATATTGGATAGTGCAGCTTAGCCTACCATGGTGATTTATTCACACTAAGGAGATTGATTAAAAGCACATGAGTTATTTTCCAATTTTTATTAACAGTATTATTAATAGGCTGATATTTATACCAAAATAGGCTATATATCATGATTTACTGGGAGAAACCAAGCAATTCTATGTAAAATCAGACATTCAGCACCCCCATATAGCCGGAATGGAATGATCCTTGTTTCATAACCACATTTTGCGACGATTCGACTGTGAGATTGGCAGTCGAATCAGGCTCCTTAGATCGAATCATGGAATAGTCGACTGTTCGGGGCCACCCCTACAGTCAATCACATTTTATTATACATAGTGCTCCTAAGAACGGTCATAGAGCACTTCACAGATTACACTTTAACAGTTTGAGTAGCAGCAGATATCACAGAAAGGAAAGAAAGATTCCCTCATGCAGCTTCTCACAGAAAAGCAAAGTAAGAATTTACGCTTGTGTTTTTTTTTGGGGGAGGGTGAAAAAGCACCAAAAATCCCTCTGATGTTAGAGGAAAGAAGCAGACATTTTTCCCTCAGCATACCTTGTACGTGGTCATTCACTTGGCAGCTAAGCAGCCACTTCCCTGTTGTCCTGGGGATCATCTCTGCTGTGACGAAGGTGGCCGGGAACAGGCTGAGGACATCGGCGCGGTGGCCCCGGTCGAGCACGCTGTGGCCGTGGAAGTAGGCGGAGTGGATGTCCACCTCGTTGCCCATCCCGAACAGGTGCCAGGACACACTCTGATTCAAGCACATCTCCACGCTGGGCAGGTTCCCGAACACGTACCCATTAATGGCTGCAGTTACATTACATTTACATTATTACATTGTTGTCATTTAGCAGACGCTCTTGTCCAGAGCGACTTACATAGGTTACAATTCTTACATGCTATCCATTTATACAGCTGGATATTAACTGATGCAATTCTGGGTTAGGCCCAAGGGTGCAACAACAAACAGAGCGTCTGAGAAGTGGCCCAATGGCGGGCAACACCAGACAAGAACCTGGGAGTTTCTGGTTCCTACATCAGCGTGGAGCACTGGACTGAAGACCCATGAGTACTGGAGCTTTATACAGATTTAGATTCCTGACAACAGCTGTGCCTCTTTAGCTTGGGCAAAACATGTTAGCAACTGTTTATGTCTATCTGCATACTCCTCAAGCTGTTTCATTTAAAAACATGAATGTTTTTAGAAAGGGGATAACTAAGAGTCAAAGGCGCGTCTGATTTGTAGGTGAAAGGAAAAGCACAGTGCTACGACATGAATCAAAGGACTTCACTCTCCCTGACATACACTGTAACTGCTTTTTATGAGCAATTAATCAATGGCAGTGGTGGTGCTTTCAGATAAAACTGAACAATGATAAAATGCTCTTTCTCAAGAGTATGGAAAAACACACCTTCTCAAGAGGTTTTCTTCACACTCTGAGTGAGTTCTTTCAAAATCACATTTGGTCTGGGACTACATTATGCTGTTCCAGTAGCCATTAATAACTCCGGCACTGTGATTGATTCTTGCTGTCACTGATGGTTAGTGTTGATGGGTTTGAAGCTGTTCTGCAGCGCCACATACCATGCATCTTGTTGGACTCCTGGAAGTCTTCATCATTAGGGTCCACACTCTTTGCATCCAAGCAGAAGTTCTCAATGTTTTCCTCCAGGTACCAGCTGAGGTTCTCGTCCACCACACTGAACATCAGGATGAAGTCTCGGTCAACATCGGTGCGATTCAGCTTGGAGTGATGGCCGGACGTCCGCGATAGGGTGCCTGAAGGGGACAGGGCCAGAGGGGTGAGTGTACGGATCACTCGCACATGGTCATGATGCATAAGCTGCCAGGGGGTTTTGTGCTCTGCTCAAAAGTATTCTGCCTGTTAGCAAGGAGGGAAGCAGGGTTGTGCCAGGACCTTTTTTACAAGTAAGGAGGGCCCCGATGAGGCCAGAGGAGATGTCCCGTGGCGCGTCCCCGTGGGAGTGGTACACCCAGGTCAGGCAGTTGGCGTCCTTGTGTGTGGGCGCATACTCCGGCTTAACAATCCATCTGTAGGTGTAGTTCGCTCCCGCGGGGACTGCGTCATCCCACTTTAATTTCCCCGAGGTGCCGTCAGGATACAAAGCCCCTGAGTCATACAGACATCATCTTAGACCATTACATCATCATTAACAGACAAGAGTATGGAACCCCTGAAACAAGACATATATGATTACATCATCATCAAGAGACCATTGACTGTGAAACACATCACCATTATATCTTTATATATGTAATGAGATCCACTTTGAGCCTACATGGTGTGTCATATCATTACATCACCAAACTGAAATGGAAAGGTAGTAAACTAGAAGCCAGAAAAATCAATGATAAAGATGACTCAGAAAACAGGCTAAGCAATTTGTGTCAATGTGTCAATTGTGTCATTCCTGTCCAGAATTATGAATGATTTGTGCACTCCCATCCTAAACAATAACTCACAAAACTCTGCATCAGTGTAACCTATGTACTATTCCTTTAAGGTCCTTTGAAGACCCCATCGCTGGGTTGTTTTACCAGATGGTGTTCACATTTTCAGAACTATCTGGGAGATGATGTAGCTCCAAGACATAATCAAAACATTTCTGCATGGCCCCACTTATCTATCAACCACAAACAGCAATGGGAAACAAATGACAAATATAACAGAGAAGGACAAGAGTGAGTATCTGGACAAATGCTGAGAGAAAATTTGGAAAATACCAGAATTTCAGACACCAGGTAAATCTAGGCATTCATGTTGTGACTCTGGGACAAACCAGACATTTACAGCAAGCTATTTAACATTTCTAAGTATATGACTATCTACCCTTGTGACTCCCAGAAAAAAAAACTATTACTCAGCTACATCTTTTGTCACACTTGCTTACCACTGACTTCCTGCAACCTTGTTGTTCTGCTGTGATGCCACTTTCTGCACCACAATCCTGACAGCTGTCAGGAAATCTTAAAGACAGATGTGGTGCCTGTGTTAAACTTACAGAAAGCATTATGACAGAAGCCCTATTTCCCTGCTTTTCTGCCCTTTTATTTTATTGCACCCATGTATAATCCTTCTTTTCCTCGCCATTCCAGACACTGCAATAGCATGTGTGATGATTAAGCACACTACGGGGACCTTATATGGAAAGTGTGGCCAAATAACCTTTGAGCTGAATTGCACATAAACACTTCAGCTGTTCTGAGATGTACATACCTTTGTTATCAGGAGTCAGGGGTAGATAGCTGGTGAAGTATGCCTAATCTATGTGTCTGCGTGTCAGTGTGCACATATGTAGGCATCTGTACGGGTTTGTACAGACCCTCTATCTTGATCTTTTAGATCCTAAACCTCAATTCAGATCCATGGGTTTAGTTAGACTTGAGTGTTAAGCAAGACCTCAGCAAGTCTGAAAGCTGTCCTCTTATACTCTGCTACACTGCAAACACATTGGGTAGTACACGGGAACCAGTCCGAGCCTTTCTGTGAGCAGACAAAACAATATATGCCCACAGAAATATGATTTTTTAAATAAAATATTTAAGATTTTTCAATCAATTTCCACTTCTTTTTCATTAGTTCTTTCTCTGAAGCACTTACAAGCGTCCCTATGTCTCTCCAAACCTTGATCCCACTACCCATTGTTAATTCTCACAACATTTGAAGACAAACCTACATGTCTTCCACAGCAAATCTTCTTCAGACTCATCTCAACCAGAGAGGGAGGTAACCTGGGGCAATGTCAGACCAGCTGTGGAAGTGACCCAGGAAATTGTGAGACACAACGGGAGAGAAAGGCATTGCTGACTCTTCCCTTCCCTTGTCTGCCTATACTTTATGGCTAGGATTTCCCACACCACTGCCAAAGAGACCAAGACAGGGTGGGGCAGGTCTGTTTTCATAAATCATGTACAGAAAACAATGAGGGGTGGGGTGTACATACACACTTTCTATATATTCTTTTTTATTTGTTTACACTAAATAAAGCTGCCGGCACACAAAATCAGTCTTGCTATGTTGTGTAATCCTCTCAGAGTGAAAGAAATGCAAATGGCTACACTTTTCCCGAAGTGCAGATCTGACCTACTTCTAGGGTCTTTCACAGAGCTTTTTCCAAGCCAACACTTTAAGTTAGGTTCTGTCACTCAGCCTGGTTTTGTCTCAGTCTTCTTTTACCATGCACATCATCCAAAAAACCCAAGACTACAGTCTAAAAAAGGCCCAGAGCCACTACAGCAGCTGCTAAGTGTCACACAACCACCAAAGCTGTAACATATGCTAAGAGAAGGAACACAAAAAACAAGAACACCTTCATCCCATTTTGAACGCATTCTTGACAGACATGCTTCTCAACAGCAGACACAAATCCTGCCTCAGTATTACTTTATACTGGTCTTGTGAGCTTCTCTTTTACTATCCTCTTTCAGTCACATCACACTAAGGAAAGTCTAAACATGGTAACTGTTGTGTGTGTGAGTGAGTGTATGCTCCCTAAGAGCCTCATGTAACAATACTCCCATTGTATGGTAAAACTGCACAGAAAGGTTTATGTGAGTGTAACCTTTTACTGTTGAGAGAGCAAGACAAGGGAAACAAAAGCCAGGCATGGATGGAAGGTACAGTGCACAGGTGCTGCCATTTGTACTGTGCTGATATAATGCAGTGGAAAATGTCATTATTCTTATGATTTTTCCCCTTTGTTTTTGGAACTGGCAATTCAGCTTGTCTCACTTCAGCAGCTTCTGCACTTGTGTGGGAGCGCTGAAGCGAGGTAAATGCGACACAGCCACCAGCTGTTTTGATACAGTTCACGCAGAGTAGCACAGTGAGGCAGCGGCCAGTTGGAGGACAGGCACAACTTGCAGATGCCTGATGATGCACAGGGCACCTGAAAGCAGTAAGATGAGTTAACTGACCAATCTACCAATACCGGTCGAACAAAGCCAACTTTTCCTACCGCAGTGGAGTTCCAGTGAACAGCAAATGGTATGGCCGGTTTTGGACCTAGGCCATAGGGTTCAGTCTGCAGTCAAGATGAGTGCCTTGCCAACTGAGCCAATCAGGAGCCAAAATAACATTAATTGGTAGTGACTGATCTTTTTTCCCCACACAAATGCAATTCGGAGGCGTGGGTTCGAGGCCAGGTGGGGTGACTGCTCTCGCCCTTCGCTACATATGGTGTCAGCAGTGGGATGGCTGGCCGCGAGGCCATCAGAGGCGTGCCCGATGTGTGAGCCGTATGAGGGGCCCCCAGGTTAGGTTAACCCTGGTGTGAGGGACCCAAGAGATGGGTGAAGCACGGTGTGAGGGACCCCAGAGATGGGTGAAGCACGAGTGAGTGGGGCACCCTGGGATGGGAGAAGTATGGCAGGGGAATGCGCGAGGGACGCCTTGGTGCGTGAAGCGCATGGGCACGCTTCCCGAAGGGGAGGGCAGTGTGACGGAGTGCTGTCACTACGGTTGAGTATGCCTCTGACTGCCATACCAACGAGCCTGGCTCTTTGGCGTTGCGATTGAAGTCGCATGTTTGGTACCCTGTAGACCCGGGTTCAAGGCCGGGTGGGGTGACTGCTCTCGCCCTTTGCTACAAGTGGCACCAAAAGCATTTTAAGACATGGAATTGTCAGTGTGAATGAGGCCCAAAATGATGTGTAGTACCTACATGTTTTGTATAAGGAAGTTCTGCAAAATGTAGACATGGCAAGCTGCTTGTACATTCTGTTGGAGATGGGCAGATGAATTAAACCAGCCTTTGCGCTTACTGTATTATTACTTTTCTTAAGTGTGATTAAACTGCAGTTGTATAAATGTATGTGTTGTACTTCACCTGGACTATAGCAGGAATCCTCACCAAAGAGCCCTTATGATCTTCATTAAGTAACAAAACAAGGATATATCAATTTCGTTCATGGTTCAATGTGTAAGTTAGATGATGTCAACTGAAATCTCATTCAAATGCCAGAAAGTATTTTGCCACCTTTCTCTCACTATGGATTCAAAAACTCTATGTGTGTTCTGAGGACTAGTGACAGAAAGGAGCAATGGAATCACTGTCTATTTCAACAGAAATCTGGTAAAATAATAATACCCCTTTAAAAACATCAATGTTTAATTTGTGCAGGAAAGCCATCGTGCTGTAAGGGCACATGTAGTACTCACAAAAACACTGCCTTGTTGCAGAATGTGAAAAAAAAGCATCACTCAATTCAAACTCAGTGGAGAGGGGAAATATACCATTCATACATTACAGGATGTAGAAGCTGATAAGTGAAGAGGGGTTTCCTGTCACTGCAATGGTTCTTTGCACAAATACACTTTTAGTTTAGTGTTTGTCCCTAGTGAAATAGAGTTTCAAAATATGATACTTATATATATAGCATTATATTTGTTTTAGAGTATTACTAGGATGTTTGGACTCATTGTTGAACTATATGTATAAGCTACTTTCCTACAATTTGTTTCACTGCTGTTTTGTCTGAGGCTTCCATGACATTTAAGTCTAACGTCTTACTCCTTGTGTTCAAAATTGCAAATATACATCAAGTTTACAGCATCTTTTTGAGACATCACATGGTCTTAATGTCAGGAATATTTTTTTTTACATGTGACACATTTTTTTGGATTTTGTACAGCATTTGGTTATCCAATTAATTGTAAGATAAGGAAGAACTTAAGCATGTGTGCGTGCGTGTGTGTGTGTGTGTGTGTGTTTGAATGTGCATTTTCCTTTTCATTGTGTATTCTACCTTCAGAGTCCTTCTCATAGAAAACCCCATGTGGATGGAGGGAATATGGCCGGGAAGCAAAGTTCTTCAAGTGGACAATTATGACATCATCCACCTCTGCCCTCAGAACTGGACCCAGAAAGCCCAGCCAGCCTGGTTTGACAATTTCCTCATTGTAGTTCCCATCCGTGAACTCCTTGTACAGTGCTTTCTTATACACACTTCCTATCCGATGTGGGCCTTGCTGCAGGAATACAGATGCGTGCCTGGGAGACATGTACAATATCTTTAAAATGTGACACAAGTAAGAGGAAAACAAGGATTACACAAATCATGTGTGTGTGTGTATGTGTGTGTGTGGTACACTTCCAGAAAACACACACTTTTGGGTCACACTTTAATTCACACCCTTTTAGTTGGTATTTTGTAACATCCTTTTCTGGCAAAAATTACACAGACTAGGCACTTCCTGTATTTTCTGAGATTCTGATAATGTAGCATCAGGATTTTTGACCATTCCTCCAGGGAAAATTACTTCAGATCCTTAGGATCTGTTTTTTTTTCCACTTTTCATTTAATTTTCATTGTTTATTCAATTCTTCCATTGAACTTGCAAAAAGCAAAGCATTAGTGTGGATTTGTTTTCTATAAAGAGTACTGAAAGGTGTGAATATGTTGGTTTTCTGGAATAAAATTGATTATTTGTGAACAGTCTTTGCTCTGTGCAACCGTTTTAAGATGAAGGTGTAACGTTTTATATTTTTAAGATGACAAATTTATTTTACAAATTACATTGCTTATGTATCATTTTTCAAACTATATATAGTGCACTGCATTGCCAAGCAGACAGAAAGCACATCACGAAGTGTGCTCCAGGTAGAGACCTTTGGGGCGAAAAAATAAATTTACGCTGACCCCCTAAACAAGATGTTCATGGAGGATATACACAGTTATTCATATCTGTGACTTTGCGTCATGTAGTAACTGCTCTGCATATGTTCTGTGCCGTTACTTCTCAATTTCACTACAGTGTGTTGTATTACAGCAGCCAGTACTTAACGTGGGATGACCAAACGTCAGTGGCACAGCGGGAAGCACGAACTAACAGTACGCTGCTCATTCAATTTAAGGATGTAACATTACCCGACTATGTTTCACTCAACATCCTAGAATATGCAGCGACGCTACAAAGGGCGTATACATAGGTATTCAGACCTTCACAACACCGTAACGATAATAAATAGCTAAGAGCTGATGCTGCTAATATTAATGATGACGACAACAACAATTATAATAAAATATAACTCACTCGTCATCAGCGATTGGCGTCCCAGTAATAAGATTTTTGCGGCTCGGTGCATAGTTCCATCTTTCTTCTTTAATTCCGATGTAGTATGTTCTAGTGATGCATTCATTAATTGGGAATGTTATATAAAGCGTCAATAGTTGCAATATCCACCGGCGGTTTAACAGGTCCATCGCAACTCTAGAAACGCCAGAAATGTAGGCTGCTATTTCTTTGGGCAGAAAAACAAAAAGCAAGTCTCTCAGTCACGTATACCCACGGGACGCTTCACCTTTCTGATTATGAAACTCGGCAAAGACTTTTACTGGAACTTCCACACATCAATCCAGGCAGCGTTGCACTTTCTCAAACTCCGCCCAGTTAGCCTGTGTTCGATGCAGACTAGTGGCTGAGGTTACAGCGCAACCGCTGGTGAAATTTCGGAATTCCCACACTATGATTGCAAAGGTTGTCCTGCTAAACTTGCCTCCGGAAACAAAACAGCCTATTTTGCAACAGGTAGTCCCTAGGGACCCACATTGACTTAGGTTTCAATTTCCAAAACCGGTGACTGAGACAGTGCATGTCATAGGAAACTAACGCTGACAGTAGAACTCTCAGCGTGTTGTCAGCATGTCCCCTTCACCGACAGAGTCACGAGTGCGAGGGATCTGTGTCCTGCAATCAACTTTGTTAGAGGAAACTTCCATGTCTGCACGTTAACCCTAACGTGTCCCAAGTGTAGCAGACGTGCTGATTTCATTGTAAAATTTTCGAATACGATGTAAATAGTGACAAATGTTAGTTTTTTTTCTAACATGTCAATGACTTAGTGGTTCCTTTTCAGTCGCTAGGATTCTATTATACTGTATGTGTTTGTCACTGCATGTATCTATTTTTCTCGTCTGCTCTTTCCCTTTACTCAGACTCAGATGCATTAGACCAAACCTAAATGTGAATATTCTCCCCGAATAGATCAAGCAACTTGTATTTTGCATCTTTCCTGGTAGAGAATTTTGGTCCTCCACAGGTGACTTACTGAGGGCAGGGGCAGAACTCAGCACTGGACTCCAAACCTAAGGGTCTCTCCACACGAATCAAATGATCAAATCTCACCTGTGGCTGTTTTTTCATTAAAAAAGTAAAAATTTGTAATTGTTTGGGATTTTCCAAAACCCAAAGAAACATTACATTTAATGACTTTGTGTTGCAATAGTTCTTAGAATACCACTCCCCTTCTGCTCCTTATTTCTGGCCTCAGTGAAAAGCAGACATAATCTGGAATGAGTCACAGTGCCCTTTGGACCTAATGTATGTGGCTCCCATGTGTGTGTAATACCAGCTGCATGGTCCTGGCAGTCCACATTACAACAAAACCCACTTACTTATCAAAGATTGCAAAGCCATGACAAGGGATTTTTGCGATGGGGTTTTTGCCTAAAATGTAGAACAGACATGCTGTACATGCAAACTCATGTCTGGAGTGGAGATGGTCCAAGCTATTTCCACACTCTGTATATCCACACAACGGGTCATCTATTTGCCATGACAGACTACAACCTGTGTATAATCCAATGATTTTTTTTACCTTGTTAAAGGTTAATGCTTTGCTGTTTTAGGTTTATGATCAAACCTTAGCACATGCGAGTGGCATTGTCAGTATCGATTGGAACAGAGGAGGGGTCATTGACCATGGGGACAATGGAGCTACTGTCCCCCAGTTACCAGAGTGTTTGCTCATATTTCTCACTCAGTGGGGCACTCACACACCCAGGCACCAGTGAGTGTTATTCATTGCACGGGGTGTCACATTCAAGCTTGAATCCCTCTGGATTTGTGCTCATTTCAACAACTGCACCAAAACTAAATCCTACGTCTAGACTTTGCCACTGGGGGGTTATTACAACCTGGACTCTTCAGAGATATAAAACAAAATCGGATTCCCCTCAACAGGTAATACATGTGCCATAAAGATGCCATACACATGCCTGACATTTTTTGATGTTATATTGAGCGGTTCTAGAAAGATCAGACATACACAAAGTCGCCATTAGGTATTTTCTAAAATAACACTGGAGCTTGGTTAACATGATGGGATCAGGTGACAGAAAACTTCAGATAAGAAAAACATGCAGGTCAAGCGTAATTTTTTGTATCGTAGTAGATTATTTGTCTCATCTTTCGTGGGATACTGCTGTGTCATTCTTGAGCAAGGCACTCCAACACAACTAATTCCAGCAGATAGACACAGCTGTGTGAAGATAAACAGTGCAAACCACTTAGACATGATTTACATTTTGAGAAACCATTGTGTACCATTGGTGTACCTTGGCTCACAAGACAGTCATATGGCATTTGCCTTTATGTTTCAGTTCCCTTTTGACTGTTGACCCACCCAAGGCTGTAAGTTTCCTTCCCAAAAAAACAATGCACCTGGTCTTGGAATATGCTACTAAAGGAATTAAAGTTAAAAAGATTATATACTGAACAAGTGATAAAATGTACTAAATCACTATGTGTTGGATATGTGCAACTAGTCCTCATTTTACTGAAATTTAATTGTGGTTTGTGTACACTAAAACAATTTACGTTGACAATTGCTTGTGTCTCAACACAAATGTATTTGTGTAACACTCTTAAATAATTCACTTAACCACAATTCTTAGAAAGTGCACTATTGCCTTGTGTAATTGTGTATTTGTTAGTATTGTATTTGTATATTGCTATATGTACTTGTATATGTACTGTATTTTTTGGCTATGTCAGTCCTGAAAAAGATGTTGTAATCTTACTGGGATTTTGTTGTTGCATAAATATAAAATAGATAAAAAGTAAGTGGTGTGCTGATTCACAATATTGTTTTCATTCATGTTTTCTCACTCTCCAGATTTATAATGTGTACAGGAAAATGTGCTAAGTGTACCGGGAACCTGTTGTTCCCGCTGGGGCTGTGTGCCATCATCGCCAATATCCTCCTGTTTTTCCCAAACGGGGAAGTTTTGGACAAAGAGCAAATTACTGGCTATGTGTGGTTGTTTCATGGGATTGTTGGTGGAGGTATACTGGTGAGTTCTTTTTTCTTTCTTACAACTAGGATTAAAAAAGCTCAACTGGCAATGACATTAATATTTTCCAGATTTAAAACTTCTGTTGCATGCTAGCAAGTGATGTTTTCTGGTCCTTTTGTTTCTTCTCCTTAAGTCCCAAAGACAGATAATGTCACAATCCCCTTTTATATGTTCTATAAATATTCTGAAGAAATTGCACTTAATTACTATGAAGCATCACAGCTGCTGTGAGGTTTGGTATGGGAATCCATTTTAAGCCACGCAGACTAAAACTCCTCAATTTTCTGCCATTTTCCTCAAAAATCACAGTAAAGCCACTGACCTGGTATACTGACTTCTGGTATTCCTTCTGGTGTGAAGACCATAAAACTGGATACCAACCTCACCGTGACAGATGGAAAATGTGTCCAGGCGACTCAATGTTTCAGAGGTTTAAAAGAGGAGAGAAAACAAGTATAATTGGAAAAACAACTGTTTTTTCAATTTGTATTTCCCCCTAATTGGCAGCTGTTTCATTGTTTTGCATTGAGTCAACATTTTTATGTAATTGTCCTGAAAATCATCTTGTTTCAATCATCTGGTGGACTTAAACTGAATCTAAACAACCTCATTATTGATAAAGCTGGTTTCTTTGTCTTGGGTTTGGAGGAGAGGTGGGATATCCATCTTTTTCAAAAAGTATTGTAGTACATTACAGTCCTTGTAGTACAATATTTATGTGGTTAAAATTTCTACTCACGTCATTGACATTGATAACATTTGTTGAATCTGTTTATCCCACAAAAAATCATTATGTGTCATGCAAACAATTTATGACACCGGGTGACTCTGAGCAAGTAAATTATACGGCAAAGTCTGCGTTAGTCTGGGGGGAAATCAATCATGCTGACCACTATAAAGTATGGGTGGACTGAAACAATGAAAGGAGTGCTTGTTCCGTTGGCAGGTCTTCCTTCCAGCTCTAATGATGAAGGCAGCCGGGGGGGAGGGTTGCTGTGCCAACAGGTGTGGGGTGAGTGACAGAATCAATGGTGCTTCGACATTCTGCACTCTGTTTAGTCTCTGCATTAGTCAGCATCAATTAAATATTAATTTCGGTGACAACTTATCAAAAATGCTTCCTCGATTGTATGTTTTGCTTATGATAAAAGGAAACCTGGTCCTAATCACAAATGTCACTCAAGGTAATAACAGCAGTTGTTGATCTCACACAGGCCTCTCTGTAACTTCCCCATCTGCATATTTCCCAGTCTATGCATTTGTAACTGAGTTTTAACAAGAGAAACAGATGAGATTCTGCTGTGGCTGTAGTATGTGGCAATTTCCTCCATGAGTTGGTTCATTTCCACATGCATTACACTGGAAACTAGAAGATGGAGGGCCAGTATCGCCGGTAATCACATATGTTTCCAGAGTCCAAAGGCTGAGTGCAGTGTAAACTTTCACCTACCTGGTGATGAGATACAACAAACCCAATTCTGTTACTGGTTAATGTATCCTGTAAGCACTGCTACATCCTGTAATTAGCTGTAAAAGTGCTAATAATTACAGGTTATGATGGGTAATTTCTGGTTTCTTAAATTCCAGCAAACTACCTGTTTTTCAGCACAGCTCCTATGTTTATCAGTACCTTGACTGTTCTGTACTTTCAATGGATAAGAGATAATCCAGGTGTTCCAATAAACACATGTATTTTTTACTTGAGTAAAAATATGTGTGTGTGTCTGTCTGTGTGTGTGTATATACACACTCTTGGCTTTTGATATTGTGGTTGATGTTTGTTATAGAATTGTTGTATTGTTGGCTTCTTTAAAGCAGGTCAGTGACAGCTGTTACTGTGTATTCTTTCCTAGATGATGGTGTCTATGGTGATGTCAGTGCTGGGTGTGGCCGGGGCGCTGTATTGCATGATCATCTCAGCACTGGGCCTGAGGGATGGCCCCCTCTGCGACACCAACAATGGTACTTTCGAGTACCCGTTTCTCAACCAGACACAGGAGTAAGAGCACATCCGTTTTCCTCTGATTAGCATACTTGCCTTGTTTTTTAGTACAAGCCTTTGTTTTAGAAAGGAGAGGTCACAGTTATGCAATGCGTTTTTGTCTTGTTCCTCTAACGGTAGATTCAAATGGGAACAATGTCTGTTTAGCTGGCATCAGCAAAACTTGATGTAAAGCAATGTTTCTCAGCCCTACTCCTGGTGGCACCCTGTACTGCATATCTTCTATCTGTCCTTGCTGCTTGATTAAATCAGGTGTGCTCGGCTAATAAAACGTGCCACTGATGAGTTCAGTCAGGTAGGTAGAGCAAGGATAGATAGAAGATATGCAGGACAGGGTGCCGCCAGGAGTAGGGTTGAGAAACACTGATGTAAAGTATGGCCCCATTTCAGTGACTACTTTATCCAGCAGAGGGACTGTGACGGCGTGCCGTCACTACGGTTGAGTATGTGCTTTGACTGCCATACCAACGAGCCTGGCTCTTTGGCGTCGCGGTCAAAGTCGCATGTTGGGTACCCCGTAGACCCGGGTTCGAGGCCGGGGGGGGTGACTGTTCTCGCCCTTCGCTACAGGGACACAGAGAGCTGGAGCAAGAACCCTTCAGACACTGGGGGCCAAGGCATTCCTACACCACAAACAGGACAGAACACCAGTTCATCACAGGGCGCACACAAACATGCGTGGTGGTTTAGGGACACCTGTGAACCTCGCCAGCATGTCTTTAGACTGTGTGAGGAAACCAGGATGCCGAACAAACCCACACAAAATCTCCATAAAGACAGAGCAATATTCAAACCTCAGACCCAGAAGCTTTGAGACAAAACAACGTCCGTGTTGTCAGCCAATGCAAATCATGATTGTTGTGTGCATACACGTGGGAGCATACATAGGCACACACACATACACATTTACATTTATTCATTTGGCAGACGCTTTTATCCAAAGCGACATACAAAAGTGCAAATAGTGGGCAAGCAACAGGCACAAGAGCAATATGTGTACAGGACATACAATGCAAATAGTGCTGAAGCTGAACACAATATCAGTGTCGCGAGCCAACTAATCTAATTACACACACACAGACACATACACTTCCTTCCCTTGTGTAACGCTCCTCGAGCACCAGTGAAAGACAGTGGTTCACTTGCACCTCAGTTTCTGTCAGTCCACACCACTCCGCCTGTTTTCAGTGTCAGTGTGTGATTTTTGGGTATGAGTGTTCAGACCCCAGTTTCTTGACCAAACGCAGGTGAAGAAAAATCTCTCCAAGCAACTAAATACCTGACTTCCCTCAACCTTATGGCTGAAATGATTGCGACAGTCTTTCTTTGCTGTTTGCACAGAGGTCTATTTGGGTGAAAACAATCCGCCCCGTCCGCTGTGTCCATCTGCGTGTGAAATGAGTGTGAGAGTGGCAGTCTCTGCTGCGACGATCAGCAGCTGAGTCAAAGTGAAAGAGCAGTTACCCCTAAGCGGAAAGTCACTTCGCACAGAGGTGTTTGTGTGCAAAAGAGAGAGGGAAAGAAAGAGAGAGTAGGAGAGTGTGAGGTGCACCATTGCCTCACCAGAGGAGTGGTGGTAGAGGTGCTAAACCTGTGATGCTAAAGCTCACATGTATTATTGAAATTTCAGATAGATGCAGTAAGGCGCAGTAGCAAAATACGTGAGTAATGTTTTAAATTGAATTACATGTTCCATCACTGTACTGATGAAAATGTAAAAAGAAATTAAAAAAACAACTAAAGAAAAAAGGGGGAAATGAGCTATTTGCAAAACCTTGACAGTATGGTGTGTGGTGGCAGTGTCACAGTCTAGCAATCTCTTTGCTCACTTCCTTTCCTTGCCCATGCCTCCTCTTTTTGCCAAGTATCCCTTGTTTGTTTTTCTGTCTCCTCGCAGAGAGAGTTACTTGTTCAACCACTCCATGTGGTCAGAATGTGTTAAACCTCAGAACGTGGTCCTGTGGAACATCACCCTGTTCTCCATCCTGCTGGCTCTGGGCACATTGGAGGCCCTGCTCTGCCTCTCCCAGGTCCTCAACAGTCTGTTTGGGTGTCTGTGTGGGACCTGCATGAGGAAGAGACAGGTATGATGCAACACCAGCACTTAACAAGACTGACACAGAGATGCCTTTTTAAAAAGAAAAAAAAATCTTGGATCACTGGGCTAGTCTAGGAAATTGATTATGATGTTGTTTGCAATGGCAATGCCAGACACACATAGCTTGAGGGTGTCTTTGATGAATTTCCCCTCAAACAGAATACTTGACACATGAACACTCACACTAGTCTTTTGATTGAGATATCTGCCTTTTGTGGACAGTCTAAAATGCTTGGAAAAGGGCTCCTCTGTGTCTTAAGAGGACAGAGCTGCAGAATTAATTTATCATGAAATAAGCATTTTATATATATGTGTGTGTATATATACATATATATATATATATATATATATATATATATATATATATATATATATATATATATATATATATATGTGTGTGTATATATATATATATATATATATATATATATATATATATATATATATATATATATATATATATATTTAATATATATAACATTGTGCCAATGTTATTGTTATATTCTGTTTTTCCCCTCATGTTGCATATCACGTGAGACATGCTAAACCTGTCTCACAGGAGATATTAAAGATTTGCTTGCCTCATTCACACATATCCACTGCTCTATCCCCTCAACCTAAGGCAGCAAAGATCAAACATACTTATTGTCTGTATTACGACCTCTCCCCTCCCTCCAGTCTGTCATTCCTCTATCCCTCAAGTGCTCTCCGTTTTCAAATGAAAGGGTTTGAAAATGTGCTCTTTCTTTACTGGACCTACACGTTTTCACATTACCTTCTTTGTTCCTCCCCCATTAAGACTATAATTGGCAATGATTACTGGAGCTCACAAAGGATTTCAAAAACAGATCAACACTGTAAGACTTACATGGTCTGATTCCTAATATTTTTCTTTTCATTGCAGACAGGGGTCGCCTAAGAGCAGAACCTACACACTCCTCTCCACATCTCTTGGACACCTGATCTTTCATTGCCAGCCATCTCCCACAGAGACAACACTTCACTTTCCTCTCTTCTTTGCAGAGAACTACACTCTTATTGTAATAAATTTATGAAATTTATTACTGTGTTTCAATTCCTTAAGAATAACATAAGCTAGATTACAACTATTACAGATATTAACGAATGGATGATGTTTTATACACACCGTCTGGATTTTGCCATGTATTTGCTTTTTCCAGTTTTTATATTTAGACTATCTAGGACAAATACTGACAGCACAATTAAATGCAATTATGAGCTTCTTTACACATGCTTGTCTTTGAGTGTACACTGCATCCTTTGCACCAATGTGTGCTACTGTCCTAAAGTGAATAAACAGCAATTTTTAATTGACTTGATTGTTGTATGACATTAATCTCTTGTTCTGGAGGTCTGATAACAAAATGAGTGTACCAGATCCTGTCTGCAATGTACAACAGCTCCACAGTACTGTTTGTTTGATTATCTTGTAGTATCCTTGTGTGCACCAGTAGACGGGAGTATAATTTTGTTTCTTTACGGTGATGGCAGACATGTCATCTGCCAAGTTACAGTGTCCTAAAGAAGTGAAATATGGAGTAAAATATGGTTAAGATAAAAATTCATCATTGTGGGTGAAGTGGCTGGCAGTGTTATCAGTTTGGCAAACAGCTTCCTGTATTTGAAATTGTTCCTGAATTTTTTTTTAAAGTATGGCAAAGTGTATGATAAAAATTATGAAACTTGATTTTAATATGCCAGGCTCCATCTATTTTTAATGATGGATAATAGCGTGTGTGTGTGTGTGTGTGTGTGTGTGTGTGTGTGTGTGTGTGTGTGGCAAAAATATTATCTCGGTGTGACTTTAAAATATTTGTACAAGGAAATTATCATGCCTTTTTTGAATTGGAATTGGACTTTAGAATCTGGAATTTTCAGAGTTTTTTTTTCAAAGGTATGCATGCCAAAAATTAATTTAACAGTGCAGCCATAAATTGCAGGGTGTTTTAATTCATTATTAAAATTTACTACTCTGGCATTGTAGCTTGCAATCCCAGCAGTTTGCACTATGACATTCAAATACATGAAATGTGGAATTTTGTTAAATGTTTGAAGGACTTACCATTTTATTCCCTCATTTGGACTTATCAGAATCAATGCCATGTAAGAATCAGATCACCCCAGACAGATGTGCACTGTGTAGTAAGTCTTCTCTGATATGTTGATACAGAAATTTAAACAAGGTTTCCACAAGAGAAAGCTGTCAGATGGGTGAAGTCAAGCTTTTGTCTAGAATTCTCTGTCCAAGGCTTTCCTCAGATACGAAAGGTTCTTTCTTGTAAGCTCAGTGGGCGCAGCCAACACAGTTGCCAGGAGTGCCTGGTTCTTGTTGTCATTGTCATTGTTTCAGGTGGTCCTCACCTTCTGATTCTGCTAGACTCAGCCAAGAGAGGCTGATGTTGTGATTTGATAGGGGAGCCGAGAGGCAGTCTGAAGAGGTGGATCTTCAGTCTGCAATGGAAGATAGCCACAAATTTATCTTCATGAAGCTTACTCTGCTACGTCTGGGCCAAGAGAGACAGGGTTTTTGACCAGGATGTGTTACTCCATTGGAGATGGGTAGCCCAGGTTTCCCGAGGTTATGTCTTATGGAAAAGCTCAGTTTCATGATGTGTGTAAGTGGGTAAGATATAGAATCCTAAATCTACTTGTGAAAAGGTGAATGAATTTGCAAATTTCTGTAACCTCTGTTGGTCATTGCTTTGCTTTGCTTAATCAAGCACATCCCAAGTGTAACAGTAAAAGGATTTAAATTTTCTGTTGGCTAAAAAAATCCTTACCCATAGTAGAGCAATTTCTGTGAGCTCTGCTGGGAGTATGTACAAATGTAGCTTTGATTAAACATAATATCATTCAGTTAGTTTCATTTAGTTCTACCTCTGCTTGAGCAATGGTAATATATTAATCCCAGTATCCCACACAGGCATTTGGAGGGCTCTCCTGTCAGACCTTCTTCCAGTGGGTCCTGTCTGTCCACTCCCAAGTCACCTGCCATACCACAGCTACCCTCTGCCCCATCCTGTGCAGTGATATCACCCACGAATGAGGAGAATCTCCCCTAAGGTCTCTCTGTCTGTCTCTGAAACAGTTAGGCAGATGTGCAGTGCCTAAGAACAGAGGTTCGATAGTAAACGAGATATTTCTACCTCAGGTCATTCTGACCACACAGGCCTTCCAGGTCTTTCTACAACTTTTGCTGCTCAGGAGCACGGGAAAAGCTGAACTCATCTGAATGCACAACTAAATTAATTTAATGAGTTCATTAAGAGTACTTTTTCTGCCCTCCTGGATTTGTGCCCCTTGGGAGGGACTTGGTTTTCCAGTGACAGCAGAGGAATGCTAACATTCAGGTAAAAGGCAGCAACCTCGGTTACGTGATGATGATTTGATGTAATGTGGAATGAAAACCCTGCGGCCTCATCATCACTGTCCAAATATCCCCCAGGATTAAACTTCCTTACCACAGCTAGGCTGACCATGCTGGCCTCATTCTACAGGACAGTGAGCAGGAATTCATTGCTACTTCCTGGTCCACTGCCAGCCTTGTTCTTGCCTGGCACTGCTTCACAGACTACAGTTACTGTTGCATAAACATTTCCTTCTATGAAGGATTACCTGTGGTGTAAAATTTTAGATGGCCCACTGCAGACACATTGAAGAATTTCCGATTCTTCGAGGTCCACTTCAAAACAAAAGAATTTGGCAATGTTATCTCCATCAATTGCAGATATTATGTCTTGTTGCATTATTTCCCCTCTTTTTCACCCATATATTTTTGTGATTGCCAGTTGTACCACTTCATCTTTGTCACTGATTTGTGCAGGAGTACAGGACAAGGAGAAGAGAATACACCAATTCACCCACACGCAGCCAATGACTATTTTTTGTATGACCAGTAACATCGTGTATCACAGTGAGATAGGCGCTCATTGGAGGGCAAGCACTGCTTCACTGATATCATTTAAGCAATTCTCAGGTGCCTGATGAATCACAGTGTACCTGAGAGTGGTGTGACGAGGGCACCCTGGTTGTCTATCCCCCCCCCAGTGGAATCAAGTTAATTTGATCCAATGCTGTAGGCTCCCAATCATTGACAGCAGATGACATGGCTGATTTCACTCCCAGGTTGTAGGTCTCAGCCTGCTCTCAAGGCAAGCCCATTGCTGACTGTGACACTTTGGAGTCCTTTACAGATGTTAATTTCTGAAATTAGGTTCTCGATCAGTTGTACAACCTTCAGATTTCAGCCTTGGTTCTTTGAGTTGGATTTTATCTGCTCCAGTTCGCTTACAGGATCTGTAAAGTTTTCCCTCCTTTTGTTGACTTGATCCATTTTCTTTTTTTTTACTTTTATTGTGTATTTTTTATTAGCACTAATCCAGATTAGCTAAACAGCATGTGGCATGGTGATTTTGATGGGGGACTTTAGAGGGACTCTACTCTGACCTTCAGTTCTCTCACTGCATAGTTTCTCCCCTACAAATGAATGTTGCCACAGCTGCTTGGAGCATTGCTCCCTTCTCAGTTGCCTTCCTCTCAGACACTGAACTGCACCTATCTGAACCTCCAGCCTCATAAGGGTGAGTTTTACTTGGGATGTATAGTGTATTTTAGTCAGGCAGTTTAAAGATTAGCATAGGTGTATTGTCCTCTGTCACAGTTTGGAGTTGAATCAAACCTTGAACCTGTTTGTTAATGCGAAATAACAAACTTTTTTACTAAGAAGTTCGTGCTTGGCACATCAGATTTTTTTGTCTCTATAGTTGTTAAAAACCTGCTGCTTGTACCAGGTTTGTAATCAGTGACAAGCGGATAGTATAAAGTAGTCCTAGGATGTCTGTCAGCTTCTTTAGTGGCTGTTACAACACTGAGTGAACCACCATCACAGAGGAGCTGTGGAAGGTAAAATAACTTTTTTCTTTGCTTTTCTGCACTTTTTCACATGAATCTTGATCAAGCAACAAGACATTCCTGTGAATTTCTCTTATCCATATTTATTCATTCCCCTGACTAAATATTGTAGGGACAAAAAATAAATATATATATATATATATATATATATATATATATATATATATATATATATATATATATATATATATATATATGCTAAAAAATTCTGTGTGTTTTTTAAATGTTTTTTGTGCCGTTATTTTCCATGATTCTTCTTAGCCCCTGATCCCTGTATGTTTTGTATCTGTTCATTGTATTTTTGATATGTTTTTCTACGTCCTTTGCATCTGTTGGCTTTCATTTGTGAACCACCTTCTGGTGTTTGAACCACAAGTTTTTGATTGGATTTGGGTCTGGAGACTGCGATGATGAGTTGACAATATTTTCTTTGTGCTCCATTGGCCATTCCTTTGTATATTTGGATGAATACTTTGGATCATTGCTGTGCGGGAATGTCCCTTTTCAGCTGAGAGCTTTCAGTTAGCAGGAGCCAGGTTTATGGTCAAATTTCTTGGTTTGTGCTGGAGTTCATTCCTCCTTCTGTCTTAAAAGAGCTTCAGGACCCATAGATGCAAACCAACCCCAAACCATAATATACCTTTTTAATATATCTTTTTGAGTCAAAAGAGCCTTCTTCCATGCTTTCAGGCTTCTTCCATGCAAAACAGTTATGAAGGAGTGGTAGATTTGGCTTTTAAATTGGCTTTTTAATATCACTTATTGTTCAATATTGGAATTGCCATGCTTTGTGTATGCACTTGTGTACGAAGCCTTCTCGAGCCTTCAGTGTACCATCAATTACAGACTAGAAACACAGCTGCCCGTTAACACAGTGCGGTCCATTTGGACAAAAAAGGTAGATTTACTTTATAAATGCAAAAGACTGGAAGGGAAGCTGAGCTCCAGCGGTTGCTATGGAGATGCCTGTTCTGCTGCCAACCTCCGTGCAAAGTTTCCGTCCATGGAGCTGACTAAACTCACAAACTTTTGTTGCCTCTCTGAACAAAATGGTGCTATTTCTTAAAATTATTGCATTTTGTGGAGAATGTCCTCACTTTTGGCAAGAAAATAGTTTGGTGATCTCTTGGACACAATTCAGAATAGTCATAAGGATAAATTCTCTCATACGTTAACATCTGTGTATTTTATGAAAATCCGAAATCCTACGACACTCAGACTTGGGCTTGTCTGTTACACACAGTGTCAGTAATGTTATTTTATTGATGAAATCTTGTCTTTGATTGGACACGAGCTAAAGATCAGGTAAGATATGTTCTACTCATTCGTGATTTTATGCTTAAGGACCTGCTGCCTCTTGTCATCAGAGTTTATCATCCTTATTCGGTAAAAAAGTAGTTTTTACTAAATCACTAGAGTGGTTGTTCTCACAATAACCATCAAACATAAGTTGTAACTAGTATATTCAAAATGTGGTAAATGTATAATATACTGTATATACAGTATAAAGATACAACAGCATCGGTTGAAGAGAAAAAAAAACCTTCCAGTTCAACCTAATATATTTGTGTCTGCAGCATTGTCTGGAGCAAAAATGGCTGTGAATCTCCCTGGTCTGCTATCGGTGGTGGTGTTTTACCTCATCATTCTGGTGACGGGTATCTGGGCCTCCAAGAAGTCCAAGAGAGAGGAAAGGAAGTGCACAGGGAAAGAGAGCGAAATTGCCATGGTGGGGGGACGCAATCTCAACATCTGGGTCAGCATCTTCACCACAACTGGTGAGCCTCATGCCACCCACCCCCTTGACAGCCTCTATTAAATTTTTTTATGCTATCATCAGAAACTTCTCATTATTAATCCTATTTTGTAGAAATTCAGGATTTCATATTGTGTGTAATGACGTGTCCAGTTTAAAATATTAAATTACATTACACCATGAATGTAAATTTTTGTTTAATATAATCTTGGTATGATGGATAGGGACAGCTGCAGAGAGGGTATTTGTGTGTGTGTGTGTGCATGTGTCTGTGTCTGTGTATGTGTGTGTGTGTGTGTGTGTGTGTGTGTGTGTGTGTGTGTGTATATACTTATATGATAGCCTGGTCAGGTCCAGGTCACACATCAATGTCCAATGAAATAGAAAAGCAGTTTATTTCTCCTTGATAAGTGATGAAATGTCATTTGTAATCATACTTCATAGAATACTATAAATGTAATTTTGTTCATTGTTATTGATCATTTCTATGTGTACTGATTCAAAGGCCTGTAATAATTGTGATTTTTCACATGAATTGTAATGAACAGTGAAATGAACAGTGGTGATCTTGGGTATTTTTTTACAGATTTGTGATTTTGTGTTTGTTTTGGAAAAATAATTCTTCCTCTTCTCTCTGTAGCTACATGGGTGGGAGGGGGTTTCATCTTGGGAAATGCAGAGGTCGTATACATGCCCAACAAGGGTCTGGCCTGGGCTATTGGCCCGATTGGCTACTCCCTCAACCTTGTGATAGGTAAGAGGGAACTGACTTGTCCAGTCAGTAGAAGAGGGTCCCATACAAGCATGTGCAATAGTATCTAATCAAGAGTAATAGTATAACAGCATGAGGCAGAATAGCATTTAGCCACTGTTCAACATAGCAAAATGAACCTGGATGTAAAAAAATGTAAGTGAAGTAAGTCACTCTATGTAATCGTTTGTGCTTGGCAAGCATTATGTAATCTAACCACTGTTTAGTCTTTCAGTAATGTAGCCTGATTTGCCAAGAAACACACTAAGCATGGGGAATCAGATCTGTTCTGTAGAATGTTAATGGTTGAGTTTTTAAGAGTTATCACGTCTCATTATAATAACCTTTATACTGTCTGATTAAACAAGCAACCAATCTCAGTAATCATTAAACAACACATTGACACTGAGCTGCAAAAAACCGGGAAGAGCAGAGTTGGTCTTATAGATTATTGTTTGACCCTTTGTATTGTTCTTGGTCTCGTTGCTCCTGTGATATGGATTTAATGCATTGTCCTTCGGTGCACTTGTATGTTGCTCTGGGTAAGATGGCGTGAGGGAGGTTGACCACATCTACAGCCATAAATAGGCGTGTTTTCGTGGATACAGAGCAAACAGGAAAGAAACAAAAACTGTCTTTTAATTACAACCAAAATGTAACATATCCAGGCAAACAGCATTATTAAATTGCTCTGTGAGCTGTAACAGAGCAGCACAGTAAACTCAGAGTCTGCTCCTGCTTTCCAAGGCTGTAGTCAGGCAAGTGCATCCAAGGAAATGCTTTCCCTTTCCAGTATAAAGAGTCACCTCACCAGCTTGTTGTCCCCTCACTCAGGTGGGCAGTGTTACTGTATGCTCTCCCCAGCTTTTTTAGAGACCTTGTAGTCTTGCAGAAGAGGTCTTTTGTTAGTCCTGCTTTCCAAAGAGCTCTGGATCAACACAACAGTTATCTAATTATTAAATTAGTTGTGACACTTTGTCTCGTCAGATTGTCATTTCTGACTGGAATGACAAGTCAATTAGCCTTTTATTGCTTTGCACTCTTCATACAGGTGGCCTTTTCTTCATCAAACCCATGAGAGGGAAGAATCATGTGACCATTATGGACCCATTTCAAGTGAAATATGGGGACACCCTGACGAGCGTGCTCTTCATTCCCTCTGTTCTGGCAGACATATTCTGGGTGGCATGCGTTCTGGCTGCCCTAGGTGAGAGAATGGACACTGAATCCATGCTTACAGTCTCCTGAGATTCCACACTCTGAAGCAGTGTGATGAAGCATGATATTACAAAGTAATGTTGTATAGCCTTGTGACAAGTTGCCTTCATAAACAGACCTTAGAATATTTGGTCACAGGCTGTATTGTGTTGTTTTACCTGAATGTCAATGTCAAGTGACTCAACTGTAATGCCTAGTCATTCACAGAAAATAGAAATTTTAGAACATGAGAAACATAGCAATGCATTTGTGGGAGCAGACTATTGTGTCATAATTTGAGATGATGATAATGGTGAGGCAGCAGGAAGACTTTAACATAAAGTTCAATGATGTCTCTTACACCGCATTCCAGGGGGGACAATGAGTGTGATTCTGGACATCCCATCACATCTCGCTGTGGTCATCTCTGCTGCCGTGGCAATACTGTACACCCTGCTGGGGGGCCTGTACTCGGTGGCATACACAGATGTGATCCAGCTTATCTTCATGCTTTTGAGTTTGGTGAGCAGGCAATGTTGACACTTCATTAAGCCACTGAGGTATCTTGTCTAAGGCACCTTTCTCCACTGAAAGCTGTTAAAATGGAATTTGGAAAACAGTTAAAAAGCAGATTTTGGCAGCAGTTTCTTTGAAGGGTGTGATAGTAAAGCATCATGTATCTTAATTAATCCATTCATATCATTTTCATAATGCATCATTAAGCATTTGCAATGACAATAGCATTTGAATATATTCATAAGGGCTTATAATAATCCACATAATGTATCTGGCAACTCACATAGCATGTTATATCAAGAATATATAATCTTGAATTTATTCGGTTTCAATGTGCAAAAAAGATATGTGTGAATGCAATGATAACTGCCTCAGTGTAACCTTCAGTGTAACCATCATGTTTAGGATGTTCAGATTTCATGTGACAATACACCCCATGTGCAGACATTTTACGAACCTATTGCATTGGAGGGATTTGTATTTAGGGCTTTTCATTGCTGTTTAAAATTTCAGTGTTAACATTTATTAAAATGCCATTCATGGGAGCTCTTAAGTGGCTCACATGGTAAGACTCTTCGGTCATGAGTTCAATGCCACTTCCTGGGCTCAAAACTGTCTATGTAATCTGTCAACAATGATGGGGATTGACCATGACCCACCACCCTAATTGGCTTCAGTCCTCCTGGATAGGAATTTATTAACCAAAGTTTCCTTGTCTCATCACACTTAGGCACACTATGAATCATCAGGCACCTCCAAGCTGCAAAGATGACATTAGCAGAGTAGTGCCTGTCCTCCAATGACTGCCAGCTTCACTGCGGTCCACTGTGCTATTGGTAGTGTGAAACATAGCTGTTGGCTAGGTGCAGGTGTGCGGGAGGATGGTGTTTATCTTGTTCCTGCTTGAGTGCACAGGTTGTCACAGTAAGGCAAGCACAATTGGAGATTCCAAATTTTTTGCCTAAAGGGGAAATAGCATTAAAAATGCCGTCCACATGTTGTGCAATGGTTTATTAGTACGTCATAAAGGTGTGCATCAAGAAATTGTGTTTTATTACCCACAGCAGTGAGGGATAAAACCAGTGGAGGACATGGCGTTCTACCAACATTATAGTCATTAACAAGTTAGTCATTGAATTAATTGTGTAACTAACTGGCTATGTATCATGTGTAGTACTTCAATTTCTCTCTCAGCTGTTGAATGCAGTATTAGAGAATTTCTTCCGTTCTCAATTCTGTCAGTTTGCACAGGCAAATACAACAGCAATAAAAACATTATTTTATCATTAGCTTAACTTCATCTCCCTACTAGTACATTGCAAATCACTGTTTAATATGGTAAATGAGCACTTATTATATCACAAAACCACACTACTGATACTTTCAAAAACCATGATGTCTGATATCAGCTATTGGTCCAACTAACATTTTTCCGTCAAGGTTAGTTGTGTAAATTTCTCTTTCAGTGTAGCGTTTCTCTATGTGAGACATCTCCATTTCTCTTGAATTGCAGTGGTTGTGTGTGCCCTTCATACTTAAGAGTCCTGCCTCAGCAGACATCACCTATACAGCAGTGAATGAGCTCTATCAGGCCCCCTGGCTGGGCAGGCTGGACCTGCAGGATGTGGGCAGGTGGCTGGATGATCTCCTGCTTGTGGTAATGTCAGCAACACATTTTAATGTTTTCTTCCCCCCACATATAATTAAACACAGTGTATACTGAATGCCTTTCCATGAGCATATGATTTTCAAAGGGCTTGGTTCTCAAAAACAGTGATGTAGTTCCCTGTGAAGGTGGCTGGTGTTTTTGGACATACAAGATCTGCACCCACCTCTGCAGTACGTACCCTAGCTGAAATCAAGTCCAGGCCGTCCACAGTCCCAGATTCCATTCCAGATGACTCTTCTCTTTAAGACCCTGAGTGGAACATGCTATCAGGCCTTCTACCAGAGGATCCTAGCAACAGCCACTGATATGCAGGCCCAGATCACCTGCTATGCCAGCGCAGTCGTCTGCTTCATTCTGGCCATCCCTCCACTTGTCATAGGCGCTGTGGCTGCTTCCACAGGTAACAGCATGTTAATTCTTGAACGGAGCCTACATGCTTCATTTTGGTTTTCAAGCCACTGTATATGCAAGTGTATATACAGTATTTTGCAAGGTGATGTTCAGATTGGTTGTGTGTCTCTGGCATACACAATATTTCTGCACACAACAGTCACTTTCTCTCTGTCTCTGTGTCTGTCTGTCTGTCTCTCTCTCCCCCATCTCTTTCTTTCTTAGATTGGAACCAGACCAGCTTTGGTCTTCCCACACCCTATGAGCAGGACAAAGCTGGCATGATCCTGCCCATCAGCCTGCAGTACCTTTGCCCTGTCTACATCTCCGTCGCAGGGATCGGGGCCATTGCCGCTGCCGTGATGTCCTCCATCGACTCCGCGCTTCTGTCCTCTGCCTCACTCTTTGCACGCAACATCTACAAGAACATCTTCAGGAAAAAAGTGAGTTATGACTGTTAAGGCAGAATACATTGTTAAATTAATGAGAAATGGTTAGCAGACAACAAAATTCTTAACCAGAATGTAATGGGATGGATAATCTGCTCCATTGGTACAACTATACATTAGCATGGTACAAACATTTATATGAGGGACTTCTGATGTCATTAATCTATCATTAATAACCAGGAAAGCTAGCAATAAGGTATTATGTAATAGATTTAAGTGTTTAATCCAAAATTTTAAAAATCCAACTGAGTTGGCTCTGCTATGCGTAATTTTAGGTTATGCTTTGCTTGCCCAACATAGACTATGCCACAAGGGCATTTAAGCATACAGATGATGTGCGTAGTTGCAGTTGATACAATCTTTCATAATATATTCTCAGCACCTCATAAAAGTGGTACACAAGGCTTTTTTCTTCTGTTTATATTTAAGAGATTAAATCCACCATGGTAAACACAAAGTACTATTAAACCTCATGCATGTGAGATGAGAGAAGGATACTCACCCACTGAACTGGGTATGTCTCTCCCCTTGCAGGCGTCTGAAAGGGAGATCCTGTGTGTGGTCAAGGTGTCCATCCTGCTGTTTGGCTGCACAGGGATGGGCCTGGCCATGAGCACCTCCTCGGTGTACGTCTTCTGGTTCCTCAGCGGGGACATGATGTACTCCGTGGTCTTCGCCCAGCTGCTCTGCGTCTTCTTCCTGCCGGGCAGCTCGAACGGGTACGGGGCCGTGGCGGGCTTCGGGGTGGGGCTGCTGCTTCGCGCCCTGGCGGGCGAACCCCTGCTGGGCATCCCCCCCGTCGTCCACCTCCCCGGCTGCCGGGTGGAGGAGGGCGTCTACGTACAGGCCTTCCCCTTCCGGACCGTCACCATGCTCGTCTCCCTCGTCGCCATCCTGCTTGTGTCGTGCCTCACCTCCTTCCTCTTCGGGAGGGGACTGCTGCCCGAGCACTGGGACGTCTTCCGCATCCAGCAGCGGGAGGCCATCACTCTGAGGGACGTGGCACTGAAAGAGCTGACTGAGGAGAGCAATCTGAACACTGCCCCCTCTGCATCCCCCAGCACCAGCAAAGAGAATGTACACGTGTCATAGCATAGTGTACCGCCCAGACAGACAGTGACTCCTGGCGCCCTCTTAATCCATAGCTTCACAATTATTGTTGCTAAACAAAACACGCACTCATATGCGCGCACACACACACACACAACCCTAGTTACTCATGTGTGGTCATTTAAATTCTGTATCACACTGCATTCATACAGTACCTCTGTATATTGATTTTGTGCTTCCTTGTTTGACACATTTTCTTCTACTTATGTTTTTTTCTTGTTAGTATCTAACATACTAATTAAAAATAAAGAACTACTGTGAGCTACTGGACACGTGAATTTCCCCAAGGGGATTAATAAAGTGTCTATCTATCTATCTATCTATCTATCTATCTATCTATCTATCTATCTATCTATCTATCTATCGGCATTTGTGGTCAAGAAATTCAATGAAATTCTCGATGACTATTTAAATAGCATGGAACTGCTTGTGGGGAGCTACAACTAGCCTGCTTCAGGAGTTCAGCAGTGACCATAAAAAAAGAAGAAAAGAAAACATTTTTGATTCTATTAGAATTATCCTCAGTCAGAGCACTAGCTAAACAACATTCTTCACTCAGCACCTAAACAATGGTGCATGGCAATCTGAAGGAATGCTAAACAACAGTGTTCTTGCTTTGTGAAACTCAGTGAGCAATGAAGAATGAAGGCATTGAAATATGTTCTGACTCATAGTACTTTTCAACATGTAGCTACAGACACGTAAGTCTCATGCATTGAGAATTCTCATGCTCTCACGAGGTACACTTTATACTTTGGAGTGTTGATTTTTTTGTCTTAATTCATGTCTCTATCCATGCCTGAATATTATCATTTATGCAATATATGTGTTGGTAATAACTACCTTGGACCTAACCAGCAACTACCATTTTGTATGCCTGAAATGATTTTGCTGTTTTTCCACTATAATTCAGTGACAGTGCTTTAGCATAATTCATGACTTAGCTTTTGGTAATGTGGGTTTGAGTTTGAACAGAACATCCTCTTTGTAAAAGATATTGTGTCTACATAGCCACTCTAGGAAAACAGAAGCAATCACTCCACAACCAGTCTGCTCACAATGCAATCACAACCAGGCGTTGAGATTGCATTTGTGACCTGATGGCCCAGGTGAGAATTGTTTTTCACAATCAAAGACAAAGGAACTGCGAATGCATACTCTGTCTTCAAACAAAAGCATCGGGTTGTACACTTAAAGTCAACTTTATCAATGGGCCCACTTTCAACCCTAGGAAAAGGGCAATGAAAACATCAGGAAATGAGAGTTCACTCTCTGAAATGACATCTGTGAACTGGCAAGGTCTGATCAGGGAAGACTATCTAAAGATGGAATAGGTTTATAGGCTTGTGTGTGAAACTTTTAGCAATAAAATCCTTTCTAGGCACTTATTTTGTGTAGGGTTTGGTGTTTTGTGTGCTTATGCAAAGTCTGCTTCCTCAGACATTAATGAAACAAAGCTGCAAAGGAAAGAAGATCTGAGGAGCCTTCGTCCATGTGTAAAGGTTTCCAATACCTTACAATGACAATCCAATTTACACTTGTTGATCTGTGACAAGAGGAAAGGTTAGAGCTTAAATGTACTTGAGTCTCAGCTGTTCATAACTACTACTTTGTATGAACCAGTTTTTTGTGTATGAGAACAGAATAACTAATATAGTTTAATTCATCCGCTAATTACAAAATAATAATTTAGATGGGTTTTATCTGAAAACACAATTCAGAGATAGTCACAGCTCAGTGAAACTGTAATGGGATTGGACTGATGACAAAACTACATCAAACTTTGTGCTGAGCGCCCAGTGTACCATTAAATATAAAGAAGAAAATCAGATGCCCAAAAACACAGTGATGGACAAAAAATGGATAAAAAGGTAGATTTACTGTGTAAATGCAGGGTCGTTCTTTGTAATTTACAACATCATTCCTCTGCCAGGATCATGCAGTCAACAAGGCCACAAGAATAGCAGAATTATGCACAAAATGTTATACTTTTAACATACACTACCTGCTGTTTAGACAGTATTATTATTCCTATTCTAACAGACATGGCAAAGGGTATGAAGCCAACAAGCCTGACAGATGGTAAATCTGTCAGTCTGAGAAAACAGCAACTAGAGACAATGACTTAACAAAAAAAAGCTCAGAGTACATCCCACTGTACTTGTGACTGGAGCAGCATCTGGAGCGAAACTGGCTGTGAATCTCCCCGGTCTACTGTCGGTGGTGGTGCTTTACCTCATCATTCTAGTCACAGGAATCTGGGCCTCCGAGAAGTCCATGAGAGAGAAGAGGAAATGCACAAGGAAAAACATGAAAACGTGTGACTATCATTCTTTAGTGTTTGTTTTCTGTCGTCTGACATACTTTGTTTTGCTTAACTATTCCACAAAAACATTTCTTTTTAGTTTAACACCCGTGCATATAAAACCTTTATATTCTATGTTTTAACAATTCTCTTAAAAATGTATCTTGTGTATCCAGCTGGATGTTGATTGTAACGGATTAAATTATATACACACGTCTTTCTTGAAGATGCATTTGCACCCCAGTTTGGAATCCAAACTCTTTCTCCCCATTCACTATATTCATATGAGGAGCGGGACTGGTGAAACAAGCAGGGGAGACTGATTATACCATATATATGCAGCTACATTCGTGGGAGAGGGCTCCATCTTGTGCAGTGCAGAGGTCAGTTACATGGCCAAAAACAGCCTGGATCATCAGCCCCATTAGCTACTGTCTCACCCTCACCCCGAGAAAGAACTCCCTGGTCTGGTATGGATTAAGCAGGATTACATCCAAACGCATAAAATAGTAATACACTTTTAGCATTGGTTTAGAACACAAATCATCATCATGGTCCCTTTGAAGTGAAACCTTAAATGAACCAGACCATCAAAACAATATTCAAGAGTCCTATTAATGGAATAGTTTGTGCATAAAGATACTCATTTTGTCATCACAGCACGTACCATCTAATTATTATGTGACATTAAAAGGTGTAACAGTTAAGATTAATTAACAACTGAACTGATAAAATAATAATGTAATGGTTGAATTTTATGGACACTTCATCTTGTCAAATACTGCCATTTAAAGACATGAATGGCACATTAGTTGGAATTTAATGGATTGATTAGCCTTTTACTTTTATTTGCCTAACCCTTTTCAAACAGGTGGACTCTTTTTCATCAAACTCATGAAAGGAAAGAATTATGAGACCATTATGGACCCGTTTCAAGTGAAATGTGGGGACACTCTGATGAGCGTGCTGTTCATTCCCTCTGTGGCATGTGTTCTGGCTGCCCTAGGTGAGAGAATGAAATGAAAGGACTTGAAATCATGCCACCATTTTCCTCTAATAGCACACTTGTTCCAAAGCAGTGTGATGAGGCCAGATATCACAGACTGGTGTTTTATGGCCTTATGTCAACATGATAAACAGGCTGAAGGATACAAAATAATTTCTTAGGTAACCTCTGTTCCGCCACTTGTAAAAATGTCATATGCCAAGTCTTTCAGACTACTGTTTCTGTCTTTGTCCTCTTTCTGGCCTGAAATTTGAAATTATCAGGTGGGTCATGCTGCTTGTATTCCTCTATTTTACCATAATCTACACCTACAACTACAATGGCAGGTCCTTGGCTGTGGGGAAATCCAAAGACTAATGAGAACAGATGATTATGAGGCATTATGAAAACAATATGGCCCAGTGACATCTCTTGCATTCCAGACGGAATGCATACCGTTTCTCTGTGGCCATCTAGCGAGTCTGAGTCTGGTGACTGGGTAGTGTTGAAACTTCACTATTTTAAGACACACCCTGTTCTTTCACTAATGTGTCATAAAGAGCACCACACTAAGTTTTGGAAAAACAGTAAAAATAAGGCTTTAGCTTCCCATCTGGATATAGTCTAATTGTTGACATTTGAAGCCATTTAAAATTATTAGATTTCAAATTTCAGCCCTGGGCCTTCCAGCTCTCAGTGGACAATAGCCATATGCTGGTAGACTGTGGATTGGCTAAAGTCAATGGAGTACTTTCTGGTCCTGGTGTTGGACCCCAGCAGTGGAGCAGTAAGGAGTCACCATGCTGGTGTCCCTTGTCAGCACCTTGCTTGTGCTGAACCTTGCCTCCTTCCTCTTTTTCAGTGGACATCAGCGCTGTTACATCTTTCATTTTCAACAACAGGAGATCATCAGGACCAGAGAGGACAATACAGGAGCAGCCTTCCCCTGCAGTTAAGGAAGACGTTTATTCCCGCTCCCAAGGGTGTGCATGAGTGACGAGCTGTATCTTGTGCAGTGCAGATGCTAAGATGCTGATCTGTTGAAAGCTCTACAGATGTCAGTGATGGAGCAGGCAAGGCGATGCGAGAGAGGTGGATCAAGTACAAATACAAGTCCTTTCCTGAGGTGTTGTACATAGCATACTTACCTGAATGGGGACCTTGAGTAGCTTGGGAGGTCCAGGCAGCTGGAGAATATGGCCTGTAGGGTAATGAGAAACATCAGCCCACACTGCTTTAGTCAACAGTCTGTTCTTGTACAACTGAATGGATTATAATAAAGATTGTTATCTTCACACTGGACTTGCGTGACCTGCTTGGTTGGACTGGTGCTAGGTTTCCTGCAAGGGAGGGCAGAGGCCATCATGTCAAATTCCAGAACTTCAGACATTTTTTATTTTCTTTGATTAGGAAAGAGCATGCATCACCAAACAAGCATTGGAGAAACAATGACTACGATGGTGTGGCAGTCTTGGCTTAGAATTTCACCACCAAGCTTTTGACAAGTTTCTCCTGAAAACATGGCTAGACCCAGCCTGTGTTTTACCTTAGCAAGTAATTACATATTACCCTACAAATCAGACTGTAGGATATTTTTACACAACTCAACAAATAGCCAGTGTGACATGGCCCTGTCATAGCCTATTTAACATTGAAAAACTGGAAAGCCAGATAGGATGCACACTTACTCATCTATTCAACATAAATAACTCCTAATATATTCAATCATCATTTGTATTACATTCTCAAATGTGCTGATTCATTTTTAAATGGAAGTAGAAATCTATTAATCACTAAATCTAAATCTATCAATCACTAAATGCAGATTCTGGGTTTTAGACTATGGCAAATAATGAATCTTAAATGAAACACTGTTGTTTTTATAAATGCCACACATTTAAAAAAAAATCAGATTTGACAGCTAGCATTCCATAATGAAATGTACCAAAGAGACACACCTTGTGTGGTCCACATCTGCTCTGAAAACACAATGGTCAACAGGATGAAGTGTTTTATGTCGTAGATACACTGTCATATCTTCTCAGAAATAAATGGGACAAAATATCAAAAATATACAAAACGAGCAAATGCGTTTTGTATATCTGAGGTATTTGTAGATCTGAGGTATACTCATGATTTAATAAGTAGGGATGAGTCCAAACATCTGATTATTTGAAATTTTTTTACCATGCTTGTGTTTGTATCAAAATATGGTCAAATAAATTCTTATAATCAAAAAATGAAGAAAAGAGTTTTTTTCTTTAACATTTACATTCATAGGGCGCATAAGAACTGTCCACAAAATAAGAGAATTCATTGTTTGATTCATTTTCCTGCCTGAAGAATATTAGTGGATCCACATATCTTTGTATTGAGTCATTATTTACACAGAAAGAACTTCATATTGTGCATTGGGAAAAAAGAGGTTCCATAGCTCAAACATTTGATCTAGGAAACCACAGATTATATCAAATTCATCAAAATGAATCTTTAATAATAACATCAAGCAATATAGAGCACTGTGGCTGACATTAGGATTTTCACTGTTGTTTCCTAACAAGAAATAACACCCAGGTTGGGGTGAGCACAGAACAATCCGTATGCCCCTTCCTGTCTGACAACTGTTGGGTGTGTCTGAAAGTGTATTTCAGGTTGTTCACCCTTTGTGGGCCCCTCCCATGCTCTCTCTCTCTCTCCCTCTGTCTCCCTCCTCTGTCTCTCTCTCTCTCACTCCGTGTCACTGTTTACACAGGTATTGCCTGGAAAACCTGTCAGATGAGTGCGTGCTCTCGCTGAGGCATGCGTGGAGTCAGCCGAGGCAGTGCAGAACGGCGAGGGACGCGGGACGTGGCGACGGGACCGGAGAGAGGCACAGGATGACCTGGTAGACGCGCGGCTGGTTAAATGGACCTAGGATTCCAATGTGGCCTCAGAGGGACGGGAACGCACACCTGGCCATTCTGCTCTGCGCTATGCTTTCTGTGGGCTCGGGCTACCAGGGTGAGTGTGTTTGTGTAAAAGCAGTGCCTCCAGCGACAGCTCAGCGTTATCTGTTCTTTCTCAAACCTGTGAGGCCTCGAATGTTTATCCTGGTGTGGGTAAAGTCCAGAAATATACTTATGCTGTTACATATTTCCTGCTTTTACGAAGATGTGGCCGTTTGTGGGTTAAAGCGCCTTTGGTGAAGGAAATCAAGCTAACCTCCAATTCTTAGATATCCATTGATATGAAGTCCTCAGTTCTGTGGTTAAATTGAATATGTGTGTGGGGCAGGAAACCACAGAGGTGAAACCAAAACACAGGCAGGAACCTGAGGCCCGCAGGTTTAGTTCAAACGTTAAGCTCGCTCTGCAGGTGATAAAACTAGACATGTCGACCTGAAGCCAGGAAACAGTCAAGGAGCAGGTCACTCCAGCTTGTCAAAGAGCAGGTCACTCCAGCTTGCCTAACCAGTTCCTTTTCAGCATTTCACCACATTGGGATTGTCTCAGATGCTGAGACTGACATGGCTTAACATTTAGATCTAGCAAAACTGTGCAGGATTGTGTATGTATTTATTCTTTTATTAGAGTGATCAAATTAAAATATGACTTAAAAATTGATGAAGAAAGGTTGTTCTTTTCTTATTTTTAAAGTGACTGCATGTTGCTCTCCCTGAGTGGGTGCCAATGGTCCACCGTTATTGTAAAAGTCTGGAAAATTATTTTTGACACAAGGCCATATGAATGAAAAATACACGTGTGTGTACATATTTGAACCTTGAAAAATACATTGATGTGTTTGGACCTCTGAACTCAGACAGCCTTGCATGTGTATCATAAAAAAATCCACTGAATTTGTTCTTCAGGTACAAACTGTGTACAAACATACTTCAAACTGTGTTTTTTATGAGTTCTGAGCCAGATGTCAAATACTTACGTACAGGCCAGTATGCATTGTTTCATAAAGGGGAACTAAAGGTGCTTGGCACCACCACAGCCAAGGAATGCAGCCAACCTAACACAGCCATGCAAATTCCAACCTCACTGCCACCACATTCTTTGCACAGTCAGACCTACAGCTAGAATAAGGACACAATTTATGGAGGCCATTCTGTTTCATTCTATGACAAAAATATTTCAGAAAAAAAAATTCAGAATGAGTTCCTTAAGGGTATGGTTCAATTTGGTTTTGGCATGTTTGCAAGTATACAATCACACTGATGGCACTGGCAAATATGTCTTTGATTTATTTATGAGGCTCACTTCTATGTCAGGTGTCTGTCTGGGAACAGTTGGGTGATCTTGCTGCCCTCATTGGCTTCACTGACAGTGAAAAGACAGAGATGGGTTTGTGGACAGGATATATTTGCACACTTCTTTTCATATTCTGTGATGAAAAAAGAAATGAATAATTAATGGCAGTACAGCCAAGGTGTCCTCAAGTGCCCAGTGTACTGCAGCTGAAATCCTGCCTCGGGTTAGCACCTTTGGCATGAAGTGTGTCAGATCCTACAAGTGACCACAATTGTTCTTTCAAGGCCTTTCAAGCTACAAGTGGATAACAACCCAAACTGCTGAATTTTTCAGATTCCTATTCAGTCTTCAGTCAAGGACCACCAACAGACAATAAAAATAACCATACAAGAACTCAATACATCAACAAAACACAGCTGCTAGTGTTTTCTGTATAACTACAGTAAAAAAGCAGACTTGTGGAATAAGAAAAATTTGCAGAAGACATAGTCGTCAACTCAAAAATACAAAGCTGGACAAAAGAGGGAGATAAAGAACTTACTGAGCTGCAGCAAGGCCATTATAGATTATTTAATGTGTTGCAAGCAGCTACCACTGCGAACAGAAGCACTGTGAATGGATATCAATAGCCAGGTAGCTTGATATAAACAATTCATGATTTGAATGATCATGAATCAATTGTTATTATTGTGATTTGTTACACATTCGTATGTCCTGGAGTTATGGGAAGTTTTACATAGGGCATTATAGGGCAGCATTGATGCCTAATGGGCAGCACCATGGTGCTCTGACAGTGATTGCAGTGTAAATCATTGCTTGAAATTCCCTGGTTCTAAAGGTGCATCACTCCCAGCTCCCTTTATTGTGATGTAGCCCTCTCATAATGTGTGACAATTTCACCTTTAGTACGAGGTTGAAGTGAATGGTGTACAGTCAAAAGTTTGTTGTAGACAATTTGGTGGCTGCCACAAATACATTTTTGTGTACTGCAATATTTCTCTTGACTGCACATGTGCAGTGGGTTCCAATGTGGATGCATTTTGTGGATCTTTCACCTGGTTTTTTGAAGTGCCCTGGACTGATCACTACGTGACAAACTGAGGGTTCAAGGGATAGCTTTCAAATGCAGCCATGATCTTGGTCTGGTCTGGATACAATGATCCCTTCGACAACACTACACACAGTTGCCCCAGGCTTTAGGCACCTGTCTTGAGCGTTCAGGATCCACCCTGAACATATGTGACAAAGGGAGGGGGTGAGGCTGGATCATACAAACCCCTAATTTCATGTACTGTATGTTTTGGGCCTGTATTTGCACATAGTTTAAGTGAATGATATTCTAAATCGGTGACATGTTGACAGTGCACAGTGTTGAATGATTTGCTTTAAAATATGCAGGAGAGTCTTGTTACGTACCAGCAACCTGACAATGACAATTCCAACTGTTCTTCTGTCTGGCAGCCCAAGCAATCACGATAACGACTCCTGAATACAGCCTTGTCAAGTCGGTGCAGGAAGATGTGCTCATCTCTGTGGACTTTGAATGCCATGGGACACCCACAATCAAATGGGCGTTCATGTCAGCGAGGGAGAGGCGGGACATTGTGGTCTGGCAGCCCGGACTTTCTGCCAATATCTCCGAGTATTACGAGGACAGACTGGAGACACATACCAATGGCTCAATAACATTGCTGGACCTGCGTCTGACAGACTCAGGTTACTACGTAGTCACGGTGTCTGAACAGACTGGAAGCAGCAAGGACGCAGCCGTCATCTTGAAGGTCAAAGGTGAGCAGTGCATCTCAGCTACTATATAACAGTCACAATCGCTGTCTCTCTTGATGTATTTACAGGTCATGACATCTTGCGCCTCTGTATCCACTCAAGAGCTGGACTGATAGATGTTTTAACAACACAGCAGATGATGTCAAATGAACAGAAAATATTTACGTTAGATCACATGTACGCAATTTTTCAGTACAGCAAAACTGAAATTGATACTTCCAAATGATTTATTTTAACCCAGACACTTTTGGATACATTCACAGGCTTTGTGTTTCAATTGTCATAACATCAATGATTTGTTCTTTCCTTTCACATTCATTAGAGGTCCTCTATGAGGACTTACAGTATTTAGCTGTCTTCGCCACTGTCTTGGGGGCCATAGCCGGGTTCCTCATGGTCTCCATGTGGCTACTTGACAAGGTTTACTGGCGAGTTAAGGAATGGCGGCAAAGGAGCCAACTACCAGGTAAGAACTGAAATTAAATTGTTCATGAACTCTTTCTTGGGAATACAAATGGTAAAGATAATGTAAGATTTCTTTTAACTGATTTTAACTGTAGGATTATTTCAACTGAAACTTAATAATCTCGATATTTTTGTACTCTTTTTGCAGAAAATGAAGAGACAGAGTTACAGTCTTTGCAATCTACGGATGATCAACCCTGAAGTCAAATCCAAGCTATTGTACACTGGATCATAAGAAAACACTAGTTAGTGATCACAGGGAATGAAGGATCTATAAGAGACGAGAACCTCAGGTGCTAAGAACCCATCCCACCGACCACATTCCCAATAACACACTTTGACTGGACACACCAAATCAAACATCCTTTCCAAGAAGACTCTTCTGAAAATGGCATTGACAGTCCAATGCACTCCAAATACACCACATTTACTGGACTCGCCCAGTCCACAATGCATTCATTCAATATATCCATTCCTTTGCACCTCAGTTTGGGAGAGGTAGCCAAGTCCATGGAAGAACACATGAAGCTGATGAGATCATTACTGACTGAACATTGTGGGGCATACTTCCAAGCTGAACCTGTGTCATAGCTGTGCAGATCCACTGGTTTGTACAGTGCACAGTTTGGCTAATGCTGTGGGCTGGATGGATAAGCACTCCTGACAATTAAGCAATCAGTGCATCTATGCAGGCGCAATGCAGACTCAACATAATTGAACATATCAGTTTCAAAAGCTCAAAGAGGCTCTCATGGCTGTTTTATATTATGTACAGTGTTAAGTTCTTTTGTTTATACCGTGATGTTCAACCTGTGTATAAATACCTCTTTACTCTTATGAAGAAGCACATATGTACAATTAAAGCAGTAAAAACACTCTACAATGTTCTCATGAAAAATTCTAGTTCCAAGTTCCTTATCTGTTAACTTTATGAAGACAAAAACAGCTGAAAACAAGCTTTTTTGTACACGAGTGAGTTTAAGAACACAGGATGCAGTGGCCTGTGGATGCATGCAAGACTATCACTTTCAATTCACTAAATGATCACCAAAAGAATGCGATTTCAGTGTATGCCCTTTGAAAATGTGTTTCTTTAACTTGATGAAAAACAACAGTACTGACAGAAACAGAGGGAGGGGAATGGAGTCCCTGCTAATGGTCCTCTCCTTACATTCCTCTGCATCCCCCGTAAAAGCATGGTAATCAAACTTTTTTAAACAGCAGTACTGGCAATCATGATACATAGAGGGCTCACACTGTACGGGATTAATGTCAATATGCCTGTGTCCATAAGTATGTTTGTTTTGGAGGGGCATTCACTAGAAACCAACTTGGCAGTCACCTTTCTACAGAGTGAACTTTGTTTTGCCTGAGCGCTCCCATACAAAAATTAATGATATGACCAAACTAATAACAACATCGACTTTGTGTCATTCTGCTCATTTCCAGGGTGTGAGAGTTTGTGTTCCAAAAATACAAAACAAAAAAAAGGGATGGGAGCTGAAGCCTACAGTTCCAGGTCCCAAGACCTGCATTTCTGGCATTAGAAATGAGAGTGCGAGAGCTTCTAAATTTACATTCAGCCAATGATGCAATTTCACTGGACGTTTTTTCCAAATTGCCCAATTAAGTCAAGATAAGTAACGACTTCCTGTTTGCGTGCAAAGGCAAAATGAGAGCACCAGACAGCATGAGGAAATGTACTAAACAAAGGCTTGCTCTCTTGCTCAAGGCCACAGCAAAAAAAAGACAAGAAAACTGCTGATTTATGGGTATATTCCAGTTGTCTGCAGATATTCTTACTGAGAACAAGCTTATAATTTTTACATCATCAGTTTACACAGCTGGATATTTCCTGAGGCAGTGTGGATTAAATACGTTGCTCCAGGGTGCAACAGTAGTGCCCCCTATGGAAACAAACTGGAAAACTTTCGATTACAAGCATTGTCCCTTTCTACAATACCTCACTTCTGTCCACATTTCGAGCCATTCTGCATTGCACTGCATTTTCATGTTTTTCACCACCCGAAGAACAGCATACTCTGGATCATGGAGCAGTGGCAGAAAATGGAAACCTGGTTTGACCAAGCACATTTTTCATTCTGTCATTTGCAAAATACTACAAGATTATTACCAGACAAAAACAAATTCTCATTTTGTCTTTTTGACAAGACAAAGTTAAGTCAATTTACCCTATGTTGTGTGCATATTTCACTATTACAGTCCAGCACATTGCATTCAAATCCCAAAATATTTACACAGAAATATGACCCATGCAATTCTTTCTACCACGAAGCCTGACAGACCAGAAAAATAAATCAACAATTCAACTAAATGCAAATTTAAGACATTTATTTTCAGAGCACAAAAATAAGAAATGCTTTCCTGAATGTTATGAAGTTCCAGTATGTTATGTGAAACCTTGTTTATATTACATCAGGAAACCAACGTCTTTGAAAACCTCAGAAGAAAATGTCCAAACTCAGTGAGACAGGAGTGGATTCTCCCATCTACCAGCAGTCATATTTAAATTCAGTTGGCAGTGGTGATTAGCCAGCTAGTCCATAAGCCACAGAGGTAACAGAAAAACTACCTTGACCTTCTATGATGGCTGCCCTTATTACTGCTCAAACCATTTCAACTTAACTGTCACACAATAAACAAGCACTTGTAACACCATTTCACAGCCAGCCGGACTTGATAAATGGCACAAACAGGAATCCTTCCGGGTTTAAGTCATTTATACTGTGGAGCCTGAACTGTGTGCGCTATTGTTTGTGGGTGCGTTTGTCTCTGTGTGCACATATGTACATGTGTCCATTTGTTCCTTGCACTGTTCCTCTCACAGCAGAGCACTGGATGGACCTCAATGGACTAAAGGCCATTCTGCCACACCAGGACAGCAAAGGAGCTGATCAAAAGCACAGCACAACACGAGTCTATGGGCTAAGCTGTATGCTGCAGTGCCCTTCCGGCTCCAACCCCCAGCCCCCCGGGGGTGGGTTTAGGGACAGGGGGTGAGGGCTGCCATGAGGAGCTCCATCTTGTAGACGAAGTTGCGGCCCTCCATCTTGCTCCAGTGCACCTCTTTGTAGGGCCCGCGCAGGTGGTTCCACTTGTTGTCCTGGATCACGTCGCTCTTGGGCAGGTCCTTGCACTGGTTCCGGGGGAACTGGACCAGGACCTTGCAGCCGCTCTCGGGCCCATTCCGCACTGCAGGCACACAAAGACAGTGAGGGAGAATCTCACACACTCTGCTCAGCCAACAGCCTGCTGATCAGGGGTAGCCAAACCTGCTCCTGGAGTACCTACCACATTACATGTTTTAAAGATTTCTTTAAACACAAAAACAGAAGCAAGATCACATTTTGGCACATAGTCACCTTCACAAAGTTAGGATAATGAATGCTCCAATCACTTAATATTGATTTGCATGGCAAAAAGCTCAGTGAATCTCCAGCACTCCAGGAAGGCCCAGGATTGGGCTATGCCTCACTTTATATGGCTTAGCCTTGCTTACATTCTCATGACTGATGAGATGGGAAAGAGACATGAAGGGTAAGGCAGCAGGGTGACTAATGATGAGGACCGTACCGGAGATGGCGTACTCTCCATTGGGGGATGCGACGGTGATGGCAGAGGCATTCCCGATGCTCTCCACGGAGCCCAGACCCACGTGGTTACTGAAGCTCAAGACATGCCAGCCCATCACTTTGGCCAGCTGCTGCACCGCATGGACCTGGTGCTGAGACATCTGCAATACCAACATGGGACAATCAGTAAGGTGGGGGTGCTGTTGTTCATGTGAAAAGCTTTAGATGGGAATACAACGATCACTGCTCATTACAATACAATTCAGAATTTTCAGGGACAGATGAAACAGTGCAGCACAGGTGAGAATGAGAGGAGGCACGGCAGTGTGATTAGGTAAGAGAGTAAGGCAAGGGAGAGACAGAAAATGGACCTGAGAAACTGATGTGGGTGAGCCACTGAGGAGTGGAGGTGAGATGGTTAGGCATGGGAGACAAAGCAAGGTCCAACACTGTCTATACTCACCTGTGAGAGAAGGAAGTCCTGCAACTCCTGCTCCTGGTGGGACAAGGTGATGACGCGCCCATCCCGGTGCACCACCCGAATCTGCTCCACGCCGATGTTCAGCTGCAGCTGGATGGACCTGAACAGCAGAGCGAGAATGTCACCAATCATCTCACAGCTCACGCTGCTTCCCTTTTACACACATTGCACAGTAATACAGTTATGAAGACAGGAAACCCCTTATTACAACAGCATGTGACCTGTTAAAAACAACAGCATTACATTCAGGATTCCGCCATCAAAATCGATACTTTGCCACCCACATTTTCAGGCCCACACGAATCCTACATCATATATTCATACTGTATATTCTCTTTCCTATTTTTAGGCTTCTGCACAAGAAACAACAGTATCAGGGTCTAAATCACGTATTACCACACCATTACCACATGCTGTACCTACTAACGGATGCAAACTTGGGAAGCTACTGGGAAAAAAACCTATAGCAAATCCTTCCAATGATCATGGAAAACAATTTACTACTGCAGAACAACATGTCACTAGAATAAGAACAATGAGCTTGACTCCTTTTTTCTGCAACCTCTTGCATCATGTGATACTTACTTGCAGATCTGCTCGTAACCCTGAGAGGTAATCAGCACCTTGACGCTGGACTCGTACACGTCGTTAATGTTGGACCAGTGCGCTTGGATCTGAGGATCCTCGATGCGACTGGCCAGGCTGTCTATGGTCCGCGCCGTCCTGAGAAACACATGGAACAATGTTGGTTGTGTGGTTGTTCGCACTGAACTGTAACTGACCTAAAAAAGACCTGTAAAGGAACCCTGTGAACTCTTGTGCACAGTGCAGACGGTATCTACAGCTTAGCGCCTGTGTATGTTCATGTGATGAACAGAATGAGAAACAAATGTGATTTGCAAATGTATTTTTGCTATAATCCTCATTGATACAGGGGTGGAGTTACACATTCTGTACATTCTGAGCTCTAAATGAGGGCTTGGTAGCCCAAACTAGGCTACAAAACAAAAGCAGCAGCAGTGTAGAGCAGTGGTAAGGAGCAGGACCCGTACCCCAAAGGTTGCTGGACCAATTCCCTGCTGGAGCACTGCCATGGAACCCTTTGGCAAGGTACTTAACCCCGAACTGCCTCAGTAAACACCCAGGTGTACAAATGGAAAGCATGTAGGAATTGCAAACCTATGTAAGTCACTTTGGATATGAGCAGCTGTTAAGCAACTAAAATGTAATGTAATCTCAGCTATTAATATGAATGAAGAGCTTTTTGTCACGGGCACCTGCTCTAGTGAAGGTGATAATTCAAGGCTGAGGCCCCGCGACTGACCTGCTCCGAAGGAAGATGTGCTTGGCCTGCTTGATGATCTTCTCCAGCAGCCCCTCGCCCTGCTGCAGGGCGGCGATCTCGGCCTTGTCGTAGGCCATGGGTCCCGCCAGCCGCAGACGCTTGTGCCCGAAGGGGGCGCTGGCGGGGTGGGGCATCACCACAGAGCTCAGGGTCTGCTTGTGGAACTGCAGGGGGGGCCAGGCAACATTGTACATGATGCAAATATGGGGGAACATAGAATTCAAGCACTGGCAGGCGCACAGAGCTAACAACACCACATGCATTTCCACTGTAATGCCACTGCACAGCTAGGGAACTTGGGATTCTGATCTGAATTCAGACTCCGATCAGTATTGATAGCAGCTTCCCACCTAGGCCTCCTACCCCTAATTTACATGGCAACACAGTCCACTGCTGATATCACTGCTGAAATTCTTTACACAAAGAAATTAGGGCAATATTTCTGATCTGCGTTCTTCAGTACCTCTCTCATGAGCTGGTGCAGATTGTGTTCAAGCACGTACAGATGGTCATCTGGTTTGGGCTTTTCTGGAGAGGTTCTCTGATTCTTCTTGTCCCCAGCGGTGGAGTGACACAAGGAGATGGACAGCTGCAGGCCTTCAAAACAAAAGGGGGAGGAGTACCAAACTGAATCCCTAATCAACACACGCATGTGAACATTCACCAAGATGCAATGTTTACAAATGTTCAAACAGGTTAAGAGAATGTCTGGCTAAGCATCTTACCTGGAAACGGCTGAGAGATGATCTGGTTCTTCACCACAATGTGGGGGATCTGGGATTTGATCTGGACCGCTTCGCGGGACAGCTGTGCAAAAATCTCTTTACAGAGGAGGACGTTCTGGGCAGCTTCCAGCTTCACATGCCAGGCTTGGGTCCCTGTGTTGACAGGAATGGTTAAACTGAAATTCGCATCAGGCAAAACATGGTCAGCATTGCAGAACATATACTATGTTTCAAAACAGACATTTTAGCTTTATTGTTTACAGGTCTGGGCAATTTCATCAACCTACAGTTTCCCTTTAAGTGGATTCTGAAGGCTCACCATCCAATAACTATCACACACCATTCATTACTCTTTCAAATACACATACCCTACCCAAATAGAGGTGGCAACATTATTTTTACAAAATTAAAGTAGTATTTATGAAATAAAACAAAATACTAATCCAGACCTGCTTTAGCCTTGGGCTGTCTTCTGAAGAGATTCACTGTCCCAAGGTCACCAATATCAGGTGCTTGTTTCTGGATTGAAACCTGGGAGGCAGAATTTAACTTTTAATGCAAAATTCACACAAGATCAGATCAGTACTCATTCCTAATAGGAGGAAAGGTTTCCATCACCTTGATGTAAGCTGATCCCTCAAGGTCACTGGGAATCTGTACATTCAGAGGGCAGTAATCCTCTGGGATCTTCTTGTCCAGGTCAATGTCTGTGTTCTTAATAACTTCAAAAGTGCCATGATGAGGAAACAGTGACCCTAAAAACATGGACATATGTCTCATTGAACCCTGTCCCTCTCTTGTCCTTATTTGTTAGTTCACATTTGAACACCCACTTTCACTGGTGACAGGTGTTCACTTTCATACCTGCACTCCTGTAGCTGAGGTCACCCAGTATCTTGTCTCCCACTTTCCTAAGCTTCCACTGGGACCGTAGGCGCAGGAGCTCGGAGTTGAAGTCCCTCTGTCGGCGGTTCTCCTGGTTCTCTGCCACCGATTTACTCAACTTCTCTGCTCCCTTCAGGAGGACCTGTGCTGCTGTGGCCAAAGACTTCCTCTTACTGATGAGCTGAAACACCGGCGGGGTCTGCAGAGAGCAGGAAATCAGAAACTAGTCAGCACTGTTGACGCAAACTCATTGACATGCTTTGACAGAAGACACTGTCCTACAAATACAAATAAATCCAGCAGATTTCCACAGCCCTGTGTACCTTGCCAGCTGTGGTATCCTGCGAAACTGGGTCAAGGGCCATGTATTTCTTCTCTTTGACGACGCTGAGCACGTCGTACAGCACGCACATCTCTGTCAGCGCGCTGCGTAGGTTGTTCCGCACAGAGTCCCAAGGCCATAGCGACGGCTGAAACTTTACCGTGGCTGCAAGAAACAACGGTCTTCAATTTGTTAGCGGGCAATTACAGAATCTTAACCTTGCGTTCATGTCTCCCGACCCACATCTTAGCATACCTGCAACCCTAAAACGCTACGCTGAGAAAGATAGTCAAAGGTTATTAGGCCAAAGACTGCAAGAAATTTTCAATATAAAGGGAATAAGTAGCCGATGGTAATGAATAGCAAAATCATTTAGACATATATCCTGACCTTCGTCCTCTTCGGGCTCCTGTTTCCCCCATTCCTGCTCCCTCGGCTCTCCTTCTGCTCCCTCCTCCTCCGAGTCAGACCCCTGGCCGAAGTCGATGCGTTGGGCGAGCTTGGCCAGGTTTTGGGACATGGAAAGAGGCGGAACGTACGTCTCCATTCCATCCAAGGAAACCTCCTGGACCTGCTTTTCGCAGGACGACTCGATGCTCACTCGCACTGCTGGACCTCCCGACATGATGGTACTAGTCACGACTCAAACTGCAATGATCAACAAAAAAATGATCTCAAGATGAATTTCTGTAAGGAAAATTACCTAACCAAAGTTCGTGTTGCGATTCCCCTCTCACAGGCGAAAATGTAGCACTACAGAAAAGGCGCATTAACCTAGTTATTGTTAGTACCTAAATGATAATATTCTCATCTAGCTTTGCTTTGCCGGCAAAAAGTCCCTTTTGATATTAGCACAGATGTGAGTTTACCTAGCTGACGAGCAGCTAGCTTTGCAGCAAACCTAATTTCAAATCCCCTTATATTATTTTCTTACAAGATCGCAATTGGCTATGTAATGTGGCATGTACTTTGGTTCTACGGGCTCGGGAATCGTTAAGCAAATTCGGAAAAAGAAGGAAGGTAACTAGACCCTGGACAGTTGGGTTAAAATACTGCCCATCGTTGCTAGCTAGCGATCTTTATTAACCACTAACACAAGCTAGCTAGTCCAGTTCGCTGAAACCTGTTCCGGAATTGTGGCTGAAATGGCCAGCTGTAAAACAGCTGTCAACATAAAAATATAGCTAGCTACAAAGTTACTGTAAACGCAGAATACCGCAATTATTCCATATCGACACAGTTACTCACAGTGCTCACTTTGTAAAAGAATATTCAACACAACAAAAAAGGAGGCAATGTCGCATAAGTAATGACGTCCTGAGACAAATTCAGAATGTATCGCGAGATTTGCTTAATTTCTTCTTCTCTGATATCTGAAGTTAATCTGTTTAAAGAATCTTGAAAGGTGCATTACTGCCACCTACTGAAGTGGAGGTACTGTTCTTGGCCTGAAATGACCGCCCAATAGCCTTGTACCACAAAACAAATTCAAGCAGCAGAGTGCTTAATTGCACTTGTTGATTTCCTTTTTTGATATGTGTATTCATAAATTACTGCAGTGGAAGTGGACCAGTTGTTGACCAAATTATCCCTTTTCAGGGGATATAAATCTTCTATGTTCCAGGCAAACCAAATTCAGATTTTGCAGTGACTTAAGAATTTCTATTTATATAGAGAGTGAAGAATTTCACTCTGGCTTTAACCAGAGGGACGGCCGTTGTATTTTTAATCTGCCAAGGGGCAGCAACATGGTGAAATGCAAACCAAGAGAAAAGCCCAGCTATTGGCTGTTCTCTTGTAATGAAGCTGTCTGTAGGTACACGGCTGTATGTTGACTGGTATTTTACCAGCATTACTTTTTTTGATAACCTGAAAGAAAAATTAATGCTAGCAACTGGGACAATGATGACAATCCAACTTATATCAAGGCAGCAAATTAACACCCACATGCCAGGGACCCTACCACAGACAGGTCAGAGGTGATGACCCATTTGGATGGACAGTAGGTCTATTATCAGAATAAGAATCAGAATCAGAATCAGAACTGCATTTATTGCCAAGTAGGTTCTCCCTACAAGGATTTTTTTTTTTTGTTGTGACTGATGGTGCTCCATACAGATACAACACGAAGTACAATCAGAGATAAAAGCAAGTACTGAAAGACATCAAAACAGTGCAAAAAGCTTTACTATGTACAGTGATACTATAAATATAATATCAAAATATATTAAAGACGTAGAAATAAACTAAGTATAGAAATATAAAATGTAAGATGTGCAAAGTACAGCAGACAGATGACTGAACATTTTTAAATAATGCAGGGACAGTGGGGGAGGAATTAGGGGCAGTGTCTGTGTCAGCGGGGGTCAGGGGGCTTGTTGATGAGTTTGACTGCTGAGGGGATGAAGCCGTTTTTGTGCCGTGTGGTTCTGGTCTTGATAGACCTCAGTCTCTTGCCGGAGGGTAGTGTATTGAGCAGTCTGTGTCCGGGATGAGAGGGGTCGGCCACAATCTTTCCTGCCCGCCTCAGGGTCCTGGAGGCGTGCAGATCCTGGAGGGATGGCAGATTGCAGCCAATCACCTTCTCTGCAGAGCGGATGATACGCTGCAGTCTGCTCTTGTCCTTGGCAGTGGCAGCAGCATACCAGACGGTGATGGAGCAGGTGAGGATGGACTCGATGATGGCAGTGTAGAGGTGCACCATCATTGTCCTTGGCAGGTTGAACTTCCTCAGCTGCCGTAGGAAGAACATCCTCTGTTGGGCTTTTTTGATGAGGGAGCTGATGTTCAGCTCCCACTTGAGGTCCTGGGAGATGATGATGCCCAGGAAGCGGAAGGACTCCACAGTCTTGACCGGGGAGTCATGCAGAGTGATGGGGGAGTTGGGTTGCACCTGAAGTCCACTACCATTTCCACTGTTTTTAGAGCATTGAGCTCTAAAAACAGTGGAGATTAAATAGAACCCACAGGCCATGGATCACAGCCTGGGACTCAGAAAATAAACGCTACTAAAAATGGCAAGAGGCCTACATTCAAATTATCAGACTCTTTATGATTAGCGCATATAGTCAGAACATGAAGGGAACAGACATGCATGATTCTATGATTTCATTCAGAATTTGCAGTGACCAATAAGAAACATTTTTCTACTTTGTTGATTCAGCTCTTTTGAATGCATAGATTGAATATGTTCAGGATAAGGAGCCCTTTGTCAAAAAACATTACAGATTATGGCCTTTCGTGTCTATGTAGTAGAGTGTCTGGGGGTTTTCAGAGGCCAGAAGAGAAAGAGCACTGATGAGGCAGCAAGACTTTATCAGTACTCTCCTTCCTCCTCACAAAGTCCTTTCATCCAACACTGACATGTCAGACAGAGTGGGGCAGTAGGTCTCCCGTTGCTGGGAAGTCAAAGCAAGTTTCGAAAGGTGCTGAAAACCTGACTGCATCAAAAGATCCAGAATTAAATAAAATGCACTCTGTTCCTTTGTCTATACAGGCAAATAGACAGAAACTGGAAGCAATGCCAGATATATCCTGGCCATCCATCACAAGGGGAAGTATAGAGGCACCAACTACCTTGAATAGTATGTCTTTTTATTTTATAATTGAAAACAGTCATTAGTCCTCAATTGCTGTTTTACAAAATCTTTGAAGTTTTAAACATTTGTGTGATATGTAAGGATACTTGCATGTTCACTCTTGTTTCATTTTTATCACAGACAGAAGTAAACTGAGAGTGAACCCATATTAAAAGCATAGAGTGGCAAACATACAATATGTACAGTACCATGTACTAAAATATAATGAATACAATGAATGCTGTCCAATTAAAGGTTATGCCAGACGTTCTCGTACATTTCGAACGTCGTGGTGCTCTATTCAGCTTCTCCTCAGCCTGTGCAGCAGCAGTGGGGCAAGACAAGTCAGGACAGGAGAAAGGAGGTGTTACTCCACTGGGAGGCGTCTTGCTGCTTGCTATAATCAAACAGTACTGTGCCACACTGTTGAAAGACTGTGAGTGAAAAGAGCTTGAGATAATATTTAAAATGTTTATTATTGAATAATGCATTTGATGAATAAAATAACACCTGACATCTGATTATTAAAGAAAACTTGTTTTATTTTCATTTCTATTACAAGGTATAGCAAGAGAAAGTGCAAGTAAAAAAAAACATGGTCTCTGAACTGAAGATCAAAACCCAGTAGGACATGGGGCAGAAATAAATTTCCAAGAAAAGGCCAAATCATTGGGCCAAAAAAACGATGACAATGAGGACTCTTCTCATGGTGAAGAAACATCCAGGGTAAGTAATGGCTGGTTTAAAGAAGAAGTGCCAGAAGCTCTACAAAAGGGATGGTAATTTTCAAAGGTGATCAGGATAAGGAAAGAAATTTTGAATAGGGACATAGAACCAATATTATTGCTGACAACTGTTTGAGACATAGAAAAGGAACGCTGCCCTGACTGTTCTTGATGTTCTTTGGACTTCAGATGTTAGGCATCGTAGCCTCGGTAGCCAGCGTTTTTCCAGGTGGATCCAAACAGGCTTTCATGGTATCCGTAACGGTTACCTCACCCTGTTTGGCAATCCCGTACTTTGGCTGCTTCTACCTCCTACGACTACCTGTCTATCTCTCTGTCTCTCTACAGGCTGTGTCAACTGAGTGATTAGCCCACCCAGTTTCACTAGAGTCCTGTTAGCTAGAGGCATTTCCAGGTGAATCCAAAAACAGGCTTTCATGGTAGCCGTAACGGCCCGGGTAGCAAAACTACCCACCATACCTCACCCTGTCTGGCAATCCTGTACTTTGCATGTCTCCAACTGCTAGGACTACCTGGAGAATCAAAGCGAAATCCTGCAGCTCATTCTCTCTGTCTGTGTGCCCTGGGTGGGGAACTGGCCTACGCAGTTAGTCCGTTTCCGGGTATTTCCAAACAGGCCTTCATGGCTACCGTAACGGCCCGGGCAGTGAACCTGCCCACCATACTTCACCCTGTTTAGCAATCCCGTACTTTGCCAGTTCCCACTTCCCAGGATGGCAACGAAGAGTTGGAGTTTGTCAAAGTGTCTACTTTTCCACAGAAGGCTACCCCTGGTCCTAATATTGATATCTATGCCACAGTTTACAATATTATTTTTACATGATCTCATTTGAAGATCCCGGGCCTGAACCCCCCAAGAGCAAGCCTGAGGCAACGGTGGCAAGGAAAACTCCTGAAAGGAAGAAACCTTGAGCAGAACCTGACTCAAAGGGGGAGCCCATCTGCCTCTGGCCGGCACCGGTAGTCCAATTAGGTTCATAGGTATGTGCATTTATATTGATTTACACAAATTTAAATAATTATTTTCTACATCATGGCCCTACCTAAAATTTTAAAAAGAACCTGTGTCTCCTGCTAAAGTGTTGATTCTAGTTATTGTATGGTGCAAAATCGTGTGTAATGTTTACCAGATGAAGCCCAGTCTTTCTTTGGTTGACTCGAACTGAGTGGGCCTGTACAGTCTGGCGATATCTCGGTTTGCGCTGTTGACGTATCTAGGCATGTCGGAGTAATTGGCTCCAGGAACCAGATAATTAGCTCTCACCCCTCCAGTGATCGGGCCTAGCGCAGAGGCAAGGCCTCTATCTGCAGCCTTGCGCAGTGGGTACGTATCCCTGTTAGCACCTGCAGCCGCTTTGATCACCCCAGCGGTGTAACGCTGGAACTCCTCCTCTTCCTCCACAAACAGTTCCATCTGCCTCTTGTCATAGTCCAGTCGCTCCTTTTTTTCCATCCGGTCCTTGAGGTGTTTTTCGGCCATCTGCTGACGCAGGGCATCGTCCATCATCATGCGATCCAGCTTCTTCCTCTCTGCAGCCAGCCTCTGGTTTTCCCAGTAGACTTTTTCCGCCTCTTTCATAGCAAGGAGCTCTTCTCGACCTCTCTGTTTCTCCTCTCTCTCTCCCTCCTCGCGTTCAATGCGCTGGCTTTCGCGCTGAGCAGTCATAGCGTTCTGCATGTCCTTGTCCTTTGCAGACTTGCGGATCCGCTCCTGCATCAGCTTGGCCTCTCGGTCAGCCACAGCTTTAGCCAGAGCCCTGGCATTAATTTCTTCCTCTCTGCGGGCCTTCTCCCGCTCCTCTGCGAGAAGCCTCTCGCCCAGAATCTCGCTGCACCTTTCCCGTCTCATGTATTTCTCCGCCTGCTTCTCATTGGCCATCTTTATCCACCGCTCTTTGTCCATTTCAAAACGCCTGCGACGCGTTTCCTCCATCTCTCGGTTTTGTGCTTCCTTTGCTCTGGTGTTGTTCTTCTCTGCCATTTGCTGAAGGTAGATGTTTTTGACCTTCATCTTCTCATCATGCTGTCTCTGTTTCAGCATTGTCTCATCTTTCTCATACTCCATTTGGATTTTGGTGCATTCCTCCATCTCTTTTTGTTTTTCCAGCTTTTGCTGCCTTCTGGTGAGCTCCTTCTCCCACATCTGTTGCTTCACGTAATCGTTGCAAGCCTTTCTCTCCATCTTTTGCTGAAGGATTCTTTGGTGCTCCTGCTCAAAGTCCTCCATTTGTCTGCGCCTGATCTGTGCCAAAAGTCTCCTTTCTTCTTCTTTTTTGTCACTGGCAATCTTTCGATTTAGTTTGATCTGATCCTCCCTTTCCTTCAGGGTCTCCGTCAGCAGCAGTTCTCGATGAAAGGCCTTGACACGGTCGCTCTGGTAAAACTGCTGGCGGCTGGCATTTGCTATAGCCATTTCCCGGTCAGGCCCAAAAGGGCCTCTTCTTTTGCCTGTCGCCTCCATCCTCAACAGTTTGTTATCGGCATGCATACAAATATATAGAATTTTTTTCTGCTGTTAGTATTATGACGTCACCAAAGCATGTGTCAGTAGAATTTATGGAATACATATGAGGCCTGGCCCAAAATATCTGTCTAATGACGTCACAAAGCAAAACAATCTCCCAAGCTGAACACAGCTTTGCGAGATTCCCACTGGCAACGGAGCACACCCTGAAGTCGCAATTACGTAGCTGTTTGCTTCAAAGTAAACGGTCTTTGACTGTCTCACAAAACACCTTCCTTTAAAAGACAGTACTGTCATGTACGTAATTCATGAAATAAAACAGACCAGTTTAAACCGTTTTAGGAGTTATGATAAGACGTGTCATTGCCAGTCATAGACAGCCTCTTCAATTGAATAACGTGACCTGAATTATCCCGGAATGGCAAGAAAAATCGATTCTAAATCTTGAGCATCATATTCGTAGCGATTTAGTTTGATAATAAAATTTAAACGAGTTATGATTTGATAGATAGCCATGCAGCTCTAGCTAAATACTTAAGTAGCTTTATATCTTATTACATTAGCAAGCTATTAGTTCATTTTATTAACGGGTCGCCCACTTGTTAGCAAGACAACTTTGTCACCGTTTTCCAGCTTCACCGTGGCCGATTAATCTACTTGCGTGAACGACCCACGGGAATGAGCGGCGGCACTAAATGCGGGGATGCACGCCCATCTGTATCTCGCTGGCCTTTGAAGCGCATCCCATTATGTGCAATACCGAAACTTTTTAACGAATGGAAACAGCAAAATCATTTCTTCGCGTTCTATTACTCAATTCAGTCAAAGTACAGAAAACATAAAAATGGGATTTGAAGATCGTCTTTAATTACTACAGCTTCGAAGTGCGTTTTTAAGAGGGAAGCATGCGATGAAATTATTTTACATAGTCAAACTATTATGCACAACCCAGCTAGAATACATACTGTTTAGTAGAATACTACTGTTTTCGTAGTCAACGAGTACAACTTCGATGCTTACACACGTAACAATTTATATAGCCTATACATAATCCACAGCAAAATTCCGTCAATTTTTAAAATAATGATTCTTCTTATCTTTTTTATCAAAACAAATACTCATTGTCTGAGATCGAAACAAGTCGTTTAAAACAATGATAATCGAAGCCATCTTTAAATATTGCCATACTTTGCGCCCATTTTCAAACCATTCTCTAACATACAAATTACAACCTGCCTAAAAGCACCGTGTCAATTTTTCATCTGTAACCAACAGACGTAGACATAAAATTCAAAACCACCAATTCCGTGTCCCAAACCCAGACAAACATACACGTTTCCACCTTTATGGTCAGCTTTGTCAAGACATTTTTACAAACTGAATGATTCTTCATTCTTTTTATTGAAACCAAAGTAGAAACTACAGTAAGATAAATTATTTGCTGCATTACTGCTAATTTGTGCACCTTCTTCAGCATGCCTCAACCCAGGCTGGGCGTGGCCAACGCCTTTATGAAAAGATCTAGGCCAGCAGCATGTCTGATTACACCAGGCTAACAGTGGCCAAGGTCTTGACATTGTGTCCCTTAGAATGGAGGGCCGTGGGCAGACTGTGATACAGGCCTACCCGTCCAACCAATACTACCTTCTCATTCATAGACTGCCTGCTCAAGCAGACTGGCTTTTGTGTCCTGATGGCTTGATAGCAGTCAGGGGAGCTCTGACACAGTAGTAGTTTCCCAAAGGTGGTTCCATCTCCTGCAGGTAGATGTTTCATTCAGTATTTGGCTCCACATCTTGCCATCCTGGGTTCCATTATAAACTCTTCAGGTAAGTGATTTATGTGAGGTGCCAAAATAAATTAAACACAATTCTGTCCATTTTGTCTTCTTACTGCATTCTTACAAACAAGGAGCATAAAATCTGCTACCAATGTTCATTATGGTTCATTTCAATGTGTTGAATAAAATGTGTCTACAACTGTTATGGTGCACCTGCAATTTTTATACTGCATCCACTAGAAAGGCACAGCTTTGAACATGTGAATATTCTTTGAGCCACTTGGTATGGTTTGAAGAAATGTGTAGACTATGCAGTATCGATCAGAATGAGCAGCTTGTGAAAAGCCACTAATGTTAGCTATGTCTCCCTCTTCTAGAACAAAGCTAGGACATAAGCATAATCAAGATACTAATGTAATAATGAACAACTGATACATATGTTGCTGATTTTTCATGTGTGTTTTACCCCATGATGATAGTAAGTCCTAAAAACTCTGTGCTGTAATTTTGTCTTCCTAGATAAGTATACAACCACCTCTGTTGCTATGAATATTATTATACTAACATTATTAATATTGCTACTGCTACTATAATTCAACAATACTGTGCCACACTGTTGAAAGAGTGTGAGTGAAGTGTGAGAGATAATATTTTAAATGTTTACTATTCAGTAATGCATTTGATGAATAAAATAACACCTGACATCTGATTATTAAAGAATTTTTTATTTTATTTCTATTTAACACAGTAAAACAAGAGAAAATGTAAATTAAAAAACATGGGTCTCTGAACTGAAGATCAAAACCCAGCTGGATATGAGTCGACCAAATTATTGTGGCAAAAAGTGATGACAATGAGGACTCTTCTCATGGTGAAGAAACATCCAGGGTAAGTAATGGCTGGTTTAAAGAAGAAGTGCCAGAAGCTCTACAAAAGGGATGGTAATTTTCAAAGGTGATCAGGATATGGAAAGAAACATTGAATAGGAACATAGAACCAAATATTATTGTTGACAGCTGTTTGAGACATAGAAAAGAAACGTTGCCCTGACTGTTCTTGAGGTTCTTTGGACTTCAGATGTTAGGCATCGTAGCCTCGGTAGCCAGCGTTTTTCCAGGTGGATCCAAACAGGCTTTCATGGTATCCGTAACGGTCACCTCACCCTGTTTGGCAATCCCGTACTTTGGCTGCTTCTACCTCCTATGACTACCTGTCTATCTCTCTGTCTCTCTACAGGCTGTGTCAACTGAGTGATTAGCCCACCCAGTTTCACTAAAGTCCTGTTAGCTAGAGGCATTTCCAGGTGAATCCAAAAACAGGCTTTCATGGTAGCCGTAACGGCCCGGGTAGCAAAACTACCCACCATACCTCACCCTGTCTGGCAATCCTGTACTTTGCATGTCTCCAACTGCTAGGACTACCTGGAGAATCAAAGCGAAATCCTGCAGCTCATTCTCTCTGTCTGTGTGCCCTGGGTGGGGAACTGGCCTACGCAGTTAGTCCGTTTCCGGGTATTTCCAAACAGGCCTTCATGGCTACCGTAACGGCCCGGGCAGTGAACCTGCCCACCATACTTCACCCTGTTTAGCAATCCCGTACTTTGCCAGTTCCCACTTCCCAGGATGGCAACGAAGAGTTGGAGTTTGTCAAAGTGTCTACTTTTCCACAGAAGGCTACCCCTGGTCCTAATATTGATATCTATGCCACAGTTTACAATATTATTTTTACATGATCTCATTTGAAGATCCCGGGCCTGAACCCCCCAAGAGCAAGCCTGAGGCAACGGTGGCAAGGAAAAACTCCCTGAAAGGAAGAAACCTTGAGCAGAACCTGACTCAAAGGGGGAGCCCATCTGCCTCTGGCCGGCACCGGGTAGTCCAATTAGGTTCATAGGTATGTGCATTTATATTGATTTACACAAATTTAAATAATTATTTTCTACATCATGGCCCTACCTAAAATTTTAAAAAGAACCTGTGTCTCCTGCTAAAGTGTTGATTCTAGTTATTGTATGGTGCAAAATCGTGTGTAATGTTTACCAGATGAAGCCCAGTCTTTCTTTGGTTGACTCGAACTGAGTGGGCCTGTACAGTCTGGCGATATCTCGGTTTGCGCTGTTGACGTATCTAGGCATGTCGGAGTAATTGGCTCCAGGAACCAGATAATTAGCTCTCACCCCTCCAGTGATCGGGCCTAGCGCAGAGGCAAGGCCTCTATCTGCAGCCTTGCGCAGTGGGTACGTATCCCTGTTAGCACCTGCAGCCGCTTTGATCACCCCAGCGGTGTAACGCTGGAACTCCTCCTCTTCCTCCACAAACAGTTCCATCTGCCTCTTGTCATAGTCCAGTCGCTCCTTTTTTTCCATCCGGTCCTTGAGGTGTTTTTCAGCCATCTGCTGACGCAGGGCATCGTCCATCATCATGCGATCCAGCTTCTTCCTCTCTGCAGCCAGCCTCTGGTTTTCCCAGTAGACTTTTTCCGCCTCTTTCATAGCAAGGAGCTCTTCTCGTCCTCTCTGTTTCTCCTCTCTCTCTCTCCTCGCGTTCAATGCGCTGGCTTTCGCGCTGAGCAGTCATAGCGTTCTGCATGTCCTTGTCCTTTGCAGACTTGCGGATCCGCTCCTGCATCAGCTTGGCCTCTCGGTCAGCCACAGCTTTAGCCAGAGCCCTGGCATTAATTTCTTCCTCTCTGCGGGCCTTCTCCCGCTCCTCTGCGAGAAGCCCTCGCCCAGAATCTCGCTGCGCCTCTCCTGTCTCATGTATTTCTCCGCCTGCTTCTCATTGGCCATCTTTATCCACCGCTCTTTGTCCATTTCAAAACGCCTGCGACGCGTTTCCTCCATCTCTCGGTTTTGTGCTTCCTTTGCTCTGGTGTTGTTCTTCTCTGCCATTTGCTGAAGGTAGATGTTTTTGACCTTCATCTTCTCATCATGCTGTCTCTGTTTCAGCATTGTCTCATCTTTCTCATACTCCATTTGGATTTTGGTGCATTCCTCCATCTCTTTTTGTTTTTCCAGCTTTTGCTGCCTTCTGGTGAGCTCCTTCTCCCACATCTGTTGCTTCACGTAATCGTTGCAAGCCTTTCTCTCCATCTTTTGCTGAAGGATTCTTTGGCGCTCCTGCTCAAAGTCCTCCATTTGTCTGCGCCTGATCTGTGCCAAAAGTCTCCTTTCTTCTTCTTTTTTGTCATAGGCAATTTTTTGATTTAGTTTGATCTGATCCTCCCTTTCCTTCAGGGTCTCCGTCAGCAGCAGTTCTCGATGAAAGGCCTTGACACGGTCGCTCTGGTAAAACTGCTGGCGGCTGGCATTTGCTATAGCCATTTCCCGGTCAGGCCCAAAAGGGCCTCTTCTTTTGCCTGTCGCCTCCATCCTCAACAGTTTGTTATCGGCATGCATACAAATATATAGAATTTTTTTCTGCTGTTAGTATTATGACGTCACCAAAGCATGTGTCAGTAGAATTTATGGAATACATATGAGGCCTGGCCCAAAATATCTGTCTAATGACGTCACAAAGCAAAACAATCTCCCAAGCTGAACACAGCTTTGCGAGATTCCCACTGGCAACGGAGCACACCCTGAAGTCGCAATTACGTAGCTGTTTGCTTCAAAGTAAACGGTCTTTGACTGTCTCATAAAACACCTTCCTTTAAAAGACAGAACTTTCATGTATGTAATTTATGAAATAAAACACACTAGTTTAAACCGTTTTAGGAGTTATGATAAGACGTGTTATTACCAGTAATAGCGTATTTAATGAAATAATGTGACCTAAATTCTACCGTAATGGCAAGAAAAATCGAATCTAAGTCTTGCGCATCGTAAATATCCATAGCAATTTAGTTTGAGTACAAAATTTTAATGAGCTATGCTGTAATAGATAGGAATGTAGGTCTCATCTGTATCTCGCTGCCCGTAAAGCCCATCTCAGTATACGCAATATCAAAACTGCTTAGCGATTGGAAAGAAAATAATTCTTAGCATTTTAGTGTATCCTTCAAATTTAAGAAAATACAAAAACCTTTTTAGTTCCCATAATTTTTTAGATGTCGATCTTTACAATCATTTTCATGAAAACTAGCATTAAATGTATTATATGAAACACCAAGTCGTTTAAAAACAACGACAATCGATGCTATGACTCACTGAAATAGCCTATATTCTTCCCCATCTTTAAATATTCGTGTGCTTTACTCCCATTTTAAGTATTCTCAAACAATTCATAATCTGTAAGAATTGCTGGGCGACACACGACGTAAAGGGGGTGGTCAGACGGTTTCATGATATATGCCTACAGAAGACCACTTTTCAGACCACCATTTAGATTAAAAACACCGTGTTAATTTTTCATCAGTAATGGAGGGAACGGAGAGAACAACAGGACTGTTTACTCAAAATTCAAAACCGTTAACTTGGTGTATAAAAGTTAGTTAGACGTGCAAGTTTACACATATTTGTGCAGTTTTATGATGATATTTTCAAAAATCTATTAAGTTGCAAAAACTTCAAATTAAACGATGGTCTATCATTCATCTAATCTTCTACCACAATGAAACAATTTATTTATGACTGCTAAAATTATAATTCAAACCAAAGTAGAAATGAGAGTAATATAAACTAATTGCTGCATTGTTGCTTTGTATTTATGCACGTCATGAAAATTTATCCACGTTCCAGTGATGTAGGTCTACTCATTTTCCATGAACGGTGCAAAGAATATTGTCGTTTGGCAATCTATATTTAACATTGCAATGATATTACAGGGAATTACAGTAACCTATATCATTGCACGTTTATATCAAGATGATCATAATGTATGATTTTTACACAGCAGTATTCCAATTCCAATAAAAAAATATGTTTTAATTTATATTTTGTTTGAAATTATTCAGTAAAAAAATTGTTAGATATTAACTGAAAAAACAATTTCATAGAGAATGTGATTTAAATCAAATGGAATTTCTGATGTGATGTAAACTCAATAAATGTATTTATTTGTGCAAAACTTTGTTTTTTGAGTCACATTATTGTAAGTTTTGAAATTCGTTTTTTTAATTCGACTAAGCAATATAAAATGACTAACATTTGAAAAATTAAAAGTGAAATTAAAGTGAAATTTCACTGGTAGGCCAGAGGGGATGAGACAAAATCATATATGATCTTACTTCAGTCCTTCGCATTTCTTCTGTGGAGGGGTTTGGGCTATTATAGTAACGACTCGGGTTTTTTCTGATTTTTTTTTTTTCTAAATTCGCTAAGAGTCTCTAAAATACACTTCACCACAGAACTCCTTTCACTAAACTTTACCCTGGGTGTTACACATTACGCCAAATAACGGGTTTACACGCTGATCTGGCATCCCTGTTTACATCGCTTACTCCCGCTTCCTACGCAAGTTTAGCGGGAAGTTTAAAAAAAACGGATATGATGTCATACAATTCTTCAACTACCGTTTAATGCAGGAACAGAAGGATTTAGGTAGCTAACATCAGGCAAAGCTACGAAAAACGATCTCATGTAACGCTGACAAGTTGCCTTAGTTTACACTTCACAAAATGTTGTCAGCTTGAAACAAAACGTAAGTGTGTGTAGCTACCTAGAAACCTTCACGGAGGAATCGGCTTGTAGTTAGCTAACTATTTTAGCTTGTTAGCCAGCTCAGTGGTGTTTGTGCACTCCGTGAAAAAATTGGCACAGCTTTGACGGAATGCATCTGGATTGAAACATGGCTAACGTTAGTTTAACGAGCTAATACCTCAAAATAATGTTCTCACAATGAGCTAATTGTGTCTCTAGCGTATAGCTACGGCTAAAGTTACGTAGTTTAAGACATGCAGCGTTATCTGCCTAGCTAGCTAGTCTAACTAGCTAGTTAGCTAACTAGATACCATTGTTTGCAGAGTGGTGACTGTTTCCACACATTGACTTTCGCTAGCTTTTTGCATTAGCAACAGCAAACTAATACAAATGAAGAGGAAAGTGGTGAAAGTGGGTCGACTAAGGCTGAGTCCAAATGAGGAGGCCCAGCTCATAAGAGAGGAACTCGAAAGGAGAAGGAAACTGAGATTACAACAGGTGAGATGCGAATCCTGCCGAACCTGGTTAGCAACTGTCTAGCCAAGTAGCTAGCGTTGGATACTTAACCGTCAAAATGAAACTTAGCTAGCTATTACTCGTTGGTTTTATTTTTACGGTAGCTTTGATGTCAGTATCTCCAAAATTCTGTTTTTTTTTTTTTTTACACATGTGAGTTGGGGGAATTATCTGTGCTGTATGTTTCTGATATGATGAGATGACATTCACCTGGACACACTGCGCTTGTCAATGCATTGTAGACTCTGTACGTTATAAATAGAAGTTGGTTGCAATAAATTCTGTTGTAACGATGTGTCTGTGCTGCAGGTGCGGGAGCAGGAACGGTACATCGCGCTGCAGATCCGCAAGGCGGTGCAGGAGCGGCGTGATCGTGAGCTCCAGAACCTGACCGAGGAGCTGCAGGAAGAATGGCAGAGGCAACAGACCGAGAAGCTGCAGACACTGGAAAGACTTTACCAAGAAAGCCTCAAAGCCGTGGGAGAAGGGCATCGGAGTGCAAAAGAAAATGTATGTACCAGCTATACCTGTGGAAAAGGAAATGACTGTCTGCTGCCGTCTCCTCCTTCATATGCGCACACACATAATTAAAAATGATAAACCTTGGATGCACTTGTTATGAAACGGTAGAAGGTGAAGTTGTAAACTTCTGCTGGTTTTTAATCGCAGTCTATCATTCGTAGATGTGTCATCAGTTTATGTCTCTGTTGTATGCAACTTGTACAGGTATCATTCAGTTTAAAATGTGCACAATATGAGCCGATCTAAAATAATATTGTCACAACAGAGCAGCTGAGTCCTGAAACAGGTGAGTTACTATGTATTTTTGAGTCAGAAATGGAAATTGTTTGAGGTGTGTGAACACTATATTGTCAAACTACAAGTGCACTGTCTTTGAAATCTCATTTGAAAATGCTTTTGGTTCCTTTTACTGAAACTCGTGGTGAGAACAGGGTTTGTGTTTGTTGCTGCAGGAGCCGGACTGGGAAGGAATTTCACAGAAGGCAGAGGAACGTCAGGAAAGGGCTGTGCTCCGCCACCGCGAAGCCCTGAAAGAGTTAAAATTGAGAAGACAGAGGCAAGAAGAGGAGCAGACTCGGTGAGATCATCACTTTAAAACTGCTCTTTCCACTTTTGTACGGGATCAGTCACCCATAGCAAGTATGACTGGTACTGCACTCCGCACTGAATGGCATCTGGACAAAAATGAACCTGAGAACCATGTTTCAAGCGCTCGTTGTGTTTATTATTTTGGGTCTCCCCTCTGTGTATATGTTCAGTGTCCTCAATGGGGAGGGGAAAAAACTGACCCTTTTACACTGGCCTGGGAACCTGAGTTTTTCCTCAGATTTTCTGGGTTTGCTTAGGTTTAAATGGGTCTTCCCAGGTTTTCAGAACCCTGCCTGGCTCTGGAGCTGGGTCTGTCCCTGTAAATTCCTAGGTCTGCATGAAAATATGAATGCAAATGGGCTGTTATTTAGTGAAATATGCTTGTGTAGTCAGTTAAGGACGTGTAGCTTATGACTTGATAAACTTTGGGTTGGTTACTGTAATTTTAAAAAGCAGCTGTGAAGGAGGGCCTTTACCTGTCCCGAGATCAACTGAATGTGTTCTGCCTTGTAAACTGCTGCATGCTTTGAGTGTTTTAAAGGTTCCTTAATTGTCTTTCCAGCTATAAGATTAACAATAGACACGTGTCGTTCCATCAGCCTCACAAACAGGTTAATTGTCATAGTTGAGTTGTAATTGTTTCTGCCTGCTTTAATGGCAGTAGTTAAATGCAGGTGTGTGGGTAGAGGAGGGAGACTTGTAGGTTGTTGATTTTGCTGTGGATGTGTTCAGGCTAATTGGATGGGTTGTGTGTGTTTTTCTAAATAAACCTGTACAAAAATTACTATTTTTTCCCCTCATATTCATTTTGCTCTGCAGTGTGTCAGCCAGCATTGTTACAGCAACTCAAGTTTGACTGGGCTTCACTCATTGTGGAATGCACCTTGGGTGCCTAGCAACCGCACAGACACTTACAGTTTTGTATAGGGAGGAAATAAACTTCCAAAAAAAGCTTTTTCATGTTGGATGTAAATGAAGCTAATTTTCCATGAATCTCTGTCTCGCACAGACACATTCTTGCCAGGAAACAAGCCATGCTGGTGGAGAAAGAAAGGGCAGCAAAAGTGGCCAGTCTCCCACCCCCTCCACCAGAGCCATTTGAGGTCAGAAACTCGAGATTGATTGTGGAGAAAGACTAATTCTGTCAGTTATACGCTTGCTTTGAATTTTTATTTACATGTTTTATTTTTGCATTTTCCCCCTTAACCCCTAACTATAGTTGTGGCCAGTTATGCATGGTAACCATTGAGTGTGGGGTGAGGCGTGTTCACTTCTCTGCTACACACACACCTACCACAACTATTTTTTTTTTTTACTGCAAGTCCCACATTGCCCCAGGAGGTAAATGTTGCAAGATGGATGCATCCTCATGATGCTGTCTCAGTAACTCAGTAGGCATCCACACAAGTCCTGGGGTGTTGAGAAGGGAGCAACGAGGGGGGACTGGCTGACCTACCTACTCCTGTCCCTGGGTATAAAGACAATTTGTTCCTCTGATGTGGACTCCCAGTCACTGCAAATGATATGACTGTTTTATGCGGCCTGTAGAGGTTAGCCTGTGCTTGAAACAAGTGCTTTCATTGTTTGCGGCCATAGCTTTGCTTTTTAATTTAATGATGGTCTTGTTCCTGGTTTGTCATAGTTTTTTTCCATTTTGCTTTCAGAAAATTGAGGCAAAGAAGCTGCCTTTAGTGAAGATGTCCGATGTGGATAATTTCTCTGTCACACATTTTCATATGCCAGAGACGGCTGTGGATCACGACAGGGACACAGAACAGGTAGACCCAAATCGCACGAATGATCCTCTCTATATTTTGGTATTGTGCACTGTATGGTAGAATGAAGACACACATTCATGGTGTGTGCTCTATTCCCTAAACCAGTGGGATCCATTTTTCATGTTGAGTTAGTAATGGTGAGGGAAAATTTTTGATTCCTTGGGTGCCAAAGATGTCATTTACACACAGTTAAGATATGAGCACCATTCTTCATAGGACCTTCCATATGCTAAAAAAGGAAAACATAACATTTTCACACAGTCAGGCCATCTCGACTCCCTACTGGATCTGGCAATTGCAAGACATTGTTAGTATATGTTGGTGGCAGAGGAACAACATCAAAAGTACAAGCTCCCTTAGTGCTTGTCTTGTCTTTTAAAGATACAATGCAAACCTAACACCTCATGATTTTATGATTCACAGAAGTTCACAGAAACATTGTCTATATCCTGGTGCATACTATCTTGTTACCATCTATTTACCCCATGCACAGATGCCTTCATGTTCAAAGCTCACATCATCTTCACATTCCAGCATTTAGATTTGGTTGGACTGGGTCTGTAGGAACAGAAAGACATGGGATAAGGCCATTGAAAGTCTGAGGAAATGGCATGTGATCCCAGGATGCTATAGTCTCCCAGAGAAGCCCAAGGTTGAACGGAAGGATCAAACACAAGTTTAACTCCTTGCTCTTATGAGGGCTCTCTCTGTTCCAGATAAATACATTTACTTAATCCTCAGACTACTTGTTGCACGTACTGTGGCACTTAACAGAATGTGGTATGTTATGCAGTGACTTCTGCTATCGGATTATGACACTATGATTTAGTATCATTCCTGCTCCTAGCCTGAAATTTTTGTATGCACTTTTATAAGTGGCTTTGGATAAGAGCGTGTGCTAGATGACTAAATGTAAATTTAGTGTGTTATTGCTTTTTCCTCCTGTTGTTTTGGTGGCAGCCAGATGCACGGCAGGCAGCAGAGGAGGAGACACAACGCTTGGAGGAGCTGGGCAAAGAGGAGGAGCATGAGAGGAGGGAACGGCTGGCAAAGGCAAAACTGAGGGGTGACTGTGCCTTGAGGAAGGAGAGACTAAACCAGGTACTTCACCCATATGATGATCGTGCCTGAATGGTCATATTGCCTTTTTAATGTCATACCAGGTTTGTGATTGAAGGGAAATTGCATCTGGTAAACGCAGATGCTTGTGGAGGGCTTGCAACAGCTGCACAGATTCGTCGTACATCTGTGAATTTTAGTTATTTCAAGTTATATTTAAGCTATTGCTCAGGAAAAAAGTGAAATAACCATGGTTTAGTATGTCAGAGAAACTGTCCATTAGAATCTGTGAAACCTAGTTTAGAAGAGGTACTTTTGTGTATTTTTAGTGGCTTGTGCATAGCAAAATGTGTTAAAATGCTGTGGTGTTGCATGTAAATATGAACCCGGCTTTAAAAACCACCTTTATATGTTAATCAATAATAGATTTACATTGTATTCAAGCACAAAATGTGATTATTGAGAACATTTTTGGACTGTAGAAAACTGCCATGCAATACTGTAATAGTACATTATGGACATAAAACATTTCCAGAATGCAGTATCAATCATTTTCTCAAATTAGTATTGATTCATGCATTTATGGTTTTACATTCTTTTTTCCTCTAGCTTGGAACATTAAAATAAGCCTGCTTACATTTGTTCTGCACAGCAGAGATATGGAGTGGGTTATGCTGTGTTTACATGGGCTGCCTTACTTGTCATTAAATGAATCTCAGCATCCGGGGGGTGTCTTCAAAAGCAAGCAGATGGAAAATAGCCTGGTTGTGCCCTGTGTGCACTGTTCCACAGGACAGAGAGCGCTTGCTGCAGGAGCTGGCCCGCATGCAGCAGGCAGACCTGCTACGGCGGCGGCAGGCAGTGGCCCAGATGCCTCCGCAGACCTACCAGCCCTTTTACAGCAGACAGGAAATGAGGGAGGACTGGCAGCGGGATCTGGAGTTTGCCTTCGAGGACATGTATGCAGGAGAGAGACGTAAGGTCGTCTTCTCTTTTCTGTAGTTACCTGAAACTGGTTCTGTTTCCATTACAGTAGACCCCCACGCATATATGCAGTACAAGCATTGCATGAGGTGTAGTTTGGATATATCTAAATGCACAACATGTTGAATATGTTAATGTGCTGTCAGTGTCATGGGAACAGACAATGTTGATAGGCTGTATGCACCGCACTCCAAAGCATTGTACTAAATTAGAATGATTATGTAGGAAGTGTTTGTAGTTTCTCAACAGTTTCTTGAGTAAGTGATTTGGTCACCTCTTGGCTGGCTGTTGCAGGGATGAAGGGAGATTTGGTCCTGCATTTGGTCCCAGAGCCCCTTCCCACCATGACATCTGGAAGCCATGACGATGACCTGAATGTGACCCTGGAGCCTGATGTGGCACCCAGTGCTGATGAACATGTAGATGACCAGCAGTTCCCATCACCACCTCCCCACACACAAGGTTCCCAGCTATTCTCTTATCTGATTATCCCAGTGAGTTCTGCTGAAGCCTTACTGACCAAGACTGGAAATCCAGTCCTTAAGTATGAAGGTACAGACTTGGTAACATTACCATGTTGTGTATATCAGAGAATAGCCTTTTTTCTTCGCACAGACACTATTACATGCATTGAGCATGAAAAGCTTTAAGTATAGTTTGGCTACAGTGTAACAGTGGTTATTGAGCTGGGCATTGAAACTTCTCAGGGTCAATCAATGAAAATATTTAGCCGATATCAGATAAATAAGTCAAATAATTCAGCATAAACAGAAAATGTAATGTAAAACATAGTGTAAGTTGCCCAGTGTAAGGAAGACTGCAGTAATTTTTTATCCTTGATTTCAGTAAACTTATATGCACATATGTATTCTATGCTGTTGCCAGTCCCCGCTGAGCCAGCAGAGGGAGCTTCACGACATGCACTGAAGAAACTGCTGAATAAGATCAGGACCCAGAGAAGCCAGTGGAGCAGTCGTACTGAGGGCGAAACAGCCGCAGATGGCACGACCATTGAGACTGGCTCTCTAGCCAGTGAGGACAGGGGGACACTCGTTCCTTCAGTTCCTCTGCATTCAGACCACTCTCAGCCTTCCCAAGGTAGTTCTGTCCTTTTTGCGTCCATTTCTTTTTATATCTCAATGTACTGTGAAGGAGAGCGGAGGCAACCTTCAGCTGAAACTCTGTTCTTTTCTCTCAGGTCATGAAACCACAGAGGAGTCGATAGTTGCCGGAACACTGCTGCATCCCAAAGAGCACGCCATTAAAATCAGCTCGGCCGAAGCAGAGAGGAGGAAGCGGGTGTGTATGTCCCGTCTGTGGCCGATCTGAGGCTCTATTGGGAATGTGTTCTGCAAGCTGCAGATTCCACGCTGCCAAAAAGGGAGGCGCCAAAACTTTTAGCCTGACTCAGCTGAATGTCACAAACACTTGAGGGACAATGCTATGTAAGGTCACTCCACTGATGGTGCTTCTGCATCAATCGCTGACTTGGCTAAGGTGATACATTGATGGATCTAGTATTTGTTTTTTCTGTGCAAGGAGTTTAATTCCACAGAGCCTTATCCAAGATACTTTAATTGGTTCAGAATATGCAGGGTTTTTTTTTTTTTTTTTGAGGAAACATAATTTGCCCTAATGTTGGCAGCAGGAGGAGGAGCTGGAGGAACAGAAGCAGGAGCAGATTGCGCTGCTGCAGCAACTGGAAGAACAGAGGAGGAGCATCGAGCTGCAGCTGCAGCAGGCGCAACTGGAGAAGGAGAGGCTGCAGGCTGCTGTTCAGAGGGATTTGGATCAATTTGCCCAGCAGGAAGTACCAGCACAAGAACAGGAAGTGCCACCTGCTCATGCTGTGCCTCCTGAGGTAGGTGGGTGCCACCAAAATGTTTTAGGAATGTGTCATGGGGATGCTGTAGATCCACAAGGCCTCAAAAGCTGTTTCCACTCACAACCTTTAGTCATAAATCTTTCCACTCCAAATGTAATCTCTGCAGAGCCTGAGCTTTAGTAACAGTCTATCAGGTTGAAGCAATGTGGCAGGTACCTGGCTTATTTGCCAATGATATTTAATGGAATTAATTGCTGGCCTGGTTTGCATGTAAATGTGTCTGTTGTAGTCTTTACACTGACAGATCTTAACTGTATGTCAGCTATACCTGAAACCAACCACAGGTGATTATCTGGATCATCAGTATGTTGGGTGATCTGAGCTACCACAGAAAGTTTGGCCCAAGCCTAGGACTCAAGCAGAAATAAGTGTTTTTCTCACAAAATGCCAGTGTGTCAGGAAACAATGCTTACTCTGATTCAGGAGGCATGAACTTCTTTGCATACCAGCTGGACACACAAAGGGGGGGAAAAAGACCTCCTGAGCCAATCACCAGACCCAAATACGATCAGTGTCATTCCCTGCAGGGTATCCATAACAAGGATGTGAAAAGCAATGTACAATAGCAAGCAAATGCAAAATTTCTAAACATAATTCAGGTGGGATTAGGTGGTGCGCTGCAATTGTGTTCAGTGATCAGCAGCTGAACAGTAGCTGAGACTCAATATTAGTCTACAACACAGCACACATACAGTTAAGACTGGTCTATGGAAGCACAGTGGGATGTTTGTCATGGAGGGCATATGTTCTGTGTTCATTTTGGAATGGCCTGCAAATAAATGCAATATTTTTTTGTCCCATATGCAAACTGCTTCCTCTATTTTTGCTAATTCCAAGTACATAAACAGAATCTTCTAAAGCCTCCTTAACAGAAGGCCAATCAGTATGTTGGACATGCCTGCACAACACGCAGTCGTCTGATATCAGTGAGGAGCACTGTGAGCATGACAGATTTTCCCTGCCTATGTTTTCAGCCAGGCAGGATGACACATCATAATTCAGAGTTGTTTTTTTTTTTTAGGGGTTTAATCTTGTGTTGTGGGTGATAAAAACCGTGCAGCACTCCAGAATAGATGGTAGTCAGTGCTGCCTTTACTGCCCTTTGCAAAGTACCACAGTTGAACTGCCGTAGGGCAATATCCAGCTGTTTAAAATATGTAAAAATATGCTCTGCAGCTAACTGATAAATTGACAGGTTGTTCTGGAACAGCAGTCTCCAGCTGCAGAGGATGGGGACGATCACTCAAGGAAAGTACGGCAGTATCAGCAGCGCCTCCTGGATCAGCACCGGTAAGTTTGCGCTTTCATGGTGTGGAGTGGGGGCCGGGCTCTGGGGCTCCAGGGCTCTCGGCAGGCAGCTGACTCCGTGCCTCCTCTTCCTAATCGTAACAGCCTGTCTTGAGTTTTTGAAAAATGGGAAAAACCAAAGTTTTTAAAAAATAGGTCTTCTTGCTCAAGAGCCTGGTGCAGACTTGTCCTTTGTGCTACTGTTTCATGCAGCTGAAGTTAATGAAAAATATTGTGCTGTTAACAAAAAACATGTTTTGTCCTGAAATATGTCACTCAGATTTACAGACACACCAGAATGGGAGTTGGACTTGGTATCAAATTAAATTTTTTTGCTTTTAAATAATTCCTTTATTGAGAATTCAATAAGAATAGCTGAATAACCAGACTGAAATGACAAATTTAGTCAATTATATACAATCTGCAAATATCTATTTTTCCCAAAGATACCACCGCAAATGCCTTTTCAGGATTTGCTTTTCTGTTCTGGTATTTCTTTGCAATATCATTTTGTTCGAGAGAATGGTAGAAGTCATTTGTCATTGATGAAATCTGAGTTATGAGTTATGATTTATCCTCATCTCAAAATGAAAATGTTTCAGACTTTAAAAAAAAAAGTCTGAGGAAATGAAATTAAATGGAGAAGTCTCTCAGATCTCTCAAACCAAGCATTTTGAACACAGTGTAATTCCATCCGATGAATTAAAAGGATCCATCTCATTTTCTTGCCCTTCTAATGTGTGTCATAGAGAGTGCCGCTGGGTAATTTCACGTACAGAATGCCAACAGTCTGGCCATCATATTAGATTGTCCTGCACAGCCTTGATTCCCTCCATGTTGCAGTAGGTTCCTGTCACGTCTTAACAGATGGCGTTTTCTACGTTATGAGACAGGTTGTCTTATTCAATCATTTTAAGGACCAAGTTTATGCTTGTATGAAATTGGTTGTATGGTCCTTTTTGCACTATTTTAATGTTGCACTATATCAGTATTTGCACTGTGTATACCAACCCATTAGATTTCTGTTTCAGGCAGCATAAGCAGACTGTGGAGGAGGCTCGTCATCGACTGGAGGAATACCAGCGCGCGCTGAAGATGCGGTATCCCAGTGCCCTCACGGCTGCTGCTGGTCCTGCCGTCTCCCAGGATTCTCTGCACCTCCAGGCAAAGGCGGCTCCATCCACAGGAGTACCGTCTGGCCCCTGGGTCCCCCCCGTGCCTTCCACCGCAGCCACGCTGTTTTTGCCCCAGCAGCGGCCTGCGAGCGTTCTTCAGCCTAGAGGGGCAGTGAGGTTTCCCTTTGTTCATTCACACGCGCAGAGCAGTGACACCAGTGTGCTCTCTGAGACTCACTCCACCATCCCTGTGCTGGACCCCTGCCCTGTAGCTCCAGCTGTCTTCACTCTCCCAATGGGAAGGGAGCAGCCTCCCGAGCCCACACCGGACCTGTCTGAGAACGGGCCTGCACCACTTGCACGTGTCTCGGAGAGTGCGACCGAGCAGCTGCAGCTGCCCTCTGTCCTGCTGCCGGCACACTCTGCTGCACTAGTGAACCCTGCCGCTGTAGCTCCGCAGCCCTCCGGACCGGAGCCGAAGGGTCTGCCGGGCAGGGCGTCTCCTGCATCTCCTGGCTCTCCGACCCCAAAGCCCAGCCCCCGGGAGTCTCCCCCACCCCCCCGAGGCGAGGCGGCGCCATCACTGTCTGTGGCGGAGCTGGAGGCCCAGCGGCGGGAGCTCCAGGAGGCGCAGCTCCGCCTGGAGGCGCAGCGGAAGGCCTTCCTCGACCAGCAGAGGGCGCAGGAGCGGGCGCTGCTCCAGCAGCAGAGCCAGCTGAGGGAGCAGATGAGGAGGCAGCGCGAGGCCCTGGACACGCTCCTCTCCGAAGCGCAGGTAACGCCAGCTGGAACGCGCCGCGCCATCACAGGGCCTGAACAGATGGCTGAATTTATCCTCATCAAGATGATACATGAGCACCCCTCCAGGTCCCTTCACTGCTGAGTTATTAGCGCCGGGCCCATCCTGTTCCTCCATAGCCGCAGCCCCGGTGCACGTGTGCTTGTCCTGCCCGCTGCTTGTGCATTCATCTCTTGCACACTGTTAACTCTGCAGCCCCCCCCCCCCGGCCCATCCTTCACCGCACGCGAGTGCGTCTGCCCTGCGGATAAGCGATGCGCCCAGAGACTTGGCCAGACCCAGGGCCCTGCACAGCCATATTCACTCTCTCACACAGTGGCCCAGCCATCTGCTGACTCACTGCATCACTGCTCAGGGTGATGGCAACCCCTGACCTGCAGTTTAAAAACCGCCAAAGTATGACCAACGCGGAGAGAGGGCGGGACTGACAGAAAAGGGACTGCAGGCTTGCTGTGATTGATGTTTTGACCCCGGAGTCCAAGTTAATCTTGCGCAAAGTGTACTTTCACTTGAGTGTTTTGAAGCACCCTTTCAATTCGTGAACGCGCTTGTTAAAACCATTTTCCCCTCTGTGTTCTTGTAGCCCCCTCAATCTAGACCATTGGAGCGGGGGGTGAGCAGGACAGAGCAACTATGTCTGATGTCCACTCTTTTGAAAGCCATTGAGGAGTCGAACGGCAGCCTTGCCTCATCTCAGAGCACTGACCTTCTGCCCCATTCATCCGTCCCACCCAATCAGAACCAGGCCGACTCACTTAGCCATGTTTCTTTGTCAAGTGGTAAGTAGTTCTTTCTTAGCCTGTGTGACGGAGTGCCGTCACTACAGTTGAGTATGTGCTTTGACTGCCATACCAACGAGTCAGGCTCTCGAGGCCGGTGGGGTGACTGCTCTCGCCCTTCGCTACAGCCTGTTCTGTAGTATTCATCTCCGCCACATGGAAACTAGTTTTAAAACGGCAAAGATATATTAGGTCCGAGTCTGTGAGCGTATGTGTGTTTGTGTATGTGTGGTTCTGCAAAATGTCCTAGGAGCGACTGCACTGCTGGGGTCTTTGTTCAGAGATGTCGACTGGCCAGTTACCATGGATACCGCTGCCTCGTTAGCTTCCTCCAGATAGGACCGGTCAAGCCCCAGAAAGTAGTGCTGACAGATTGGGATCCAATTCCATCGGCATCGACTCCTCTGCTGAGAAATGTCAGGCTATAGGACACCTGAATGCTGCTGACCCACACTTTCAGCCTGTGGTTTGCTTTAGGCCATTTATAGTTTGCTCAGTGGTGAATTGAGCTTCAGAGTAAGGGGGAACTGCAAAGGTATCATTGACACCACTTAATGCGTGTTTGCTTACCCTGTCTGAAATTATTTTGGCTGGAGACATAACTAAAAAATGTCACACAATTGTGCATCTGTTCAGTTGTGTATCCCTTTCCAAACGTTTTATGCAAGATAAAGTTACATTTTAACTCTTTTCAATACTCGTATTAATCATCATTTCCAGCTTCCTCTTCCCTGGCAAGACCAGGGCAAAAGGCAGTTTAAGTATTTGACTAGAATTGACCATTTACAAAGTCAAAACAACTTGTCACATATGTGATCATCACCTGGTTATGATTCAGCTTCAGTTCAAACCCATCTCTGCAGTTTGACATATAAGGGGAGTACATCATTCATGGTCAGGTCAGGTTGGTGCTATGGGGAGTGTGGATATACAGGTCACTCATCTCTGAGAACTCTAATTGTGTCTGTGTCGCTGTGACCTGGCACCAGGCCTGGGAGTGTCTTTCTGTCCGTTCCCTGAAAGCCATTAGTCAAAATGACAGCTGAGAAATGAGTGTGGCTCTGGCTGCATGAAGTGAAGCCCGACGACATTTATCCCTGTTTGTTTGAATAAACTTCCCTTTTGACCTCGATTCGTTTTCACAGAAAGATGCCACCTTTCCTTCTTCACAGGGCTGGGAAAGCAACATTATGGTTGTCCTGGTTTTGTGTCAACCTCTCTCACTCTCTTGTCCTCAGTCTTTCCCTTTCCCTTTCACAAGGTCTGTCTCCCACTCTCAATACGTCTGTCTGTGTGTCTGTGTCTGACTACATGGTGCCCTTTCTTATTCCATTACCCTACACATGTCAGTGTTAACACCCTGCCACTGTGCTCCAGAAGTGGGCCATGTCCAAATGAATATGTCCATTATGAATATAACTTCAGTGTGTATGTGCCCTGACATCTGCCACATAGGGTGCAATTGTGAATGAGCCTGCCCTAATGCATGACTCAGGAGTATAATTTAAAAAGGTGCCATTGAAGCAAAGCCACTGTCATATACTGTGCCCCCTGAAAATCTCCACGATTGTCCCTGTGCTTTCCTTAAAAGAGCAGAACAAGTTCTCCCAGTAACTGCTTTGTCACAGAGCCAATTTTTTTTGGAAGGGCATGAAATTTGCAGGCATGAATGTGTTTTTTTTCTGCAATGAAATTTGGATGGAGGTGTTTGAATTTCATTTCATTGAAAAGAATGAAAATCATTTGTTCCTGGCAAAACAAAGTGTAGTCTGTTGTTGGGAAACCTATCTGACATTTTAAAGCTGTGGAGTGTAGCCTTTATTACTGTTTGTAAACAGGATGGCAATCATTCCGCAAGATTTGTCTTGGCTGCGTTATTGAAGCTGGTGATTTTCATGTGGGATCAGATGCAAAAAGAGCAAAGTTACAGTAAACAAACAAATTGGTCCTCCTTCCCCATGTAGCTATTGAAGATGTAAATTGTCTTCACTTGGTGCCGAACGCGTGCTACCAGCTCATCCTCGGAGGCCTCTGACAAATCTGTGCAGAGTTTTGAAAACCAGCAAAGGTCAAAATCATGGAAGTGTTAATGACTGCAATCAAGCTGAGAAATAATGGATGCTAATTGTAGTGTGCAGGTTGCATTATCGTGTGTGATGCAGTTATCATATTTGCATTTTGTAAAAAGGGGAGAGTGCTTATGTTTAACATTCTCTCTCCACATTGATTTTGTTTTAATGTTGAAGCATCAACTATCAGCAGGCTTTCTGCTCAAATGCTCTTAGTAAAAAATTAGTATAAATTAGAGTAATCCTGTTTACTTTCTGTGTGTGTATGTATGTGTGCATGTGTTAGTGAGTGAGCCCCCGATTGGTATTTGGCAATCTGTGTGGTTATTCAGGAGACATGGGGTATGATAATGATGCAATTGAGCATGTTTGTTTTTCAATGAGGTTTGTGTTACTGAGGTATGAAGCTCTGGCTGAATATCTGATTTGCACTTGTACATGTTCTGGGTCTGATTGCTGTGAAATGGTGGAGCTGGTCAGTGCTCCTGGCCTAGCTACCACAAAGACCCAGTATGGACTCTGGCGCCTCCTCCTCCTCTAATCCAATGCTTACGTACAAACTCCCTGTTTTTAGCGAAGGGGTTACACTTGCCTTTGCATAAGCAAAGTCCCTGTGCGTTTTTGTCACTGTTGCCTCACTGAAGTACAATTTCCTTTGGCTGCCATTTCCTCCCAGACACTGGGTCTCAGAGCGAACCCAGGAGCCGGGCACCCCCCCAGCCCCGTGCCGCCAAGCCCCCGCTGGCCCGACCCAGACTGGGCCTTCTGGAGATGATTGAGCAGCATGAGCTCAGCGCCATCCAGGAGGTGGAGACGCCCATCAATGCCAGCCTAACTGCAGGTGAGCTGTGCCCCAGGAGGCGAGTTCTCAGCAGGGACATCTCCAGTGCCCATGACTCTTTCAGTACACTGCTGATGAAGGCACACGTGTGCATTTCTATTTACCTTGATCTCATTTGAAAGTCTATGGAGAAGATATTTAGAAGGTTAAGTCAAGGCCTTTCTTATTAAATTTAATCCAAAGCAAATCCTACACTGAATTCTCTTTATACAGAAGAGCTTTTTAATTAAGTGGGTCTGAAATGAGCTGAGCACCCCTAATGTCATTTTCATGAATCTGTGAGATTGGAGAGCGTGCTTGATGTGAGGTTTCGTTGACTGACAGCTGGAGAGGAGCCGGAGGCGTCCTCCACTCTGATGGAGGAAGCCGATGAGTCTGATTCCTCATCCTGTGTGGAGAGGGGACCCTCCAGCGCCTCGCGTGGGAGCAGCTCCGGCTCTGGATCCGGGAGCGGATGCTCCGGCAGACTGTCCTGGAGGGAGAGACTGCTGCTGGAGTCTGGCTCATCTCCAGAGGCTGGTGAGGAGAGAAGGGGGTTCAGTCCTGCAGAGGGAAGAGAAGGAGGGTGACTTTAGCTGGAAGCCTCGGTCTCCTGGGGTATAGGGAGGTGTAAGGTGGGGAGGGGGTAGATGAGAAAGAGATCTGAGGAAGCTTTGTTATTACTGAGGCAGTGTGTTCACTGAGCCTCTGGGTTGAACTGCCAAATTAATCACGCCAACAATATGTACAAAGGATTTTGAGCTCATTCAGTCTGAAGTCCACTCATGCCTTACAAACCCCAAATTCTGGAAAGGAAAGTGGCATGCTGCCCTGACTGGATACATGGATGTGGTGATGTGATATATGTCATGTGCTTGACTTTTGGGTCTTTTTCTGTTCATTGCTGAATAGTACACCATTTGGTCATGATGCACAGTTGTGCTGTTGAGCCTTTTTCTTTATGTACATTGTCTTAAAGAAAGGTAGGTTGTAGGGTTAAAAAGCGATTGAGCAACACAGAGTTAATACTCCAAGCTCTGTTAGTCAGCTACTGCAGGGTAAATTGGAGTTTTTCTTAAGGGATATTGATGTGGAAATTCATGTGTTTGTAACTGAGGCAGCTCTAAATTAGAGTGTTGTATTCTTTCTAATGAGTACGCTGCTTCACAGTTTATTGGAATGGTGCTTGATTATTGAGAGGGCGGTAATTTGAAACTTTACATATTTTTTTCTGTCCACTTTGAAATTTGGAAGTTTATTTCATCTGCTGTATGGCTCTTTGGTGTTACACAGTAACGCCATTGTGCTATTGTACTCAACTTGTCATAATGTCTAACGTTCTCCAGGTCATGCATCTTTGGCTTTGTACTGAAAATTGTCCAGCAGTTCTTTATTTGTGAAATGTATCTGAATGTTTTTGTTCTGTTCATTCTGCCCATCCTGAATATGTCCACATGTAAGACCCATATTTTACTGAGCCTTCTGTTTTTTTTTTTTTGCCTCCCCACCACACACAAATGCACCACCCCACGTAGATCCTGCCAGAGCCTCAGCCTTGACACTGCATTCCTCTGTGATGGCCAAACCCCATGAGGAGGTAAGCATCACTCCAGGTTATAGTGGATCATTTGTTTCTCCACCAGCTTCCTCTGAGGTCCACCTCTGTGTGGATCAGTGATGAAAACTAGCCAAATCTGAATGTTTGTGGCTTCATTACCACAATATTCATGATTATGCATGAGAAGCTTTTTTTTTTTGTTTTGGGGTTGGGGGGAGTGGTTGTGTGTGTGTTTGGTTGATGGTGTATGTGTGTGGGTGTTGGTGTGCAAGTGCTTGTGCTTGTGTATTCTGTGTTTCCTGTCTGAGCTGTGATGTAACTCAATTATGCCTGAAGTGTATATGAATATATACATTTTCTGATGGTTTCTACACTTGAACTGAGCTCAAGACACGGAAATGGTGTCTCTCCTTTTGACGCAGGTGTGTATGTACCTGGCAGTTTGCCATTTCATTGTGTCCTCTAGCATCTGGTCTCTGAAACGTGACACATCACACCTGAGTCAATATTCAATGTCTCTGTTAACTTGGTACCTGTTGGTCTTTAAAACCAGAACTCCAGAACTGTAAAACTATTTTCTTCACTTTGGGAAAATTTCCCAATATCCAGCAGGGAGCAGTGCCTCTCCAGTGCTCAGAGGAGAGGTATCCTCCTCCATCAGTGCAGGCCCCAGTGGATCCAGAGTGTCTGTCCTCCACCACCATTTCCACTGGGAGCTTCTCTACCAACGAGCCGGATTTCAGCTCCACTGCCGTCGGTGTGTGCGTGTGTCCGTCCTTCCGTCCGTCTGTCTATGCAAAATGTAGTATTGATTCATAAATGCAGAGAAGAGTCCCTCCATCTCAGCTCCATATCTTGGCTACAGCCATGTGGAATGTACTGAACGCTTCTCTGTAGCCCTAGCTTCTCCAGAGCACAACAGCTTGAACGTCAGACTATCCAGTGGGCTGTTCCAGGCTGAGATTATATCTAAATCAGAAACCTTGTGAGACCCAGCATACACTGCAGTAATAGAGGCAATTTTTCCACTTCCACTTTTGCCAGGGATTCAGTTCATTTACAGCTGCCCGTCCTTTACCTAATTAGAACAAGTGCTGTGCTGCACCGGGTAACCACTAATCTGATGATCTTAAATGATCTGAAATGATCTAAGTCCCATGCAGCTTGCTATGCTCCTGCCATAATGACAGAAAGCAATTTTGTTTCCATGGCTGCTTACCTTCCTCTGCAGCCTGCTTATCTGTCACATTCTAGCTCACCTTTTATGCAAGGGAACATGTTCAGAACAGCAGAACAGACAGTGTAGCAATGGGTACAACAACATAGAACTATTACAACTGTGATTACAGAATTATTATAGAGCTGTACAGGTTTCAACAGTTTTACTTGCATTTTTTGATATTATGAGGAAGGAAAATGCAAATTGGACAAATTTATCTTTGCAACAGCAGATGATAATTCAAGAAAAACAAAGTAAAAATGTGTAGATGGTAATGGATTTTTTTTAACACTTTTTTTTTTAAGCCTTGCTGAAAATTAACAGTAAATGTCCTTGTGTTTCTATTTTTGATTATTAGTGTTCCATTTGCCTTGCTTGAACATTTTAATTATTTCTCACTTGGGTTCATAGTCTATATTTCCATCATAATGTTTCATTTATGTTTTAACAGTTTGTGATGTTTAGTTTAATATTTCATGTACATTTTACTTCTCCCATTTTTTGAAGTTTGCATCAAATAATATTTAGATTAAATGCATTCTTAGTGAACTATGTGCTGAGTTTAGGTAAATTTTAAGATTATTTTACTGATTTAAATGTTAGTATAATATATAGTTACCAAACATTGTACCATGTTACCATCATTTTAATGCATGCAGTCCTTTGGTGATGTAGAATCTTAAACCCTGTTGGAAAATTTCTGTTAGCGAAAAGCCAGCACACTTACTTGGTCTATCAGTCTGCTGTGGAAGTGCCATTACAATTCAGGTGTAATTAACCTGAGGCCAGAAGCACTGAGAGAGAAGCCCAGTTTTTCTTTGTGTCTCTGTTAGTGTGCTGCGTCTGCATGGATAACAAAACTTTTTTGTCTTTTGATATGGTGGCTGCTGCAATTTGAAGGTAGAAAGGACTGAACTTTGATTTAGCTTCACATCAGTTGCCATTTTAATTACGGCTCCACATTTCATTAGAAAAGCAAATCGAGTATGAAAACTGTGGAGTCTGTCATTAACTGGAAAGTGTTCTAGTGCAAACAAATTGAGTGGATCAGCTTTTTTAATAGACTCTCTAATAATTCTTTTCAATTCACTGCAACACTTGATACCCTTCCGTTTTAAAAATAGAACTGACACAAATTTCCTGTCCTTGGATAGTGCTGAATCCATCCAAGTCTGAACCCTGATAACTTACTGTTTAGCAGGTGAAGGTCAAGGCAGTGTGATACCAGCCTGACTTATCTTTAAAGTGAATGCTTCTAATGATATTGAGGAAAATTCAAAATTAACTGCTGCCTCTGGCTTCTGAATTGAGCTGGAGTCCTTCCAAAGCAAACTGACTTGGGCTGAAATGATGTATTGTGGATTAAATAGCTGCTGTTGACATGCTGTGTGTGTTCCTTTTCAAAGCTGACTCCTCGCTACATGGCAATGATGTTCGCATATAATTGAAAGTTTTGTATTATAAAGTAAACATACTGTTGTGTACTGTATGCTATATGAGCATTTGGTACATTGTCACTTGTTGCTGTAGTTTTACTGGGATATCTACAGAAAAAATGTACATAATATAATTGATAATATGCATAATATACCTAATTTCTTTCCCCAGCATGCAAATTTAAAAACATAGTCAGATGTAGGCGGTAGCAGAAAAGTCTCAACTTGGACGATGCACTGGATGAGACTTAGACCAGAGGAAACGTGAATGACACACATGCAGCTAAGGCAGGTCAGAACCATGCCTTCTGTTGTTCTTGCAGATTCATCGCTACCTGTAGATACTGAAAGAGGAGGAGGAGCTCTTGCCTCCTTGTGCAGGCACAGCATCCGTGATGACTCTAGTCACCTGTCCCCCACTTCTGAGTCCATCTCACACAGGAGCATGATCCAGAGCATCATTGACAAGTACACAAGGGAGCTAAACGTGTCACTAGAGGCTGTTGGGAGCTTTGCAGGTATTAATTTGCCACATCATAACCTGCCCTTTTGCGGAAAGGAAGATAAGGAAATGAGAATTGTATTGGCGAAAAGTTCAAATACACCTTTTTCATGGGAGCTTTAAAGGGACAAGTTTCTCTTGGTAAACTCATTTGAAGTTAACAAGCTTTTAAAATTAAATTTGCCATTAATGGCCTCTTAAGGCCATCAGGGCTGTAAAATGCTACAATGTGTGGAGATTAAATTTGCAGGGTTAATTTTCATGATGTCTCAGTGACAGTGACACCCATTCCTGCTGATATCTCTCCAGCTCTGTCTGCAGAGAGAGATGTTTCAGGTGTAGGAGGGGAGTCCTCCATCTCCCCTCCAGGGCTGAAGGACTGGGTGAATTGTGTGGAGGGACGGTCTCTGGTGCCAGAACCAGACCTTTCATCTCTCTACTCAGGCCAGTCATTTGGAATTCAGACTTCCTCCCAGGTACCGTCTACACACCTACATTTACAGCCTTACTTGTTTCACTGATATGGAAAAACTGCAGTGGTCTTAAGTGATAATGGAAAATGGGGTTTAGACATTAAAGCATCTGTTTTCCATGCTTTGTGTGTGCAGTGTTATCAGCCATCATGGTTTGTTTGGAAGTTGTGTTCAAAGTAGGTTTGCAAATTTTACATACATGTATTTTGTGGTCAAAATCAGGAAGCCTCCATCCCAAAGCTCTATGATGGTTCCAGCTCTTTGTACCTTCAAGACACACATGGAGAACTCGGCAGCAGGAGGCTGTTGGAGGCAATGGAAGATGTTTCCACATTCAGCTTTGAAGGTCCACAAAATTCTTCAGGTGAGGGGTTTTGGAATGTTGAGTGACATTTTATTTTGCCTTCTATCTGAGAGAGTTCACTTTCTTTTGTGGAAAATGTTTTGTTCGGTTGCGGTTGAAGTTCATGTTTGTGCTTATCTCTCAGGTCACTTTCTCCCTCTGGAACCCAGGCCCGACTTTAACTCCTCCACGTCTTCCTCCCAGCGCTCAGAAAGACAGGAGCAGATAAGGAGAGCTGAGGTGTGTTTTCTCTCCCCCGATCAATCTTGTCTCTCTCTTTCTTTCTGCTCTCTTTTGTTTCCCCTAGACCCACATTCTTAAAAACATAACTCCATTTCTACTGACAGAACCTGAAATAAACATGTCCTGACAGTTTTGAGATTATGCTGTGCGCTGATAAACCTTCTGTCAGCTGTGCTGTTTAACATGCCAAGGACATGGCTTTGGTGTTTATGCAAATGCCTCCTACTGCCATATCAATTTTACTCCCTCTGCACTTGCCGCAGTCTTAACCAGCTAGTGTAATTGCACATAGACTCACTCCACACAAGCTTTCTATGCTGTGAGCAGAAATCTGCTCTATTGACCTCTGCTTTAATTACCTTTCTGGGTACTTACTGTGCTCAGTTTTGTAACTGCTATGGACAGTGTCCTGTTGAACTACTGTTTGTGTGAATGCTGAGGCTCGTTAAAACCTATCTTACTGTATTAACTGTGCAAAGCTTGCAGGGCAGTATTGATTCTGCGTTCAGTAGAATTGAATTTGTGTTCAGCCAAGCGGGGGTATATTGACCCTTTTGCTGAGAAGGTGGTCAGTAGTGTGGAGGCTGACCAGTGCTGTGGGGGGGGACAGTATTGACTGCTTTTTTGTGTTGTGTTCAGGAATGGGATTCTGTGAGCCAGATAACTGGACACACCTCGGGTCAGTCATCCTCTGTGTGTCAGGCAGAATGGAGGGACAGCACAGCGAGCCGGCTGATTGGTCACTTCTCGGATCAGTCAACTTCTCATTGGCTAAATGAAGGGCAGGACTCTGCCATGAGCCAGTCAGTTGGTCTGCTCTCGGATGACCCCTCCTCACAGTTGCTGGGTGGAGGGCGACAGATAACGGGTGAATCAGAAGACATTTCTGTGGACCAGCGGAGTGAGAGCTCCGGTAATGAGCTGTGCGATCTCTGTTCATACAAATCACCAAATCACAAAATTGTCTTACTGTGGTCCTGAAAGTATCAGTCTTCTGCAAAATAGGTGCACAGTAGAATGACTTTGGCAGGTTGTACAAATGAGATTTTAAAAACAGGATTATTCAGGTACAGTTCTGTTCTGCAAGATACAATTTTGTTCTACCATACAATTTTGCCAGATAATTTGCTAGATGTCCATTTTTTTGGAAACTGCAAAACTTCACAAATTGCTTCTTTAACACCCTATCAGCAAAACCCTGTGTTAGCCATCAATTAGAACTTTGTCAGTCTGCAAATAGATTTGTTAATGGTCTGCCCGGAAGGTTGGATTAAATGAGGCCCTAGATGCAGATGGTTCGATCTTGGGCTCGTAACTATCCCCTGATGTTGCTTGTGGTGCAGCGCTTCATTACGAAGTGCCCTTTTTTTTGTAATGTTTTTGAGATATTTCTCTAACTCTTTCACAATGTATTAAAATCTTCCTGTAAGACCTGGATCAAGCGCTGTGTGTGCTCTTGTCACAGGAGGAGGCACAGGTCATTCCCTGCCCAGGAGAGAGCACGGAGGCCCAGCCCGAGTGGGGCAGTCCGAAGAGCCAGCAGCGTCCCCAGCACTCTGCCTGATGAGCACTGGTCCATCAAACCCTGAGCTGGACACTCAGGAGCCTGAACCTCCTTCACTGACTCAGGTCCGTCCTCTTTCTCCACATGATGCTTTTTGATGATAAAAATAAAAATCATTGATTCTTTTATTACTCTTAGTGTAGTAAAAAAAAATCAGCACTGTGGACTGGTGATTCAGAGACAGCATACTTGATGTTCCCTTTAGTACGATACATACCTAGTATAAAACCATAGAGCGGATATGTGGAATATGTAAAACTGCTGCATTGTAGTGTGTGTGTGTGTTAGGTATATAATGCCTTTATATATATATGTAGAGTGAAAATTTTGCGCACATACATGTACTGTATAAAAGTGGGTTTTTTCCCCTCTTTCAGCAGGATTCCCTGAGGAATGTCCCGGATGTCCTCTTTGACTCTAGCAGGGAGCTGCAGGAGACTGGGATGTTCCAGGAGATCTCCCCAGAGTATACACAGGCCCTGCAGGACCCTGCAGAAGGAGAGGGGACTCTGGGTGAGCTGGGGCTGGGTCACTCTAAGCCAACCCATCAATCATTTTTACAAGCACAAACTCAACAAAGTCCAAGATTTGGAAATAGAACACCCCATTATTAAACATAAAACAGCCATTTATTGGTGTTTGATTTTCAGTGTCTTTGAGGGATATATCTGGTCCTGTGTACCTTCAGAAGTTATGTATCTCAGAACCTTAAATTGGTGTGTCCTCTCTTACCTTGCTGTAACCAAATGAATCTAACTAGACCAAAATAATCTTATTAGATGAGCCAGCCCTTTTGTTCTCATTTGTCTCTGAGGCAGTTCACTTAAAAGGCCTGATTTTTCAAGAGTGCATGTGACTGACTTACCCCAGGCTATAGAAAATGTTAGTTTGCATGTCGGAAGTGAAACTCTGGAAGCCTTAGTAATCACGTCTCTTTCAGTGGACCCCACGTCGGATTCCTTTCACCCGCTGCTGGCTGAGGTCACTCAGAACGAGACTGCTGAGCACTCCATGACCTTTCACCTCCCCGAGCAGGAGCTGCACTGCTCCGGGGTGGCCGGGGAGGGTGGAGCCCCGACGTGTGAGACAGAGCGGCCTCCCTCGCCTGAGCAGCTCAGAGCTGAGCAGCAGGACCTCTCCCTGCACCCGCCAGCTCCGCTGCAGGACTCGCTTTGCCAGTTAGCGGAGTCACAGAGCACCACCCAGGACTCGGTCCTGACGGAGTCCCTCGTCACAGAAGACCCGCTCCTCACGGCGCGCCGCCTTCCTGTTCTGAGTCTTCCCGACCTTGCGCCATTACCCATGCCTGAAGAGGGGGCGTGCTCAGACACGGGGCCTGCTCCGCGTGAGGGTGATGAAGCCCTGATGCAGAGGGAGCTGGGTACCAGGAAGCCGGACACCAGCGCAGCAGATGGCACGGGCAGTTATAGGTCAAAGGACAGCCTGCCTGCCTGGGAAAGAATCCTGGTATGTATGTACTGGGGCTGGGCTTCAGTTATTTGGCACTGGAATCAGTTATTAATATCAGCTGAAAGTGGAAAATGAGGTTGGACAAAAGACGAGGAATCATGCAGGCGCTGTTCTGGTAGCCGGAAGGTTATGATGAATGAAGTTAAGTGGAGCTTCATATTTCTGAAGTGCTCTCCCAAGGGGCTCCTCCTCCGCCAGTTTTCCCTGTAATGTGAAGTAAAGCCACACGCGCATTTTCGCTCGGACACCTCAGCCGCCCCCGCTGTGGCCCTGTGCCGGAGTAATTACCGCGCTTATTCTCCCCTCTGGCCAGGAACTAACAGCCACAACCAAGCACATGTGATGAACACAATTAATCTTTGCTTCATTAAGAAAAATGTCCCTGTCTAATTTATTTAACAGTGCAAGTAATTTCTGAGGCCATTTGTTTGGTTTCTCATTAATGATTATCGTTAAGTAAAAGCCGTTTTACAGAAATCCATATATGTTGACACGACGTCTCACCTGTTGATGCTCTTGAGGGAACATTTGAGGCAAATTTTGCATATCAAATGTAATTCTAAGAATGGACATCACTGGAAAATCTCAGTGCTGAATTACAAATTGAAAAGCCATCCACACGTTGACAAAATGCATTTTGTCAAGGAGAGAGGAATAACATCGTTTTACCTCCCACTCAGAACAGGGACAACTGTCAACAAAGCAAGTCATATTTGAGAGTCCTTGGTTGTTGTCTGTCCAGTGGGCTGTAAACTGGTTTCCCGCACAGCGGTTGCCCTCTGGCATCATCTCAGAGGACAGATGTCAGTTGATATGTTGGTTGAGCTGTTGTCTGTGTCGCACAGGAGTTGGGCAGTGGGGGAGGGATCTTGGAGGAGCCAGAGCTGACACTCATGAACCTGACTGAAAGCACAGTGCAGGAGCTGAGTGTTGATGAAGAGGAGGAAGAGGCCAGGGGTAAAAGCAGGGAGCCTTTGAGTGAGGTGAGAACCCCTTCTTTGTGAACAGGTCTCCCGTGAAAAGGGGGCTGGGTGCTTGTTGGGCTTTAGTTTTTATGTCTCTTTCATCCAGCAATTTAAATGAGTAAATAGCCCTAATACTGCTTGTTTGAGCTATTTGTGTGTCGGTTAGTTATAGTGTGTAGTACAGAATTGAATTTGCAATTTAATTTAAAAATCCGTTTTCTCTATCACTGATGAGAATACTCATGTCGTTAAATAGCTCATTGAAGCTCCTCTGAGGTTGTTTGTTTGAGGATTGTTTTAAGCTTGTTTTAATGTTTCAGAACTTCAAGTCTCTTTCCCTGGAAGACACCAGGAATACAAAGGAAGAGTCAGTGCAATCTCATGCAGGTGGGGTCAAAGGCCTGCAGTGTGTTTCTGCAAGTGGAAAATTAACATGACACTTTTCATCCTTTAATCAGCCTGTCTCTAACATTATTGCTGGTGTGTTATCAGGTGATGACACTCAAGTGCCTTGAAGTATTTCTGAGAATCCTTTTTTATGTTTTGTAATTAAAGATTAAACCCAGTGTCTTTTAGTAAGTACTTTAAGTTAATTTGGTGTGCACATAATTTGAGAACACTGACTGTCATTCTTGAGAATTTTCTAGTGATTCCCCCCGTGTGACACTAGTGATGCTGCTGGAGTTCCAGTCCTCCCCTGGAGACCTGCAGCAAGCCTTTCTGCAGAGACGCCAGGACTTCATCCAGAGATCTGCCAGGAGGCTGGAGGAGATGAGGTCTAGGAGGGCAGAGACGGGCTCACCACATGTGAACTGGCCTAAAAGCACCATGCAAAGCCATCACTCGCACAGGAAGTCACAGCTTCAACCCCCGGGTAACGGCACATTCCAAAATGGCATTAGAATTGTGGATTCAGTCATGCTCCCTGCTTGATTCATTCAGTTTACAGACCTTGCTCAAGGGTCTAGCTAAAATTGCGTGCAGCTAGAGGCAAGTATTCTGCAAAAAGGGGTGTCCATTTCAAGTATGACTCATTTTGTAACAGTACAAAATGAATTATAAGGCCTGTTATTTGAACTTCTAATGTGGCTTGGCAAAGGTTTGTCTGTCAAGTTAATAATGGGAACAGCCTCCAGAAACTGACTTTGGCAGCCAGAATCCATTGTCTAAAGCAAAAAGGCAGTGGTAGCCTTACCTGGCTGCTGATGTGTCGATCTTGAAGTCCTGTCATTCACATGTCATCCAATAAACTGTGAACTTGCCTGGCCCCTTTGCTCTGTAAGTTAAGTGCACTCCTGGCAGAAGTTGATGTTTTTGAGTGTTTAAAATAAATGTTAAATACAAGCAAAACATATCTGTTGTCTCATGAAGAGCTAGTTTCATTGGTGTTTCTGCGATGGGAAGCATGCCCTATTGAATTGTTTCATGCTGTAGGCATGTGTTGTGTAGTTTTGAGTTTTATGGAAAAAAAGTTTACAAGCTCCCTAACCTAGCTAATTTTTGCAGTCGCATAAGCTTATTGGGTTGAAATGCTGTTTCCTTCAATAGACAGTCAGTTCTCCCTAACCACTGTCTCTTTTCCCCCCCAAAACAGCGCATAACACTTGAAGACAGCTATGTTGTTGGTAGTGTCATGCACTAATTTCCACAGGAGGCGGTTCTCATGTGAATGTGGAGGAGTACAGATTGTATTAGCACAGTGCAGACCTCCTCTGCACAACATTAGATGCACTGACAGTGTCCCGCATGGAAACTGATCCTGCCATCCTGTTCCCAAGTTCAGTTCTGTATCCCCTGTGCCACACTGTTCCCCATGAAATGGTAACCACTACTCATAGTTCTGAGATAATTATTCATTTCTTGAGACTATTTAATAATACAATATGATGTGTGTTGGTGCCTTGATAGCTTGTAGAACAAGGATGTCCTGATTTCAGGTCCTTTTCTGCAATGTAACTCTGGCTGCAAAGGAAGAAAAGTTAAAATGATGGCTCTTCCTTTGTTTTAGCTTTGCTTTCACTTCTCTGATTTCTGCCCTTTTTGCATTGATCTTCTCAGTGGGTGGGAGCGAATTGAAGAAGGTGGGGGAAGTAAGAGTGTGTACACCTGAGCACAGGAAGATGGAGGAGGCAGAGATGCACCAGCGCACAGAGAGGTAGCGAGAGAGCACTTTGTCCTGCTCATGAATCACACATGCACATTAGTCGCACTTCAGCGGTCTAAACTTGCAGTTTTTGTGTGCTCTTCGCCATGACATCAGAACAGATGAGACGGGAATTTGCAGGAAACGGAGTTGTTTGATTATACTCATCCAGCCTCACAGCTGAAATGGCTTCCTCATTATCCCGGAGCAGATGCAAGTGCTGGAGGTTCAGTGGGCTGCCGCAGTCGCGTCCGCCTCTGTGACGCATGTTGAATTGCGCTCCTCTCCCTTGTGAGATGGAGGCTCTGCGGGAGCGCGTCCGCCAGAAGGTCCTGGCTGCTAAACCGCAGGCTAAAAGCGGGCGCCTCGCGCTTCCGTCCCGACTGTCACCGCGGCTGACAGGAGACATTGTGTGCCTGTCCGCCTTTAGCCCTGACATTTTGTTAAGCCAATCCTCTTCTCTGGCTGGTTTTCACATAAAATTTAAATAATGAGCAGGAGAATGAATAAAGAAGCAACTCTGACAGGCCGGCTCTGGTTATTAGGGAGTTTGAAATATGTGCTCTAACAATGTGCTGCGAGTCCTGACCTCTGCTTAGAATTGGCATTCAAGAGTTGTTACTCTGGGCAATTTCCCTGTTTTCTTTTGTGGGCTTTTTTGGAGGATAAATTTAATTCTGTGTGTGTATGTGTGTGAGCAAGCAAGTATGAGCACCTTTTAGTCATGAAAAGCAAATGAACGTTGGTTTAGGAGACTAAGAGGGGGCCGCTTGTGATGTTGACAGTTGGAAATAAAGGGTTTGCCGCAGGAGTGCTGAAGTGTGTAATTCAGCTTCTGTTGCACGTCTGACCAATAACCCGTTTGATGTCTGTAGGTTATATAACCAACTGGAGGAGGTGAGGAAGCGCAAGGAGATGAAGTTGAGGCAGGAATCCTATGCCAAAAACAGGGAAAAAGCAAAGGAATTTCAGAAGGTATGAACACACAGTACATGTTTCTGCACAAGTTTGTTCTCTTGCATCATAGTTCATTTATTGCAGTGAAGGGGTCAGGGCATTGGACTTAGACTTTAACCCACATGCAACCTGATTCTAGGTTTAGACATTGCTGCTGTACCATTGTACCATTGTACAGTGCTACACAGTTTAAAATGCAGTTACGAGGACTGCAGTGTGAGGAAAATATTTCATTTTTCCCCAAAGTAATGGTTTGATAAATTGCTGTTGTAGTTAGTTTCTTGAGAAAAGTAGACTTTATAGCATGGCTTATTGTTCTTTCAGGTATATTTTCATAGTCATTTGAAGCGGATAATGGTGTAATTTTGGCTAATGATTTTACAAATATGACATTACTTTGATTAGTAGGTTGTGACCACATAGTAATTGCTCTCATTTAGAATAAAACTAGGAAGTTTTTAATTGCTTTCCTCTTCTAATGAAGGAACACTTTTTGAAAACCATCCTTAATTACTGTACCACTAAATGACTCTTCTCTTCTCCACAGAAAACTTTACAGAAGCTAAGAGCAAAGCAAGCTCGTCGTTGAATGTCATCTTGTATGTGTTTTTAATGTCTTCTCTTAAATTAATTTATACTGTCAAAGGCCTATTTTTTACTTTTTAATATGGATTTTTGGGGAGAAGAAAAAATCAACAAAATTAACTCTAATAAAACAGTTTACTGGTAAATTATTGTTCACCAAGTGCACTTTATTGTATATTGTTTTTTTCCTTTTACTGATTAAAGTTTAAAAGCAGAATGTTGTATTTGCCTGTGTACAAGAATTTTTTTTTTCCCCTGTACACTAATCATTTTTCACTCCTCTGATTCTTCAGGATTGTAGGGATTACAGTGGGAACAAAGTTCTCTAAAATCCCCCAAATACCCCTACGTGAATGTTTTCGCTCCTTGCACCGTAATAATTGGTTCTTTTATTACAGAGCACACAGTCACATTTTCCGATCCTCTCTCTTGGGGGGGGGGGTTCTTTGCACCATCTCAACTGCCTGGATCCGATTGTGTGAATTTGCTGAAGAAATTGCTGCCGCTGGACAGACAGGGTGGAAACTGGGCTGTTTGTTTGAGAATTGATTTTTAAGAAATGCAGCGCTAACCCTGCTGGAGCGTGGCTTCACCATCACGCTGCAGTGACCCCTGGTTGGCTGTGTGCGCTGCGATAATAAGTTTCCAATCGTTGCTATATATTGCCAGCAGAACATATGAAAATGCCATTACCCAGATTTGCTTCGCTCCTGTCTGGGAATATGGCCTGTGCAGTGTTTGCTAATAGAACTTACATTTCAGAATCATATGATTTTGTAAGGCCTCTCCAGAGTTGCGTTCTTCTAAGTTCTGAAGGACACTCGTTTCTGATTGGCACTGTCCTTGTGTAACTGATGGCGCTATCATCTGAGATCTGGGTTTCCACTCTGATCAATCACCTTGTTGCACATTTTCATTGAGTCTGAGCCTTTTTGCAGTGGTTGTTTGAAGAGGAAATTTTAAAATCTTTCTCTTCAAACAGTGGTTGGTCCCTTCAAAAATAATGAGCAGCAACTGCATCAATGAAAGGTTTGTTCCCCTTGTGGCCTGGTCTACCACCACAATTAGTCTGAGCTCAGCTGTGATCAATATATTGCTTTACTATGGGAACACTTGGGAACACTTCTCTTGTGGTGCTCTTGCTACAATTCATTTTTCAACCTGTGCACTCAGATTATTGCATGTGCTGTTGCAAGGCTGTGTCCCAAGTGGCCTTTTTGCTCACTTGCCCCTAGCACTTCCCTGCAAAAATGAGTCAATGGAGTGACATGATCAAGGGTGTGTCAAAGAAATGCGCATGAAATCCCTGTGCATTTTTTACTCCTTTATTCAGGTCAATTGTCTAGCAGGTGTTAACAGAAATGCAAATTTTCTATTTTATTTCCATTTCAATTATGGCTACTTACAACAGAGGAAATGAGGTACACATTGCTGACAGCATGGAACACTGATTGCAATGAAAATGATTAAACTGCAGCTCAGATGATGGGCTGGGTGCTGAAGGTTAAAATTGTGGATAAAATACACTGAACAGAAGTGAAAAATGTAACTGACTTCTAGCTGATGTCCTGCTGATCCAGTCTTTAAGTGTTCAGACTGAAAGAACAAAGTTTTCTTTGTGTCAGGGTCGATCCGGGTTACACATCTGTCTGCCAGTACTGCATGGGTTTTGAAGCTCCTTGTTAAAATTTAAAATTCAGTGTTTTATATTTTACCATCTGTGGTTGCTTGACAAATCAAAATTATTTAGTTTTACAAATTCATTGTTGGAGATGCAATGAAATGTAAATGCACTTCAGAAAGCCACAAATCAAGAAATCTGAAAGGATCTTTTTTATACTGGTCATGAGTAATTGCCTGCGTATTGATAAATTATCCTTGATAATTTTTCTTGGGACACCGACTGCATACATAAGGACAATTTAAGACGTGCAATTTAAAAAGCTCATTTTGAGAGAGGCCATTACAGGCTAGGGTTGGGGGGCTCTCTTTTCTCCTCTAACAAGGCATCAAAATGAGATCCAGTCGGGAGCCAAAAGATTTTGACCCATTTTTTTATTGCCCCCCTTTCATGTTGCTTTCAGACGACAAATATAAATGATCGCTATAGCTCAGACAGCTCGACAAAACCGTAATTCTGAAGGAGTGTAGCACATGTGGTCATCTATTTCAACCTGCTACATCTGTCACCACGGCATTTTTTTCCCCCTGTCCAACGGGCTATACCACTCATCAGCAGGTGTGCGGAGACGGAAACACTCATTAATGGCTTTCCCCTGTGCCTTCTCACCCTAAACTTACATCTTATGGCGTGGTTTTATATTTAAATGAATATTTCAAGACCAGTTTATCTGGGCTGAAAGGTGGATTTCAGCGTATTGTTAATAGGCCTATATTTACAACAACTGATTCATAACAATGTATTTTGTTTGCACACGACCCACAAATGTGTATGATCTTGATCAGTGAGGGAATAATTTAGGCTAAGGTAGGCTATACCAAGTTCATGCAAACCATTTTTGTTTGCATGTTTTTGTGTGTACCAGGTTGATATCAAAACGAATCCTACTTCATATTTCTTGAATTTGCAAACACAAACAGCCAAAACCTAATATATTGCGTCACGTTTGCGAGGTAAACTAAGCAAATCCCGCGTCCTTCGAGTAGTGTCCTGCCTACACGCCAGCGACTTGTTGCGCTTGCAGCAATGTTTCGCTCTTTACCATCTGGTGGGCCGGTGGAAGCGTTTTATCAAGGTTGCTGCAGTGCTCGCACTTCATTGCTATAACGCTCCTGTCCGGTAGAACGCGCTATTCGGTGCGTCTTTTTCGGCCTCCCCTTTACGAGGGGTTGAGACTGACTGCTCTGTTGCCACGTAATCCCGAGACTAGTGAGACGGGAGGCGGGTAGCGGCTCAGCAACAGCTAGCGCTGCGGGCGGGCGAAACTAGGGGAAATCGCACCGAATCGCCGGGAAGTACCGCCAAGACTCAAGGGGAGAACCGAGCACTTCTGTGTCCTCACAGACAAAAGCCAAATTTCGTCCGTCTACTCCGCAGTATAGGTGAGTGGAAGTATGCCTAGCTAGCCAAGAAGTCTACTGTAACGTTAGCTAGCCGGAGTGACACGCAACTATGAAGTATCGCATTATCTTGCAGACTTGGTTCGAGCCAGGGATTGTCATAACCGAAAGATTTACAAACACGGACAAGAAAACAACTTCTAAAGTTATTTAAAACATTCTGTCCTTACCCCAAAGAACCATAAGCATTCTACACCTGATAAAATGTGACCAGATTTTCGCCTTTTGGCTAGCTGTTTCAGTAGCTAATCTGTCTGCCACATGTAGCAGGGTTTTCAAATCTGCCGTCTTCGAAGCTGGCGCTGTAAGGTAAATAAGGACTCGAAGTTCACATTTCTGAAACTATTTGGTTGGGGATAAAAAGCAAACGATCATCTAACTAGCGACGCGGCGGTGTTATGTTACCTTTTTTAAAATAGATTTGCAAAGTAATCCAGTCTGCGTTTCTGCTAGCTTGGTAACTGTAACGTTAGTTCTTACTGCTAAAAAAACTGACGAGTTAGGGAGACGCTTGAGTTAGTAAAACGGGGTGAGAGGATGTCGAAACTGTAACCAGCTAACGTAATCTACATAGCTGGCTCCCCATTGAGTTACGCACTGAACACATCGAAGTTTGTGTGAGGAAGATTCTGAAGTGTCACTACACTTGTGTCACTATGTTTCATTGGAAAATCCTGTCAAAATCTGTGTTTAATTTATTTAGGTAACAGCTCACTTTAAACCTGTTACATTGTTTCTGACACGTATATTTATCACGACCTCTTCTGAACCCAGGGCATTCAGTCATAACTTAATAACATGTTAATTGAAGTTGAAGTGGATTCATGTGGGTAGGAGATGTTGACACTGTCTTTTCTGTATTCCATAACGTGGCTGTCAAATTTACAAAACGGCGAAACCCACCTGGAAGTAAAGGGGTATGGCAAAGCCATGCTGTTGCTTCCACTGTGGCCAGTGGTTTCTTGTGCATGTAATTTGCACAATTTGCAAAGTCACGTTTTATATTTAAAATGTGAATATTGTTCTTTGCGAACCCTGGTTATTTACATAGTCTGCATTTGAAGTGACCGAGGAGGGGATTGCAGCGGTTACAATACGTAGACAAATGCAACGAGCAAACCACAGTACGTTTACATTATAGCTGTATAGAGGTGTGTAGACGGAGCCTAGAAATGCTAGTGTTCATCTTTGAAAGAATCCGTTAAAAGGGCCAGATGCGTGGCGTATTCTTGCAGGGATTTTATATTTGTCCCTCGGGATAACACGAAAGTAATTGTAGCTAATTGGCCAGACTGGCTGGTAGTTAAACTTTAAAGAATTTACACCCTGTGGTTGGATTTATGCACGTGTTTCCTGTATAGACATTTTTGTTTCTGTTTGCTTTTTTATCTGTCAGCATCATTTTCTCATGTTTTGTGGAGATGGGTGGTTTCGTAGACATATATAGCATGGTTAATTAGGCTACCGATCAACCACAGTCTCAAGTGCCACAGAATCTAAATCTTGTTTTACTCCCGCTGCAGCCCATTTACTTGCCTTACAGAGAGACTGCAGTGCACCGCTGTGGAAAGCCGTTGAAGGAACACCATTCTATACATTGACACTAGAGAGCCGTTCTTGTAAGAAGGATTTGAATTGCTGTCTCCATCAGTGTTATTGCTGTCAAAGCCACTGAAAAGTAATCCTTGGTAACTAATGGCAGAATACCACGGCATGAACTTGAAATTACTTTGTGAATTTGTGGAGGGAGGATGCATTCATTACAGCTTTTGAGCTAGACCAGCAAATCCCACATGTAAAGGGTGCCTTTAATTTACCCATAAACTACAGTATAGATTGTTTGCACATGTCACTGAATGAATGGCACACACCTTGAGTGTGTGAATGGACATTGGTCTTCAAGATATATACATGTGATAGAAAACAGTACATGGGCAAGATGGCATTGTTCATCATTATCTCTTCCTTCAGGCAGTATTTTTTTAAACTAGCTCATTTTAACAGCAGTTTGGTTCTTGACACTGGGTGTTATGGTAGGTGGGGGATCTGGGATTTTGTGTCCTGTGTTAAACATGCCTGCTAGGGGGGACTAGGATGAAGGAAGAGCACGGTTGCCCCAAGCGACCACAGAAAATCAGAAAAATAAATTATACAGCAGACTGGCGTGATCTGACAGGCTGGAGGAGATGCAGAGGAGAAAGGTGTCATCCGTCAAGAGAGAAGGACCTAAACTTCTCGTCACCTCTCTCTCTCCCCTGTTGTGTGGTGTCTCAGAAGAAAAAAAATGCATCTGCCTTGTATTTCTGTTGCTGTGGGTGTCAAAATTCTCTCATGCTGGGGTCTGAGTCTTCATTCTGTACCGTTCCCTGCACTGGCGGTGACACTGTGGGGTGGTTGGTGAGCCCAGATGCATTATTCAGAGGAGTCCAAACAGCATGGCCTCAGATTGCGGACAGTCTTGGGTGGATCTAACGAGGGGCTTTTGTTTGGGTTTTAGGGGGCTTGTGTTGGGCTGGGGCAGAGTTGGTGTCTGGCATGTGTTGCTCTGAGACACCGAGCAAGCAGTCCTGGATCAGTTTTTTTGAACCATAGCCCTAATCATAACCAATATATCAAAAAATGTTTAATCTGATCCACATTCAGCTGTTGGGAGGTGAATCTGTTCACATTCCTTTCTTTGGGTGGCGGTGGAGTGCTTATTTGTCTCTTTCCAGTGTCTGGCAATCATGACTCACTTCTGTTAAGTGTTAAGATGCGTCTTCCCTGTGCCAGACAGATCTGATCAGAGCAGATTCAGATCCACAGCCAAAACAAATACAGTAGCACTGGAGAGAACTGCTAATTGGTGTTGCCAGGTCATTTTAGAACTGAGGATCTTCTCGTTACTGCTGCACCCCTATGTGCTTGTTTCCAGGAGTTAATGACCAGCTTGCAGTACAGGCCTGTCTTCGGCTGGGTGATAAATGTTCCCAAACACAGACTGGCAGGGAACCTCTTGCTGGACTGTGTCTTCTCACTCTGAAGGCGAAAATGGGGTGTGGAAAATGCACACCCGTGATGTGCCAGCAGGGCTTTGTGGTTATTATGCCAGGTTTGAGGTGTGCTCAGGGAGACTTAAATAACTCCTGTTCCTTCTGTTGATGCTTGAGGAGTTGAAGGTTTAGTCTGCTATAACACAGAGGTCAATTGCTGTCTGTGAAGCACAGTGCAATGTGATTTAATTCCTTTGAGATGAATTGGATCAGGTAGTCTGTTTATTAATAATGTCTTAATACCCAGTTGAGTGATGCAGAATGAAGTTTAGCTGCTGTTACACGTGGCTGTACTTTGTGCATGATTAGTTTGAAGATTCACCCTCTCCAGTCCTCTGAGATAAAACCAGCTGGTTTCAAAGTGCAGGAGTAGAATTAGAATGTTGTCCAGTCATACCTGTAGGTGGGGAGGGAAAAAAGGAACACACACCTAAGACTGGACAGGAATTGTTCTTTCAAAAATAGAAGTAGCGAAAAGCGCAAAATTACAAGAGTCCTTTCAGAGGTAACACTTTTGTATCAGCTGTGGGTTAGAAGTGAAAGAAAGGCAACAGGTGGGAGACCAGATGAACATTATGTTCTGTTTTCAGAACAATTGCATGATTTTTTGAATGAGCGCCAAAGGGAAGGATGCCATGACTGACACATTTTGAGAAATTGAAGCAGATCAAAGGCAGATGCAGAAAGCACAGGGTAAAATAGACTAGAAATTACACACACACACACACACACACACACACACACACACACACACACACACATACACATACATACGCACATGTAATGAGATGCCAATGCATCCCTTGCCCTGAGTAGGCCTTTACAACATGAGCATTGAACATGCTATATAATTTATAAATGGTTTACTTTCTGGGAAGGAATTGGTTGTCATTGTTTCTTGTATTTATTCTGTGTCTTCTAAGATTGTTACTGCTGTATTAGATACAACTGTATTGTGTATCACTGAATATGCCCAAGGCCATGGTCTGTCTGCTGTCTTGTGGTGTCAGTGTTACTGGGAGTGATGGTTTGTCTAGTTGTATATGGATCACTGGAGATGTGTGGTGCTGGTGTGCAGTATTAAGCAAACAGGTAAACATTACTCCCTTTAAAGTTACCTCACACTTGTTAAGGAGGGAATTCTGTCATCTTACCTTAATTGATTTTGTTCGCTCTGTTGTTTAGTTTGTTGCCTTCTAATTAACTGTTCTTCCTGTCACTTGTGAACACTCCCCTTCCTTTCAGGGTAGCTCCACTAAATAAATTTGAGTTTGCACCCGATTCTTGTTGTAGAGTTATTTTTTTTTGTCAGCTTCTCTGTTGAACTACTAAAGAGGTGGCGCAATAGTAGTATAACAGGTGTACACACACCAGGATCACCCATGGAAGAGCCAACTTTAAAAAATAAATGGCTCTACAAAGCAGTGGGTCCTTTTTTAACAGTGGAATGTATCATAAATATGGATGGAGTCACTATTGAGTGGGTTTTATTGTTTTCTCTCTGGCTCTGTCACACTTTACAAGATGATAGGAGAGTTTAGGTAGAATCTCCAGTCTTCCAGTCCACGTATTCCAATGCAGGACACTACATTTGATTGACCTAGACATGTAAAGCTGGCACAGGAAGTGTTTGAGGTTTGTGTGGGAAAACTTGGGTTCCCGAGTGGTCTCTGGTAATGGTCCTCAGGGCATGGAATGTTTTTAAGTAGCTGAACATTGTATACTGTGACTATGAAGGTCAGTAAAATGCAGACACCCAAACATGCAGCCCTGCTTTTGAAAGTCTATTATGACATACTTCCTTCCATTTTGGAGGGGAAGGACCTTTTTTTTCTGGAGTTGGGCTAAATATATCTTCGATCCTCTTGCGATAGAGAGGCCTTTTTGAATTTTATTTTTTTTTTGGTGAAAGGTCTGAGACTAACAAGGTCTTCAGCCCAGAGTTCTGTCTCTTTGTCTCTGGTGGTCTCAGTGCAGCTAATTGGTAAACTTATGTAAAATACCACCAGGCCAGTGGTTCACAGATCCTTTTTAAGTCAATTGGCAATGTGTGGTCTCTCTGTTATATGCTCTAAATATGCTTTTTTTTGTAAACTGGCATTATATGTTCTCCCTTTTTGTGCACACACACCTGCAATGAGATGGCACAAAAGATCACACAGGATAGCCTTAATGAAAAATATACAGAGCAATCAGTTCTCTAATACAAAAATATTTATTCCCCCTTTGAAATGAATACCATATATTACCTTGCAAATTATAAAGAATAATTACATATCCATTGTGCACATTACTGTGCACATCATGGGGTTTGGCAGCGAAATAAGCCATTTTTCATTTAAAGGAACCAGAAGGCTTTTCTTAAGAGATTATAGTCACTAAGGTTTTACAGTGAATGTTAAATCGTACATCCATCTACAGCAGCCTTGAACTCAGTTGAGTGTAGCAGTGGTATCAGAACAGATCTAATTCATTTGTGTATTATTCATGGTCATTCACTCCAGTGTTGTTGCATAAAACTAACCAATAACATTTATGGATGTTTTATACAAACATTGTATATATTTGGTCTTTCAAATTCTAACATTAAAATTGTTTAAAATTTTACATCATAACATTTTTCACTTTTTCTGCATATTTGATTTTGTTTTTATTTTATAATGAAGTGTATTGCATGCCTTATAAAGGCATCAGTGAAGTCATAATTCAGTTAAACTATTCATCAGGCTGCATATTTTACCCTCATATTGAGAACAGGATGTACATTAGGTGTTCACGTATTTTTAGTCTGGATTTGTATGTGAGCCATTTACCAGCAGGATTGAGTTATTTTACCCAGCAATCTACTCTAGGAACATGAAAGAACTGAGAGACAGAAAGAAAAAAAGGCAACTTAAGTTAGCTAGCTAGCTAAATTGAATTGTGTCTATGCTTGTAAAAGTTATGCTTTCTGACATCAGGAGTGGGAACATGCATTCTGTGTATAAATGCTTCTGTTTTGTCAGCTAGATTTACTCATGGATGTTTATGGAATGAAAAATTCCACCATGTTGCACTTGGAGAGAGAGATTTATAATGGCGTTACTTGTCAAGGTTTGACTTGTGAATGCCAGACTGTCTATCTCCATCCCAGTGTAAGCACTGGAGCTGTGAAGTCATGGGTATAATAAAGTCAGACATCGCTGTGTCCACTGCTTTCACTTCGTAAATGGGCTTGCAGCACAGCGACGGTCTTCCTTTCGGCTGGGTCACTTCGTGAGAGATTGACAGGACCGCAGCGGAGGAAGACGGGCACCTCAGGACGCGGTTTATACATGCAAACTCCAGGGTAAACTGATCAAAGACGTGGAAAATTGAGCATCTGCAATTTTGGAAGCTTCCCCGAAACTGACAAATAGACTTCAAGATCAGACTTTGACAGGCGTGGTGCGCGGCTAAGGGTAAACTAGTGACGCGTAATGGTCCATTTTCATTATACAGGCAAAATGCGTAATGACTCTGTGTCCTCTGTCGCTCAAATGGTCCTTTTACTGTCTCGTTCCTTTTTTGTGTTTTATTAAGTTAAGATTCCTCTAGGCTGCCCAGTGTTCCGTTGCCATGGCTACAGGTGTCATTTCTTTGTGATCCCCTGGAAAAGCCACCATTAAAATGTTGCCTGAGATGAAAGGGGATGCTTGAAAACTGTGGTTTCCACAATAATAAAAACAGCCAGGCTTCATCCACACAGACGCCGTGAAATCAGCTGGAAATAAAGTGAAAGAGCTAGTTGCATGTTTAATGGGGTGTCAGGCTCCCTTGTTGGTAATTGCGGATGACCTGAAGAAGACCCGTCAGTATTTAGAGGCGTGGGCTGTTCTCATGTAATTGCTTGGATCTGAATCCTACTGGTTTGCAGAGATGAAAATTAGCATTTCTCAGAATGCATGTTTGATCTTCCTCAATTTATCTGCTCATATGATTAACTTTAAAGCACATTGGAAATGGTCCAAAAGCCCAGAATGCTGGGTTGCAAGCACCAGCCTAGTGGAGTTCACCACTGCACATTGAATTCCTGCTACAGGAGGTGACGTCAATGCCTGGAGGGAGAAAAGACTGTGATTAGGATCAGGGTCCCCTGCTGCGGTGGGATAATCCCTTTTTGTGCTGTGTGGAAGGGTGGCTGTTCCAAATCGCTAGCACCTGATGTGTTATCATGGTCATGGTTACGAAGATTGAGACAGTAGCTCCTTGAACAAGCCCATGCATCCTAATTTGCATTTCATTGCTGTGTCATTCAAGTTTTTTTTGGTCTGAATTTTTTGGTTCTTTTTTTTTTATTTTTTTATTTTTTTAACATTGTTCTTCTACAGATCCTTTACTGGCATGCACCAATACTTAAACTTAGATCATTCTGAGATCAAGTTTAAATGCAAAAGTGGCTGTAAAAAGGCCAAAAAGCACCAGCAGAAAACTGTCTGTGTTCACTTTGTGTTCAAACTATATGATTGCCATTCCAGTTTTACACACATCCATAGAATGATAAAGATTGCATTGTAGTGCTTTACATCAGTACTGGAAATTCCACATTGATGCATGTAAGCTGTCCCATCTGTGGACCTACAGTTATTTATGTTTTAAGAACTGTTAATGTCTGGCACAGTTTGCTTTTCTTCCTGTGTTAAATGGGTGTGACCTAAATCAAGTAGGCCTTCATCTGCCTGGGCATGCTGTTTGTATTTGTATGTGTGCATGCATGTATGTGTGCGTGAATTGTCTACCCTTGGCTTTTTTGAGATGCAGTGTGCTCTGCAGTAGCATGCCTTTATTGAATCAATTGTACACAGCCAGTGGCCTGAAAAGCAAGAGGCAGTCATTGGGTCTCTGTTTTTGGTGCACGTCAGGATGACTTTTCCGCTGTGGGTCTGAACCATTGTGCCCTGACTCCACCTGAATGGAGCATTACCCCGAAGCGTGTGCTGCTGCAGGACACTGAGCAGAACAACCAAGTGCACACATTTCTCTGCCCTAGACAGGAAAGTTGTAGGCGCTGTCATGCCCTAAAATAGCTCACCACTAGCTGCTACCGCCCTATATACTGGATTACCACAGCATGGTAGGAAAAAGTTTACAGTGTTTCTATCATATAAGGTGATTTTGAGGAGTGTGGTTTCTCTACAGTCACCCCACACTTTACAGTGGATCGAGTTGATTCATTTTGAGTAAAAAGTATGCTGATGTTAATGTGACAATGGTGGCCATCATTATGAAGAAGTCTGGTTTGGGGAAGGTGTAATGCACATTGAGCTCTGTCCTTGCCACATGTGGCACTGAGTCTCAGTTTAGTGTCATTATCAAGGAAGTAACATCCCATGACAAATTGCAGCAATGGGATGCTGTGTCAGCATGAATCTAGTTCACAGCAAGTATATTATTACTTATTATTGACAGGTGACAGAGCTTGGGTGATCATTTCCGAGTCTCTTTGAGACATAAATGGAAATTTACCTGGCAATAAATAGGAGGTATAGAAAATGGAACATGCGCACATCTGACTAATCAGTGCACAGATGCACAGAGAAAGAGTATGCCAATAGAAATGGATGAAATTTCCACACGCTGTGATTTTTGCAGATCTCATCTCTGATTTTGAAATTCTTTGATGTTCCCTGAACAAATAGAGTGCACATTTAGATTACCACTTTACCCACGTACTGTTTCTGAAATAAAACTCAGACAGATAAAATGACTATTTGTGGTTTATGGAAATGGAATGCATGAGCAAAATTTTATCAATGTCATTCAGATGGGCAAGACAGCTCATTATTAGGTGAATCAGCTACATAATTTGCAGAATATCAGATAATTGCAATTTCATGTTCATTTCTTCATGCAGGGGTGTCATAACCTGTCTCTAATTATAGCAGGCGTTGAACTGTGAACAGGACTACTTTTGATGTGCGTTGCTAGTATATAAGACCTGACATTTCAGCTGTAATAGGACTGAAATATCTGGCACATCTATGTATTATCCAACAATGATCTTAATAGAAAATTAAAAGGGTGTGTGTAATCCAGTACCCGTATCAGAATCCATAGTGTAGGGTACCAGAGTTAACCACAGACATCACTTAATTGCTCACTTCATAAATCATTTTATATGATTAAAAAATTGACTTTATAAGTCCCTCAAGCAATGGAAAGTCGTGCAAAAAGTGGGTTTAAAGTGACATTACATTACTGGCATTTAGCAGATGCTCTTATCCAGACTTACATTGGTTACAGGTTTTTTTTATAATGTTATCCATGTATACAGCTGGATATTTACTGAAGCAATTGTGGGTTAAGTACCTCGGCCAAGAGTACAGCAGCAGTGCCCCAGCGGGCAAATGAACCAATAACCTTCCAGTTATGAGTCCTGCTCCTTAACCACTATGCTACACTGCTGCCCAATAAGTGACTAAGAGTTGACAAAGTCAGAAATGTCTGAAATGGAGCAATGTATGGCATTTTTGAAAAGCACTGTGGGTTAGAGAGCATTGGTGGGTCAGTAGGATGTGCTTTCATGCATGAAGATGAACTGAACAGGAGCAGAAAAAGCATCAGCACCATTGTGTGGTATGTGTGGTAATGTCATGAAGCAGCTGTCTCATGGGTTTCTAGGCTCCACGTACATGTGGGTGGGAGCTTACAAAGGGAACATGGATCGATGGAACAGCCCCGGCAAACACGGCTTAGTCCTCCGGCGCCTGCTCTGCTCTGGTGACCCAGAGAGCAGAGCCTGATCTGAGCTCAGGCCAGCCTGCGGATTGTGCCGGGCTGCCATGCTTGGGTCACATGAAGAGGGATACAGAATACAGAGCATCTACTGATGGCAGCTGCACAAATTGTGGTCGTTGAGGTCATGTTTAGGACCAAAAAAAATAAAATGCCTCACTGGAGGTGATGTGTTGCGTCCCAAAGAGAGGCACCCTACCGTGCAGCAGCCACAGGCTGACATTTGCCATTGGCTACATTTACCTTGTCTTTATGTTTTTTTTTTTACGATTTCTGTTTTCAGGGTTTTTCATGTTTTAAAAGGCTTTCTGAATCATTGCGAAATAAGCCAGCAGCATAGGCAGCGAAGATAACAATCGGCAAGAGTCTGAACAAATGGGCTTTGTCTGGATCATCCCAAATGATATTATCTGAAGGACCGGACAACGCAATCAATAATGTCTCAAATGCATGCTTCTGTGGCCTCTGCTGCTTTGAATGAATCACGGTAACCGTTATCTGGTTTCGTTAAAGCTTGCATTATTTATCGTCCTACCACCGCTGATTCCACTGAAAGATTACGAAAAGGCCATGGGAGAAAAACCACAGGACACTGAAGAGCGGAGTACCTCTAAATGTGTATATGCATGTATACTTGTATATGTATGTTGAGACTTCATTTGGGTATCTTGATTATATTCACATTTCACCCTTTCAGCCATCTGGTTTGACTTGTTAACACATGCCCCGAGGAGAGAAATGACTTGTGCTGGGGAATATCGCCTCTGCACACTGGAGCAGCGGAGAGCAGGTTGCAGACTTTCCTTGGAGCATACTGCTGAGTACCCCTTGGTGCACAGCATCAGTGATGAACTACCAGCTGCATGGCACCGACACTGACACAGATAGGTAATCATGCCCTGGTGGGATTTAAATCAACTGAGAAGCTCCCAAGGTTGTTTGGATGCCGGTTTCACACGGAGAGGTGTTGGAAGAGCACGGGAGAGTCTCCGGAGACAGAGAAGCCCCTGTCGAGGAGCGGACAGGGTCGTTAGTCAGCCGCTGCGCTTCCCATCTCCCCGCCTGCGGGGGGACAGCAGTGACCTTGTTTTGATTCGGCGGGAGAACGTCGCGTGTCAGCGTGCGGACGTGATAAAGGGGGTTACAAGGCAGGTCTTGGGGTAGCCATCTGTGTGGTGCCCGTTTGTTCTTCAGATGAATTCCTTGCCAAAAAACCGGACCATTTTAAAAGAAGCGGAAAAAGTGATTTTAAACAGATTGATGCCATTTTAGATGGTTAATGCCGTGTACTGTTAAATTAATGGCAATATTGGCTTATGGAAGGAGGCTGATTTATTCAATGGATGAGCTTCCCCGAGTTGGCTGCCAGAGATGTGCTCGGCAGAGGCATGCATCCAGGATTACCGAGAATGCTCACATTTTATGTCTGTCTACATTTTTGTGTCGGACAGCCACCTGGTTACCTTAGGAAATACTCAGCTGTGCATTCCTCCACAGGTGAGCGGATTGGCTCTGATTTCATGCAGCTGAAGGTCACCCTATACCACGAGCAAGGAGCAGTCACACAAGCACTTAATTATCTCTTTACTGCCGACTGAAACTTGCTCTTCAAGGGGTGATCCCAAACAAACCTTTCAAGTGATCTCATCAAAATGCGTAATATGGGGAAAAAAAAGACAACCGCCAAAGTGACCCAGTTGTAAAGTTCTTGCGTAGCTGATCAAACGGTGTGGTGGAGAAGGAGCGTGTGCCCGCAGCCTGTACCTGAGAGCGGAGTGACTGGGACTAATCCACGCAGGGCGGCGGAAAGGAGAACCCAGCGTGCGGTGCAGCTGTTACCCGCAGTGGGCCGGCTTCAAACAGCAGAGCGCAGGGCGCTGGCGTATGTCGACAGGCACTCGGTGAAATGAACTTAATAAGCTTCCCTGTGCTCGAGACGCAGTGAAACTGCTGTGGCAAGAAGGAGCAAGCTGTTGTTGCTGCACAGAGAGAGGGGGCATAAGGAAACAGTTGTTCAAGAAAGTAGTGAAACTATCATTTTTCACAGTGCCGTTTACCCCAGGAAATACTAAACCATGCAGCTGTGTACAGTCAAAGCAAGGGTGTGGTTATTAAAAATACTGACTTGCATTGTTTTGAAATGTTAGGATTTATTGTCAGCATTTATTGTCACTTCAGAAACCAAAGACACATTCTGTATATCTATAATTAAGACCAGTAACACTCTCTTGGGAATAAAATGTATTGTCTGTAGTTGCGTTGACTAGATTAGATTACAGTTTAAGCATTATGTGTATCATATGTAAGATGTATCAGATTTTATCTAGACAGCAGGAAGAAATTTCCCAGACAGTTCAGGTTTTTGGTCCTGGCTTTAGTGGCTTACTGACGAGGTTTTGTTTTGCACAGATTTGTCTGAGACACATTGATCCTTTATAAATCTGTCTGAAAGCCAGAAAGTGGTTTCCAATTTTGTCTGTCCCATTTCTGTTATGGAAACAAGCTGTTCTCTGATTGGCTGATCGATAAACGTTTTGCTCTGTTTTTCCTGTGCACAGGAGAGGGGAGGCGTGGCCTGGGAATTCTGAGGAAGGTCCGGGGGTCCCAGCAGAACAGGTCCGGTCACCTGAGTGTCCGGAAGAGCCGGGGAAGAGTTCCTCTGAGTTCAGACGAGCGAGCGAGCGTAAGGGAGGGAGCGGAGCCATGAGGCAGCTGAAGGGCAAGCCCAAGAAGGAGACGTCCAAGGACAAAAAGGAGCGCAAGCAGGCCATGCAGGAGGCGCGGCAGCAGATCGCCACCGTGGTGCTGCCCACGCTGGCCGTGGTGGTGCTGCTCATCGTGGTCTTCGTGTACGTGGCCACGCGGCCCGGCGCCATCGAGTAGATCGCTGTTGCATCTCCAGGAACTGACCCGCTGCACCCCACCTGAAGGATTAGCGACCCACCCCTCACCTCACCCCACCCCCATCCCGTTTCTCTCACTGCCTCCCAGCTCCACCCTTTTTTCTCTCATTCCTTCCCATCTCTCCTTCGCAGAAATGTACGAAACTTCGCCACTTCGCTCTCCATCTCCCGCAGCACCCCCTCTTCCATTTCCGTCTTTTAAAATGGTGCTTCCTGTTGGCTTTCAGGGCAAGTACAGGAAGAAAGCAAAAAGCAACAAAAGACTCCCAGACAAGACAGGCGAACAAACTTGGACAGAAGCAGCATTTCTCCCACAGCATCATCGTCCTCATACGTGCCTTTGATGAGCGATCCATGGGGGTGGTTCCACGTGAAGAGTTTCTGTCAAATCGAGTGTGACTAGTTTCCTGTACATTTTCTGATGAAAATTGAATTCATCTTGCCTCTATGATGCTGTTTTATGGGGAGGGGTGTCAGTTCCATGCTTACCAAAGGACCCTAAACAGAGCTGGCCAGCAGAGTGTGACCAGGGGGTGCGTTCAATTAGATGAACGGCCAAAGCGCAGACTGTTTTCTTGAAATAGCCGTAGTTCAGTAGTTGCATTAAACTCCCTCAGAACAGTACATCCCATTACTGTTTGGTGGACATTACCTTTCCAAGCTGTTCAAACTGTTTTTCTAACCTTTCAGGCCAATGTATGTGGTGAACAGACAGCCACTTGTAGGAAGGGAAGTTTGAACTGGTTGAATGTTTGTTTAGTTGAACGCACCTTGGGAGTGTGTATTCAAATTTCTTTTGTTGGAGCGAATGTGTGCCCAAGTGCGAGTGTGCGTTCAAGTGTGAATGTGTCATTGAGACGCGGCAATTGCACCATCCATTTGTGCACATGTACAATCTGAAAGATACACACTTTGTAACATTAAGTTATTGAAAAAAAAGACTCTGAGTCACACAACCATCTGTGCAGATTTAAAAAAAATGTGCCTTATACATTTGACAATGTACCAATTCAGTTAATAAAGAAAACTGAGACCAGCTTTTTAACTCTTTTCTTTGTGACCACGCGAGCTACATTTATCTCCTTGAGTGTCTTTTAACCAAAGAACTTGACAAATACACAAAAGTAAAATGTGTGGGCTTTTTATGCAATTAATCTCAGCCTCTTTAAGGGCAAAAGTAAAACCACAAACTAAGTTTAAAGCTGAAAATGCTGATGCACATGCCTTTTATTATGGAATTAACTGTGCTTGTTTTTGAATGGTTAGATGGAGAGTGATGCCGTGTTTTATTTAATTTTTTGTGAAGGTGTCTAATACCACACCAATTGTCTGGCACATTTTTATAGCAGCAGACCAACTCTCGATTTAAAATTGATTTATCTTCATTCAGTGATTTCCCTTTTAAACGGCATTCCTATCTCCTTACAGCCCTGCAACTGCAGAAGCCATACTGTGTAAACCTGCTTCTGTGGAGCTTGGCGCTGTCCTTGAGGATGTTCTGCAGTTTCCAGGGTGACAGATCCCGTACTTCTGCAGCATCCTCTGGGTGTCACTGTGGAGTGCCTGGACGTAGGAATCAAAATGCTCCTCCAGTGTCTTCATCCTCTGCTCTTCCTCCTCGAGGAACTGCTCAGTCACAGAGGACCTGGGGCTGAGAGACTGAGAAACAATGGGATTATTATGAAATCTCTGTCTCTCATGCTTCGCAAATGGAAGCATTAGGGCCTTGGGGGTGTGGCAGTTACTATACAGTGGTATGCTGGTGACATGGAGATACTTCACTTGTACCTTAACAGTGATTCTGAATGGTGGGCAAGAGTGTTCGATACATCATTTCTTTCTACTCAGACTGAAGTGAATAGATTTGGGGGGGGGGGTAGGTGTCTATGTTTATCTTTGGAATGAATTCATACTATCGATTTCAACTTAGTCTCATCTGTGCTCTTAAGAAAGAGCCTCTAATTAAGGCAGATAATGCTCACAAACAGTGCTGACTACCCCCTCACTTCACACAGTCCTACTTCATGTTTATTGAGCACAAGAGAGGTATTGCATGAGGTAGACAAGTCTTTTGGCTGAGAGGCCAGTGCCACTGCTGGGGTCACCTAGACTGGTCAAATGAAATGAGCCTGTTTTCAAGGATGCTCCCCTCTCCCTAGCACCTGTCTGTGATCTGTGCTGTCTCCATGCCTTCAGGTGAAGGCATGAGAATATGGTCCTCAGAAGTTAGACTTAAAGCAGCTACTACAGAGGGCAGTGCAGGGCACAGTTTAACCTACTAGGAAGGCATTCAAATGTTCACTGGTTTCCACTGGATAGCAATTATGTCTGCTAGTTCAGGAAGCACTCCACTCATGTGATAGAAAACATTTAATTCACACAGAATATCATGGCTGGTTCCGAGGTTGTAGTTGTCCATAAACCTGAGCTATTCACTCTAGCTTTCAAGTGAATGTTGCATCTGATTTGCTAGTTGTTACCTCAAGAGTTCTTGAACAAGGTACATTCTTTGAAATTTAGATTCCAGCAATTTACCAACAGCAGCACATTATGCTTGAATAATGTTGGCAATAAGGAAGATGGCAAAAACATGCTGAGAGATTTGATGTAAAAATGAATATTCAATAACAAGGTTGCTGATAATTTCTTCACAAAATTGGGAGAGTATTTCACAATTCCATGAAAATTGCCATTACCTCTATGAAGACTATTAGAAAGTGCCCTCATGCTGCGTTATAAATAGACTCTCTTCATATTAGAATAACTATTTTGTTGTAAATGTGTTCATTTTGAAATTGGTTGTGCTGTTTGAATAGTCCATTGTGTTCAGTAATGGAGGCCCGCCGCAATTGAAATGTAAATGGAGTGGTGTTGCTGTATTGTCGCGGGACGTCTGGCGGAGCTGTCAGATTTTCCTCTGAGGAAGAAAGAAATACAAATACAAAAAAATCCCAGACAGAGACCTGCCTTCAGGGAATACTGCTCTAACCAGCACTTGCTTCAGTGTTTAGGTGAAAGATACCAAACCTTAAACGTCTTATTTCCCATTGGGGAAGGCAGGCTCACAAACGCATATAAAATCTTCACACTCATACATCTTTTTTTTTCCATTTGAATTCAGCTGCCTCGCCCTGCCTGTCCTCTCGTCTCCTCAGAGCTATCTGGGCACACTGTAAGGAGACTGTAGATAGAGTCTGCCGGCCGCAGGCCCTGGGGAGGGATGCAGAGACAGTAGGCTGCTCAGCCATTCCGCTCCGTATGTTTTTATGTAATGAGGAATTTCACGGAAACACTTCCAGACTGCCAGCTACATTTCTGTAATAAGGTAGGCTGGCAAAACATCCAGAGCCACGAGGCTTCAAGGACAAAGTGTGTGGGATGAAGTGCTCATAGAGGAAGCGTAATACTGTAAAAAGCAATGTACCATGTGTGTTTTGAAGAAAGTGCGATAGTGACAGCTGCTTGCCCTTAAAATGAGTATCATTTCCTTCAATGAGCAGCGTACCAAGGAGCAGGTTTTGCCTTTGCTGGTGGTGAGGTTAATCAGGGTAACTGCTGACGGACTGCAGCCAGTCAGGATCCATAAAGAGTAAAGCGGAAGAGAGGGGCTTGGAGCTCACCTCCAGCATGGTCTCCTCAAATTCAAATGCGTCCAACACACCCTTTGTCCCATCGTCCTCAGCTGGCAATGACTCCTCCCTGTGGTTGTTGCCATAGGAATATGAGCAGTCTTCAGGTTTGTAGGTGAGACTCCGTGCTGATGAGCAGCTTCTAGGCCTGGTCTGCTCCCCTTCAGTTGGCTGTGGGCTCCTTGAAGTAATCAAAGCAGTAGATACAATTTTGAATGTCGGGGAAAAAAATCACTCTCCAATTCTCACTGCCCCAACCCTTGCATCTCACATTGGAGCCCCCCTCATCCGTCCACAACCCTTCGACCTTTCCCTTCTCTAAACCCCCTCCTTATCCCCTCTCCACAATCTGTCAGTGTTGTCACAGAATGTCCTCTTCAGCAGCAGGAGGGGCCCTGGCTGGTCTGGGCCTTCCCTGGCCTGACTCAGCCCATCCATAGAGCCCAATTCAGGGACTAAGGGGATCTCAATGGGGTTGCTGCACTGTCACTGTCCTTTGGCTCTCCAGCACGTGTCTCTGCCTCCACAGATTCCTGTCTGACTTCCCACATTGGTCCTCCTCTCTATCCAATCACACGGTGAAATAACATCATGTGACTCATGTGCTGTGGCCCGGGGCCCACCTCAGCTGCAGGCTGTGACTCGCGCACACGTGCTGAAGGGGACTGGAAATGAGAGAGACAGAGGTGGGTTTAAGGTCTTATCACCCATCCATCACATTCCCTTCAGGTACGCTGGAAGTGCCTTGCCTCAGTTCTCCTGGTGTCTGTCACTTTGTGAGGCATTATTACCGTGGCTCCCCCCCGTGTTCCCTGAGCGCGCTCATATCCGATTCCACTCTGGCTGTGCGTATTCTGAGCTCCGTCTGCGACACTCTCGCGGATAGAGTCCCTGATGGGTTTATCGGTGTGGCTTGCATGAGCCCTGCAGCGTGGAACAGTCTATGTCGCTGTAAATGAGAGCAGTTTTGTCACTGAGACGTAGCGTGACCTGACCTTTGGGAAGTGAATAACTATCAAACGTATCCGGGCTAAAAGATGTTTTATGCCTGAACAGATTCACAGGACATTTCAAAAAGAAAGATTAGAAAAAACATTTTTTGTTTAACTCAGGCACCTATGCCGGCACCTACATGTTACGACTGTGGATAGTGCTTTGAATTAAACCGACATGGTGAGATGTAGATAAATAGATAAATATCACTGCTACCTTTCTCTTTGTTTTTACTTGACGAGGGCATGGAGAATTTAGTTACCCCTCGGTTTTGAACAGGATCCAAATGGCATGCTGTAGTGCCTGGTATGGCCCAGGTCCTGTTACTTGGACTGCATTCATTTCTCCGGCATTGAGGACTAAAACGTGAACTCAGATACGCTCTCCCTGCTCACTGGATGAACTGAGCGTGTATGTGTTTGTGGGGGAATATCCTTAACCCTGACGGTGCCGGTGCTGTGTCACCTCCACGTCACACACCAGTGACGGCAGCCAGGCGACACAAACACCATCTGCTGGCGGGGTGTCCGCGGCGAGCCGCGCCCGCCCCCCTCGGCGCACGACAGCGCGGGAGCTCCTAAACGCACTCAGACGGGCGCTCGAGCCTGTGAAACCAGGCGGCATTCATCAAATTAGCAACAATGCGAGAGAACCCTGCTGTTTCAGTGATCGCTCACCCATAAAAAAAAGCTAAATCACTAAGTGCGCTTGATTCATTGAGTTTTGCTCTGCCCTTGTCTAGAGCTTTGAGATTTTTCTCTAATGTTCTCCCCAAGCATATGCAGAACTCAGATGACCTTGAATGCTTGGCCTTATTCACTGCCTCCAGGCACATTTGCTGTGAAATCTCTAAAATCTGAAAAGTCGCACATTGGCAGTGGAAGTTTAATAAATGCCCCCGAAAGCAGGAGATAACAGAGTAAGGCAATGCTCATGCACGCATTTATGGTCTCTGTAATGTTGTGGCATCTGTGATGAAAGGCGCTATATAAATGAAATGTTGCCTCCACTGCGGCCGCTGCTGTTGTTGTTAACGGCGCCGGGATCAATATGTCTTTCCATGTTCTTTCGATTTAGTCTGCCTCAATTTCAATATCTCACACACTGGCAGTTTCACTTGCCCAGAGCTGAAATGGAAAATCAGCCCTATCGCTTCGTCGGATGACCCCCGACCCTGGCTGTGTGTGACTGCGAGACTGGAGACCAGACGGAAGCGGCTGGCTCTCGGTCCATTCGGGTGCCTTACACGTGAACGACGCTGTGGAGACTCTCTGTGGAGTGGCCCATCCCTGCCAGTTGACACTCCTCCTCCCACTGTCCCGAGTCACCCGAGACATCACCTGTAACATTACCGCTGACATCATATTTGTTGTCGCCTGCAACGGGGTTCCCCAGATGGCCAAGTACCTGTAAACACAAAAACCACGACAGCGTGGAGACATGATCAGAACAAACAGAATACTGGCTAAGATCCTACAGAGTTGTGGTAAGAACAGCTGGAATACTGGTTAAGATTATGCGGCTTGTAAGTATGTGAGTAAGCGGTAAGTGGTTTGGAAGTAAGGAATAGCAATTAGGAGGCAGCAATAGCTGTAAAATAGCAGGTAAGACAGTGTGTAAGAGTAATGAGTACAGTGAGGAACAGAGGTGGATGCAAACGGAGGGTAGTGGGATGGAGAATAATGCACTTGACTTGTGTAGCACATTTCAAGGAGCTCAGAGCGCTTTACAATGAAAGGGACGTGACTCATCCACACCTCCACCAGCGTGTGGCGCCCACCCGACGTGACACGGCGGCTGAGACGGCGGCTTCTTTCGGCTTGACAAGTGGAGCAACAAACTTCAGTTGGCGCAGCTGTGCGCTCGTTCGCGTGCATTCATATCACATCAGCGGCTACACTCCCCGTGCACGGGGAGAACAGAACTGGATCTCATTTCACACGCCCGTGAGAGCTGTACTGATATGATGTGACAGCTGTACTAACGTGAGGGTTGATTGTAAACAATTTGGACAATAGCGGTGCGTTGACTGCAAGCTCATTTTTTTTGCTCTTGCTGACAGGACAAGGACTCACCGAAGATGGGAACAGTGATGCTTGTTGATAACACGAAATACACATCAGAGGTGCTGCTTTACATTGCTAAACATTCTGTTCATGAGTATGTAAGTATAAAGGGAATAAAATATAGCAACAGGACATGCACAATTGTACAATGTACAACTACTACTTGGACGCATTAGTGGTTACACACAATTTTCTCAAAGCTCAACAGGGTTCTAGACGATACTATTAATGGGCTTTGCTACCTGCTTCTAGCATAGCTAACAACTGTGGCTGCTGCTTCTACTGTAACCATTATGCATGTGAGTTTGACTCTATTAAAGGCAGAGAGGGGAACTCATGGCTGTACTTGGTGCTGTGTGAATGAGGCCAGTGTAGAGGAGTGCTGTGGACATGAAAAGTGCTTGGGAAGATATGAAGCAGCAGCTTAGGCAGAGTGAAGTAACGATTAGGAGTTGTGTAGTAGTGGTTAGGCCATTAAGAGAGGCACTTAAGACAGTGAGGAGCTGTAGTTAGGACGGTGGTAAGTAGTACAAATCCCACAGTTCAACTGGGCAATGCGGCAAATGTGAGCGATATAAATCGCAGATCATCTATCGCTTCATACGACTTTACCCAAAAGGCAGCCAGAGCATCAGGGAGCTCATCTAAACTGAATTCACAGCGGGGGCTGTCTCTGCCCTGCGCGACTGTTTAACTGCGACGCCGGCTCTCTGTCTCCCCGGGGCACCCCGCTGTTCCTCAGGTACCTCCGGTGAATGGAGAAAAGCAATTTGGATTCCTCTCGAACAGATAGGCCCATTTCTCATCATTAACAAAGCCACGGGATGAATTGATCTTCTATCACGGTGTACCATTAAGAGGCAATTTTCTCTGATCTCGGCAGGACGGCTGCAAGGAAAGGGTGTGTGTGAAAACAGGGGCCCCGGCTGGGATTCAATGGCTGCTTATCTCTGTGCCGCCCGCATAGTCCCGGCGGACTGTCCCCGTCCAGCAGCCCCCTTCCCCCCCCCCGCCTCGGCCGCCGACCACAAAACCTCCCCCAGAGCTTGAAAGCAGCCCGGGAAGCAGCTGTCTGCGCAGGGGGTGAGGTGGGGGTCTCTGGTCTCATCACGCCAGCCCCATTTCATCCCTGTAATGTGGAGACGTCGGAGGGAAATGTCAAGGAAGATGAGAGCGATGGAAACGCTCGCACCAGAATAATAAAACATTAACCCGCTCCTGCAGACGTTGCTCCGCTTCCTCCGCGTAAAGAGATCTCGGCGAAAAGGAGAAACCGCATCAGTTCCCCCCGTGCCCTCAGCCGCGCTCGTTAACGTCTTCCGCAAACCGTTCCTCTTTAAATAACCCTGCCATGTACGACAACGTGAAAACCGCAGAGGCTATTCCCACGCAGCCGATTTAATATCCGACTGAATTCATCCCGAATTCATTCCTTTCTCATTCATCTCACAGAGGAGCCCTCTCTCTGGCAAAATAAGACGACTACCAGACCATTACTGAGCAAAAGCCTTAACAAGATGTCTCTTTAAATTTAACTTCTCTCTCCCCCCACCGGTCCTCTCGGCTTTCTCTTGTCTCATTAAAAGTTCAAGTAAGAGAGAAGGTGTGCTACCAACCGACCGTGTCTGACACCATATGTCAGCTCTTTCGATCTAGCGGCTGCCCGCTTCTGTGTTAACCTCCACACGCTGTGTCTTCAGTATTCATGCATGCGTCCCTCAAGCCTCGAGACCGGCCCTGGCAGCACAAGGTCAGATGGGGGGGGGATTGTGGGTACGATGAAAGCACTGGCTTGAGGTCAGGAGTGTGTGTGACAGACGGCAGGCACTGATGAATTCTCGCACCCCTGTCCTATTGCACTTCGGACAGTTAACTGGGACAAGCTCTGGGACAATGAGGAGGATAAATCACGGCCTGTCCTGCCAGGGTTTCATGCCCTTGATGATGCCCGATAAATACGATGATCGTGAAGTAAACTTGTCAAAGAAAAAGTAATGCCAGACTTAAGAGTAAGGGGAAATAAATAAATAAATAGGTTAAATAGCAAACAGGCCCATAATGGGTTTCGACTAGAGGCACAGACCTGCTTTTCGCTGGCTGGGTCATCGACCAATGTTGAAATGAAAGAAAAAAAAAAGTTCAATATCGCTGGAATCAATACGGAAAGGTATCACAATTAGCATGCGCACAGAAACAGAGGTAGGATGAAAGCGAGGCATTACCGAAGATTTGTTTGATTCTATTTCGGAAATGAGCTCCTTTAGATGCTTGTTTTCCAGGTGGAGCGCCTCAAGTTGAATTTTGGCCACCTATGGCAGAAGAAAAGAAGGAAGGCTTAGACTGTGAAGACCAGTGATCATAAGGTTAGTTAAGTAATTGCACATGATCAAGTGCAATGTCTGTCGCCTCAGCGACAGAATGAGAAATTGTATGCATGTGCCCTCCTTACCAACAGACTCAATGTGTGTGTGTGTGTGTGTGTGTGTGTGTGTGTGTCTGTGTGTCTGTGTGTGTGGAGGGGGGGGGGTTTGTGGGTGGCAGGCACAATATAGGGACAAATGACTATGTGCATGACCTGATGCCATGTTAGCACAGTCCCCATAGAAAGGATGCAGCTACGCCTCTGCAATTCCGAGCCCAGGCTAATAATCGCCATGTGTGCCTGTAGCTAAATGGCTGGATAAATCTCTCTGACTGCCGCACATCCCTGACAGTAAAAGCAGTCTAGCTCCTCAAAAACCAGGATGCGGTGCTATTTCGAAGCTCTACTATTTGGCTAGATCTTGAAATTGTTCTCGGGCCACATGCACTGCAGCTAGCCGGGCCAAAACAATCACAGGTGCAAGGGGAAGATTCTTCTGTAGCTGTTGGAGGGGGGGTTGGATTCGAATGAATCGCCGACCGCTGGTCCCATCGCCTTCCACCGGCGGAAGATGAATACAGCCTCTGGCACGAAGGCCCTTCTGTTGCAAGGGGGTATCGGAAGAAGCAAGCTACCGAGATGTTTTCAGAGTGAAGGCGAGAGAGCGGAGCCAAGCTGGAGGAAGGCTTGATCTGTCCGCCTTCTGCCACAGACGGCAAGTATGGCCCGAGGCTGAAAGACAGCCCTGAGCAGTGCAGTCTGCTGGATTGCTAGGTAGAGGCTGCCATATATATGTTTCAGATTCTTTTCAAAGTGAATAAGCAAAACAGTGTCTTGAGGGGTGCAGAGGCGAGTGCCTCGCGTGGGAAAACGGTGGATTCTTAGTTTGGCAGGGAGCTTTTCTGATGAGCTCTCCTGATGTAACTCCGGAATAACTTGCTCAAAACGCAATATGAGAAGCAGAGGAGGAAAATTCATGTGTGCAGAGGCATACATAGGACATGCTTTATATATGGTCACACGTGTGCACACGCATGCATGTTAGCATATCTTATAGAAAAATTTTAGATCATCCAATGGGGCTTGGGGCAACAACATTGCACTTTGTTATTCAGCCCAGTGGCTGTCTTTTTACGACAGGGAACATGAGCGCAATCCACAAGCTTCCGTTTTATCTCTGAGTGAGAGCACTGCAAGGAGAAACTCTTCATTAACAAGCAGACATTCCTCCGTACTTAACAAGTGAATGTGAACAAGTACATTTAACAGGGTTCCGTGTGTGTGGTCTGTGGTGCCAGGGTCTTTCCGCAGGTGAAAAGAAAAAAAAAATTCACCCTGGGTCTTTTGGCACAGTGGGCTGAGCAGATTTATAGGAGGTCACCAGCTGAGTGGGTCACATCATCGACATTAATTCATTGTGTTCAGCACCTGACACTCTGTGGCTTTCCCTGTGACGGACAGCAGTTCCCTCTCGAGCTGGGCTGCTCTGTGATTGGCTAGGGCCACAGCATTCTCTTTATCCCTCAGCTGAGCCCCCAGGTGTGTTGTCTCCGCTCTCAGTTTCTCCGTTTCTGATCCTTCCAGCTGCAGTTGCGCCAGCTTCTCCCTCAGCTGTTTAGACAAACGGGGGAAACCAGAGTTTCATTTACATGCGTTCGCCAATGGTCAATGATCTATTAGATTCTCACAGATTAATATTATCTGTCTCCTGTTAGCTGCTTCAGCAGCCCCTGGCATTGTAGCTGATGTCTGTAATGAACTTAACAGGAGATAATAATTTATCTCCTGCCTTACTCTCTCTTTTCTCACTGTAAGCACAAAAATGAAACATATACCAGTCTCCCGTACCCTGCCCGCCCCCGTGATGACACACCTTCGCAGTTTCATTATCCTTGCGTTTCCCAGCATGCTCTAGGGCACACAGCTCCTCCTCCCTCCTTCCCAGGGCGTCGCGCAGCTGCAAGGTGACAGAGTGAGCCGACTCCAGGCTGTGGACGAAGGGCGAACAGGAGGCACAGTGAGCACCAGCTTCCTCACATTCCTCAGCAAGATGGTTTAGAGTCACAGTCACGTCAGCCACCAGCAACAGCAAGACAGCCAACTGGGGGGGGTGAGAGGGTTTGGAGGGGGAAGCCGGGTTTCTGTAATCATATGTTCCGCTTTGATTCCCTGACTAAAAAGACGAACAGCGTAAACCCTCCTTAATGTAATACTGCAAGGCCTCAGAGACTTAAAGGTCACCCGGAGCTGTTCTTTGAAAAATCATCAGCACTTTTCATCATCATTTAACATTTACACAGAGCTGAAAATTAATTGCAATTTTTGGCAGAAGTTAAAAACGTACTTGAAACCAAAGCTCCTGGAAAGTTTTTAGTCAAGCGTGCCAAGACCACACCAAGCCGACAGCACTTAGAAGAGCAACTTAAAACAGGATGGCGTGTGCTTTCTACTGTTTTTATTTTCTCACAGAGCCGCCCTAGTTTCCTTTAAACAATTTGTTTTCTGCTTAATTTGGGCCAGCGTTAGGGGAGAGTCTGCTACACACTGTTACCTCTTTATTTTCCTATTTTTATATTAACAGTGGATAAACATGGGTGCATATAAAACATATATATACAGAACCTCCTCCCCCACCCCCATCCCCACATTCACACAACCACAAACATGCCCATAGATACAGATACACGCACACTCTCACAGACCCAGTTTGCAGTTGAATGACATCCTTCCTCAGCAGCTCTTCCTGCTGGACGCTGGTCTCCAGCTGCTTCTGCACCCTCTCCACACTCTCCCTCAGTCTCTGCATCTCGGCAGCCGCCGCCCTCTCTCTGGCCCCCTCCTGCAGCCTGGGGACACAGGGGGTGGGGGGGGGGGTAGGTGGGGGTGGACGTAGGACACTCAGAAGGACGCTGCCGCGACTCGACTCCTTCCGTACACTCACTCCTCACCCCTATTAGACCGAGGTAATCTGGAGTACGGCTGCTTCAGTATCCCGAGGCTGTTTGGAGCCGCTTCTCTAAGAAGTGTCCATAATTTAACAGCTCTAGCAAATTCAAATCCACATATCAGGCGGCCACAGCACACGGAGTTGTATGCATCGTACGTTTTGTACAAATATGTTTCTTAAACGGCACGCATTTCTCGAAGAAATTCCAAATATTCACACTATTCTCAAACAGGCCTGCTCTACTGAAGGAAAACAATGACCGATCAAGTGACACAAGCTCTAATTTCTCAATAAATTACAGCATTGCTCATTTTAATGAACCATCGCAGAGCAAATAGCACAATCAGCAAGCAAATCCATTTAAATGTAGGTTGACTAAAGTGTGAAATTAATGAGCAAGTAATCAAATTCTTGCATAATGCCTGCAAGGAATGGATAAAGGTAGCTGGGATCTTGGCCAAATGCAGTGTGGTGCGGCTGTTTCCCTGGTCGAATGCCAATCATTATCATTATTTAGGAAATAAATCAAAACCTCTCTTTCCAGTTCTGAGAGTGTTATTGATTATAATAGAGCAGGAAATCTGGCTGGCCCATGCTCCTCTAAGACTAAGATAAGATCCAGGACAGAATACACTCTTTCCATTCAAGGGACAGAGCTGCACTGGGGCCTCTCACCCACCTGGTGGTGCGCTCTTGAGCTGACAGTTGCTCTCTCAGTCTGGCTGTTTCTCTTTGCCAACGCTTCTCCTCCAAGTGAGTTGCCTGCAGAAGGTCATCCTTGACTTGAAGCTCCGCCCTTAGCTCACGGACCTCGTCCTGTGACTCCTAATAACACACAGATACACATGTGCAGGCACACACAGACGCAGACACAAAGGTAAAGTTATTGGTCTGCAGCACACGCCTTCATAATTGAATCGCCATAAAGCTTTAATGTAATCACCATAACCCATAACTGAATCACCATACAAAGCTCGGTTTTCTCCCAGTACAGACAGGCTGTATGGAGAAAGCACTTCTCTGTGTCCATCCTGCTTGGCCACAGAGGTGGGCGGGAGAATTGCAGTGCAGCACCGCACTGTAAGAAGTTTGACTTTAGCCTGTTCCTCTGACTGGAGATCCATGGGGTGCTGCTGTCTGAAAGTGGATGGAAGTGGCTGGAGGAAGCACCAAGGCCACACACAGTCCGTTAACACCCTGTGCAGCGGAAGACACTTTCCAAATCACAGTCAGTCAGCCTTCTCTGAGGCCACTGCTACACCAACAGTACAGTCCAAAGCAAGCTGACACCTCAGCGAGGTGGTCTTTCAGGTGACACATTTCTACATCCCTACACTGTCTTTGCTTCAACAGCCACAAATTTAACATTGTCTTTTTGCTTGGAGTCTTAGAAAAGGATCACCCCTAGCCATCAAGACCTGAACCCCAACCATACATGAAACTGTATATAGAAGAGGTGTAGACAGGGAACAGTATGAATGCTGGAAACTGTTGACATATGAGTGAGGGTATGTGGGGTAATATTTGAACTTGTGGAAACCGGAATCTTTATTTTAAACTCCAACATCATTGTAGCGATGCAGTGGTCACCACTGCGGTGGTGCTAAGAGCATGGAGTGTCGGGCGTCAGCATCGCGTCTCCCACTGTGGGGAAATTGTTGCTTTCAAATGAGTTCTGACACGTGCCTTAATTAATTGGTCTGCCATTTCTCCTCCGCTCAATTGACGTGTATGAGTAATTACTTTGATTCCCACTCAGAAACGTTTATTTTGGCTTTGATGGGAGTGAATTTCATTTCCTCAGAATTCCGCTTGATAAATCACATCATACGAGGGAAATTGATGAGACATCAGTGATTTGATTTGAATACCAATAGGTCAGGAGCTTCAGCAAAACCAGCATCACAGCCCCCCACAGCGCAGCAGCACAGAGACGCCACTACCAATGAAAAACATTTCCCCACTCAAGGTCTTGTATGCGCTGAATAATAATAACGGAATGTAACAGCGTGTGGGACTTGTGTCAACATATGACTCTGAATAGTGTGTTTCATTCATGGTTTTCCATTAGTTACATTTTCTAAATGAAATAAAAAGCTCTGACTGGCTCTTCTAGGCCCCCAAAGTGGTGTCTAATGTATCTTTGTAAATTGCTGTGGACGGCAGGGGATATTCTGGTGAACACCAGGGATTGTGCATTGGAAGTTCAGTCAATCTACACTAATCTCTTCTTAACCACAGGTTTGCCAACAATGGATATGATTTTATGTGATTAATGAAACTTATGCAGTTTTTCCAACTGTAGTCCTCTGCTATAAACAGTTTGATTCACAATTAATTGGTCCGAATAGGTGTGCTTACTCTTCAGTTGCTGGCATGCACCTCCCTCACTTCTGCTGTCTGCCACTATGTATTAGTGTGTGGAAGCAGCCCTCCTGAGAATACTGCATGCCAGCAGGTGAAATGCTGGAGTTACATTTTCTAAGTTTCCGGTTTGTATTCATGATTTATTCAGACGCTTAAAATGTGTTAATGTCTCAGTGTATCTCCTTAGGTCTGCATGTGGTCACGCAGTTAGCTACAGGGTGCTGCACTGGGAAGACTGAGTGACAGCGTGTGGAGGGAAGGTGCTAAATGAATCAGCAGGAAGAGTTCCTTTGTTGTTAATTGTTCATCTCCATCAGCATCAGGTTGAAGGCTGCCCCAGTATTTACTGTGTGTATGGTGTCTTCTGTTTAGCTAGCTGTGCCAGCAGCTGGGATTCACCAATGAGGCTGTGAAGCCAATGAAAAAATCACATCTTTGGTGCAGGGGCGAAGCAGATGGCTCATTGCAGAGGGGGCGAGGACCTGTAGTGGGCCCTTATACAGCCTATTATAGGCTGTATGGAGATGCAAGGGGAAACTTGTGGAGATGGAAGGGCTGAACGGAGAGAAATGCGGATTACAAGTCAATGAGGTGTGCTATTTCAGCATGAGACCATTTTTAAATACCGCAGCTCCATCGCAGTGATGGTGATGGGAATAAAACAAGACAGCTGGCAATCACCTAGGTCCTTTACTTTGGGACTCAAACAGAGGATGTAATTTTTCTGCTTGTACACTTACACAAGGTTACTGGACAGCGAATAAAGTTTTCTGTCACTTGATTGTGTCTCTGCTCATTCAAAATAGCTAAATATCGCGGCTCCATCGCAGTGACGGTGATGGGAATAAAACAAGACAGCCAGCGATCACCTAGCTCCTATACTTTGGGACTCGAACAGAGGGCGTAATTTTTCTGTGTGTACACTTAGCCTACACAAGGATACTGGACAGCGAATAAAGTTTTCTGTAACTTCATTGTGTCTCTGCTCATTCAAAATAAATATCGCAGCGAGAAACTTAGCCAGGGGCCGGTTGAAACCGTTACGCCCTCAGCCTGACTTTTTATTTTTTTGCGGCAATCAAGACACACAAACAAACTTTATTCAAAATATTAAACTAAACAACAAAAATGCATGTTCAGTCAGGCAGATTGGGCCCAAGGTGGGCCCCTTTGTAACTGGAAGAACTGTGGGCCTGAGGCAGCCACACCCTCTGCCTCCCTTCCTCGCTCCACTACTGCTTTAGAGGTTTAGCATGGTTATTTTCAACCTTGAAAAGTATGCTATGTGTCCATAAGAATTTAGGCTTGTCTCTCAAGGACCACTCCCCTAACCCCTAACCCCCAGTTTCCCACTAACAGAAAGCCTACCAAGAGGGCTAATTCTGGTCTGTAAATCACTCAGTCCATGAGAGACTACTGTACTGTAGAACCTTAGGGAAAATATCAGTGGAATTTCAGTGAAATGTAGAAAAACCTGGATTATTGTCATAAAAAAAATTGGGAAAAAATTCTGTGAATGTACAGAAGAACTGCAGAATTTTCTGCATCTCTCGGAACAAATAACTGCTAACCAGCGAAAGGACTGACAAACCTCCTATGCTCAGGAAACCCCTTTGTCTCGACAGGAGGTTCCAATCAGAGGTGCCACAGAGGTGACCGTTTAACTCCTGGCACATTAGTTTTCATTAGTGCCATCACACGCCGTCTACGTGCCAGATGCTACTTCGTGAGTAATGTCCGTTCAGCTCCTGAAGGCCAGACAGGAGCTCTTTGAGCTGCTGCCAGCCGCGCAGAACTGTTTTATCACTGTCGCTCATCTGAAGTGGTGTCAAGAGACATGCAGAAGTTACTGTCTTCTCTTGGCTGCATGGGTATTTCCAGCCTCTGTCCTTTAATGTAGCTCTTCTTGCTCTCTCTAACTCTTTCCCCCATTCTCTCTCACTCCTGATAGTCATTTTGTCATTAAAGGGAGACCCTCAAACGAGACAGCTGTCAGTATGCTTTGTGCTTTGACAGATTTTTGACCCGCTTTACTGCTCAAAGGCACACACATTGATATTGAATTTAATCTGAGAGTGATTTAATATGTGAACTCTGCGCTGCGCGATGGAAATCTTGAAGAACAATGCCTGTGCGGTGGCGCAGGACTGAGGGGTGAGATGGTGCCCTACCTGTTGCTGTGAGCGCGCCTGCTGTAGCTCCAGTAGGAGGCGCTCCTTCTCCGCCTGGGATTCTCTCCTCACTGCTGCCACCTCTTCCTCCATCAGCTGCCTGGCGGTGACCTCACTTGCAGACGCCGCGTCACGAGCATCTCCCAGCCAGGTTTGCAGATCCATGACCTCGTCGCCCCACGTCTCCGCCCGCTGCCCTCCCTCCGGGGGGCTCTGGCGGCAGGACCTCGCCAGCTGTTGAGCAAACCCTGCTCGGTGAGCACAGGAACGGGCCGCCGCCGCCGCCACTGCTACGGCGTGTCAATGCGGATCAATGCTGACAAGGTGCAGACAGCGCTGAACCGTTGTGCATCTCGATGAAAACAATTAGACGGGCGGGATTGATTTTTTCGGCATGTGTCGGTCACGTACGGGGTGGGCAGTACATCAGGTTAATGAGGTTTTCTCTTCTGCAGGCTCCGGCTCTGTGGGATCGGTGATGGCCCCCGAAGATCGATCCTGCTATTTTTACTTGTGTTCAAGTCAAGCCGGCAGCGTGAGTCGCAGCAAACTGATATTAGCGAGGTTGAAAATATATATTCATATGCACACCAGCGATGATGGATAAAAACACATTGCATAATGCTGATCCAGTGCAGACTACTGTGATTTCACAAACAGCTTTGTACTTATCACTCCTGTGGCAGGAGTTTAAGGTGGTAAAGAAGCCTCTGTATTCTGGGCTTGGCAATAGTGGGCTCAAATCCCAAACTGGGGCAAGACTAATGCAGCCCAAATTAGTCTTGCTGAACTCCACAAGGAGCATGCCAAAGAGGATTTGTAATGTCTGTGATGTGAAAATGTAAGCTTTGATAACTAGTCACCCTGGATGTTGGCATCTGCCAAAACATAAATAATGTAATTACTCGAAAGTAAGAACAATTGTCCATTCAGTGTAAGCGACGGATTACTGGCTTTGAAGACGTTTTAAATGGAAAAGCGAACAGAGAGCTCATTTTTCTTTCATGGTGGTGACCTGGGTGTACATGGAGTGTATTGGATGGGTTTCATTGCCAGCCATTTGTAAGGGATGTGTGGGTGGCCACGGAGGAAGCCCATGAATTCAGACTTGAAGGCTCTTCTGCTCTTAAGAGGAACTGTGGGACACTTACTGGGAGCTCATTAATGTGCGCTTTTATTTCTCCCTGGTCTCAAAGGAATAGTGCCCCCTAATGAGCCTCCACCACAACTCAGAGCAGCAGAGCAGCGTTCCACAGAGACCTTAAATTCAATACGGACAGTCCCTGCTTTATGACAACCTGGGTTTTGTCGATCCAGTTTACTTGTTTGTAACAATCCCGCCATTAATCGTTCCACAAAACAAAATCCATGTTTAACAACAAAAGAGAGGATGGGGAGTAAAAGCAGTTGAATTAAAAAAAAGAGTTTTCATTCAGTGAACATGCGATGGGGAGCTGAGGTAGATTTGTGTATATTTTTTATCCTTCCTGTGTGTGTGGGGTGTCGCCATCCAGTCTATACATACTGGTCAGAAGATTATGTTTGTTCGTGAGTATCACCTCAGAGTAGGCACTGCCCAGATCAACCGGCCTGTGTACCATCAGGACAGACTGCTAGATGACACAGATGATTACATTACTGCAGCCATATGATATAAAGATGGATATGTGCAGTGTCTGCTCTATACTGATCTGCACAAATAAGCAGTATGATTTGTGTCTTGCTGATTTGGTGTGCTGTCATTCTTGAACCATCCTGTGGTGTGTGTGAGGAGACAGATCATTTCTACTGTATATGTATGCTTTTATATGAAATGCTCATACAATATAAATGTTAAGAGCATTCATACTGTGAATGATAGGCATAATCTTAAGAATATTTCCTCAAATCCCATATTTACCGAGCCTTTTTTTCTGAAAATTGTAGCCCGTTTTCAGAAACGGAACAGTTACTTGTAAAAATTGTGTCTGTGGGAAAATCGATACACGTCTTGATTCCAGGAGCACACTGTGTACGATCAGTGGCTGCCTGTAGTAAACGCACCAAGCCCAGGTTAGTGTCAGACATTTTGGAGGGACAGAGCTGCAGAGCGGTAGGGCAAGCTCACCTGGAATAGCTGGCATTTGGCGGCCAGTGATCTTCGGTTTGCCTCTAAAGCAGCCAGGTCCCTCTGAAATAAACCCCTCTGCCTTTGCCACTCCTCAGACTTCATCCGGAACTCCTGAAAGAGAGCTGCAATCTCACGTCCTGCCCTGTGGCGTGTGTCTCTGCCAATGCTGAGTGTTCAGCTCCAGAAAACCTCCATGAAACCATGAGACAATCTCTACATGTTTAAACTCTGAGTCACTCTGGGAAATGCAGAGAGAGACTTAGTGAGAGGTCTGCAGAAACTCATACTGTAAAAAGAATTAAATACTGGCCTCACAGTAAATGAAAGCCAAGGCAAAATGTCTGATTCTGGATCTATACAAGTGCTCATATTTCCTCTGAATTTATTGGCATCACTTGTATCATTAAGTTAGGATATGTAAATGATAAAGTATGACTTTTATAGACAATTATAAACTATGTTAAATTTTGCCTGATAGAATGTGAAGCTGGTTTAAACTATAGCATGATGATTGTTGATGATTACTATTATTAATAATGGCATTCTAAATGATACATGAGTCACATGGGAATGTATGTAAAAAATGATATACAAGATATATCAAATTTTGTGGAGATACATGACATAAAGAGTGTGTGTCTGTGTCTATTGGCTGCTTGACCTTTGAACGGTCTTATTTGCTGGCTGTATGATTTTTCAAGAGAAAAAAACTTGTTAATCATGTAGCTGTTATTGCTGGCTGCTCCCTGAGATGAAAAAAGGCCTTTTTGGGAAGCTGCACAGGCTCAGACAGAGAGTCAGACAAGTGATCTGACACGCCACTCCTGCAGTATCTCTCCCCTCACTACAGAAACCAGCTGATACAGCAATGACTGGCTGATTGCTCCACAACGACTGTGTGCTGATCCTGCCTAACACACACACACACACACACACACACACACACACACACACACACACACACACACACACATTTGCATGCACACATACATGCACACACCCACTCATATGCACATATACACACACACACTCACATGCACACTCACATGCACATGTACGCACATTTGCATATACACACATATTTGCAGACTCGCATGTGCACACGCAGGTTTGCATGCACATATATGTACACACATAGAAATGCACACACAAACATGCATGTGCATATACACACGTACACAAGCACACTTGCTCATACATACAGAATTACACATATGCATGCACACACAGGTGCACACATATACACACATACAATCATTCATAGACACAAACATACACATCTTTCAACTTTCATGCATACTGCTGTATATCCTGGCAAAATACTACTTAATAGTAATAAAAAACACATTTTAAAATATACAAAGGTGCTCCCTTTTCTCTCTGTATTAGCAGGCATTAGTTTCCTGTTTGTGGAGCCAGTGGATAACAATAGGGAGCCGGAGGGATGATTTCATATTGCCTAATACGTAGGTTCCTTTGCCAATTCTGTTATGAGGAGGCATGTTATTCTCTAAGCCCATTACAGAGCTCAATACTTGGTGTGTCAACCCACCTTTTCCAAGTACTCCTCTTTCGTGAAAACTATTCATTTAAAAAGGTGAAATGCACGCACAGAGATACTTGGGTTTCAACAATAGGTTCTCTAATTTAACTCCAGTGAGTAGTTTTCAAGGTACACCATTAATTAGCCAAGAGGGTGGGCTTGTATCAACAGGAACAATGGAGATAGACCTTCCCTATTCTTTTAATTTAATTGCATTCACCCGATCTGCACCCGGGGGGGAAAAAAATGCAGTGAAGTTGAGAGGAAATTTAAGTTTTAAATCAGATCTTCACTGTTGTGTGTAGTGTGTGTATGTATGAGTAACAGGAGATAGGAGAGATATCTAATCTGCGCACACTCTGGGCTGGAAATGGACTTTTTCAGCAGAGAGCGTTAGTAAATTAAAAAAAGTATATCTCCCACCTGGAGTCTTTGTGCAGCTGAGAGATCAACCATACGCATGCAAGCATTGGAATATGAGATTAAAGAGTCTGCGATGACCAGGCGAGCCTTCATGCAGCCGTGTGCTGGCAATCATTGACTTTAGCCAAACGAAATTCACTGATTTCCGCAGCGAAATGGTTTGATTGGCACAAATCGCTCACTCACTGGACAGCTTACCACAGCTCTACCCCTTACTTTGTTAATGAAATCTCACTTTGTATGACCTGTAATAATAGTACGGTCAGATGTATTTCCCCCCAAACTTACGTTGACTTGTATGATTAAAAAGCTGACATTTTGGTAAGCATTTGACTCGTGTTTTTCGCCCCTGGCTAATTGGCTAGCTATTTTTACCCTTGTAGATGTAAGACCACATTTAGTGTGCACATGGCTGATAAATTAATTTATTTTTCTTTAAGTATTAAATCTCAGAATGTAAGATAGACTCACTGAGATCAATAGATTTGCCATCGTTTGGATGCCTCATAATCATACTTAATCAGTGAGTCATTCTGGCAGCCCCAGACAAAGGACCAACTCCTTTCCCGCTGCACACATGTCCAGAGGATATGTTCAGAATACGTATCTTGTTACCTCCAGTTTCTTGCTCAAGGTGCTACTTTCAAAGGCTCTGTCCTCCCGAGCAGCTTGTATATCCTGTCGTATGAGGTGTCTCTGCAGTCTCCCATAGCTATCCTTCAGCTTGTCCAACTGAAGAATGTAGAGGAACAGTTATTATCAGCACAGTGAAAACAACTCAATAACAACAACTGTAACATGAGGAGACTCCACTCCAGCCTGTTGGAGAGGGAGTGGAATTAGCCTGAAATAAAAGCACTGGGAGCCCACAACAGATCCAGGCTGAAGTCGAAGTTGAAGTTTGTTTGTTTTCTGATAGATGTGACGAGAGACCCTGTGCGGGCATAGAGACATGGAATCTCTGTGATGAATATTTAATCGGGTGGGTTTGATGTGTCTGCTGCCTGTCCTGGGCTGGTCCCCACTGGCGAGTGCACAGCAAATCTCTGCCGCTTTGATACTGTGAAGCGGAACGCGCTGCCAAATGGTGGAACATTAACAAGAAATGAAGAGGTACAGATCTGCCACATCCAGCCCAAACAAAGCGCACCGCAGACCGGAGAGAGCCCAGCTGGTCCTCGAAGTTGCACATCGTTTCCTTCTGAGCATGCCCTGCCGCTTCTGCTTGACGCTGGAGTTTTCTGACCTGTAGACAGATCAAAGCAGAGGGGATTATGGGTTCTGTTGATCTAGATCATTGGTCCATAATGGCACAATGTTCTTCAATAATCTTACAAGTGTCTTTAAGTTTGGAGCCCTATCCTCAAAGAATGTCCCTTTCCAACACTTGGTCAGTCCCTCACATTTATTTTAATGAAAAATTCCATTCTTACATCATCGCTATTATGATATCTAACTGCCAAAATGGTGCTTGCAAGTATTAGTAAACAGCAAGGAGAGGAATGAAACTGTGGTGAATTTTACAAGAAAAGAAAGGAAGCAAACAGGCAAAACAAGCCTGAGGCCTGCATGCCAACTAGAGCCACTGCACCAAATACAGCATCACTCTCTCCTGTCTCCTGCTCTCTCTCCCCCCCTCTCTGTCTGGTCTTCTCTCTCTGTCACTCTGTCATTTATAAAAGCATGCTTCCAATTCGGCAGACAAACTGTGAGAAGGAGTTCTTGGTAATGATCAGAGCCCTCTGTGTGCGGGTGTGAGGTGAAACTGGGATCTGGCCACTAACCAGCCCCAGAGGATTGAGAGAGATGAAACTCTAATCACTGCTGCCCTGTCAGACAGAGGCGGCCAAGGCAAAACAGCCCTCAGAGGCTGAGAAGAGTCATGAGACTTAGACAAGAGAAATCTGTATGACTTGCCAAACTGAAGGAAGTGAATATGTGGGAATTAACTAAAGGAATTATTGTTGCTCATGGTTGTTTTTTTTAGGGGGGGTTGCAGTTGAAAAAGAGAAGAAGTATGATATGACCCCTGTGCATGACCCCAGCAGGAAAGGGGGTCTCTCCAGGTTGATTAAAAATTGGCTTAATAATAAAATACCAGGAGTACTGATAAGAGGTGTCACATCTGAGCAGGGTATTATGGGAAGTGGAGTCCCAGAGGGATTGATGTTCATGTTTGTGTAAATTCTTTATGAGTCAGTAAATAAAGTCTGCCTTTAAAATGATTGATATCAAAGTGTAGCCCATGTAACAAATGGGCTACACTTTGATATCAATATGGGCCACATTACAGCTGTACAAGCAGTAACCCAATGCAATGATACCCAAAGTTCCTTTAATTCTTACACGTAACTTTGCCTTATGTTTTTCCCTCTCCATCTGCAGAGGATACATCCTTTTGTCATATTCTGTATATACCAAGCCTATGAAAGTTACTCAGCCTAGCTGGTCATGGACTTCAACTAATCTTAATTTTAAAAGAAGGATTGAATGAAAATGTTTCTCTCAGGCTCCTGAGTGGCTCAATTGGCAAGGAACTTGTGCAGGCAGAGTCCTATGGCATGAGTTAATTCCTAGCCGTGTCATCAGATGATGATGACAAGGAGCCCACAGTGATATAACTAACTGGCTTCACTTCGCCTTGGTAGGGTGGGTATGTTGGCTGAACCTCCTTATCTCACTGCTCTCAGGCACCCAGTGAGTCATCAGCCCACTTCAAATTGTGTTGTGTGTGCTAGTGCTTTTAAAATACCAAAATTGGTCTGGACGTGCCTTTTTGTCTTTAACATTCTTACCTCCAGCATCTGTGCTTGAAATGTGTGTTACTGACTCCTACAGAGTGAGTTTCATAAGTAGGTACTTATAAAGTACTTATACCACATTCAGAACACTGTGCTCAGTCTCAGTTAGCATGCTTTACAGATATACCAAAGCTGAAAAAAGTACAGAGAAGAACAAGAAGACTGGCCCTAGGTCTTAAAATGATGGTTTATAACTAGGGGCTAAAAGCAGGCTGCAGGGAAAGGCAGATAAGGGTGAAATGCAATTGTTTTGATTGGACCACGGCTGAGAAAGGTCATCTTATCACTAGTAAGAAATGCCCCAAAGGCTGAATCATGATTATCTCCTTCATGATGTATGGGATAAACTAAAAGATGGCGACCCTGTCCAGATGGAGAAATATTCTGAAGCACGTATCTGTTGGCCAGGCAGGCTATTAATCATGAGGACACAGGCTGCTTCAAGCTGGGTTCTGACAGCAGAACAAGATAGCACAGGTGAAATTGAATTAAAAGTGAATTTCACACTGACACTCGAAAGTTTTCTTCATAAAGAGAGTTATTAATAAATTGAAAAGATTGCCAGTCTTTGTGGTGCACTCAGAAGCTCTTGTACTCTTCAAGACCAACCTCAACACTTTAGATTCAGTAAAGATATATGGTCATCTTACTCCTTTTTAAAATGAATTTTATGGATGTCTCAAAATCAGTTATTTTTATCATTGCTCTTGTTTGTGTATTTGTTGTTCAGTGTTCCTATTTTTATTATAATTTTCCTTATTCTTATTTTACTCATTCTTATTTCATCTTTTGCATTTTTATTTTATTAGTAACATCAATTGGGCCAAAATATTGAACCAAGATGGGCTGTGCAGTCAGTTCAATGTTCTAATGCTCCTATCAGACCGAGAGAGGACAGAAAGAGAGAGTGCAAGGTTGGTGGACTCTTACCTGTAATCTGGAGTGGATGAGCTCTGCTTCTCTGGCCTGTAGGCGTGTCTGCAGATCCTGGATCTGCTCCTCCCACTCCTGTCTCCTGTGGCTCACCATGGTATCAATCTGGTGCATCAACTCCTGCAGATCCGCCTCAGCAGACACACCCCTACACACACACACACACACACACACACACACACACATACACAGAGACACAGTGACACATGCAGATCGGATGTGATGCAACATGGCCACTGACAGACATTTCTTTGTCAGAACTTTCAACCTAAATGTGCTTTAATAAATGTATTTTTCATGCCGTAAGTTGAAGACCTTATAGTTATTTATTAACAACTCTATACATACTAGTTTGCAGATCTTTTCATAAGTTGAGGAATTCTCCAATGAGATTTGTTTTATGAACAATGTGCATGTGTACAAACCTCAGCTTTTGTTTCATCTGACAGGGATGTCCCATGGTCAGATGAAACAAAAACTGTCATTCAGATTTAGTTTGGCAAGTTGCCTGTTTTTACAGTGTACCCTCAACATGGCCCCAGATGCCAGGTTCAGGTGGTTGACTCTGAATGGTGCTCTTGGAGACATTGTACCCTTAAGGCCAAGCTTTTATGGTCAGCTTGTGCTAGCTATTACTTTTCCAGCTAGTGGAGGTCAATGACCATTTCAGTGCAGTCTTTGAAGAGCTCTCCGACCTTAACCATGATAATACATGCTACACTCTTCAGAGTGTTACTCCCTTTTATAAACCTTCACAGGCCTCTACAGAGTTCTAGAAGCCTCTGCTAACCTGCTAAGAAAAAATGTTGGATGTGTTTATGTTGATTTTTTTTACTTAATGTGTGAATAACTGTGATCTTCATGTTTTCTGAATAAAATGCATTATTCAAACACAATATGGCTGTGCTGTGTGCAGTGATAAGATTAAAGTGCAAAATCTTTACATTTTTTACACAAAAAACAATCTGGTACGAACATTTCTCCGTTATGTCATGTGTTTTTCCTATTTAATCGGGGGTATGAATAACTCATCATAATGGAAAGATTGACTTAAACACATGAATTTCAACTTCACTACATGGATCATAATTGCCCATCAATGTAATTTACACATTAATACACTTCACTTCACTACAGCTCTTGACAACATGGTTTTTAATAAGGAGACAGTGGTGATAAAGCAATAAAGCTCTCTTTATGCCTGAAAAGGGTCTTTGTTGAAGACACTGTCTGGTCTTCTTTTTTTGCATTCAACACAATCATGTGCAATAAGCGGGGCTAATAATGTCAAGGCCGCTCAACCGTTCAAAGGGTAATTGGGTTCAGCACAATGTGCACAAGTCTGCCAGTGTTCTTCACCCTGTCAGAAGGTTTCAGCACTGAGGGACCAGGGCGTCACTCACTCACTCACCACTCACTCACTCACACTCTTGGGGGGGAGCAAGTGTCCCCAGTCTAAGGTGGGGACTAGAGAGTGCATGCCCCAGAGAGAGACATGGGCGTGAATCCTTGAGCAGGGTCTGGTCACGTGCTGTGCTGTGCTGCAGTGTTCTGTTCTAAATGTGAATGTGCTCTGTGGAACATGAGTGATGATTATGACAGGAGTCCATTTTTAGATTTTGATGTATTAGAACAAAAACGTAGCAGCGTACCCAGCAGTGAGACAGTGATCTGGAATATTATCTGCCAGCACCTCCATACGGACAGAGTCTGCAGAGAGGGAGAGAGGGGGAGAGAGAGAGAGAGAGAGAAAAAACAGTAAATTCATGGAAAAAAAATTATTCCCTGTGCCAGACCACTTTAATTCTCAGACACTCAATCAATGTATTACTGCTCAAGAATGATTAATGTGTTATGAATTTCACAAATTAGCAACGCTACATCCAACTGTCATCTTTTTTATGTCATTGTCATGATTTTTATGTCATGTCAGACACATTAGTGTCCGTGTTTTTGCTCTCCTTGAAACTGTCAAACCTGGTCTCTGTCAGTGGTGAGAAACAGACTGTTCACTCATTAAAACTCACACAGACATATAAAGTAAGAGAAATAAAGAGACAGACAGCCAGATCAACAGACAAACTTACAGAAGGGCAAACTGTATAGAGTTTTATGTATGCTATTATTTTTCTCATTTCTTTTTTCACACCGATATGGATTGTTTGGGTGAAGGACACATCTGTATTTTTTGTTTGTCTGCCCTCTTAGATCCTTTCTTCTCCTTCATCAACACACCTTCAAAAGGGTCTGTAATGTTCTCATGTTGCTGTTCTATTGATAGTGCCAAAATATAGCGCCATATATGGACAATAAGTGACACTTTGTGAGTTTATTTCAGGTTTGCAAGCTTAAGGCTGGGCATATCACGGCCTGGGTTTATCACACTGGGCGCTGCAGCTAACACAGCAATAGCAGTCTGATGAGGCGAACTTAGTAACAGGAGGGAATTTTCATATTGCAGCCAGCACTGCCCTCTAGAGGCTAGAGGAATACTGACAAGTCGGTCCCACACCTAGGATATATAGGGAGGGAGGGGGTGAGAGGCTTTCGAAAAAAATATCAATGAATAAGGTGTCCTTTTTCCATGTATTACTTCAAAATTATGTGTTGGAGTGGTAAATAAGACCAAGAGTGGTGAGACGGCCAAGTTATGTACTGCCCACAACTGTATAGTATATAAGGGCGTTTTTTATGTTAACATAGAAAAAAGCAAGACGACCTCAAGGTCTGAGTGCCAACAAACTTGTGCGCATCATATAAACCCATACAGTCCAAAGAATTTGGATACAAAGTCGTTCGGCCAAACAACAAATGTGCAGACTTCCTAATTTTTTTCTGTTTCTTTCCTCTATCTGTACGTTTTTTTTTTTTTTTTTTTTTTTTTGGTTTTGTTAAAATGACATTCTGTTCAGGTGGCACGATGAAGATCAGCGACGTTACGTGAAAAAAATCGGAAACTTTTGCATAGCATTGCCATGCAACAGTGCTTGTTTAGCTTGTGTTTGTTAATGCAGAGCAAATTGTTTGTCGACGCTTGGCTTCATTTTGATTCCACCCATTGAAAGGCAGACCGGTGCAAATGCATAAACCTTCAGAGAATATATGATGTTAATGTACCTTGGCACAGCTGAATTTTTTTTTCTTAAGATCTAATAGAAGAGTTATATTTCACCTTACACTCTGATCTTATGAAAAGTAAAGCATGTTAATACATGAAATAAAATACAAGGGATACATTTTGGAATACCTGTTACCAAAGTTACAAAACTACCAACGTTAAACATTTTCAGATGCAGGAAGCCAATTCATATTTCCTTGACATTTTCGGAAACAGTCTGACTCATATAATAAAATGCATAAAATATATGACTAAATCTGGCTATACATTCATGCACTCAAGTAGTGAAGCGTTGTGTAGTATTTTGTAACAGGCTATATGGCATAGATAGTAGCAAACAGTAAAATTTAGATATTATGGATCCTAGTTTTTGAGGCACGTTTTCCAAGAGTGAACAGAACAGAAATACATTTAACTGTAGTCCCAGCACAGCGAGCCTTTTCATTTAAAGACCATTTGTGACCCCATATGCGTGACCCCATATTGTTCCAAATAAACTCCACGATGAAGCCAATCATTTTTTCACACACACACACACACACACACACACACACACACACACACACACACACACACACATATATATATATATATATATATATATATATATATATATATATATATATATATATATATATATATATATATATATATATATATATATATATATATATATATATATAATACCTAAAATATCTAAGCAAGCAAAAAGGCACTTCCCATACAAAAAAAAGGCGTGCAGTACTTACTGTAGCAATCCAAAACCAGTCGCCAAACTGACGTTTCCTCTAATAGGAAACAAAGCGAACTGCAACTGAAATTACATTGCGACGGATGGTGCCAAATCTACCGCCCGCAAACCTCACAGCTTGGCGCTGTTGGACCACGGCTTGGCGCTTCCACTTTAACAACAAAGCAGAAAACTTCGCAATGTACCGCGGTGCACGGGAGAGGGCGCATTTCTGAAACACCGACGCACTACATGAGCAGAAAAATGCAAACTGGAAATAAAAGTAAGCACCAAATAAATCAGTGTCAGCACATACAGAGGAAAATTCCAATCCTTATCTACAACTCCCTGCTGACTGACATCTGTAAATGTCATTGAGTTATCGGTTGATATATGGTAATAAGAATACAAAACATCACCTACGGTAAGTGTTTAATGAGAAATTAGAAAACAACACTCATCAATAGCCCCATGACCTAGCACGTGATCCTTGCAATTATTTCATTACTTTAATAAAGTATGCTTTCATTCATTGGTGTGTCTCATGTGATGCTGTTTGCTAGCTCTCAATACGACAAATTGCTTCAGCTAATAGTATTCAGATGACAGGCTAGTAGACGTTTGCCACAACTAGCTAAGGCACTGGAACTGACGAACAGTTTGGTGAGTCTTTATTGCATGTACATACTGTGTAGCCATATAATAAACGAAATCAACATTTTGTGAGTTCTCGATTAGAGAGATTACGATGTAGCAACAGCGAGCGCACAGCATGACTGGTTGCACTTTGGAAAGTGAGAAAAGTGGTACTGTGCCTAAGTGTTGGTTACTCCAACGTCAACAGAATAATGCGTGCCTTTAAAGATGTTTTAAGTGAGGTGGTAAACCCGGGGATATATTGATGGCTAGACAGGAAAAAGCATTAAACATAAGCCTGCTCCTAGTTCGTTGGTGGCTGTTTCTTTGTAAGAGTTGTTGCTAAATGGAGACGGTGGTAGAGAAACCACTGATACATTGCAAACTAGGACGGCGACATTGTATGTATAATATGAATGAGCAAACGCGTTAATCAGTTTGAAATAGCTACATCCATTCTTTCTGAAGCGATGAACAATCATTTTTATCGAACATTTTCTCGCTTCCATTTGGGCATAACGCACTCTATCTGTCTCACTTCCTATTTTATATAACAAAACTTTTTTCTCGATATATGCAGGGTGGAATTGCCATAATTTGGACTTAACCCCTAGCAGTACTATCCACCACCCATCACTCATTTAAAAAATACTAAACAGGTATAAATACCATTACTACTACCATTACTACTAATAATAATTTGTTTATGTAAAAGAACAACACCACAAATAAAACCAATTATAAATGGTCTTTGCTCGCCTGTTTTAGTACTCTCGTAATGCTGTAAGACACCAAAAGTCTATTTCTATCTGTATGAACACTGCAAGGTCATGCTTGGAATACAACACAACAGAGATGGCTGGGGGCCATCTGACCCGACATGTCCTCCCATTCAAGGTGCCTGCTGCTTTATGCCGTGATAATCTGGCTACATTCTCTTGGATGCATTCCGATATATGCATACATTCTTGGTATGTATTGTGGACACTTGTAGTCTTTGGGCACAACCTAGGATCTGATGCAAGACTGAATTCATAAGGAAGTCTAGCTCCTCTCTGTTTCAGAACCAATTCGAACACATTTTAAAACAGCTCAGGCCTGCATTACTTTAAAGGACTAGTTAATTGAAAAAGCAAATATAATGTGACGGCTCTTTCCTACTGCTATCCCCCACTGAGTTGAGCACCCATGTGTAGATGCTTTAAAGTGACTTTAAACTCAGTCCTAATCACTTTTTTTGTGGCTAAGAGTGGTAAAATACATCTGTTTATCCGGTTCGTTTTCAGCCTCTTATATTTGTAGAGCAGTGCAGGGTAAGATATAAAAAGAACGATTATCATTACAAACGCTGTTGATCCGTGAAATGTATCACAAAAAGCAATTTGGTTAAATCACCCATTGGCAAACGAGAATGATGTTTTCTTGGCTTCAGTTCAAATGCCATGCAGTGAGTTGTAATTATCCTGGGTCTCATGATGTGATGTTTAGATATAAACAGCAGAGGTCGCCAGACCTCAATATTTCAATCTACAGCTTGTAACCCTCAAGAAGAGGCTACCCAATGATAAACACTACTCTGACTAAACAGTATGAACTGCATTGCTAACACCCTCATATCCTAAAACCTTTGTCTATGAAATGTGTCTAAGAAATTATTTAAATTCCAAAACTTTTTCATTTAACAACTTTCCTGGCACATATTTCTATTTAGCAAAAAGTGAGATGTTTTTGCTTACTAAAAACAATCTCAAGTGAGCATTAATTTTTGCCACTCTTATCATCAGGACAAAAACACAGCGTAATGTATCAAAACAAATATTTCTGAACTAAACATTTCCAGGCTCATTGAATAAATGATATAAGGGAAACTGAATGAAATAGACATCATAAAGGCAGTGTAGTTTTACTAACTTGACTTACAGTAGGATATAATTTGGCCTGATTTGCATACATGCACACATGAAACATTTCATGCTCTTCCTCACTTGGAGCTGAACACGAATCTTGAACAGTCATCAATTAAAGATGAATGAACTTATGACCTTTTTGGAACTGCAGGTGCTTATCACAAACAAGTTTTTTACGGCTGTTCCCACCACATGCCCTCTGTATCTTCTTCTGTGCTTCTTCTGGATGTCAGTGAGCACCTTGTACATCATGTAATTTATGCTTGTGTCTGCCAGAGAGACCTTGTTGCAGAGTTATGAGGATGAACCCCCCTCTGATGGAAATATATGACTTGTTGCTTTGTCTCTTTCACTTGCTTTTAGTGTGACCCTAGGAGAAGGCAAGTACCATTCTTCTCCTAGCACATTAAATGATAGCAACACATTACAATACAAGGATGTATTAAATTAAACATTACATGCAAAGAAAATATAAGCTCAGCAGCTTGTGCCTCTCTCATCTTGTAGTTCAAGGAATGAAAATCATTCAAAACATTAAGGACAAAAATGATTTGTTTTTCTGTCTCACTACAGCAATTACAAAGAGAAGGAGAAATAGCGCTGTCTACAAATGGCAAGAAATTAAGCCTCAAGAGAACTATGAAAAATATTTTCTTAATCAGGCTTGAGACTTCATTTTTTGCAGCGTACGGACTCCTCCATGTCTTCTCCCCTTATAATTACTTGGCCCCATGCACCTGCAGGAAGCCAATTCATATTTCCTTGACTGAGCACAATAACTTTTCTTTAAATTTTTTACACTTCAGTAATTAAAAATGTGACTTTCCAGAAAGTGTTCCTGTTAGTTAGCTCAGGCAGAACTGCCTTTACGTTGGCTCTTCCTTCAGCATTAACAGGTTCTTCTCTTGCAACAACAATACACGTGCACTGAAGTTCCTCTATCAACAATGGCAGCAGGGTCAATCCTCCATTAGAAATTGTTTTGTTCCTAAGGCCAAAAGGGATTAAGGGCTTGTGTGTGTTTGTTTTGTTTTGTGCCTTTGCGGTAGGGGGCGCACCAGCGGCCCGTGAGGGCAGAGTGTTAAGCTCTCTCTGTGAATCCAATCAGTTAAGGAGGTCCTCGGCAGAGGGCTCAGGGTTTGCTGGAGGGGGCAGTGGAGCGTGGCCTAGGTAAAGGCCCGAGTGTCCTCGCTATCTCCTCAGCACGACAGACTTACCGCTCTGCCACCCTGCCGCTATCGCGCAGCCCCACATTGCGCTCCCCATGCCGATCCCAGATATGGGGGAGCTGCCGCTCATTAGCATGGTAACCGAGTTACCCCTGCGCACACCACTGCGACTATGGGGGGGTGAAGAGAGGAGAGAGTCCACCAGGAAGTCCCATGCATAAATGCTCCTTTAAAAAAATTTTTTTAACTTCCCCAGGACAATTCCAGGACTGTGTGGATAACCAAAGGGTGGTGCAAGATGCACTGCGGACAGACAAAAAGGAACAGTAGCAGGGAAGAAGGGAAAACAACAGAGGAGGTTCGTGGTTTGCGGCCTCCCCATGAGGGGATGAGGAAGAGAGTAAGCAATTATAAGCCTGCAGGAGTCCTCTGCGCTGTTTGTTGATCTTGGTTTTATGGTGCGGAATGGCTGAACAGAGAACACGGGCTTTATGGGGCGATAAGGAGGACGAACGAACAGAAGTGGTGCTGAGGGTAGGCTGAAACAGTCCGGGAGGGGGAAGGGAGGGATGAACAGAGTTTGGGAGATGAGATGAAGATGGAGGAGAATTATCAATGGAGATGAAGGTCTTCCACTGAGCATCCTTAAAATGAGTTGCAGTCTGATCCAGTCAGTTTTTTCCCCCACAAATACTACAGCTTATGAAAAACCATTCATTTCTTCCATGCACAGGATAGAGTATCTTCCTATAGCATAGAGTAGTTTCTGGGGGCATAGGGGCAGCCATCTGTGAATGCGGAGCTCTCAGATTTTTAGCCTCCTGTTTGTTAAATGTAATCCCTTAAAGGCATTAAAACGCATTGCACTACCTTAATGTGCCTTTAGAATCTCCCCACACTGTAAAAACATCCCCAGTGGTAAAATAGAGTTCAAGCTTGTGCAACAGAAATCATGTGTGCTTGCGTACCATGTGTGCTTGTATGCTGCTGTGTGTATACAAACCTGTGTGTGCGCCTATGTGTGTGTGTATGTACGTACACTTGTGTGTGCCTCTGTGTGTGTGTATATGTGTGTATAGCCATGTGTGCCCCAGTGTGTGTATACTAGTGTGTGTCCCTGTGTGTGTGTGTGTGTGTGTGTGTGTGAGAGCAAAGACCTGTTACTACCCTCAAGATAAATGGCTAATTAAAAGACTTTAACCTTCATTACTAAGCAGCTGAGACCTCTGAGTGGCAAGGGAGGGAGTTATGGGCACTTTGGCACAGACCTCCACAATCTCTACCACCCACACAACCCCTTCCCTCCCCTTCTCACACACACTCACGCACATAAAGTACACAAAAGCATTGCAATAGGAAGTGGCCACAGTGATCTTGTTGCCACGCACTATACATTATACAACGTTCATTATACAACATGCGTTGCATGACATACATCAGTAATTGGAGTGTTAGTAGAGCCTAATTGTCTCAGGGGTGAGAAAAAAAAATAAAGGCTTTGTCTCATCAGCCACTGTAGCCTGTCATTTGCTGAGGATGACGAAGAGTAGGGTTGTGAACCGTAGCTTACAACTGGGTCAATACCCACCCACAGACAGGTAGAAAGACACAGGGGAGGCTGAGGAGAGAGTGGGAGAGGCGGCATGGGAGACAATGGATTTTGTAACATTCATTAGCATGTTATGCATAGTTTAACCTGGATCAGGCTGCCTAATTAGCACGTAGGTGTATGCGCTTTCACTCACACATATACACAGAAGATTGCGTAAGCGATGAGTCACAGCGGAGAGCGTGGTTGTCGTGGTGGCGGAGATACCGCGGGGAGAGATGCGGGGGTGACAGAGGGTGGAATACCCTTCCGCAGAAGAGGGTCTCCCCTGGATTTGTGTTGCCAGACATCAGTTGGCTTTTAAGGCCCCCAGAAGTGGTTTCCCTCCACTGCCCTTTCCTTCTCCCTCCCCTTCAGCCCCTGTACAGTCAAACAGAACAAAAAAAAAAACCCTGAAAAATGACCACACATACCCCTGGTTTCTGTGTTCAGACCTCATTCTGCCAATGCTTTGGGGAGGCATGCCATGCCACCAGCACACCTATGCATCATTCACTAATGCTTGGACTTCCTAAAGGGTGGACAGCAATAAACAGCTTGGCAGGGAGTGTATGGGGAGGTATTGAGTGAGTGCCAGATCATCCAGATTGCATAGATCCATCATCTCCTGCATTGATCTCCCATGCAGACATCAGAAGCAGACATTTTTTCCTGCTCCAAACTGGAAAAAGTGTCACTCTGTTATGTACAGAAAAAGAGAGGGAAACAGAAGGAGGGGGTCAGGGAACACTGAAACCGAAATGAAATAAAAATAAATGAATGATAATGCCCTTAACCCCTCATTGTAAAGTGTAGTTTTCTTGAAGGATAATTCACGATGCATGCTGAAATTCTGCCTATGTTCCCATCTGGTAGTGTGGTATTGGTATTACTGTTATGACGAAATCAGAACACCTGTACTTGCTTTAGCCTGAAAAGCCTTATCCTGTCAGCCAGAAACAAACTTACACTGCAAAGTAGTTTGATCTTATTGGCAACCATAAAAAGTGTGCATTTATTGTATATTTCATTAATTGAATTGGAACTTGGAAAACAGGCTCATTTGAGCTGAGCAAATAATGCGTGCGTGTTTTTTTTTTTAAATCATATCTAAGAACATCCCTCCTGGGCTCGACAACCTTTGAAGGTAAACACTCTGCTTGCACAGTCATGTGAGGCTTCATTTGCTTTGAAGTAAAAATGAATAGATATTTCTGAAAGAGTTTTTTTTTTCCTTAACCAAATGAAAATGTGAATAATAATTTGCTTTGCATAGTCACACACTACCATGCGTGCGCATTGGGTTTGAAGTAAATCAGACTTCAAAGGACTTGCTTTGACTCCTGTGAAATGAAATGCTGGGATGAGAGACCCGCAAGTTCTCAACTGCTCCCAACCCTCCCCCACACCAGTCTTACTATTTTTGCCCCCCACCCCTGAAAAAAGATGTTATTAAAAATGATTCATTTGCTTGACATAGTCTACTTTTTCATATCATCCATTTATATAGCCTGACATTTATTAAAGAGCTGGCCAACTCACATCAGGTCGATTTTAAATGTCTGTGTTCGGTTTGATCTGCTTGAAAAGAAAGTATACATTTGGCGTTCATGCTTTCAGGCATATAATGTATGGAGTGCATTAGGGAATGCCTTATGGTTCTCTTCTGGGATCCATATCTATAATTTTACAGGACATCATGCATTTTATGCACTTGGCATAGCAGTATGATCATGCTACTGCTGCTTATGATATTTCATGGAATATGCTCCTGCTGTTATATGTAATGTTACTATAATGTTAGCACTCTGATATACAGTAATGCTGATTGGAAAACAGTGTACTTATCCCCTCTTTGCGTACTTTATAATAGAGTCTGCTATGAACATGCAAAGACGATTGGTTGACTTCCTTCTTAGAGTTTATCCTCCAATGTTCATTTTTCAAACCGTGTTCCTATCTCTTAAACACTCACCACAGTGAAAGAAAGAGGCCTGGCTAACCTGCTCACTGTCAGTTTCTGACAGTCAAAGTTTACCTGAGACACTGTAGTAAAGCTCTGCCTCACTGAATTTCTTCGCTGTGGTTTCATCCCCTGAGTCAGCTTTATACAGCTCCAACTCTTCAGAAGGGATTCTAACACCTGTCTGGATAGAAGGGTCAGATTGAGAGGCTGCAGAAAGTGAGGCTACATCAAATATTCATGCATGTTTGTATCATTTTAAATATCACCCTCTGCATTCAAACGGTCGTAAAAACTATGCTTTATACCCAGTCAAAGCTTTCTCTGACAAAGTGCTACTTTGAAGCCCATACTGCCGAAGTCAACATTAGCAGCTTTAAGGGTGTGCTTACACAGACATTTGGAAGTTGCCTTTAACTTTGGCTTCAAACTCAATATTATACAATCATTATAATGCATAAAACAAGACATAAATTACACGCAGTCACAGCCAGTGTACATAGCATATCCTCCTTGTGTCCTGTATATGTTTATGAATTGCACTCATTTTCTGAGAAGTATGCCCAAAATCATGGAGGCAAACAGGAAGAGAGTCCACAGGGGACCATGTCTAACCATCTTTTTAGTTGTGTGTTTAAGGCTGGAAAAATGTATCTTGCAGCTAAGCAGAAGTTGATTGTTAGGATATTTTACTGCGTGGAAGGAAGCTGAGTGAAATGGAATCATTTTGTTCTTGCTTGATTTATCACAAGACATGGACTCGCTGTCAGCCCTGTACCCTGAAGGGGAGGGTGGGAGTGGGGCTTTTGGTGATTGCACTAGAATTGTAAACAGGCTTTTACATTGAAGTAATTTGCCCCGCATGCTGTGATTGTTGTTCACATATGCCACTGAGCTTGAAGGCAAGAGACCAACTGAAGTTGTCCTCGAAGCAAACATGCATTTTTGAGCAAAATCTACGTCTGAGAGACTGAAGTCTCATTCCGCCACCTCACAGAAAGAGTCCAATTAATTCATCTGAATTTGGCACTACAAGAATTTTTACTTGTCTTTCAGCCGGCTAGCAAGGGCCTGCAGTGAATGTGAAGCCATTACTTCTAAGATTCCTGAGGCAGTCAGCAGTATCTACTGCACTGTTCCCCAACTCCTGATGGGTTGGTAAATACACTTATTGGACTGTGACGCATTATTTTACATCATACATCAGGTATGGTGTAAGTCACTGTTGGTAATCCACTCTATTCATATTAATACCATTATGACTCAACCACTATTTGTCAAATGAGGGTGGTGATGGTCTCAGCAGGTGATTGTGTTGTGGTTTCTTTGGGCTTATACACGATTTAATCTTCTTTGAGGAGTCAGTTTTAGTTGACAAAGCCCAATCAGTTCAATATCACCTATGAAGCAGACCGCTTTCAACCGCTGAGCAGTTGCCGTTGGCTACACCACGGGGGTGCATCGTTCTCATCTCACCCCATGTCTGTGTGACTCACTCAGCTCCTTCAACACACCAGGACCTTCTGTTCAACTACTAGTTTTACTTTTTCTCCATAAACACAGCGTGTAGCCAATGTGAACTCAAATGCAAACAGTGTTTTGTGCTGTGCTAGATGACTTCAGTTCCTTCCTCCTCATGTTAACGAAAGGGGTAAGCCAGGGGAAAAAACTCTCCGAGTGGTAAGCTGAGGGAGAAAAAGCCAGATGTATTAAAATAAAAAAATGGAAAGATTCATTATCATCAAAACATTTCATTTAATTTTCAGAAGTGAGTATCCTACGGCAGGATCAGACCATTGCACAAGAACCGTTATGAGACACCTGTGTAAATTGAATTTCATTTTTAATTAACGGGAAATATGCTTTAATTAAAATTGCAATAGGCTGAACTACTCCTTTCATTATCATCACAGGAGTTAATTCCAAATGCTAACTTGATAGACTCTGAATTAGTCCAGGGCCATTGCATGTCCTATTTATTTTCAATTTGTCTTGCTTTTGGGATGTACATTAATTACTGTTCAGAGGGGTACCAGAGAAAGAAAATCAACTGTTTTTCAAGGCCAGCTAAACGAAGACTGAGAGACTGTCAAAAGTATAACCTTAATGGATGCCTCTTTTTTTGATGTGGTTCAAGGAAGTTAATTGCAGAGCATGTGAATTTGTAACAGATAGGTATACTCTCCAGTGGCATAGCTAATTCTGAAGATTTTTGATAGGAAAACGACCTGTAGAGCAATGGTCTACAGAGACTTGTTTGGTAAATGCTCTGTTCCATTATCAAGGGTAAGAGGAGCATTACAGTTGTACTTGAAGGTACTGATAATTGTTTCCCATGAGTGTAAATGCATATAAGAGGTGCATTTTTTACATCACAGGTACACAATGATTCTTAAAATTCCATGTTCACCTGTCCCTGAGCTTCATTAAGCTTTACAAAGATTTGAATCTTGATGGACTTCGATGAACCTAATATACCACTGTTTCTTGCAGCTTCGTTTGCACAAACTACAAAAATACATACAAATGCAAATCAATTTGAAACATTAGTAATGGTCTTATGAATCAAAACAACAATGATTAATCTGAACAACAGAAATCATATATGGAGTAGCCTTAGTGACAGAAGAAAATAAAGAAAGCAGTGACGGGTGAGGGATAATATCACCTATTGTTCTTCATCTCTTCAAAGACAGTGAAATCTCCAGTATTTCCATAATTTTATGATTAATCGTGATGAATGAATGATGGAATGCAGCTCTTAATTGTTTTAAAGCCATTCCATTTAAAGCTGTGAATTTAGAACAAATTCATTGAAGAGATTCAATAGCAATAACAACATGGTGCAGTGCTGTGCTGACATAACATTGTTCAGTCTTCCCTATATTTAAAGTTATTTATGTACACAGCAAAAAGAAAAAGGGGTTAGCCAGAGCAGAGATGTTTATAGTTTCTATGGTCATTATAGACTATATGAAATACATATGACAAGAATGGTGTCACTCTAATTTATGCCATTGAATATTTATTTTTTCAGCCCCCACAGCAGTTTAGTAGCCCAAAGGAACACTTGTGTCCTTCCTTCACATCAGTGTGGCCCTCACAGAAGAGAACCTGGATGGGCTTTCAGAGCACACCTCTTATAATGACTTTGGAATGACCTTTTATTATATGTGTCCCTCATACTGACAATCATTTTAGACCACTAATGAAGCAACAGTCAGAAATCATTTGAAAGCCTAGATTATTCTGTCATTTGATGTAATTAACAGTGGATTAGACATGTAGCAGGTTATCCATTGGCATATCACCAGGGCTGGGGAGTAACGGAATACATGTAACGGTGTTACGTATTTAAAATACAAAATATGAGTGACTGTATTCTGTTACAGTTACCATTTAAATTCATGGTAATCAAATTACAGTTACATTTTAAAAATATTAAATATTTAGATTACTGAAGGGATTACACTGGATTTTTTTCAATGAATGTTTATTCAGTTGGAAAATCTGTCCAATGATAGGCAACTCCGGGGTGTATCTCCCATATGCCCCTCACGACAAAAAAAAAAAAAAAAAAGAAAAGAAAAAAGCGTGCAGTAGAATGGAGAGTGAGACAGAAAGCAATCAGCGCAACGTGTTTATGTCATAGAAATACCGGGACCATTTTACTTTCAAATTTGGCAAAGGTCACAACATAACAGTACAATGCAAGCTGTGTTTGCCAGCAACCAAAATGCTATCCGCTTCAAAAGAGTCGACCATGCTGCCTGCGCGTGGACCTCCCCCTGGGGCCCCTGGACAGGTGCATCGCCATTCCCTCTGCTGGACATCTGAGGTAATGCCCGCTGCCGCTGATGAGCCCAACCAGCTCCCCAGTTGTTGTCCGACTGACGACGCGGGCCTGGCTGCCTAGGTAGGTGCTGTGGTAAACCGGGCCCTCCACCCTGGGTCCCCAGCGGTTCTTGCGCAGTCCCTGCTGCTGCCTGCGCATGGACCTCCCCCTGGGGCCCCTGGAAAGGTGCCTCGCCATTCCCTCCGCTGGGCATTGGAGATGGTGTCTGCTGCTGCTGATGGGCCCAACCAGCTCTGGCTAGTGCTGGGCGGTATGACCAAAAATTTGTATTACAGTATTTAAGATTCTGGCGGTTTCACGGTATATCACAGTATTTTTTTTTTTGCTTGATTGGGCCTTTATATAGGTTCGTAGCTTATTCTATTGTCATGACTACATAGAATATAAAAAGATTTTAATTTCATCATGTATATAATGAAGGAGTTGATTACTATAGGGTTTGCTTGGCTCCACAAAATGACACAATATATGAAAGAATCAGTATGGATATGCAAACTGCAACGTAGAAAAAACGGAACTTAAAAAATAGATATGCCAAGAACTTTAACATTGCTTCCTTTTCAAAACAAAATATTTTAAGATGGTTTTATAAACACTATAAACTAACCTAAAATACTCAAAGTGTTTAAGTACTATTCAAAGAGATATTTCTCAAACGTTCTATTGCAGAAGTAAGAAGCAAGCTTAATATTAATTCACAGTATGTTATCATTCAAGCCAAGGTATTCAAGTATTATTTAATACATTTTAAAATGGTTGTTGATCAGTCACAATTCCCTTGTTTCTCCATTTAACAAATAAAACATTCCAACTCCGGTCTCACATTCTTCATCCTCCATCTGTTTTCTGTTCTGTAATCTACCGTAGCCTTTCCCAGCTGTTAACAGACTGTTAGGCTACCAGAATAGCTGGCGAGCTGTACCCAGTATACTGTTCGCAAGCGGAAACACTACCTTTAACTTGTTCCCCTTTATCTTTATATTTCCTCCTTGATTAACAATAAGACAAATAATTCACTGAGTAATGACCAATGGCGTAATTAGAATGAATGAATATGCTCGCGAAACACCTTAGATGGTCTGAAAATTGTGAAAGCTACAGCATGAGATTGTTTAAATAACAAGGATGGCAATTTGAATAATTAAGTGGCAAGTAATCCCAAAGCTTTCTCTTAAATGTTTCACATTATAGCTTTCTTGTGTTACAAAATTTAAATTACAAAACGGAGCTAAATTTAGTTAAAATGATTTAAATTACTGAGAATAAACTTTTAGGTTAGGCTGAGTGCAATGAACAATAACGTTTAAAACACAGACCTCACAAAAGCTGTGATGTGTCATGAGCATTTTCGGTATCTTTATATTTAAGAAAAAAAATAAAAACACGTCACCCTTTAAACTATGAGCTCTTTATTTAGCCTCATTCAGAAAAATGGCAGCATGACTGACTAGTAGGGCTGATTACTCATTGACTTTGGAAGCATCATGCATTTATTTAACTTTTAACCCTTTCGCATAGTAACTTATTTTTATGATATGTAGCGCCCGTGTTACGTTACACGGTTTGTTATGTTGTCATTAGCGTTATTAAGCTTCTCATAGTTTTCAGTTAGCATTTGCTATATTTTTTAACGTTAAATCGTTTTTCCTCAAAGCTAAAATTAGCTGGAATTTTTCCAATCTAGTGTTCTAATCGCACTAGAGATGAAACGGTATGAAAATTTAATATCAAGATATTAGGTATTCATCGCAAATCAAGCGCAAAGGGAAGAGTCGAGTCTGCTTGCGCATGTTATTTTCTAAAAGTCTTGGTATAATATAGGCTAATTTGTAGGTCATTTCAGAATATTATGATGCTGAAGAGGGCAAATTAAATAGCAGTGTTCTCCAATGTTCAGTTCCCCCTGACAGCAAAGTAGGCTAATTGACTCAAGACTCAGAAAAGAGTTCAACTATTTCCTGAACTTCAGACAAATACAAATAATGCTGTCACATCGTAGTTACGCTGAAAAATCCATACAGAAGAAGGAAATAAACTGGTCTAAACCGTGTTCTGTTTAAAGAATATGCAAATACAAACGTACACGGAATTCATTCTTAATAGCACATTAGTTCTCTTAGAAGGCTGAAAAATCTCCGGAGCGCTGTCACTGCCTTTGTCACTGTTTTCACCGACACAAAACAAACCCACGTTGCATGCTGCGCCTGCGCACCTGTGTCTGGGAGACTGTTGCTAACTTCGGTTGATGCTGGGCAGTATTTAACGTGAGTTTTTCAAAACGCTGTAATCAACCACGGTTTTAATGATAATTAAAATTTGAAACGGGTAATACTAACCGTCCGGAATTTTACCCGTGAAACCGGTAACCGTTTCATCCCTAAATCGCACCGGTTTTAGCATAGGCGCTGAACGGCAAATCACACCGGTGTGACCGTACCTTTGCATCCCTACACGATATATCGTCATATCGCACAGCCCTAGCGGTATATGAAAAATTCATACCGTACGGGAAATTAAAACCGGTGAACTGGTATACCGCCCAGCCCTAGCTCTGGCCAGCGTTTTTCATCAAAAAAGACGTGTGAACACAGCCTGAACGTTCTAAAAATAACAGTTCAGAACCTTAGGCGGATGAACATTTTTTTTAAAAAAGGTAATCCAAAGTATTTAGATTACCTTACTTACCTTGAGTAATCTAACGGAATACGTTACAAATTACATTATAGGGCAAGTATTCTGTAATCGGTAGTGGAATACATATTAAAAGTAACCCTCCCAACCCTGCATATCACATTACTTGGCACATTTGGAATCACACATATTTTTATTAGTGTCCATTTAAAGGTCTGCATTTCTACTGTAGCAACTGAACTAAAGGACTCCACTCAAGGTACCCCCCCTCAACAACTTTCAGTTATAGACCCCGTGACCCAGAGTCTAGTATAGTATCCACTTCTCCTGACTGTCTGGTACATGTTTGCTGCCTTCAGCAGGAGATAGATTCATCATGCAGGATCAATCAGCACCATCTGAATTAATTAATAGAAGGACTTACAGTAAGGCAAAAATCATGTGGCAGATTGATAGTTTGCAACATTACAGCAATATGACGTGATGTCATTATGTGCATTCTTTTCATAAATATCTGCTTTGCATTATATATTCATCCACACGCATGGTAGTGAATTATTGGAAAGGGTACTGGGAAAATCCCTAGGTGTGCACTGCACATTAGTCCTAACTAAATTGTTGAAACCAGTTGATAGAAATTGGTTAAAATATCCAATATAAAATATCATAAATTATGTATTTCTAACAAGTATTTTGAACCAGCTTGAATAAAGGCATCTGTCTTTTGTTGTGTGGTTTTAAGGTGACAATCTCTTAAGGTGCGATCTCATTGCTGTTGCCTCTCTGACTATTAAAAAAATGACTGCATTCCAAAAAAGGTGGCGAAATTAGAGCACAACACAGCTAGGGGGTTCCTTTTAATTGGGCGAGGAGGAAGCTACACTGCAAAGGTGAAAGCATTACTTTACAGTTACAATTATTTTCAACTGGGTGAAAGCCAGCTCATTTTCTACCTTTCAAGGGCTGCACATTCTCAAATGAAAGCTTGACACTAAAAAGAAAACAATCTATATGCTAAATAGGGAGGTAATTTAGATTTAGAGGGTGCACGTGTATGATCTGCAATGTCAACATTTTGATTAAGAATGGAATCATTGTTCTTTAATTAATTTGTGCACACACGTGCTGAATATGTTGTCATGAACTGATAAGCATACAGAGGGAAGTGCTGGTGGCCACAGTGCCAAGCTGTTGAGCTCCAGTCTCTGGGCTGGCATGTATAAGTATCTTTAGGGCCAGTTCTCTCCTCTTCAAATCAAGAAATGCACCAGCTGAGTGTTTATTCATATTATGATGATGTACATCACCCAAACTTTAGAGCTGAATGCAACATATATAACATCAGTGTCAAGTCATGGTGCAGCCATAGGGTGATATGTTCACTTCCCATCCAAATAGCTGTTCCCTTTGAAGTTTACAGTGCTTCTTAAATCATACCTGTGGAAATCCTGCTGTATAAAATGGTTACATTCTGCATTTGAATGTAGTGAAGATGCATATGGGTCAGTTGACGTTAATTACTGAAACGACTGGCAAATTCCAATCATGCTAGCGCATAGATGGTAGTTAATTGAAAAGATGCATGAAAGCAAAGCCACCGTAATGTGCATTAAAAGTGAAGACCCAGTGTGTAATTATGACTGACTAATGAGAGAGAGCTCAACATAATTGCCATCATCAGTGAGGTCAAAATGTCAAGGACTTCTCCCCCTCCCCCTGAAAACTGAACATGTTTTTTTCCCCAGTATTGTTTCATATGATTATTTTGGAGAACACGGCATGTCTACACTGGACATGATATGGTAGGATGTGGTAAAACAGCTCCATCAGAATAAAGTACAACAAAGCTTTTATTATTTCTTTTGTTTATTTTAACATAAAGGCTTGTCTAAATTCAATTTCCAGTCTCACTTTTTTATTTTGCAAGGCAGGCACTTAATTATTACAATCAGCGTGCCTCTCTTTGCCCCAGCCCTTAGTAATGCAACAAAGATGGATGCAATTTTTTCTGGCAATTGCATATATCTGAACCAAAAAATGCGCATGATGAAATGCAATCAAAGGGCTTAAAGAGAGAAATTAATCTTAGATGTGTAAAACTAGCTACTCTTTGCTTTTTGAAAAAGGTTGATTTCCTGTTAAGGGAAGTGTAATAAATGGATTCAAAGGGTACAGGCCAAACACGATCTGAGAAACAGAAATGCTGAGACTGGGTGTAACCAAGCCATTGATGCAAGTTAGAGAGAAATGAAAAGCTTAGTTTTCCGCCAATTTACCTCAGTAAATGTAACAGTAGGTGTTTCTGTGTGACACTTTGAAGTGCAGGGGGGAAAAAAGCTATTTTACATTAATTCTTTTTCTAGTCAACATAATTTGTTGTTGCGCTGAGCGAGTAATCTTTTAAAGTGAATTGTTGAACGACTCCTGAATCACTGAATTTACTTGAAATGAACAGCTTTTAGCTGTTGTGCATTCAAGCCCTACTCCACATGGTTCATCTAGAAAGAAAGGTTCAAATGTGTTCAGCTGTGCTATCACAGCCTTGCCTATACAATTTTTTTTCAAATGAAAAAGTAGTTGTGGTTCTGTTTCTCTCTATTACTTCTACTTAACGCAACTCTGAGAGGGATGAGCTATGTGCTTCTGAGGTGCTCAGGGTGCTTCAGAAGATGCATCTATGAGCAAACGCCACTGGCAGCTTTAATTGAGAATCACTGACTCAAAGCAGCACTGGCGCTGTGTTTGGTGCATGAACCAACACTGAGTGACTCAGCAGAAAGACGGCGATGGGAAGGAAAAGGAAATTGTAAAGATTCACACTGACCCAGGCTTTGAAAAATATGAAAATAATATGGGTGTCCTGTGAGGGATGCTGTGACCAAAGTATTGTTCAATCAAAAATCATATCATATGCCAACACAAGGAATTTTTGCTGTGGTCACCATAGAATACTTTCACTGACCCCAGGAAGGAATCTGTATTTAAAAAAAGATGATGATCATCATCGATGATGATGGGCTTGATGGAAGGCCTCCGACGTAATGCAGCACTACAAAATACAGGATACAATATTAGATATTGCATATTACTAATGTAAATGAGAGAGAAAAAAGAGACATTCCTTTCTTTTATCATAGGATTTTCAGGTATCTTGCCACAGGGACAAGAACTAGTCCAAACAGTGCTCAGACATGCACAGCAGCACACAAGCATAGTGCCTCTCCACCTACTTTAATAGCAACATTCAATAGTTTACAACAACTGTCTTTGACAAAAAGGTCTGCTGACCAGTAATAAATAAGCCTGCAGTCAGGCTAAGATTCTGAGCCGTGAGTCTGCTCAGATGGTTTTTGACTGAAGGTCTTTGATTGAAACGTCTGCATCATTTGAATAAATGTAAGATACGTCTGCATCATTTGAATAAAGGTAAGATAGGGGCAATGAGTACATCCTGCTATATTACTCCTCTTATCTATGTTCTGATAGCTCTTTGACTGTGAATGGCGTCCTGTGGTTTTGTTGAATTCAGTGTGTTCAAAGGGGTCAGTGCCGTACACTCTGTAGAGCGTTTTTCCCTCCACTTCCAAATTACTGTGGCTTTCCAGTGACAGGAAGGCAATGAACACACACATTCTGTAGAGATTGAGTTTTATCAATGCTTTACATGTGCACTCACACACGCACATACGTATACAGTAAATATACAGGCTATTTACCAACTGGGCAATTGAGAGTGTACAGACTCTGCCAACCAAGATCAGTTTGATCAAGACTGGGGGCACAATCTCACATGCCACACTTTATTGTAATTATTTCAGCATATCGGGGGAAAAATATGAATTTGATTGAAAACATCCAAATCAATTTATAATACTTATGGCTCTTAAGGAAGGGTTATTTATTCTTACTAATTTATATTTTATTATTATACTATATAACTTCAGTTAATGTTTCAGTTAGATTAATTTATGCAATTACTCATTATTAAATTATTTACAACCAAACGAGAAATTCGATTTTGTTCATTATTGTAGTGCTATTTTTGAGGGACAGGACATGTTGTGGAGATTTATAGGATGATAACAAAAGCTTAAAATGAAACGCTATAGGGAATGATGCAGCATTTGCAATAAGTGATTTCAACGTGCAGGGAAGACAGTCTTTCCAGTGGTATGAACAACAAAATATCAAGAAAATTAATCTTAGAGAGAACAAACGCCAGTGTTGTCTCAAAGGGAGCAATCGTGAAAGCAGGAAGTACAATGTGTGGCAATACAAACATGGGAGCACGTTTGCTTTAAGAGTCATTTGCCCTTGCGTTTCAAACGTAGAACTGGCGTGACGTTTTTGCGTATTTTTTGTCGGCTCAAAGTTGACACAGATCCTTGCCTTTTAATCCGGAGAATTACAACCTGGCAATTGTATCCGCACCCAGGGAGCTGTGTTCTCACCTTTCCAATGGAAGTTTTCTTTCCTGACCATCACTTACCCAAAGAGAGTAACACAATCGCAAAGGACTGTGCAGTGACACTAGGCCTAACGTTGGACAACAGTGCTACAGACTGGAGCAGCAAGTTTCAGGCAAAGCACTGACTCGCCAGGAGGGCAGTTTGGTAGGATTACTCTTCGCTTCATTTTCCACGAAACCCGTACCTGCTAGCTAACAGCCTAGCATGGCAGCGCGTATCATCATCAAAGACACGCCTAAGCGTTTCAATTTAGATGTATATTGATTCTTATTGGGGCTTGTTAGCGGGCTAGTTACGTGTCTTACGAACAACGGTTTCCACTCTTAGCTCAGATCTACGCATTAGCATCTATTTAGCTACTAGCACGTCGGTTCAGTATTTTACTGCTGCTATAGCTATCTAGCTGGCCAACCACAATTAACATCTATTTCGCCTTACGAGCCTTTAATTTTCATAGCAAGCCTTGTCCTAGCAAGCGACTGTCTTGTCATCATCGTTATTCTAGAATTGTATATTCGTAGTAAATAGTCGATTTTCCCTTTTTCCCCATCGTGCCCAGTTGTCCGAGGACGAGCTGAATAAATCACGCCCACTCCAGCAAGACGACGTTGGATGGTCTCAGTGGTAGACCGGCGGCACAGATGTCTGGCGGAAGATGGAATCATCGGAACAGCTAGGTACTTTATAGTGAAATGATGACGTTCTTGTTCAGGGGCTGGAGCTTGAATTAAAGGAAACTGAAGCCGAAAAAAACGATGTAAGCCCGAATTCTTCGAGCTGGCAGTTTCCCCATTGCATTGTCACTGTACACAGTTTTAACCCCAGTTCATTTTCGTGTCGCCTCTTTATGCTGTAAGGGCAAAGACACAGGTTAATTTATTCTTCCACATACTGTGTGATTTGTGTCTCATGATGGTGATTAGGAAACATTGCTACATACTATGCTCATATCGTTACTGTGTATGCTACTATGCATGTATGTACATGACATATGCTATGTACTAGTATTGTGTATCAGGCTCTTACCCCTGATCTATCAAAATTAACGAAGTTTAAATTGATACAGAACCCCACAAAGTCGAAACCAAACCCAACAATTAATGCAACCCTTCAACCCTTAAAAGTAATTACATTTTTTGAAAGGGCATCTGAAATGATCCTTCTTAATGGAAAGTCCCCATTCATGTATGGTGATCACTTTCTCATGCGAGACAAAACATATAATTACGTTATTTAATACTGTCACTTCTATTCATTAAAGAAAATCTTTTGCCTTTAGAAAATCTCCCAAAGGGCTTTGTAGATATTGAACAATAACCCTAATATCTTATTGTTCCTAGAGATGAAATGAGTGAAAATAATAAGAGTATCCCCACCAGTTACATACAGTATTTCATGTCCTGTCCTCACAGATATGGAGGTTATGACACCTCTTATTGAGCAAGCAGGGCAGTGTCCAGAAGAACATTCAGATGAAGATCATGATCCCGAACTGGTTCCAGTACAAAGACATTATGAGCTGGGCATTCATCATGGAATCACGTAAGAGCTGCTGTAGATTTTGGTGTTAGCACTGGGCACCTGAAAAGAGGGTTGTAATGTGAATGAATTCTGTGACCACTCTGCTGAATTCAGTGAGCTGTAGTTTCCTACGTATGTCTTTGAAATTGTTCACTGGACATGGGAGTCCAGCCCACTGAGTTGTTAATAATTATGTAAATAGTCAGACCCTCTCCCCCCTTTCCAACCAACTTAAGCAGTTATCAACTATGCTTTCAAGCTCATCACCACCACAGTGACAACTGAGCCCACATAAGAGCACAGGATGAAGCATGTGCAATTCTTCAATACTCATGCACACCTACTGCAAGTATTTTTCTCACTGCAAGTTCCACAGTGCACCACGCTCCTCCTGTTATTTGAGTAACTTGAAAGCACCCATGTGAGTCCCAGGTTTTCAAGAGCAGAACAACAACTGGACCCTAGCTGACTTACCTACCCTTGTCTCTGGCGAAATAAAGCCAATTTGTTCCAACGCTGACCCAGGTTGTTGCCGACAAATGACAAGCCTGGTTTGAATGCAGACCATGGGGCTCAGCCTGCACTTTAAATAAACGCTTTTACTGTTTGAACCGCTCGGGAGCCACATGAAAATTAATTGATGCCTGAGCACTGTAAAGTTAATGAGCAATAACTGCACGGCAGCTGTGAGATTCGGGATGGCTTTTATGTAGGACTCAGTGGGCCTGACGTGACTTGAAGGTAGTGTACCTACTCTCCAAACTGCCTCGGACTTAACTAGACTTCTTGATTTATAGGTACTCACAAACGCTGCTCCATCTGCTGAAGGGCAACATTGGGACCGGCCTGCTCGGCCTTCCCCTGGCAGTGAAGAACGCTGGGATCATTGTAAGTGGAACACAAATAAGGCATGAGGCATAAGGCAAGGGTGAATGTGTGGTGTAGCCCTCTGTGTGCATTTCCTTATTGACCCCTTGTGGGGTCACTGCTGGGGGCTGTTAGGGGGTCACATTCTAAGCAGTGTGACTTGCTGGAATGTGAAAATACATAAGTCATAAGACATAAGAGAGCTTTATTGTCATTGTTCTGGGCAACGAAATTAGAAATGCCTGTTCACAGTGAGGCCTAGGTGAGGTAGGAAAACAAAACAAAGAACAAGACCTGTTTAAGCACTTTCAAACCTGCTTAAAACAAAATTGTTTGGGTCTGTTCTACAGGTGTCCTTGAATCAGGTTGGTCTGACCTATGACCATTTGAATAATTGTTTGACTTGTGAAGAGTGTTCAGGCAGAGCACATTAAACATTGTGATATGAAATGGCTGGTTGTGATAATCAAATTCAAATGAATGACAGAAAGAAATTCTTTTCATCTTCAGTTCACACTTCATTTCAACTTCGTGTAGCACTTTCAGTTAAATAAACGCAGAATCTGGGCGAAATTAATCATAGGAAAGTATCATTTGCAGTGTCTGTAGTGTTGTAATAAAACTTAGACCTACCTGAATGCTTACTCCAGAGATTCAGACCAAGGGCCAGATTTTAGTGGTTCAAGAATTTGATGCAGTAGACAGCTGAAGTCAGCACAGCTCTTTTTGCTAATTTGGTAACTGCGTGGTTGGTAGAAACGCCAGTGGCACCAAGTTCGGAACTTTTGTCCTTATTTTGCTAGAGCTTTATCCAGTGTATGAGAGTGTGGGTATACAGATTTGGTCAGCAGTGACATTTACAGACAGTCCTGTAAGCATTTTTACAGTTTCAACTGCGTTTGAACATAGCACTTGTGTCAGAGACTTGGATTTGTGCTGTCAAATTGAGGTCTTTATTCTTTTCTAAAATTTTGCCTCAGCACCTTTATAAAGATGTGCTATGTGCAGAGTTTTCCCTCCTACTGTACATTATGGTTCGGTTTTCAGTTTCAAAGAACTTTCCATTAGTGTCCCTGTGATCTTGCATACCATAGACTCATGGTTGGGGAAAACAAGACTCAGAGACTGCTTTTAAATCAGAGTACATGTGAAATGTGCTCTGATTTATTTCTGCAGACTTTTACAACATTCTGTTTGAGAGACAGTTACGGATGAGGCTAAGTCATGGGGTATATGAGGTCACAGCTGTTGTTCTCCAATTAATATACTGTTAAAAAGTGAAATTAAAAGGTCCTGGTGATGACTGTTAATTTCATTGACAGTTATGTATGAGGAGAAGAAAGGTTGATGGATATTCATTGAGATGCTAGGATTGTACTTTGTTTAATCTATTTTGATGTTTTTTCTAATAACTTGTTTTGATGTTCTTTTGCGTTAAAGTAATTACAGAAAACATTATTAAGGATTATTGTCTGGCTTCATTGGTTTTCCAAACAGCTCAATTATCAGGATTGTAGAAAAAATTATGGAGGCGATGTCTCTGCTGCCACCAGCCAAGAATTCTGATGTGTTGATAAATAGAACTTTGTGCCCTGGTGTTCCCTCTTCCATCAGTATGCGGACACCTCGGCCTCCTGTCTGGAGGTTCTCCAAGTCTCTGCCTTACAGATGCCTAGTCATCAGGGATGAGAACAGCAAGAATAAGAACCACAACTATGAGCATCCATTCCATCTCCCCAAGAAGCATGTTCATTGTAGTCCTCAGTGCCAGCCATTTGTAGTTTTATAGCTTACTGCATTGTCTCATCGCTGCAGCTTCACTCTTTATCGCAATGACTATAATTGCAAATGTTGTGATAAATTGTGGCTGACTGGAATAACAAAAGCACAAATAATCAAAAGGAAGGCATTCCAGTCCAACCTTTTGTAATTCATTACATTAGTAGATCCTTCTGTGTTGCAGGAATGATGAACCCAACTCTCCCTTTCTCTAATACATTATTGCTTACTTACTGTGCTTCTGATGGCCGCTACAAACTAGCTTGCTCTGGCCTGCTCATTTGTAGGATCTGTCCAGTCTTTCTGCTTGAAATCTGAACATGTTCATCATGTCATGCGTGACCAAACAGAATACAAAAATTAAAAATCAAGGCAGTGGTATGTCTTCCTTATGGACAGTTAACTACTGCACATTAACTACTTCAATGCAGTCTGTCCTCATATGTGTATATTCAAATCCACATGCTTCTTCCTAGTAAACCTGTTTTATGCAAAAAGACCCACTTTAGCATGTGCTTGTTGGGAACAAAGTAATTGAAGTATTTATATCTACCTCCAGGTGACTTAGCCTTAGATTTAATAGCAGTAATAGGAACTGTTAAGGGGACCTTGAACATATGAATGAGTAGAGAGGAGAGATGATCTCAGGGCACTGCTTTAATTACTGGCCTTGTTAGCCTCACTACACCCTTTTAGCATTTGTCATTACAGTTGATGGTGCTACTAATTTACTCACAGTGAAGAAATGGGAAGGTAGCAAGGCTGTGTAGAGGCCTACTCAGGTTCACAGCTCTCGGAGCTCTTCTCTGGGATCAGTTGTAGTCACAGGAACAATAAGAAGCAGGTTCGCAGACATGCAGGCGTTTTGGGGGAGGCGTACCCCTCGTGGCACCGATCCGATCAACGTGAAAGCCGTGGCCTCCTGCGAAGAGGATGGGCGGAGAGTGCTGCCCGGGGGTGGGCCCGGTCCCTTGGCATCCGCGCTCAACCTTGGCGTGATTTCCCTCGGCTGGCGCTCTGTGCCTGCCTCTTGATTTTAATTTTAATCACAACATGCAGCTGTGGATGGTAAACAAGAGGCTGGTGGGGGAGGAGCTCTCTGAAGCTCCACTGCTGCTTTCCAAACAAAGCCGGTGGCGCCGGAGAGGGAGCAGGGGCCGGGCGAGCGCAGGTGAAGGGTGGATCAAAGGTGGGGGAGAGGTTACGTGCAGCACAGTAAGATGGAGCTATGCCTTTCATTTCCCCATTTCCCTCTGTCTCTCTCTTTCCCCGAACGGTGTACAAGCCTGCACAGTGAGAGAGTTCTGTAGATCGAGGCCCAGTGTCTTTGGCTGGTGTTAATCGCTGTTTCCAATCCCTGTCTGACTCTTGGGGCTGTGGGATTTACTTGACTCGCTTGGCTGTAATCCTCAAGCTCTTCACTTCAAGACATTTCCTGTTGTTACACCGCCGACAGGTCATTTTTTCATGGCCGCCTCCTGAAAGGCCTGTGAATTAAGCAGAACACAAAGAGGATGTGAGTGAGGGCGGAGATGCTACGACATACACTTACTAAATATCCTGAACGTGACCCATTTCTTGCACAAGGAGCAGGCTTTTCTGGGCCTCTCTGCCTAATTCCCAGAAAGATGCTGTCAACCAGTGCCCAGAGTTATTTGCACAAAGGGTGTTACATTTATATGACAGTTAGCTGCTTAGCATATGCTCTTACCTGAGGGACTAACACAGGTTACGTTCTTACATTGTCTATTTGTTCAGCTGAATATTTACTTAGGCTACTTGGGATTAAGTACTGTGCCCAAGAGACAAGCAACAGTGCCTCAGCGGGGAATTGAACCACCAACCTTTGGCTTATGAGCCCTCTTTCTCGTTCCATCCCTGTGTTCTCCTCTCTGCACAGTATGTGTAATAAAGCATTCAAAGGTCAAAGGGTCTAATCCCAATAAGGCAGTAGAAAGGCGATTTTTATCATGGAAAGCTGTTCAATTGACCTTTAAAACAGGAAGGCTGACCATGTATCTTATCACTTCCAACCAAGTGCACAAACAACTGCACACTGATGGACCTGAACCCAGTCTACTCTCAACCAGGGCTCCATTAAGCTTTTAATCATCAATGTTTAATCACCTTCTGGCAGCTGGTTACTGGCATTCAAATGTGGAAGATCACACGTGGCAGTTTCACTGCTGTGAAAAACTGTGCACGGCAATGTACACTACCACACTCTTTTAATGACAGGTTTCCTATCAAGAATGCTAGGCATTTATAACCTGGTGATTTAATGTACCAAAGGTCGACTGTCCTGTGGGGAATGCCTGTACAGACCAGCACATGCAACAGAACTGATTTAAGACTGTTGCTCATGTAACAGTGCTTTGTGCCTGAGTGCTCTGTAGAGTATTCTGTATACTAATGAATCAGTGAACCAATGTGAGGAAATGTTTCTGATGTGCAGGACAGTGTATCTACTCCATCATTATGAAATATGTTTTTACATATTTGCCAGCCAGTTTCCAGTTTTCACAGGGACAGAGAAAAGATCGGCAGTATGAGGAGAGGTACACACACACACACACACACACACACAGAGAGAGAGAGAGAGAGAGAGAGAGAGAGAGAGAGAGAGAGAGACGGTTAAAGACTCAGTGAGTCACACATGATCAGCGGTAAGAAACTCAATATTTAATTTGCAGAAAACAATCAGACAGGGGTTTTAGAATTGATATTTTTCCAGCAGCTGGCTCCTTCTGTATCCTGTTGTCACTGGCAATTGTTTTAAAAGAGACCAATTCTGCAGGCACAAAATGACATGTCAGTCACTGTGACAGGAAACCAGGCTGGGTGAGGGACAGCTCTCTGAATGACTCTATTTAAAGGTGTTATGTCTGTCAAGCGGATTTCACCCTCCGTACCATTAGCCAATATATTGTAAAGAATGATAAAAATCCCAAAGCTCGGTGGTTTAAGGGTGACATTTAGATTGCTCTCTCTGATGGAGTTTTGATGTGGTTTGCCTTTGCAATCGAAATCCCCTTCACGGTGTCATCATTTTAGACACTCATGCAACAAATCTATGGAACACCGGTAATAAACCATCTTAAATCATTCAAACAGAATAACATCTTTTTCCCTAGTGCATGATCTTTTCTAGGGGTGTTTTTTTTTGCTCTTCTGCCCAGCACTCAAACTTGGGAACCCGTCTGTACATCAGAGTCAGTTACATTATATTATATCGTATCATAGTCATTTCTGAACTTTGTCATGGTTGTTCTAACCTTTTAGTACAGAGCACAGTTGTGTTTTGATATATAATGGATAAGAGTTAAATCAATACTTCTAATTTAAATGTCAAATTTCACTCCGTCCTCTCTACGGCGAGGATCCTTAGCGATGGGAATGTTAGGAGTACTGCTGCCTGATGTTCTGATATTATGTTGGGGATTCAAAGGAAAAATTTGACTCCTATGCCAGTCTGAAAAGATGAAAGTTACATTAGCCCAGTTCCAGTTGGTTCTCCCTAAATCCTCTAACGATATAGAACTTGTCATATTTGACTGAAAAATGGCACTGATAAAAAGAGTAATATAACTTGCGAGGATAATGGTGTATTTCAAAAGCTGCTTGTTTTGCTTTGCAACAAATAAATGTTGACTGTAACATCATGCCTTTCCGGTGGGTTCTAAGCTGTTTTGAGTTTATGTTGGCAGATGAAATGATTGGTGCGGAAAGGATGGTCACAACAGAGCCCTGCTGTTGGCTGGCCGCTCACTGTCTGCACGCTTTGTTTTTGTTTTCCAGGTTGGGCCGATAAGCCTCGTGCTGATGGGAGTAGTGTGCGTGCACTGCATGCACATCCTGGTCCACTGCAGCCACCACCTGTGTGAGAGGTAACGCCTCACCCGTAAATGTCACTCAGCCAGGGCCTGCTGTACGGAGAACGGGGCAGAAAAACCACCTCTGACCAGAAGGTCATGAATTCCAATCCTGGATGGGACGTGTAGTAACTGTAGTAACCTGGGAAGAGACCCTACTTCTTTTAAGATACCTCAGGTCAATGTGTGTAATTAAACACGAATGCAAACATATTAGAAAGTGTGTCCCTTGGCTGGGGCATTTACTGCATGACTTTTAAAAGTGACATGATGAATTTCTGTTTGTTGTCTGCTTTTACATTTTGCTCGGTGCACAGTGAGCCACGGATCCAGTATACCTACACATTACATTTGACACAGGTCTTCAACAGAAAAATGGACTTGAGCGTACCGACCGAAATGATAAGTGTGTCTCAGCTGTTCCTATGCGTGCTCCCCTGGTAAGGGTGTACTGCCAGACTCAAGTGGGGTGCTAAATTCCTGAGTAAGAGGTGAGCTGGGTATCTAATCGTCCTCTCACCAGGGATGCCCCTTCGCCCCCCCAGCCTGCCAGACCTCTGTCTGCCATCCTTATCTCCAGTTGCATGATGGGACAGGTTAGGCAGGGAAACCTGGGTGGACCCATAATAGAACTGCATCATTAAATATTCTCACCAGCTTGGGCTGAGTGCCGCGGCGTCTTGGCGAAGGCCCTCATGACTTCCTTTCCACAATCACTGAAACGTTTAGCCGTCGCAGGCTAGCTTGATCATCATCTCAGACCAACTTTCTGCAGCCGCGCCTGGAGTCGCGGGCGCACGTTGCTTAATATGCTGGCTAATGTGCTGTAATTTCCTTGGCGGATCTAATGATAAATGCCCAGACGAGAGACGTAAATGGAATTAAGTGCTTTTGCCACGCGGCAGAGTGCTGCACGGGAAGGTGCGATGTCGGCAAAGGGGATCGCAATTAGTCATCCGCCAAGTGCTCCACTTGCAAGCCCTCTGCCCCATTAGCCTGTCCAAAAAAAAAGAGAGAAGAAGGAGAAGAATCGAATCTGCTGCCAGCAGTTTGGCTTTCCGGATCAGAATATGAAAGGCCTGTTACTGTAGTTTAGTCTTCATTACTGGTTATTTACTGTTTATTGTGTCCAAATCCATCACACCCATGTTTGCTCTCTCTGTGTTCCGAGCAGATAACACTGAGCGCTCTGTATTACATTTGCATCCCAATTGGGGCTTTAAAGTTGTTTGTTTATAAGAGCAAACAGAAAGGAGGGTGCCCTGTACATTTTTTAAAAAAATTATTTCTGATCTGGCAGAAAAAAACTTGATTCATTTATACATATTGCGGGATTTGCTTGCAGTGAGGGTAACCAAAGTAACTATTTGTAGTTATTTCATTTGCATATTTTCAAACTGTATCTGATGGTATCAAGCACACCTTTCTCTCAGTAGCAGCAGAAGCAGTTTTTTCTTATTAAAGTAATTTTTCATGTCCTGTGCTTAGATGCAAAAATTCCATGTTGGGTAGCACTGGGTCGCCCACTGACGCGAGAGCTAATTGAAGTGTTCCAGCCTCAGTGTATTAATCACCATTTCAGTTGTACTGGAACGTCACCTGTTTGTGCGGCAAATAGTTACAGCAGAGGAGAGGGGGCTGAATTGATGCAGGCAGTCATAGTCTGAGCTATTGGCCAGGCGAAAGGCACATCACAGTGTGCCTGCCTCTCCACAGCCTCCTTCATCAGTCTCACGTTCCTCTGTTCCCTCCATTTTCTCAGGTTGAAAAGACCCCCGATGGGGTACAGTGACACTGTGGCGTTTGCGATGGAGCAGAGCAGCCTGAAGTGCATCAGAAGGGGAGCAGACTTTGGGAGGTAACGGTCGATATCTGGGTTCCTCTGGGTCGTACCTGCTGTGCTACACCATACTGCACCAACCTGTATCCATGTAATGAGCTCAATACATATGCCCTCCTGTCCTGCTGTCTCATGTCATGTGGCTGATTGCCTGCTGTTCTGGACAGCGTTGCAGCACATGCAACTGACAAAGCGTTCAATTAGTAGTTTCAGTTGAAGGGAAGGTTTTTCAATGTGTATCTCTGCGCCGATGTGCATGGGTTCCAGAATTAGCTGGCTGCTCTGGATAAAACATTCACCTGAACCTGAGAGCTGAGAAGGGGTCTTCTTTAGAACACTCACCCAAATGTGCACATTGAGAGCATGCATGTACGCCCTCAACTGAAGACCAGTTATTTTATTATACACACAATCTTGATGAATGATTGTTTGTGTTACACATTTGCGCCTCTGCCTTGATCGAAATGCCAGAGCTCATTGAAGTAGACATATAAATTAAAATAACAGTAAAGTTGATATGTTTGTATTGTAAAACACAGCAGCATTGCCTCTTCTCAGCATGTCTGTGCCCCTCTGCTTATCTGCCCCCCCATGTCTCTGTCCCCCCATGTGTCTGTCCCCCCGTGTCTGTTCCCCCCTCTGTGTGTCTGTCTCCCTCTGTGTGTCTGTCCTCTGTGATGTGTAGGCACCTGGTCAGCTTCTTCCTGGTGTTGACTCAACTGGGCTTCTGCAGCGTGTACTTTGTGTTCCTGGCAGAGAATATCAAGCAGGTACTGCCTCCCTCACACCTCTGCATGGTCTGATCAATTGCACACAACAGTGAATAATTGATATGGCCTTCTGAATTAATGATTATTATTATTAGTGGTAGTACTTCTGCACAAACCAATTTTTTTTTCCCCTAAGGTGCAGTAACACAGGGCTGTCCCTAGAAGGTGCTAGTGGTTCTCTCTGGCTCTCACTATCTCTTGTATTTTCTGCCTTGCCACTGAAATCTACAGCTTGCCCGGCTCATATGTGCCATCCAGACTTTCTGTCTGTCTCAGATACTGACTGCTGGGTGAGCCAGTGCAAAGTGCTGAGATATTAATAACATGGACATTATAAATGTGGATACAGACAAATTAAATCACATTTGTTACCATGTTGAAGAACAAAGCAGAAATAATTTCACAGATGTTGTGTGGGTGGTCTTTGTGTGCCATTTGACCTATCTTACAACCTTGGTGCTCGTAGCTGAGTACAAACTGATGTGGGATAACCTACTTGTGTGTGTGTGTGTGTGTGTGTGTGTTTATATTTGTATGCTAACATGCTTTATTTGCTTGCTGTATTGAACACGCTACCAGGCTCTTCACAGTTTATTTGTCAAAAGCTGAGTAAAGCTTCTTATCACAGTCTCTTAGCAGAGTAAACAAGAGGCTAAATGGCATACAGATTTGGAGTTAAATAACACTGAAATACAACACATTAAAGATGATTTTACCCATTTATTAATTTAGACTAGAAAAAGTGAACTGGGCAGACTCTTACGCAGTGTTATACTCAGCGTAATGATTTGAAATTCATCGGCAGCATTTCAGCACGTCACTTGTTTTCAAGTTAAATGGGCTCTGCCTTTTAGATGCTTTGCCTTTGTAATATGTGCTATTTTAAAATATTCATTCCACACATTGGCCTACAGTGCTTATCACTGTCAAATCATCTCACCAGATTACAAGTTTAGCGAATTGTACAGTTAAAAGTTTTTAAAAGTAGTCTGGCACGGTGGTTAAGGAACACAACTTGTAACCACAATGGCGCAGGTTCAAATCCTAGGTCAAACATAGCAGTTGTATACTTTAAAAAGGATCTTAAGTTAAATAGCTTCAGCAAATACCAACCATATAAATGGATTACGTGTAAGAGGAAATAGTTTTCCGACGATAGTGGTGTCTGCTGTGCTAGTTTGTGATGGCCATATGGTTTCCTATTACAATATTTTCTTGTACAAAGTGTTTGTAGACATGCTTAATTTGCTGTAATTTTGTTTAAATGGTCTACAATCAGTGATGTAGACAATACATAGCACGAAACAATTGATATCATCACCTGTTACAATGTCATTTTACGAATGACATTTTGTGTAGACTTGCAGTTTTGAAGCAGATTTTTTTGTGGTGCTGTTGTACGAGATGTATGATTTCTGTTGGCATTTCTTATAATAATGCCTGTTCCTTAATGATGGAACTTTACAGTGTCTTGCTCCATAAAATGTGACTGAATGATAACCACCAAGGGATCATATAGCCTATTACGTCTTATTAAATTACGCATGTCTGTAAACTTTAACGAGGGTGCGTTGATTAAAACCTCTTGAAGTATCTTTGCGCATTAAATCGAGAGGGGTAAAAGGACCGGATCCATTCCTATGGCGTCATCACTAAGTTTTTTTCTTTTCTCCTTTAAGTCTTTCATGTGTTTGCGTTATTAATTCCAGTATATCCGAGATAGCGAATGGGTGACTTACATAACGCTACGTTACACAACCCACTCACTGGCTGTGCCTTCCTCAGAGCGTAGCGGCATCGCTGGTTTCCGTGGCTGCAGAAACGAACGAGCGTGCGGGGGTTACCAATGGCAAGGCTAGCCCTAATCCATGACTGACTGCTGAACTCATAAACAATCGGCTTTAAGCGTCGACGTGAATGATTTTTTTTTTTACACAAGAGCAAAAGAGAGATATGAGCCGGAGCAGAAGCTGTCTGATCGGGAAGCGCAGAGAGATGATCGTTAAGAGCAAACGCCCGATAAGAACAATCTCTCCCCCGCGTTGAATATTCATAGCTGAAGTTTTCCAATCGTTATGTCTGTGGAAGAAAGTTTTGGAGCTGCTTATCGACAAGCGAGAGACGAATTCGCTCCCTACTGCACCTTAACGATAAGCTACAAATTGCTTTCTGTGGCATGTAGTGGGAAAAAAAGTAGCAATCTAATTGCTGTCTGCCAATTTAGAATCTTTATGTAGGGTATTAATTCAGTCATTTAAATGATCATTTTTCAACTGTTAAATGGCAGCTTGAAATTACAGATCATTGCATTGTGGTGGAAAAAAGCACACTGCTTGAGAACCCTCAACATATCTACATAACCTTTATCTGTGTATTGTAATAGGATGGTTGTGATTAAGTGATTACTCTAATAGGTTTTCCAGCTACAGCTTTGATCTTTTTCCTTTTGTCACAATTAGTGAATTCATTCCCACACCTCATTCACATTTGTTCACATTGTGAAATTGCATATTACCAATATCCAGCTCCTAGTTATGGAATTATATTGCATAAGGTCTGTGAATAAAAGGCTGAACCCTGAGAACATCCTCAGTGGTGGAGAGGGATGAACCAATTCCTCTGCCTGGCTTTGATGCTCTGGCATATGCAGTCTCAAGGTCGCACAGGGGAACGGGGAGGTGAAGTTCATTAATTATATGCATGTCATTAATCGTTAATCATGTCGTCCCCCTCCCTTCGTAGGTGGTTGAAGGGTACTGGGGAACAGTACAGATCATTCACTGTCCTTCACCAACGTCACCATGGAGACGGGCTTGGGCACGCCCCTGGAGCCTTGGGACCTGGATGTACGCCTCTACATGCTCTTCTTTCTACCCTTCCTTATTCTCCTCGTCTTCATTAAAGACCTGAAGAACATGGCTGTGCTGTCATTCTTGGCCAACCTTGCCATGGCCGTAAGCCTGGTCATCATCTTCCAGTACATCTTAAGGGTAAGATCCTCAATGCACAATTATGCACTCACCTCACTCAAACTAAAATCTCAGACAGTCTCTCCCCAGCCTCTGCCCAATCTCAGCCTGCCTTTGCTTAGTGTTCACGGTAGTCTCCACTCACTCTGTTGCCTGTCTCATTTTAGTCTCACCCCGGTGTCATCCAAGTCTCGTCTCACTCTGTCTCCATTGTTACTTCATTCTCACCACGATGCCATTGCCCTTTGCTTTGGCCTTTGTTCCTTGTTTTAGTTCTCACTGTGTTATCACCCCCCACACAGGCCTGTGTTGCGTTATCTGGCAAAATTAGCGGGAAGTGTTCCGTGCGGTTGGCTGGAGAGCATCACACCCATTTGTGCGTGCATCGTGTTCAGAGCCCGGTGGTCTGGGAGGAGCAGCGGTAGCATCTCCCCGGGTCTGGGGGACATCGATCATGCTTTTGCCGGACCGTAGCCACGGCTCTGTCATACAGATGCCCTTTGTCTCGGTAGTGCCTCTCCCAGGCCCATGGCTCCACAGTGCCAGATGAAGGGATGCATTTGGAAATGCATCTTGTTGTCATCTCTCCAGCTTCCTCTCTTTGATGTGCAAAGCAGGGTTCATTTAATCTGAGAGATGGGGGCTTCTGCATGGCCAACTCTCTAATACTGACTTGCAGTGATTTTGGCCCAAGATTGCTGGAGCAATTGTTGCCCGGCTCAGGGAGAATTTCACGCTGTATTCTGTTTAAACTGACAGCCAGGGTAATGCATCGGAATGCACTTTGGATATTGGTTTTATGCGTACGGAAGAGCCCAAACTTTTTTTATTTTTAACTCTGTGCCTCCAAGGTCATTTTGAGTTTATGATTAGCGTGTGCATCGTAATGACATCAGCGCTAATTGGTCTTGACAAACAGTCCTCACTTAATTACCCCGCCACTGGTACGTCGAATAGGGGTTACGTGATTGTTCGGGCGTGTCAGTCTGTCTGTCTGATAACAGCGTAACTGAAAATGTTATTGATGGATTTGGAGGAAAATTGGGGAAATTATTGCCCGAGGGAGAAGAAAGAAAACACTTCCGTTTTTGTGAGCATTCAAGGGTGGCAGGAGTGTGCTTTCTAAAGTGCCTCTCTCGTTGTTAGTTTATGGTTTCGCGTGGAAAAGCTGTTTTGTATGCAAACATATTTATTTATTTTCTTTCTTGTAAAATAATTTATGTGGTGGTGAAGGCCCTTTTATCAGATCCCGCAGACCCCATCCTGCGTTTCAGATGAAACGCAACAGATACCACAAACAGCGCGGAAGAAAGTTTGGGCGCTGATTGCTGGGGCCTTCAAGGGCGCGTGTGATTGGTGGGTGTTAAGTGGCGAGCGGGAGCACTGTCACTGTCACGTTATGAGCTGCCGCGCCGCTCGGGGTGCCCTTGCGAACCGCTCTCATCAATCACGGCGCCGAATTATGTTTTAAAAGGATTAATTAGGGGCTCCGTCACTCCACAGTCGACACACGTCCACGAGGGAGCGCACCGCTGAATTCCTGATTCTCCATTAGGTCACTGCCCACCCCAGATTACCCGTCTCTCTTTCTTTCTCTCTCTCGCTCTCTCTCTGTGTCTTTGTCTCTGTCTCTCTCTCTCTCCGCAGACAGGCTCAGCACATTGCCTTGCTCTGCCTTGCTGTGCTGGATGTTTTTTTTGGTGGGGGAATTAAATGTGTCCTTGCCCTTGATAAGAAAGCCAGTACCCTGCTAAGTTATTTCAGTGTTGAAGAAAACACAACAAAACAAACAAAAAAAAAGTCAGGCTATGAGAATTGCAAACCACTGCTGTATAAGTGTTGTTTTCATTGTGAGTGGTTGTACTTTTGGTGATGTTTTTATGACTAGTTTTCTGATTACATATTTTAACTTGAAATTTTTATTTCCATGATAAAACCCTCTTTGAGATATACTGTCTCAATTTTTAGGGAGTGCTGTTGTAGCAACATATTGAAGAATAACAAGCCAACATGCATCAATCCTGCAGATCAAACAAAATCTGCACAATAATTAAAGTTATGACATCCACTTACCAGAACGCTCTGGGTCACATTAAACGTGTAGTGGGCACAATGCTAAAAAGCATGTTTAGTGCTGTTGCCGTCACTGTGAGGTTAATGACCAATTTACGGAAACTAGTTATGTGCAGCAGGTAATTACTGTGTCCCTCTAATGAAACACACTGTTGTTCCATTTAGCAGCACACGTTCCACAACACAGTGGACAGAACATTACTTAACACAAGGACACAGCAAGGATAACAAATAAAAATTATGAGTGTGTCATATGAGAGCAAAATTTTATGTAAAGGAATTAAGAAAAGATAGGCAGATATTAATCATCCTCACAAAAGTGGGAAGAGGAACTTAGAATAGAATGCATACAAAACAAAAGTTGCACAATTGGGCATTTCCCCAAACCAGAAGTCTGCACCTAGGGGGACTTTTATTTTTTGGTTAGTGGGCCATGCTGAGTAAATGGGAAAATAACCTAGATGCTGCTGTTACAAGTGTATTATGTGGTGTTCATTCCAAAAAGTGACCTTCCATCTACCAGAGGATAATGTATGAAGTGATTGTACTTTACGTGTATGTAACCCATCCTTTAAATTAGGTTGTAAAAGCAGGCTAGTTAGGATGAAGATGACACATTGAGCTCTGGACCTCTAGACAGCCTTGAATTCACTTCACTTCACTTCTTCTGTCATTATTAATATTCTGTGTTAGGCACCAAGAAAATGGCATTTTGTATAAAATCACAAACATATGTTTGCAAATATGTTTGTCTATTTACCTTTTTGTCTGTCTAATTATCTGTATTATTATAAGTGCACGCTGTTAGATCCCATCTGCGACATTCCCTTCCAGTTTCAGCACCTTCGTCTCAGTTGTACATACCCATGAGGAACTAGAGATGTATCAAGGCACACAGTCCCCAGTGACACTACCCCATAGAAAGAGTTCACAGTCACTCAATATGACAGCTTATGAAATCCCACGCACCTTGTGCGCACACATTTCCGTAGTAAATTTGGCCATCTGCTTTTAAAAAAAGGTCTCAGAGAGCTCTGCTTTTCTTTCTGCAGGACGTGGGAGACCCTCAGAGATTGCCCTACGCGTCCAGCTGGAAGAAGTTCCCCTTCTTCTTTGGCACGGCTATATTCGCCTTCGAGGGAATAGGAGTGGTAAGTGTCTCTTACAGGACTCTGCGGCTGCCTTATTCTGATGACCAAAAAACCCATTGAGCTGCTGTGAGCAAGGAAGATTATTTTTATTATTGGCATTTAGCAGACGCTCTTACCCAGAGCGACTTACATAAATCACACTTCTTTTTACAATGTTATCCATTTATACAGGTGGATATTTACTGAGGCAATTGTGGGTTAAGTGCCTTGCCCAAGGATACAACAGCAGTGCCCCAGTGGGGAATTGAACCGACAACCTTTCGCTCACAAGTCCTGCTCCTTAACCACTATGTTACACAGCTGCCCGAGATGCCATGTCCTCTGCAGCTCTGTGTGACCTTCGATGCCCGATTGCTCGCACTTGGCGTGGAAGGTCCTCTCAGGGGGGGCGGGGGCCAGCGAGCCGAGGCGGCCCTGCATCTGCCGCCCGTTAGGATGGCTAGAGTGATAGTCCTGGACGCGCGGCGTGGAGATAATGGGGTTTAATCCGAGTCCAGGAGGAGTGGCGTCACGTCGGGGGCCGCGGCGCCGATAAGCCCCGGGCAGGATGATTTATGAGTTGGCACTTAAGCGTATTGATTGAGAGGCGCAGAAGCCCTCACTCAAAAGAGCCGGCCAATTAATCAGCGGCGGAGAGAAAGGGAGTCGGGTCATCACGGCGATGGACGGCCGGGCTCGACAGCGCGGTGAGGGTGAGAGGCGGTGGGGGGATGGGTGCCGGGGGGCCGTGGACCCGGTCCAAACCGTGTCTGCCCATCACAAACGTGTGATTCGGTCGATGTGAATTGCTGGTGCCTTTGGCAATGGAATGTTTTATTTTTTAAGGCTAGGGGAAAGTGAGGCCACTGAGCCAAGGTGTAATCTGTGCCACATCTCCTCAGTGCGTCCAGCTGCAGTTCAAGTTGTCCTCATTACTCAGCATGGCCCTGTTGGGCATGCTGCTGTTCCCTGGGACAACTCGGGTTTTCTACATGCAAATCTTTGCAGTCACCAGGTTTTTGCACAGCAGGATGATGCAATCTTTATGCTCATAAACTTTATGTGTATGTACAGTATATACACACATACATTCACATATATGTATATAAATGTGAGTGTGTATATATACATGAGTGGAGGTTGTGAACAGGAAAAGAACAGGGACTTTTTATTTAGGTTTTTACTCATATTGAAACAGTTTTAGTCCATGTTTGACCTATTTGATCTGATTTATGTATTCCTGTTTTATTGGTATTGACCTGTTGTATTTATTTACAACATGTGAAACAGATTGATAATTAAATCAATGTTCTAAGGGCGATATGCCAGCTCTAAGTATTTGTAGCTTATTTATCAGTAGAGTAATGTTGTAATAGTGGTTTATGGGGTACACCTAATTAATAACATGGTATGTACATGTTAGTCACACGGTGGGGCTGGAGGCTGGCACTGACCTGTGGTTTTCAAAAGCGACTTGCAACAAAAATGAATTGGGGACCACTGGCCTAGATGGTTACCGCTGGCTGTTGGCTTTTACTTAGAACAAAATGGCAGTTTCTGATTGATTTGGTCTCTTTTACTCAATGAGCCTTGATGGAGTTGGTTGGCTGTTGTTCTGCTTGCTTTGACAGAGCTCCAGCAATTGGTGGTCATGGCATGTGTCTCTTTTTTAGGCCTCCACTGGGAAGTAACAGAAAACAAGTCTTGGGTGACTGTTCAGACCTGTTCAGACTTTCAGGCCTGGTATTTGCCCTTAAGAGCCTTGTTCTCTGTGCGAAACCTGAGCGCCATACTACACGTAATAGGAGACTATGAGAAGAGAGTAATCCTTTCAGACCTCTGTCATAGGTCTTTTTTGGAGGTGGCTCTGTGTGTGTGTGTGTGTGTGTGTGTGTGTGTGTGTGTGTGTGTGTGTGTGTGTGTGTGCGTACATGCATGCACAAATATGTGTGAATGTGTGTTGAGTGTGTGTTTGTTAGACTCTTAGCAGAGAGCTGCATGTGTGGTATGCAGAGATGACACAGCCTTCTCCGCAGTATCAGACAATTGGCTGGCTGCATCCCTTTGTGGTGGTTGTATAACGTTATTGCTATCTTCAAAATCTGTTGTCAGCATGTATTTTATAGACATACAATCCAGCTCCTTCTGGGCAGGGCGGAGAGAAAGAGTTATTCTTCCTCGGGCCACACCTCCTCCCTTCCCTGAGATTCACTGTGCGCGTCTGATCTGCAGCCGTATTGATCAGGAGCGCTCATTTGCATTGACGGTGTAATTATCTACAGCATCCTCACACTGATCTATTGTCTGTTAGAAGAACACTCCGAACCAGGAACAGATGACACAACTGGAGGGAACAGATGCCAGAGCCGTGAAATACTACTCCATACGGAGGTGTAGAGGGTAGCAGAAAAGTATGCGTTTGGGTTGCCTATACCAAGCCCGTGCTGCCCAGTGTTCTGGGTGCTTTTGAACTCTAAGTGCACTCTTTTGGCTGCGCCAAGAGTAGTTAAATTCTGTTGAGCATTTCGACCCACCCCTCAAACAATCTGTATTCAGCTGCTTGATTTAAAAAAAAAAAAATCTCCCTGATGAAGGATTTTGTGCGGTGTCCAATTAATGCATGGGGCTGGATCACATGAAAGCTGCCGGTTAGGTATGGGGATGAAGAGTGGCCAGAAACCCGCAGCTCTTTAAAGAATCATCAAAGTGATCATTTACCTGGCCGTGGAAGGTCCCTATTCAGTTCAGGTCAGCTCGACTAATGAGGATCAATAAAAAGTCTTGAAATAAATAATTAAATAAAGCAGATTTACTATCGAGGCCCTTTGATTCCCGTCTTTTGATTTGAAGAAAAAAAGCAGCTTCCTCTTTACCTTCGCTCTTTCCGTCATCAGCTCCTCAGCAAGTTTTCGCTTGAGGCAAAAATCTTTCACACCGAATTTGTTCAAGTTTACCCGCTGGCTCAAGGGACGGAGGTAAGGGAAACACAAGGTATCGCGGCTAGTGAAACTTTTCTTATCTTTGATGGAGGAGACAGGTGATTTGAGAGAAGGCGTTTTTCCGTAGCGTGTTATTTGTCTACTACGAAACTGACCCTGTTGTGGAACTGAAAGGGGGATGAGATTTGTGCGCCTTTGATCTCTTAGGTGCAGGCAGTGCTTCTGGCCCAGTCTCTCTTACTGACCATTGCAGGCAGTGTAGTCTTCCATCTTGTTTACATTGTTCATAGGCATTTTAAGGTAACAGTTCCATAGGCTTTCAAACTAGATTTTAATGGATTTTTCTACCAGCCATACCTGCCTCTGATTACCACATAAATGATTGAGCTAAATGGCAAAAATCTCATTTCCACTCAGGCCGTTACCTGCATAAAATTCTTCAAATTGTGCATGTGTGTTCTCTAAAAGAGACAGTGTACGTCTGGCGCCTGTTGTGTCAACATTTTACTGGGCTTTCGTGTTGTTTTTTTGCACAAACAGGCAAATGACTGACATACCCCTGTTCCTTCACTAAACCACAAAAGGGAGAGGATCTCTCTGAGAGAGTAGATCAGATAGTAGATTACCTGCTTCATCAGGAGTGACAAAAATACTGAAATGCTTCAAGCCTAGAAACAGAGATGCTTGGGCATTTCAAGGCAGAACAGAGAACCCCTGATGTGCTCTGAGAGATCAGGGCAGGACGCCTTTGTTTTGTTTGTTGTGGTTTGTGTTGTTTTGTGTTGCATTGTGTTTCATGTTATCTGCCTCCTGCTGTTAGGTGGCTCATTGATGATTTGCTGGAGCAGTAAGCTCTCGTTTTGTCCGATTTCTTCTCATCAAGCATGCCCATTTGTGTCTGGGGGAAAAAGTTTCTTTTCTTTCTTCTCCCTTCTTCCAGATGTGGAACTGCAAGTGAAAGGACTGTTTTTGTCAGCTTGATCGATTCCTGCCCCCCAATGTCTTTTCTTTAATGTTGTGGTTTTACTCCATGCTGTGCTGGGAGGCTTTTCTTCTGAATAAAACTTCTGAAAATTCCACCTGATCAATTGAATTCTTGGAATTGCTTGAAACATTAATACTGCAGTGAGGGATGGACTCTTGCCTTGAACAAGGTGTTTATAAGGTTGGGATTATTTTTATAAGGTCTTTGAGAGAATGAAGCAAACATCATTACAGTAGATACCAGTAAATGGCCGTGTAAATCAATCATCTGCAGCAGGCAATCTACACTAACAAGCGTGCTTTCAAGGAGCCAGCCAGCGCAATTGGAGTATTCAAAGTAGAGTCCTCATCTGTCGCACCTCCGTTCAGTAGTGGTCCTTGTTTAATTCAATCTCAGCCATGAACTAGGGATCCGCTAATAGAAAAAATCAAGTAGCACACTGCAAATCAGCAAATTATTTAAGGCATCCTTGCAGAGGTGGTTACAAGCAAAGTCAAAATTGCATATTGACTCTTTGGCATCTTTACTTGGTTCATGAAATGGACAGACGCACATACGTAGAATCTCTCACACATGCACGCACATGCTAAACGCTGTGTGTACTTCTAACACATTACCGTGCCATTTGTGGAAGACCGCAGGCTGTGTTTGTAGGGATGGCTGAAGGCGACACACCACTTCAAGCCTCCAGCAGTGAAAATGAAGTGATATATGACCTCATTACCCACAGAGCGAGGTTTGGGGGGGAGGTGGCAGGGGATATAGCCTTGGGAGCCTGTGTCTTCTCGCCCGTTTTAGGACCCACCCCATCCCCATGCTGTGGCAGTCGTCATCCAGAACCTCTTCTTCACCATAAGCAGGCTTTTTACATCCCAGGACAGAGGCCCCCAGAGCAAGCATACTATCATGGTATTGAACTTCATGAGGGTGTCATGCAACAGCAGTATTAAAGACAGTGGAAGAGGAAGAGAGAGCAGGTGACTGTGAAACAAAGTGAAGTGAAGCAAAAAGCCAGAAAACCACACCAAGACTCTGCTGATGAATATGCTTTCAAATGTGAGAATTAAACAGAAACACACTGGTGTGTGATGAGCAGATTTTGCTAGGGGCGAGCATTTTCTGAGCATTCTTCCCATATCTCCTCTTCTCCAGTCTATGGTTCTGTGCTTACGGTCTTTTCTCTGATAAGCCGCAGAAGGAGAAGTCATTGAGGGTGTGGGTTAGGGCATAGACAGGTGCTAGTGCCAGCAGAGCTAATGCATTCACTGGGGAGGTCATGCTGTCTGAGTGGAGGCCTGTTCCTGCCCTCTTCACCACCGTTTATAGCACTGATTGTTCTCCAGTGAATTATTCATTGTTCATTTGCTGGCGTGACAGAGCTGCTGCTAGCTGGCATATTAAGGCAGTTGAACCACAGAGCGTGAACTGTATCTGTAATCTGTCTTTCTCCTTCATACTTTGTGTGTGTGTATGTACATGTGTGCGTCACATGCCACTTTGGCAAGCTGTGAATCGATGCCATTAATTTAGCCAGAAGTACAGTCTCCTTTAAATGGACAATTAGGGTTAAGTGGGTAAGCAGAGGTCCTTAATAATTGAGTTTGCGAGGCTATATGGGGGAACACCATTGCTAATGAGATGGCAAACTGCTGTGCTGGGAAGTCACATGAGTGGGGCAACTGACCCCAAAGGGCACATCATGCCCTGCGGAGCTAACAGACGACCAACCTCCGCAGTGCCACTGCCGTATGTCTCCTTTCATCACACAGCATGTTCAATTAACCTTTAATCGAGGACAAATTAACTTCATATATCAGTGAAAGGGACAGAAAGGGCTGGTGTAATTAGTTCAGGCGCAAAAGTAAAGCCGTGCTTGGAACCACAAGTTAAAGCTTAATCTCTCTCCCCCACAGTTAAGATGGCATGGTATAATGGTCATGCAGCTCTACTCTGTGTGCGGCAGAGAAGGAAGGGATGCTCAGAGTCCTTCCTACACATAAAGCTATCTAAAAGGCACCTGGAGTGTTGCCGTGAGGAGGTACAATGAGAGGAAAGTGTTTGGCCAGGCATACAGCTCCTCTCTGGGAAAAGCTCTCACAAGGGACATTGATTTGTTATTTGCTCGGGACATCCAGGTGAATGCCTTCCCTGCAGCTTAATCAGCAAAACCTTTTCTTTTGCCTTTTTTTTTTTTTTGAAACACTAACTTGCCATTTATAATCTGAGTGTGAATTTTAAAATGCTTTTTGCAAATGGGGCTGCTGTCTCTCTGCCCCTGTGCTGTGTGGGAGAGTATCTCTCCCCACCTGGAGAAGCAGAGTACAGCTCATTAGCTTGTTAAATACGCCACCTGTGGTAAACTGGGAGAGCTTGATCTTGGCTAATTTGAAAGATTGCTGGTTACAGGTGCGCGGTCTTTAACTCATGTCTTGAGAGCAGGAAGTCTGTCAGATCACCTTGGGCCTTGGGTGAACTTTATTAGAAGTTTATTGGAAGAGAATATGCTTTGACACTTCAGCCGGAGGCTGGTCATGTGTTGGGCATGCTACATCTTAAGTCAGGGTTTCACAGGGCTAATTGGAGCGCAGCAATATCTCCTGGCTGTCCCCTCTGCCAGCCACTTAGCCACCTGATTCCACTGATTACTGTCGTCATTGGAGCAATTTAGTTTCCCTCACAAGCAAAAATCTCAGAGTGTTTTAGCGATTTAGTGTGAGCTCGAAAACCTGCTACATCTTGACCGGGCCCAGAGTTTGGTGTAAGCTTTAGAAAAAAATGAACTGTTGTCCGTTTCACCTTAGAGTATCCACCTCATTTAAAGTAATGGGAGTAAAAGTTTTATGGTTTTACTGATACAGGTTGTTACATTATGTTGCAGGGTGTATAGATTTTGCCTTTTTGCAGAGGGAAGATGGTACCATTTACTCACTTGCACAGTTCTATGGTTGCTTCGCTGATGGTGAACCTTCTTTTGTGGTCTGTTGGTTTGTCTATGAGATATCTAGAGGTGTTTAAGTGAGTCTGATGAGAACGTAAGAAAGCAGTGTCCAGTAGCGACAGGAGAGTTGATCTCAACGTTCAAATCAGTGTGAAGCCTATCAAAGCTGAGGTTTTACGAAGCAAAAGGTTCGAGCCCTCAAGCAAAACATGTTCTTTACATTGTTACACATTTCCTTCCATATGCGAGTTTGCCATTTCTTTACATTGGGATCTCAGGGTGTTGCACGACTAAATAAACCAATGGAACTGGATGGCTGTGACAATTTAAATCAGTCAAACAAACTTTCCAAAAGTATTCCCTCAAGAATGTCCAGTTACATGCTAGGATAGTCTTTGCAGAGGTTATTCAAAAAACACAGACAGGAATACCACCCACAGATAGATGCCAAATAGCCTACACCATCTATTCCTGCTCTCCTCTAACCAAGGTGATGTTTCATTGATGCTGCAGTGGGACCAGAAGTTCATCTGTGTTAACAGCCCGTGGTGTGTCACTGATGCTTGAAGCACTGGATGTATGTCCACGTGTTCATGAACCTGCATTCTGTGATCAGAGATTGTGGTATGGAAAAGAGAAGTTCACCTGGGGGTTCAGGCTGATTCCCTTCCACAGAACCACACTTAGGTGTAACACCCCTCATCAACCAATAGTGTGAATGCGTGAAGTACGACTTTCAGCTAATAACCTAAATATGAAATAAGCAGTCATGTGTATCATGACTTCTTTCTGCAAGCTCAAAGCATCAGTGTTTCCCTTTTCATTACACTTTAAGGAAAACCTGTAGGGGATCCATTCCTTTAATTTAGAACTAATTCATCACTTACGTTTAATGCAGTTAGCATAAACATCACAAATCTACCATGTGTTAAATTAGTAAACTAATAATGATGGTGTAAAAACGGTTATGCTCATTATTATTGGTATGCCGCACTCGGCTTCAATTGTTCCTTTTTCTCTATATTAAAATATATTGTTGGTTGTAAATGCAGAGAATCAGCATTGTACCTTAATTATTACCCAGTGTTTTACAAGAAGCACAGACATATCAAAGCATATATCTTGCTACTATTGCAAAAAAGGCATTTTTTGAGTAAAGACATGCAGGTTTCGGAGAGTGAACATGCTGAGTATCTGTAGTTTTGTGACCGAGGGGGCTAGTTGTCCTGATGTCCATGTACCAGTAGATGTCAGTGTGGCATGGAAGGTTTGAGCGGCTTGAAGTAGTGAATCTAGTTTGAGACAATTGATTCAAATGGTTCATTGTTTCGAAAAGGTTCGTTTTTCCCCACCACTAGTGTCCAGTGGACATCTCTTAAACTGGAGCAATCGATTGAATGGTTACACAAATCACGTGTTGATCCAGGTGTCAATTTACTGCTGGATGAATGGCATCTCTCAAGACCATGGATTCCAGGAATATGTCAATAAGGCTTTCAGGCCTGCATTAAGATTGCAGCTAAAAATGGCTCAGTTCTGAGTTTTCCTCTCATGTGACCCAGCTTGGATGTTTTTAGAATGGTGTGAACAGCAAAAACAAAAACATGAAGTTGCATCTTTTCAGTTCTGTTTTGGGCCACATGAGTATGTGGAAATAAATTGGATATCTAGCTGTATGACCTGCGTGCGACCTTTGTGTGGATGCTGAAATTGCCATCGAGCGTGGCCCAAGTGACATTTACATCACTCTGTATGGGACAGGTTACCCACATCATTATAATTCTGCGTGACTAGACAGACATGGTGTCTTTCGTTGTTATCTACACGCGCATGCAAGACATTTCAGGAGAGAAGTCCATTCACAATGATATTGGACATGGGCTACTTTCAAAAATGAATATGAACAAATAAATGAACAAACAAACATGGTCAGACAAAAGATCCGATCTGAGCAACAATTTGGAATTGAGCATTAAAGCCTGCTGTCTGAACATAGCATTAGAACACTGGTGAAATCAGAGATAATGTAGCAGTAGTAAATATCTCCTGCAGATAGGCCTTTAGAATATTTAGAATACAAATGTTTAGGGTGTACAGTAGTGGAAAAAAATATAGTTTGATCAAAAAGTGTTTTCATTAAGAACTGGGGTCTGATACGAATAAAATGAGTAAAAATGAGTCGGCTTTGAGATCAATACTGTATACAGGATGTTAATTATAGGTGACATAAACTGGATGGATTATATACTGTGTTTTTGAAGCACTTTACTATATATGGTATATTAATTTAGTAATATAATACCAGTACATTATTCTGTTTATACTTGCTTTTACAGTGGTGTGAAGTACTAAAGGGATTAAAGCAGGTGTTCCTGAAGATGATTGATCACTTCAGAGAATACTTATTTTTGAATAAATACATACTTTGGTATTACTAGCAAGTCTTCTGGAAATGTCAGGATTAACCCAGGATGATTCTTTGGTTGTACATGACTAGCATATTCCAAGCATTTGTAGAGACAGTATTGCAAATCACACCCTTTGGCCTCAGATTAAGGTGAAGCCAAATTTTAGCTCTACTAAGGGTGACATTCACTTAAAGATTACTCTGAACCACAGGGCACACGTGTCCTCAGATGTCCTCTTCTGAAACGTGACTGGTATGTGGGTTAGAGCAAGTCACTGCCATCACACGACACTCAGGAGTCATTACATGGCTAACTTGCGAAATATATATTTCCTATTGCTTATGTCCTGTGAAGAAATAAAAATGTCAGTTGCAGGAACTCTTGAATGGAAGACATTACACAGTATACTGTATCATACTGACAGTCCATGTATATAGTCCACTATAAGTGAAAATATGTGGATTTTAGGTATGGCCTTGTTTTTAATGGTGTGTCAGGCAATAGTTGTGGTTTTTTTAGGTGTGGGCTTCAGACATCCTTTACCGATGGCAACTAGTAACCCATAGAGGCACTAGAAGATGCTAATACAGTGGCTATCTGAGGAGCCCTGGCAGATTTAAACCTACCCTATCACAGAGGGGAAAAAGCCTGTTCTTTTCTGCCAATGCAGGCTCCTGGTCATAGTCAGGTAATGACATAATCCAGGCTCAAACCAACTGCCTTGACTTGCTGAGTCACTCAAGAGCCGTTTCTGAACACATCTATGTTCAATTTGCAGAGGTCTTAAATCGGCCTTAATTTATTGAATGCAGGTGCTAAAAATGACATTGAAGGATGAAAACTGATTTTTCTTTAAGAATCCCTGCAAACACACTTTTAAGAGTGATTGCACAAAGTGTCTTCTCTCGGCTGGTTGTGTATCATTTTTGTGTCTCCTGATTCTCTGCGGGAACGAGAGAGAGAGAGAACAAGCTGCCAAAAGTAACGAGGTCTCGCTGAAAGGGATCATTCGAAACTTCAAGGGCGGCGCGGAAGTGGCAGGTCTCTGTGAATATGCATGCGACTTCAGTTACCTCGATTAAATATGTTCAAATGAAAATGTTGTTTACAGAGATTACAAATACGTCCATGTTTATCAAGGTAAGACCAAAAGTAGCGTGAGCCCCATGCGTCCGCCGGGAGCTCATTACTCAGTATTTCTGCTTAAGAGGAGGTTGTTGATAAATGGTGATCATTAATGTCTTTCCTCAGCTTGGAGTCACAGTTTCAGGGTAGGGCCCTGTGCGGAACTCTTTTTTCAATCCTACTACATTTCATTAAATTACATTTTCTAAGCAGATGCTGTTATCTGGAATTGTAAATACAGATGAATATTTACTGAGGCAATGCAATAAGGACCCTGCCTAAGGATACAACAGCAGTGGTCCTGGGAATCGAACCAGCAATTTTTGAGCCCTGCTCCTTACCACTATGCCACACTGCTGCCAGTGAGCTCATCCTGCTCCTGCAGCATTTCATCTCATGTCCTCCAACTCTTGCATCATTTCTTTCCACTCCCATGACATTGTAGACTGTGCCCGCCCAATCCGGCCTATGAAAGACTAAAAAGGTCCCGGGTGGCAAATATTTGGTGGGGACCGCAGGGATCAGTGGTTGCAGGGCCTGGTATTGGTGCTGCATGTTGTGTTGGTGTGTGTGGTGAGTTGCTGGTAGCGCTACCATGAGCCCTGGGGCCTCATCTGTGTCTCTCGTCTCTGTCCCGACGGAGTTTGAGCATGCTGGGAAATGAAAGAAAACCGCTTTCCTGCGTATGTTTGTTACTGTGAGCAACAGAAAACAGAATGTGCCGTGGTGATAAATAATGGATAACTTGCCGGTGTTCCGAAGTCTCGAATTAGATTGACAAGCTTGTAGGGGAAGCCCTTGACTTCCGAGCGTGATTCGCTGACCCGGAGGGACACACAAGCGGGGTGTTTATCGCTGACTGCTGTTAACGGCACTGCAGTCTGTTGGGTCTGTGTTCTGTATTCACTCAAAAGAAAATGCAATGCATCCTGAAACACTGTCGAAACAGAATCACAGCTGACAAACTCCTTTCAGTCAGGCATCTTCAGGGTGAGATGTGGATGGGAGTGTCCTTTTTAATAGTATTCATTCACAAGTCACTGAGCCTGCAAAAAAAAGAAGTACAAGCCAGGGCTGCTCCAGGTCTCCAATTGAATTGGATCTGAAACCTAATTCACAAAACAACCTTAAAGGTATCTCCTACATGCAAATGAGGGCCAAGCTAACTGCTCATCCAAGCTCATTCTAATTAAACACTTCAAGATTGAAATTTAAATTCCACAGAACTGTATATATAAGCAGTTTTCATGCATGTTTTTCATGAATTAATATTAATTATTTTTCCTGAATAAGCACTGCATTCATTTAATATGTTTTGTACTTTTATTAAAAGTGAAAACAACACTTTCTCTTTTTACTCATAGTGTAAAATGCCAAATAGCTGCTTAAACTACAACAGTAACCAATCTGCTGTATTCTAGTAGCCTCCTCTTTGGAGTTTTGCTGGTTTCTGTATATTATACAATCTGCACATATGCTAATACATAATGATAATTTCTAGTTAAAAGCAGACAAAAAGCAATATTCATCTAAAGTCACTGCTGTTTATTTTTGAGGTTATTATCATTGTAAATGGTGCTTGTTTTATGGGGTCACTACCTCCATAACCATTTTGACGTATACAGCGTGTTGGTTTGTGCATGTATGTATGTGAATGTGCCTGTGGGTGTGTACTTCAGGGTGAGTCACTACCCTAACTACCTCTTGTAATGCATGTATGTGAAATATGTGTGTAGTAAAGGATGAGTCATGTTTGGCCCGAGCTGTTTTTTTTTGTACAGTGTGCTTGTGCATTTGTGTCTCTGTAATGTTCTGTTTGTACCGCTGGGCCTTGACCGCTTTGCTCATACCGCATGCGCTCTTTGCAGGTTCTCCCCCTCGAAAACCAGATGAAGGAGCCAAAGCGGTTCCCGCAGGCGCTCAACGTCGGCATGGGCATCGTCATTGTCCTGTATGTTGCCCTGGCGACGCTCGGGTACCTTCACTTTGGTGACGACATCAAAGGCAGCATAACTCTTAACCTTCCACACAACGCATGGTAAGACCACTGCATCCGCCACGTTAACACAGGAGCTGCGCTGGGTCTGACGAGTGGCTGATGTTTGCCACGCTTGTTAAGCCTGCGTCCCTGGCGATTCCACTGCTCAGAAATCAGATTCTTATTGGTCAATACTTCCTCTGAGAGTGTGAACGTGGGGCTTGTCCCTTATTATGAGTCTGTCCACAATCTCCACAGCCATGTAACTCCACAGAAGAGTGATCCAGGCTCTCTGGTGCCTGTGAATGAATCTGAATCTACCTAGCTGAGTTTTCTCTCTTGAGAAATCGCTCAAAGTAAAATTTTATTACTGCTCTTTGAGGAGTTTTATCATTCAGTGATCATACAAATGGTAGGTGAGACTGGGAATCTTAAATCACACCTTGTCCTGTGGCTGTGGAGTTGTGAACTTTTAGAAGTGTTTTTCTTCTATTGATTTGCCAAAACTGAAATACAGACACCTTAATAACTCACATTATGCTGAAATAATTGGAAACTTAAATAGGAAATGCATGAATCTCTGTACCATTGATCCTATTGTATGATGCTCACAGATTTCTTTGCAAGAAGACTTGGGGGGGAAAGTCAGAACGTCCATTATATTGTTCTTGGAAACAATATAATAGATGCACAGCATAATATTGTGTAATATTGTGATGCACAGTTTAGTCCTTTACAAGGGTGTAATTTTAGGCTTTGTGGAACGGAGACAAAATTTGATTCATCACTAAATTATTATAGTATTAACATTGGTGCTAGGCTAACCTGAACAGATGTTTTGATGATTGCTTCCTTCAAAGTTGACATATACATCTTTCCTATTAGGTTTTAACCTGAAAAACTGCCAAACAGCTACAGTTGTGTGTTTTTTGGTAGAAAGAGATTGTCCAGTCCTCTGTCAGTCCAGTGTGAATGCAATCTTTCCTAATCGGGATCACTTTCCACACTTCCTCCCTCTTCTATGACAGAACATCAAGTGATTACAGTGTAATTTGATCCCCTGCTGCTGTTCACATATGCCAATAAACAGTGACAATTATTTCTTCAACTGTGCCATAGGAAATGTATGCAGCTTTTGGCCTAGTATATTATATATAATATATAACAGAAATAAAAAGAATGTTCTTTTTACCTACAGCTCAGCTTCATCTCATAATTAGTAACAAAGTTAATTTGATTCATTTTGATAAGTGATAAAATTGTTTCAAAAACATTAATATTAACCTTTCTTAAATCACTTTTTCATGTCACGGTTATGAAAATAATACCAGTGATATCTTTAAATATCATAATGTCCAACATTATCGACCCAACCCTATCAGGTCGTGTAGTGTAGTCAGATCTAACGTAGGATGTGGTCGATTGAAAACTACACTCCCCAGGGTGCAATGTGAAATAAGTCCCAAATTGCAGTGTGCAGGGATGCATTTCACAGTTTATTCGTCACTCTGTATCAGGCTAAATCACAACTGTAGATCGCTAGAGATAGTGTGGCTCCTTTCAAGCTCGTGAAGCTGCGGTGAATCAGTAATGTCCAATTTTAGGATATTCACTTAAAATTAGAAATTCTTGTCATGCGTATTCTTTTAGCTGAGGAAACAGGCCTTAATATCTGTGGATGTGCAGCTTTGGCTTCCCTGATAACATGGATGAACGTGCTGAAGATATCTGCGCCTCGGACAGCAGAGGGTTTCTGTAGATCTGTGCTGTGTCCGGCCCGCTGCAGCTCCACCGGGCCGACAGGCTGATGGATCGTACAGGAACCACGGGTCTGCAGAGCCGGACCTGCTGATTTACGGAGTAGGATCAGAGCCCCGTGTTGTTATAAATGGGAACACGGGGAAAACCTGTGAAGGGTCTGGGTGGGGGGCTCTCATCTAAATCACATTAGAACTGATGGATAGACTTCTGTACAGGTCCAGTGGAGAGCGTGCGGTAGAATAAAAGCAATCCGTTTCCGTAATGCGTTTGGACCCGGTCTCTGTCACCTGGTATGTATTAGAAGGCAGGGTTAAAGCAGCCTTTTGTTAAAGCGCGCCAGAAACAAATTGTTCTCCCTTTTCCCTGGAAAAGGTTTCTGCCACGCTGTGGAATACAAACGGGCCTCTTGGCCGGGGGTGGTGACCTCAGCTGTGTCTGAATCCAGAGTGGTGAATGCTGTGCGTGTGCGCGTGTGTGTGCATGTGCGTGCATGTGCTTGTGTAACCTCTCCGTTTCTTCTTGTTTTTACTTTTTGACAGGTCTTTTTGACAGTTTTTTTTTTTTGTTGTTGTTGAGAAGTACTAGAAGAATATGGAAAACAGAAACGGGGAGAAGTATATTTAAATGAAAATAAAATGAACAGATGGAAAAATCTTGAGCTGTGCGCAGTCATGCGCTGTCCCCAGAGACAGCGACGCTAAGTGTGATAAGTGAGCGCAGGGGGAGAGGAACGCACAGCCATCTGGTCCCCCAGGATTGCGTCTCCCAGGACTCCTGTCCGCTCCTCCGCCGCGCCGTACGCCACGCGGACCCGCACACGCGGCCCGGCGCTGCCCGGGAGGACAGCGGGCATCGGCGAAAGAGCGGCCACACGGACCCGAGCGATAAGATCGCGGATGAGATTTGTCAGAGTGAGGGATTGGGCAGTGTTTAATTGCTGAGTTTGTGAGGCCGAGCTGATCAATCACTTTGCCCCTCTCTGATTAGATTAGGGCTCCTTTTTTGCGTGGAACTTCCTGGTGAATGGGTGATTCATAACGTTCATGATTGAATTACCTGGGTTCAGGGCCTCATGTATGATAGATGTTACGCCTTCATGCATGCCCGTGCTATTGCCCTTCAAAACTGCGGAGAACATATCACCCAGGGCGATTTTTGCACTTTCCGATGTATTCTGAAACAAAAAAAATCCAGAGAAGGCCATTTTACGTCAAATGACATTTAGCCGGACGCTGTTCAATGCAACAAAAGCACCTTTTCAAAAAGTTGCGCTTTCGCATGCTTTAATGTTTTTTTCTTGTTGGTTTTCTTAATGCACGTGTTTCTGATATGGGAAGAGAGGGAGGCACATATTTCACTCCCCACCCCCCCAGGCTTGAAGATGATTTTTGGCCCTGTCGAGGTTATTATAATTTCAGAGCCCCTCTTGACAAAATGCCGCCTCTCCCTGTTCCAGTTTTACAAACGGGACTCAATAAATCAACTTTTCAACAGAGCTTTAGGGGTGTAAAGATTTGTTTTGCTTGGTGGAATGGAAAGGAGAAATGTAGTCCATGTATCAAACCTGCTGCGCTCAGATAACTAGCTGCCATTGCGACGTGTAGACCAAACAAAGCGGAGATGTGCGGCCGTTTAGAGCCTCGTGAAAGCCGAGCAGAGGAGCACCTTTCAGACGCCCGGATGATGCCCGCTTCTGCCGCGGAAAGGGGGGAGTGTTTTTGCCGTTTGGCTGATAAAAAAAAAAAAAAAAACGCAGTGGCTGCGTTTAAGGAAAATGGTCCCAGCCGCTTTCAGCTCTCTCATCGAGGGGATCATTGTGTCATATATCTTTCATCTGTTGTGTGACGCTTAATCCAAACAAAGTGTAATTGGAAGTTGGGTGGAAAAAAAGGCCCCAGGGCTATTGCCATACTTCACAATGCGCTTTGAGCTAAGAGGTTGCGGAGCGGCTTTGGCATCGTTGGCAGGTTTTTTTTCCCACCTCCTTTTGTGCGAGGACGGCTATTTTCCCCCGTTTCCTTGTTGCATTGTTCGATGGGTGATGCTCCTGCGAGCTCCCCTCCCCGTCCCCCCCGAACCGTCCGCTGGTCATTATGCTGTGATAACCTCTATTCATCATATCCAATAGAGTCCCACTCAGCTGTTGGCAGGAAGCGCTAATCCCCGCTGCGCGCTCTCCTGTCTGTTTGTGTTGGCCCGGCATCTTAAAAACGCATTTTAGAGAAACCGTTTAACAGCCGTGTGGAACGGAGCCCAGCCCGCTCTCACTTTAATGTTGTTCAGGGTGGGGTTGGGGAGGGTTGGCTTAAGCCTTTAAGGAATTAATCTGAAGTTACTTGGTGGTAATGGAACAGTTGATGCTCCCTCCTCCTTGGATGTGTTGCTGCATTAAATCGGTGTCGCTGTGTTAAACTGAGTGCGCCCGCTGACCCGCAGAGCTGGCACTTTCTCACCTCAAGGTTAAAATGCAGGGGCGATCAGACTGCGAGGGGACGGGGACCGCACGGCCGGGTGACACGGGCTCGGCGTAATGAGCGCCCCGCCTGAACCGAGGCGGACTCACCGCAGGCGGCTGCCATTGCTGCGACGGCCTCATTACATGTGCATATTACAGGCTGCTACACCTGCTTCACATGCCAGCGACGTGTTGGAAAACATGTCAAACACAATGCGGCGGTGCCTTTGACGTCTGCCTGGCAGCTGTTCAGGAACGGCTAGATGTCTTTTTAAGGCCATGATGCAGTATGCACAGCGAGGCAGTACAGTGACAGGGAGATTTACCATATGTCACAAGAGCCTGGATTACCTTTTTACCCACAATGCTGTTTGCGCTTTTGGGCTTTTGAGATTGCTCGAGACCCCCATTGACCAGATCGTTAATCACGGCGCCCGCATTATCGGGCCTCGTTAAACTGGCAGTGGGGGTGACTTTCAGCTGTCATGAGGAAAATCATCTTTCTCCCGCTGAAACTCTGATCGACGAGGTGCGTGTGCGCTGACTGAGAGACGGGGTTGGTCAAAGAGAGCGTTGCCATGATGCGTTAACATCTACCGGCAATCCAGCTGGAGCCTGGAATTGATCCTCTGTGGTGAGGAACAGCTTCATAAATTAGAAAGGATTGCTGTGTGGTTGAGTGCAGCAAACCACATAAGCGTGGGATCTTTGGTGGCAGGGTGCACATTTTACATAACACTATTTATTTGCCCTCATAATGTATATTCTTCCACATATTCTCCATTTTTGCAGCTGTATCGTTTTTCTGAAGCAGTTCAGGTCCCCTCACACAAGAGGGCAACAGAAGTGTTTCATTCAGCAGGATTTAAACCTGTGACCTCATCCAGGTCCAGGTCTCTAATCATTGCTCTGCACTGCTATCTAACCAAACACAAGTCTTGGTATTAATCTCCTTCGTGTACAGTATCTTCAAACAGATCACTTTGTTTACCCTATGGAGAGATGTTTAGGAGGGTGAGCATTTTGCTCCTAAAGTTATCCATCATTACATGATTACCAAGGAGGTGTTCTTTCTAGGGGGCTTCAGGCTCACTGATCTCATCATTCCCTCCTCTGTGTGTGTGTGTGTGTGTGTGTGTGTGTGTGTGTGTGTGTGTGTGTGTGTGTGTGTGTGTGTGTGCGTGTGTGTGTGTGTGTGCAGGACCAACCAGATGGTGAAGATCTTATACTCCTTTGGGGTTTTCGTCAGCTTCGCCATCCAGTTCTTCGTTCCAGCGGAGATCCTGTTGCCGCCCCTCAGGTCGCGCCTGCGTGACAGCTGGAGGGGGCCCTGTGAGCTGGCCGTCCGAGGCCTGATGGTCTGCCTCACATGTGAGTAACTCTCCGCCATCTCCTGCCTCACGTGTGTAACTCAGTCTTATCTCCTGTATGACCTGGGAGTAACTCCCATATGTCCTGCCTTACCTGGTAGTAACTCTCCCTTATCTCTGTTTTTTGCAACAGAGACATAACACACATACACATATTAAGACTTATAGCTCTGTAATTGATTCAGTGAGGACGCCATGTGATATGGATGCTAACACATTCATCTTCATGTAAACGTCATTGTTATGGAGTGACGGAAGCCTTAAATTGGATAAAGTCTACATTAGCTCCAAATGAAATGAATGTTAATGAAGGTGTGGGAGAGGGAGGCACGTTATGTGATGTGGTGTCTTGGCTTATACCAGTACTTGCGGTGCAGTGAGATACGCATCCTGCATTCCCATTGATGTTAGTGAGTGTAGTTTTGTGGCTCCCTGTTCCGCGGGGGCTTTGGATTGTCACTCAGGACCTGCTGGAAAAGTTGAGGAATATTAGCATAGTTTTTCTTGTGGAATGCAGTGAGCTCAGAGTACGAAGAGCATAATTCCTTCTGAGTAATGTGGTGAGCCCACAGTAAGAAGAGCATAGACCCTTTACTGTAATGTGATGAGCAGAGAGTATGAAGAGCATAGCCTTCCTGTGGAATGTGGTGAGCTTGCAGCACAAGGAGAGTATCCGTCCTGTGGAGCTTGGAGGTTCTTTTTGGTAAACGGGGGCTGGGCCACTTTGCCTTGCTCTACCAAGGATGCTCCGGCTTCCAATACATGGGCTGGGACAGAATGTCTCCCACATGCGGGATTAAAGCGTGTTTAAGCCCATCTCTGCTCTGCCCTTTCCGGGAGCTGGCCACATTTCTCATGCTGTCATTTATGACGTTATCGAAGACTAGGCCTTCCATGGCCGGCAAGGGAATTGTCAAAAGGCGTGTGAAATTATTACTGTAAATACACGAGTTTGGCTCCTATCACCATTTGACTATTTCCTGATTTATTTTTGCCATTGCAGGCAAACAGACACTTTGTGTTATAATTTCCCATGACAAAAAGGGCCGCGGCTTTTCCGTCATGCTTGCCTGTGGAATTACTCCCTCCTCTGTCAGGCGACACTGAATTAGTGTGGCTTGTCAGCGGAGACTGTTGCAGTGGAGTCTCTGAGCGCCAAGGATTAGGGTCGCTCCCGCCGCGTTTGTTTTCTTAAAGTGTGGCAAGGTGTTTGAAATTACAGGTGTAAAGGAAATCTGTTATCTCTGACGCGGCGTCTCCCTAGTGATTACGGACAACTTGCAGATGCACTCAGGCTTTCTGTTGCACTGAGAGGGCCTGACACACGCTCATGTGCACATTAGCGTTCACCCTGTGGTTGATGTCACATCAACAGCCCTCCCCCGCCTTACCAGTAAGCCTCGGGGCCGGGAGGTGGGGGTGGGGGTGGTGGTGGTGGATGCTTGCTCTCGCTCGCGGACCGGCCGCAGTAAACGCCTCGCTCTCTCGCGGGCGGACGACCTCGCCCTCTCTCCCTCTGCGCCGCGCACCATCGCCCTCAGCCACACTTGACCCGCATTCGCCGTGCAGATGCTCGGCCAGCGCCCCCCCAGTGTCCGCACTGCCGCTCTGGGTCAGACCCGCTCTGTCCCCGCCCCCCCCCGCTCTCCGGTCAGCACACAGCACCGCGCTGGGCCAGGCCAGCGCCCTCCATCATCTGCTCTTCCTGCATCTGCTCCCAGGGACAATCACTTATCGGGCTAATACCGCATGCTGGTTCCCCCGCAAATGGTGCCGCACTAAGACCCAATGGAGGCGGAGGACACGAGATGCGCATGCAGCACTTTACATTACATTATATTACATTTTTGTCATTTATCAGACGCTCTTATCCAGAGCTCTCATCCATTGCAACCTATGTAAGTTGCAACCTAACTTACAAAGGTTGCAATTTTACCCATGTATACATCTGAATATTTACTGAGGCAATTGCCCAAGGGTACAACAACAGTGCCCCAGTGTTACGGTTATGAGTCCTGCTCCTTACCACCATGCTACACTGCCGTTCAGAGCATGTGTGCTCTGGACTTAATAGCACTGATGACCCTTGCATTTGTCTTAATTTACCCACAGCGATTGCCTTTTTGAGTGCATCCTATTGGATCAAAAGAAGGGCGGAAATGATTTTCTTCATTCTCCCCTTAGAACGGATGGCTGAGCTCATGAAATGGAGGAAAGCTTTTAGTTTCAATATTATTATTATGGTTTTTTTTTTCTCCTGTCCCAAGCCCTATTTTTGGATAAATTGAATCAGTCACTGAACCGTTGCACCACCCAGTAGCGGAGTACGAAAAAATAAATATTTGTTTACTGCTGTTGGCGACACGCCGTGCCATTGATGGGATTCATGAGGGTGTGCTTGATGACCCCTCCTGAGATCCCTCTATCCATCTCACTGGGGGTTGCGCTTGGGGGGTGGAACAAGCTGGAATTGAGCAGAGAATCTCCTGGGTTTTGAAAGGCAACAGCTGTAGAGTGTGGGGTGGGGGGGGGGGGTTCCGTGTCTCTGAATCCAGATGCTGGTTGGGGGGGGGGTGACCTGGTGCGGATCTCCCTCGTTTCGTGTGCATGGTGGGCAGTGAAGTTGACAGCAGCACCCGGACTTAGCTCTCGCGCTGCGTGGTGGCCAGGGGTCTGGTGAGCAGCGTCCCATTGGTTGACTGAATGAGCTCTGGAGCCCCCAGGCCCAGTTCAGCCGAAAGGGAACAGGGACAGGCAGAGAGCTGGAAGTACCCTCAACAGGGCCTCTTAGGGTGAAGTGGCAGTGATGTGGCAGTGACAGAAGAGAGCTGTTAACCCTGGTCTGGTAAAAGAAATCACACACATGCATGCCAGCTCATGAAAGTTATTCTCTCTCCTTCCCTATTTTCACTCCATCCCTTTCTCTCTCTCCCTCTCTTTTGATGCATTCACAAGGCTTGGGCCAAAATCTAGTGTTATTGTATATCGTAATATATGTGTGACCTCAAGATATTTTCAGCAGTAACACATATGCTCCCCCCCACCCCTGCCCATGTACAGAATGTACAGAATTCTATTGTTCTCCTTTCAATGACAGGTTGTCTTGCATTTTCTCTCTCCAGTGCGACCCTTTTTGTTTGTTTTTTGTTTTGATTTATTGCTGTCCGTACTGGTTTTCTGTGCACCATGAAGGCACCTATGCCCCATATACACCAGGGGGCCATACACCTTACATAGGCTGTATGACACTTAAACCTTTCAGTGAGTGGATGATTATGCATGACCTCTAGGGGCTCCAAGGACATTGTGCTAACACATATGGGATGATTGGATTTCTATCGCAATTAGTGTCACATGAAGACGGGTGGAAGGTGACGGTAATTGTGATGATTGCATTTCCATACTGTACTCTTCTTTTATGCACGAAGAAGGCACCTGCTGGAGAACGTAGAGGTCGCCGTCTAATAAGGTAGAATTTGTTTAAAAAAAAAAAAAAAACATACTACCAGTTAATTGTCTTTCAGATGTGCTGAAAGTCATACGGAATTAGGTTTCACCTTTATAGTTTTAATACAATCCACACAGACCATATCTGACTTTAATTTAAAAACCCATCTGTTAAAGCTTCAGTGTGCTCCTATACTGCGGGGCGCGATCTGATTGGATCGTCAGCATCGGCTGCTGCTATGCCAAATGCTGTAACTGGCACGGGGGTCTTGTGGGTACCAGTAGGTAGGGAGGGTGTAGGCGTTTGTAAACTTGGAACCGGTGGAGCCGTGGAAAATTATTTCTCGTGTAAATCTCCATTCCCATGAATTTGAAATGGGATTCATTTGCTGTGGGACCTGGAAATGGAACGAGAAGGAAAAAAAAAAACAGTTTCCATCATGGACACAGTGCCTCGGAGACAGGATGTAGAGGAAGATGTGACGAAGGTCTGAGTTTTAATAAATCTCCTGGAATTAACCTTGCGAGGCAGGATTTTTTCTCTACACCATCCCCCACCCCGTGAGTCCCGGACATCGCAGGTCTGCTGGTGATTCCTCCCACACCTCCTCTCTCAGCCCCGAGTTAACCGTCCTCAGATGTGCAGGATAGGGTCATTAACAGCATGTTTTTTTTAATGACATCAGAGAGTTGAAAAGAAGAGTGAAGTTCCCCATGTGTAAATGAGCCACGGGGCAAGGATCAGGGGTTTAAATAGGATTCCGTTCCTGCCCTCATTGGCTAAAGGGGATTATGCAGTGCAGAGTGACAGTGTCGCTTCGCGCCGCACTCTTTGCCGTGTGTCTCTGGGACTCTCCTCCACTTCCTGTAGAGAGAGGATTACTGGACTGGATGCAGAATTCAGTCTGGCTTACATTTAAATGTACTTCCAGTGTGGCATCATGAATATATGTAGACGTGGGGAAGATGCGCTTGATGTCACTGAACAGGGCTTCTCATCTTTAGGATGGAGTCCAGCAGGTGTTCCAGATGGCTGTACAGGAGAACTCCAGTCATACATGAAGTCTTTATGTTTTATTACATGCATGAAATACTGCCATGTCAGAAATGCAAAACAGTACCTGATCACTTAAAAACACAGAGAGTCATGTAGGAAAACCTCTTGAGTTGTGTTGAATTGTGGGTTGTCTGTGGTGGTGATGCTGAGGAGAAAGTGGCCTCGTGACTGAAATGAAGCTAAAAGTAAACTGAAAACAACACTCATGAATCCTTTCAATGCAGAATGACTTGCTAAAAGAGCTCCCATAATGCCTTCCTGGTGCATGTTTCTGTGACCGTTTGACTCTCTTTACGGTCCCTTTGTGCTTGCTGGAGACTTGGCGGCAGCGCACCGCGTCCTTCCGCTCTCAGTCAGGTCTCCCGTGATGCCCTGCTCGTCACCCTGTCCCTTCCTCTGCCTGCCAGTCACCTCCGGGCTGCGCTCCCTGTCCCGCGAGCTCGTTGTGTACGCCGCCGCTGCCGGCGCCCCAGGAGCCCGGAGTGCTCACCCAGCCAGAAACTCAATAAATCACTGCGCGCTGAAATATTCAGATCGCGTGCGGGTCACTCTCCTGACACGCCAGAAGACTCCCGAGGGAGGAGGTGCTGTGACTCTCAGCAGGAGAGGGTGCCGTCAGGCTCCCGGTGTCGGGCATCTGCAGTGAGCTTCCATCAACCCCTGCTGCTGTCCGTGCAATTTTGGTACGCCACAACCAGCACCTATTTCCTGGGCTGACACCAAGGACTTTTATTTTTACTGTTGGTGTCCTTTCTCGCACATACTGTGCACCTCTTGATGGTACATCTGAAGCCCTGAATCTACAAAGAGAGTTTTAAAAAAGACCTCAGAAATATTCACTATCCTTCTGTGACCCATGACAAAAGTTCAATAATTTAGAAAGGAATACACGTGTCGTGCCCATCAAGACAACACGTTTTCTGTCTACTGTACATTAATTCAAGCATGTTCTATTCCTGATGTATGTAATATTATCATCTGAAATCTAGCCTGTAAAACACATAAACGTGTATAGTATATTTAATACATAGGGGTTTTTCAGGCATTGATCCCTTTCATTTGAGGGCTAGTGAAGGATGGAGGGAGATGAGAATAGCTATTTCACAGCCATTAAACTGTGTAGTACAATGTGGTGCCAGTCATATTAATTAAAGTCTTTTTTTTTTTTAGAAAAGCAGCCATTGTGAAGTTATGTAGTATGTTGGTATACATCAAGTTTTTCTTTATGGTGTGTATCTTACCTTTATCTTTAAAGGCAGATGTACGCTTTAAAACAGGCTGTCGTACTGAGCGTGAAGCTCAGAAACAGACCGAGAGGCCTTTCATTTCAGTAGGTCACAGTGAATTTTGCTGCCAAGATTAGCGAAATGAAGTGCGGGGGCATGGCGCAGGCAAACGAGACGAGGATTCATTAAGGAGAAATCCGCTGCCTCCGCACGTGCCCCGGCTTTCCCACGCACACGCCGTCAGCGGAAGCCAGGGTCTGCCGCCCCCCACCCTCACGCTCCTCACCCTCTCTCCCGGATGCGTCATTCCCGCTACGCGCTGCTCTCCTGGCTAGTTCATGATGGGTGGGGTCTTGACCAAAGATGGAAATTTAACAGAAGGCGCCATCTGGTCTGCTTTAAAACTGAGCGGTGGAGTTCAGCCTCTTCTTATTCCAAGAAGAATATTCATCCTCTGAGAAGGATTCCTGTTTCCTTTCCTTTTTTTAAAATTTGGTTTAAGTACAGATAATTGCACGTGCTCATTGCATAACCATTCATATCCACTGCATATCCATTCATGAATTTGTATTCATCATATATCTTTATTTACATAGCAGTGAAAGTTGAATAGGAGTAAATGGACTGGCGCTGCCAAAGCTTAGTCACACTCATTATTGTGTTGGAACAATCAGAGGAAGTGGAGTAAAACTCATTCAGTCCATTAAACGACTAAAGCTCTGAAGGTAATTTCCATCTGGTGTGGAATTTAGTGGTGGATCAGAACGTCTTCAGTAAAGACTAGCAAATTAAATTAATTAAAGAGAAAATTTTGTGCAGCTCGGATGGGATTGAGTGTCTGTCTATTTAATCTTATTCCTTGTATGACTAAGACTTCTGTTTTAATATGCCCTTTTTAAATACTTCTCATTATTATATGTCTGGATAGATATTAATCAATATTTGCTGTTGCTCGACAACCTTAGTCAACAGAATCATTTTGATTATGTTATTATGAAATTGCAGTTGCCCTACCAGTGCTGTTTAGGCAGCGTAATCAGCCTATTGTCTGTAGTCCATCACAGTGTAATTAAGATGTAATGAGGAAAATGCTCAGTTTGCTCATCAATTGAGTGTCAGTGAAGATTATTGGTGGAAATAAATTTCCCATGATGCCAGTACTTCCTCCTGGCAAAGCAGAAGCCAGCATCCAGGGCGACTTACATCATTTCATATATTATAGCTTTTTACATATGGATATTACAGGAATCTTTCAGGTTCAGTACCTCGAGGGTACAGCAGTGGTACCAAACCCGCGCCCTTCTGCTAAAAAGCCTGGTTCCATAACCTGGATGTCACAGTGCCACTGTCAGACACTGGGGTCAGGGGGTTTTCTCTTTGGATGTGCAGAGGGGACATGGTCTAATTAAACTGCTCGTTCCCACTCTCCGTCTTCCCAGCATCCTCTTCTCTGCATTAATTATGAGTGCGCGGCTTTTCCCAGCCTCAGCCCTCAGCTGCAGGGAGCATTGGGAGTCTTCATCGGTAATATGTCGGCAGAAGCTGTCAGTGGGGATAACTACCTGGAGTCAGGGTTGGCAGGGAAGATTAAAAGGGCAGGTCCAAACTGGTTGGGTGATTGTACGCAACATCCTCCTTTTCAAGGACAGCTATGGGCGGAGCATGTGAGCTTGAGAGCTGCCGGCCACGCCCCTTTCAGGCCCTCTTTCAGGGCTCAGATCTATGTTAGCCATGGCCTCTTTCCTTTGCTGCCATGCCTCTCGGGCTGACTGATTACAGCCAAGCACATGTCAAGGAATGCTAATGCCAATCCCTTGGCCTCGGCAGTGTGGCACAATCCATACAACAGTAGTGATCGAAGGAACCCGAGGCCCCTTCCATCTCTGTGATGAAGCACCTTAGGTCTAATGCAGGGAGGCCACTGTGCATGACACCTAGCTGCTGGGGCATTGTGCTGGACCATCAGTGTTCCAGTAGTATTTATTCAAATGGGATCATTCATGATAAAAATCCAGTTGGAGTAGTTAAGTATTACAATTAAGAACGCCCGAAAAATAATTGGTTAATTAATACAACCTACATTTTTTTTGCTTTACCTACCAGCCTACCTACCTGTTTCTTTCTACTGTAAATTACAGGCTGATTTGTTTCCCATCGTGGGCATCTGTTCCCATCAGTCACGCGGTGCTATGAGGAATGGGCCGTTGACACGCCACTTATCCGTAAATTGCTGAACCTGTAAACCAGCAGGTGAAATATGGTGGTAGTGGATCCTTCATCCAGCGATTTCAACACCCCTTTGCGCCATTAGCCGCTGGCAGAGAGCTCGGCACGTCGGCACGGTGCCATCGCAATGCGGGGCACGTTTCGCCCCGGTCCGCGAGTCGCGGCACGCCAACAGGAGCGTCAAGGGGGGCGGGGGTGCACCGTGTGCTGGCCTGGCTCAACACCAGCGCCTCTGATGTCTCGCGGAACAGATGGGGGTTCCTCGACGTGCCGATCCGAGTGGCGGGCAGCTCACGGTGCCGCTCGCCGTCCTGACTCCAGCCGTCGAGCGGCAGACCATTACGCTGCCTGGTTTAATTAGAGACGAAATATCAGATGCTGCCTCGTCTGCCTTCCGCCAGGCGGCTCTGCGGAGACCCGCCATGTTTGCACTGGTGCATCATCCAGTCCTCACGTCCCAGCGTGTCAATATGTTTTGTCGAGGAAGACAGTCTTGCGACTCTTTTGATGAAAGAACGCGGGATGCTGGCGCTTGTTTGTGTTGGATTTCACGTAGCGGTGCGCGTGTGCACCGGCAGGCTGGATGAGCTAATGCGGTTATGTCTGGCTCTTAGCTGTCAGGGGACCCGCTGCGCGCTCTTGGTGTCGCGTCTCCGGATGTTACAGGAGTGACACTGATTCACACAGGGAGACCCCGCAACACCTGGACGCATAACATGAGAGGAGAAGGCTCTGTGAAGACGACAGAAGACGTGGAAGCGGAAAACAAATTTGTATTCACTTATCAGGATGCGCCAGGAAAAAAAAGTCATCGTTAATCTGGTCACGTTGCGCTTTATGAGGGAAAGAAGAAAAAAACCTGAACACCCCCCCCCCACCCCCCTACACTCATATGCTGCTGTGCACAATTACTCTGAGCATAATGAGGGATTGATACGTGTGGTACATATGGGACAGACATCTCAGGTGGGCAAAACAGAGGTAGCGTTAAGGTATTGGTGCTTTATGGAAAATTTCACCCCCCTGAGCTAGTGCATTCTTCTCTCCTCAGTCGGAGGAGTGAGGGTGCATATATTGTTGAGGTTGCATATGCTGTTGAGTTTGGCTTTCCTGTTTGCATTAATAATGAACCATCTCCCGCTGGTGTTATTTTTCGAACCCGCTCTGACGGGATAATGACTAAACCACGCGGTCCCTTAATTCCAGCGGGCTTTGTGGTTAGCCGCGACTCCCGTCACGGCCGCGGTTGAGCAGAGGAGAGGTAATTGGGTGGGCGGAGTGCATTTGCAGTGATGAGCGCGGCTTTCGGACCGTCTCCTCAAAAGTGTCCTGATAGGCCTCCATTGACCCCGGGTAAGGACCGGTCATGTGCTCTCTCTGGTGGGCACCCCGTGGCCATGCTTTCACGCCGCAGCACACTGAGGCATTATGGGTCACCGCAGGCCCAACACACCGGGCTGTTTCAGGTGAAAGGGCAGGAAGGGGCATCCAGGGATGTCAGCAGCGTTTCTTTGTGCCGTCAGAGAAGGCAGAAGAAAGAGATCGCGCTTCTGCGCTGGAGGAGGTGCCGAAGCCGCAGCCAGATGGTCTGAGCAGGTGCTGTGGATGAGGACGCTCCAGAGCAGGAATCTATTCAAGGCATAGCCAATAACGGGCCGCAGTTCCAAGCCATCCGCAAAATTAACCTGCAGGCGTTCTCAACCACCATGCTGTCCACGAGTGTTTATGTGAGCACGCCCCTGAAATACTGTAGACTGTATATATCCATGTGTGCGCTGCGTATTTGTAGATCGTATTAGAAGCTAGTGCTGACTCGGGCAGAAACGATAACCTTGAAAACCCAAGTTAGTAATTTGGGTTTGGATCCCGAGAGAATATAATGTAATCCAGCAGCTCATAAAAATGTCCTGTCTACGTGTGTGTGTGTGTGTGTGTGTGTGTGTGTGTGTGTGCGTGCGTGTGTGCGTGCGTGCTTTCCCATATGCTGTTCGTTCCACCTGACTGGTATTTCGAACAACAGGGTCTGAATTTTTATGTACTTTAACCCACCTGCCATAATCTTTGGTCACAGGCCTGCATTTTTTAATATACCGGTACTCTGACTGGTAAGACGTTGCAAAAAGTCTGGTTTGGTGAGCATAAATTATTGCTGTACAAATGTAGGCACAAGAATTTGCATGTCACCACCTGAGAAGGAGCCACCAAATTCCAAACTCAAAGGCATTGGTTTTGTATGGTGGTGGTGAACAGTGTGTAGATGGTGAAAATGCACCTTTTCTTTGTGTACAGGCCACCATGTCATGCTCGTATGGGGCGTTGCACCAACACACACAACAGAGCGCAGGTTTTTGAGAAGGCGGTAGGTGTGAAAGCCAAAGCGGCCGGTACTTTTGCGTTTCCGAAGATGGATGTTTGCTCGCGCGTGCATGCCTATGAGGAAGAAACCGGAGGGGGGGATTATTTGCTCAGCTGCAGACAGGTTTAGTGCGGGAGCAGATGCAGAGGGCGCACGCCAATCCATCCTGCTGACGGCTCTCTTCACAGGATATTAATTGCCGCTTTAATTAATATTTATGAAGGTGCACAGGGAAGCGGGCCTCATTCCGGGTGGATGTTCTTATGGTGCTGTAGATAACGCCCCTGCCACTTGCCTTGATGCTGTACTTTTACATTCCCTCTGTGGCTGAGGAGAAAGATGGTGTTTGCTGAGAAGCAAGAAGTAATGGTGGTACTTAGAGCGGTATATGATTCCCATATTTCTCTTAACAATGGACTCGCTCTCAATAGTCTATGGACCTTACTGAGAGCAATTAAGAATTCTGTCACATCAGCAAGTGGTAGCTCTCTGCCTCTCATCTTCGGTGGAGGTGGGAGAGGGAACCCTGAGTCCGACCCCGTATTTAAAGTGAAGAGTGTCTGTGTTTGGACCTGAAGTGGTTTGAAGTGGTGATTGAAGGGGGGGTGTGGGGCTGGTGTGTGGCTCAGCGCAGCAGGCTTATGAGTCAGTACAGTCCCAACGGCACTTAGACCATAAGAACGTACCAAGACGTCTCATGGACGGCAGCTCCCTTCAACAGTCATGCAAAGCGGGTTTATAGAAAGAGGAACGCCCTCCAAAATGTCATTAAAGTTATTAAAAGAGAACAATTTAGTGTTTTTGGCTTAACCTTCCCTCAGCGCTCAACATGTAATTCAGGTTGGATTTGAATGTTTTGCAATCAGAGACACAGGGATGCAGAGAGGGCCCAAGAAGGCCGGACTCTGCCTTCGCTGTAGTAGGGGGTGGGGAAAGGGGTAGGGCCTGGGTTCGATGGTAATGCCTATGCTGTCAGTGGGACAGAGACCCTTGGGCTGGCTCTGGGCAGTCCTGCCGGCTGGGGTCTCAGCACATCCTCTCTGCAAAAGTGGGGTATCGTACAGTTACAGCCACACCCCCTCAGTAGTGCCAGATGGAAAGTGGGGGAAGGGCAGCATCGTTCTGTGGAAAGGGAAGAATCTCTCTCCCTCTCTTGCTTTCACCCCCTCTCTCCCCCTCTCTCATGTTCCTCAGCATCACAGCAGCTCTCTTGAAAATCACTGCAGTGTTTTACATGGTGTGTGTATGTGTGTAGCGTATGGGCATGTGTGCAAGTGCATATGAGTGTGAGTGTGTGTGTGTGTGTGTGTGTGTGTGAGTGTGTGTGTGTGTTGTAGTGCATATGGGTGTGCGCATGAGTGTATGTGTGCATGTTGTGTGTGTGTGTGTGTGTGTGTGTGTGTGTGTGTGTGTGTGTCTGTGTCTGCTTTGGCTTGTGCGAGTGTGTGTTTGTATGTGCACATTTGTGTAGAGAGAGTGGCAGAATGTGCTGCTGGCTGCAGTAACACACACACACAGGGAGGTGGAGCTGTGGCAGCAGCACCCTGCCCAGGCCCATGTGGGTGCATCACCACTGGCACGACTGCTGTGCTAGATATCTGAAGGAGAGTAGGTTATGTAACCCATGCTTTTTCAACTGCTGCTTTTCCTTCTTCCTCATCACCTTCCTTCTTTTTCTCTGCAGATGTGGGGAAAAAAAACATTTTTCATGCATAAAAATTTTTGTACTACTAAATCTGGCAGATGAGAAGATACTGTAGTTTAGTGATGCAGCAAAGACAACAGCACAGATCCAGACTCCCATATTTCTGATTTGTATTCCATTAAAGTGAGACATAAGAGGACATTATAACAGTACTACTGTCAAAGTATGAAACCTGCCTGTTGGACAGTGGAGAACAACTGGTGCAAATAAGTGCATCTGGTGTACTATTGATTGTAGATTTTCAAGATGATTTGTCACTTGAAGCAACTCTGAATTATTAATTATTAAATTATTATTATTGGCATTTAGCAGACGCCCTTATCCAGAGCAACTTACAGCGGTTACAGTTTTTTTTTTTTTTTTTTTTTTACAATGTTAGCAGTGCCCCAGTGGGGAATGAAACAAGCAACCATTTGGTTACGAGTTCTGCTCCTTAACCACTATGCTACACTGCCGCCCCCATTAATTAAAATGATGAATTAAAATGATTATAAAATATATGAACAATGACCATGTGGCTGTGCATTCTCCAGGAAATGGCTAGCATTACTGCTGTAATGGAGTTTAATGCGCAGAGAGCCATTTCTTGCCAAATGATTTTGCATTTTACACATCATTCATACTTCATGTACAGAATATTCATGGCAGAAAAACCAGAAAAGCCAAGATCGTTCATATGTGCACAGTGGTTTTCTGTCTGCTGTTTACTGTAAGACCATGGATTTATTCCCACAATTCCACAGGGCTCATTTTAAAGCAGTGGACAGTGATGAGTTTAATGCATGTGACTCTTTATTTGTTTCACCGGGAAACTGTCTCAATCCATGTCCCCCAAAATCTTTTTTAATGCCGTGTAGAATATACTTTTAAATAATTTGTCATAAAAACACATTCTGAAACATGAAATGGTCTCAATGAAATGTTGTTGGTAACACTGACTCTCCCCTCTTAAAGTGAGCACTTGTAACCAAACCCAAGTGAAAACCATGTCAAATAAACCTTAAAGCCCATCCATAGAGGACTAGCTGGTGTTAAAGCTCTGTAAGCCAATGGCCTCTTTATGGAGGATATTTGTGGCAAATGTGACGGAGAAGTGGCTGTACAGCCCCCTTCATTTCTGCCCTGTAAAATATGAACGGTTACATCCCTGCTTCAGCGGGGAGACGGTTTATTGGGGATGGGATGAAACTCCAGGTACTGAAATATGGATCTCAGCGGGGAGCCTTTCAGTTGGCGATTGGGCCTTTGCAGGTATTTAATGGGGTGGATCAAAATGAAGACACATTGGCTGTGTGGACCAAGCCGCCTCCGATTGATCCTTTTACAGTTTCAAGGATACCTTCCACCCAGGTTAGCCTGGGTCCGGAGCTGTTAGGCCATGTGTATGATTGGGCACTTCGTCAGACTCTGATGGCCAATTCTGAGGATTTATTTGCAAACAGACTTTACAAGTCCAAGCACTGGTCAGAATCGATGGTGCGAAATAGATGCACATAAGAATGTGGAAAAAAATGGGATCGGCCACCTTGAAAGAGAACGAGAGCGTGCCGTTGCTGCTACACCTGTTGTTACAGTATGGCCAGTCTAAGCTGCAGTTGGTATCTTACTGTTACATTTGGTATCTTACTGTTACATTTTAGGCAACACAACTTGTGCAGGGTCAGAGCATGACTACGAAAAACTGAAATAATCCCTGTAACAACCTTCTGCTACTTTTCCAGTTTGATCATTATAGATTCTGTTTTTGAAAAATGCAGTGGACTTTGATTATGTCTTTGTGAAATGTTTACATAAATTGCTTTATTGGAAATCAGATCTCCAATTTCAGCTGGGGAAAAATGCATCGCACATCGATATTGTGCTGTTTCACTGACGTTACTGACTGACAAAACTTGTTTGCCTCCTGCTGTTTGTATTTGCATTGCGATTTTTTTCAGCCACTGTGTTCTTTTGAATATCCGATCATACAATTAAGAGGAAACAAATGCTTATAGTAGGTATAATTTAGGTGTGTTCAAGAAAAAAATGCTCAGGAATGATGAAAAAATTTAATTTAGAATTGATGATGAGAGCTTTTTTCTAAATAACTCTTTATAATGTCCATTAATGGCTGACATTATTTCTTAAAACTGTTGAATAATTTCAATTTAAATGCAAACTTCGCTGTTTTCAAAAACTGCTTTATCATTTTAGATATCACTATAAATTTACCCTGACTAACCTTTTGAAAGCAGTGTATACGTTTTATTGACTGTTTGTAATAGTTTCAAGAAATTTGAAAAAGAACACAAAAATGTGGTATTTACTTGATGCAATTTCATCTCACTCAATGCTTTTTCATGTATTTCAGTTCTTGATGATTACTGCTCTGAAAAAAGTATAGCTTACATATATTTTATGTAGTATTAAACACAATGGTGCAGTGGCTTCAACCACCAATCACAGCATGTTATTGTGATGAAAAGACCTTCAAAATAAACCCTCTGCCTCAATAGACTGTGTGTAAACTCAAAAAAAAAATTGAAGAAGAATGTGATTTCTTTTTGTGGAACATTCCAACGCAAGCCATTGTGTCTGAACTGTGTATTCATTTTACCCAGGAATCACTGACCTTTCAACAATTGGACATCTAGAAAGACGTTTTTTCTTTTGTCCAATTCTGGTTTTTTCCATTTCCATCATTTTTGCTTGTTGGTTTTTGGTGACTCGGAAGGTCACTTCCATTGAAAGAACAACCTCCAACTGTCACTTTTCAGAGAAAAGTTTTTATTCCCTCTACATGTGGTGAATGGAATATTTTTCTGTGTTTTTTTTGATTGCCCTTATGTAGTTATCAGGTATAGAAAAAACAATCCTCATGAATAATTTGTGGCTTTAGTGATTTTAGAGGAGAAGGAAAATACAACAGGGAAGGGCGTAGTGAATGACGTTCTTGGGTGCACTTTGGTACCGGGCCCAATTTTTTTTTTCCTTTTTCCCTGATTGAATGGCTGAATCAAATTTGAATGGGCACGGTCCTCAAACTTTGATGTATTAATTTACTTATGAAAATTGAAAAGTGGACGAATCTATTACTTTTGGTGTGCATGAGGCCTTTGCTGGCTTTAATTAACAGCGCTCAGGTTGTGTGGACAAGATGGTAGAAAATGAGAAAGCTGAAATTGCAGGATGTGAGCAAAATTGTCATTTGTATCCATTATGCATTGAAATAACTTGTTTACACTGCCCAGCAAAAGAAAGTTTTGAAGTCCTTAGCTGATCCCTAAATATGCAACACTTCAAGAGAGACTTTACTATGCTCACCATTTCAAGCTATCTTCACCTGGTGCAACTGTGGGCACTGGTTGGCTCAACTGAAGCTGTCACAGACTTGACAATGGTTGCTGGGTCCAGCCGTCCTGGAGAGAGTCTGTCAGGTGGGCCTGACCCTGAGGCTCCCTTTCACTTGAAAGAGACACTGTGTTCTGACGGAGGTTTCAGGGGTACCCAAGAGTTAGACTGGAATATAGACTATACGGATATAGATCGAGGGAGCTGAAGTAATTCTGTGTGTGTGTGTGTGTGTGTGTGTGTGTGTGTGTGTGTGTGTGTGTGTGTGTGTGATTGGCTAGTTTATGCTAACAGGAGAGTTTTTTGGCCTGTTAATGATATGTAATAGGTATGCCTAGGTAAGACTGAGTACAAAACACCTTTAAGCTATGGCTGCATGTGATTTATTCTCATGGGAGGGAGGCGTAGTGACTCGGAGCAGGCAGGGGGAGTGCGGGCGATGGAAGGATGAAGAGTGCAGGATCAAAGGAAGGGGAATGTAAGGAGATGAGTGTGGGTGAGGGGGAGTGGAGAAAGTGCAGTTTAGGGAGGTATTTTTTAACTGCTCACTGTGAGTGGCTCACAGTTTACACAAAGTGTTGCAGAAATCCCATGTTTTTTCCTTCTTGAGGCTCCCTTTCCTGTCATCACCTGTCATTATGGATTTTGGATTTTGCGGTTAGATAGTCAGCAAGTTACTGACTCTTGAAATTTCTTAGACCCAGGTATTTGTGTATTACATATAGGGTTGGGTATTGTTTGAATTTTATCGATTCCCATTCTGATTCTGCTTATCGCAAGACATCAAACAGGGCTAAACAAATGGACACACTGTTGCGTTGATGCGTGACGTAGTCACGTAGACAGGTCCTGGCAGATAGCTACATACGTCCTTGCAGATATGTAGCCTTTGTTTGCAATAATAAAGGGTTATCGCGTTTAGGAACCGATAAGTAGAACCGAAATTCAATTTTTTTTCGGGTACCCAGTACTTTGCATTTTGGATTCGGTTCTAATTTGGAACCGAGTTTCGGTTCCCTACCCTAGTTATATATATTATTATATTATATATATTGTATTACATATATAGATGACCCACCTCATTAGACTTCTCCTTAACCCCCCTACCCAAACATGATCTTTTGTTCCCCTTATGTTGCATGTACATGTTAATCAGGCACACTTCATGATCTCAGTGCTATGTTCAGCACAGACACTTTTTCAAATGCGATTAGTGGTGTCCTGTTTGTGTAACTTTTCATGCCACTTTATTAGATGCACTTTCTAAGTTGCTCTAGATAAGAGCGTCTGCTAAATGACAATAATGTAATATAAAGTAACCTGAAGAACCTGGGTTGAATCTCTTGATAGCATAGTGATGTGGCAAATCCTCCAAGAAAAACCATACTTCTTGAACAGGTCACCAAAATCCAGGTGGAATTAAATGTCAGTAATGTAGTTGAAAAAGTCATGATTCTGAACCGCCCATGGTGTAATGCAATGCAAAAGAAAAGCTGCTGGAGGAAACTGCATTGTACAATCAAGATGCACATAAAGAGAAAGAGAGGAAGTCCTTTACATTCCTGGCCACATTTAGAGCATTGTACTGAATGCATTTGTGTCTGACGTCACCAAAAATAACCAGACCATGAAGCCGTTTTCCCCTGGAGACCGCATTGTAAATCAACACTGACTGTGTAGGAGAAAATTCCTCTTCTACTTCACCTGTAAAATCAATGCCAATTAATAAATCACAGTGGGTTCAAAAATTAGGCAGACGGAACACAGCACTTCACAATAATGACAGAGGCCAAAAACCTTTATAACAGATCTGTAGGAGACAGTCTCATAGATGCACACTTGGCAGCATCAGGGAGAGTATCTCAAAAAACATAAGATATTAAGCAGTCTTTTGTATAGCACTGAACAAAGAAAGAACCCCAATGTTTGCAACCCACCCTTCACCGAGTCCAATTCTTTTTTATCTTACATTCAAGGTCCATCTTCTAGGCAATGTCCGGACAATGTCTAACTCCCTTCTTACTCCCCAACAATAGGCCTTACACATGCAGAATCGCTCTCCTCTCTACTCCCTCTCGGTTTTACTTCGAGATGTCTCACAGCTGCATACCTTCCCCACCTTGCTCACATGCATATAAAGTACAATAGAATGTATGTATATATATATATATATAATATGTATATATAGTTTTTGTAAGGCTAACATATTGGATTGTCTGGTTCCCTTATACACTTCCAGACCTCCACATACATAGTAGAGATAGAGTAAATGGCTGATATATCAATAACTTAAGTTAATATGTCAAAAACTGTGGTTAATATAACAGTAATCAAGATAATAACTGTGATTAGTATATAGGGGGGCAAATTACCTCAACATATTCCCCTCTTTGAGACTTTTAAGTCTCACAATCCATGCAATTAAATGTTATACAATTCACTGTCATGCAATTAAAATGAAGTCTTCATCAGTAGACGTCCCACGTTGGAGAGAGGCGCATGGAGGAAAGAACAATGCCACCTCCTCGTTCCCCCTTATGGCTGTGTGTATGTTTATTACAGGGGCATTCTAAGATGAGGTGGGCTGATGATGAGCGCTAAGTGTTATGCGCTTGCTCGATCAGCCAATGACCATACGCCTGTATCAGTGATGTATTTTGATCCAAGTCAGTTCAAATGGTGTTCTGAAGAGGCTCACACTCTTGGTCGGCACACAGAAGACGATCGCTGCGCTGGCAGAGTGCGCAGCCCAGCGGATCAGCATGATGCAGGTGCATCTCCCCAGTCTGAGAGCGCCGTTTGCACTCATCCTCTCCGTAGGGGCAGGCGGAGCACTCGTGGCGAGATCGCAGGCTCTAAATCTAGACCATTTTCCTCATCCTCCTCCACGTCTAGCAAAGTTACCTGGGCCGTCGTAGGAGCAGATCCTGGCAGCACTACTCCTATGCATCTTAGTAGCATTGCCTTAGCACAGGTTAATACCATTGGGCAGCAACAAAGCAATATACCCAACACAATAACAATTGGAATGAGAACCTGTGCTATCATGGCTCCCCAAGGTCCCAGCTTGTCTGACAGCCATGTTGAAAAACTGAATCCTGCAGGTTTTGAAGGGCCAAATGCATCTCTAATCTTTTCTAATACAGCCACTACATTTGTCATGTTATCTGAATTATCTGGGATCAAAGTAAAACAGGCATCATCAGTGAGAGTAACACACAAGCCTCCTGTTCTTGCCATCAAATAATCTAATGCCATTTCATGCTTCAACAAAGTCATTCGTTGAGATTTGTCATTAGCGGTCAGCAAATGAAACCCCCCAATTGTCTCATTTGCAAATGCAGACATTGAGTAGGTTAGGTTATCAATATGGTCTGCTAGAAAAGTAACCCCATACCAAGGTAATATCCCTATTCCCCATTTTTCCCGCAATGAAATTCGCCAATGAAATTCATCTTTAGTGTGGAACTGGGCCATTTCTCTCTTTGCTCGCTTCAAACCTTCTATATCATCATGAGGGCTAGATAGATTTACAGGGAAAAAGACTAGGTTAGTTATGGTAAGGTTGATGAGATTACAACACCCAGACCAGTACTTAGGCAGGTGCAAATAAGCCTGATTTCCACATAACCAAAACATATCTCTAGCCACTCCCATGCCATCTTCAATGTTAATCTTTAAGGTGCCATTAACTGTCACAACTCTCTTTTTCCCGTCTACCAAGAAAGTGAGGTTCTTTACAAGTGGGTCCATGGTGGAGCGGTCGTCGGAAGTCTTACGCTCCGGATATTTTCTATCAAAGAGATATACATTGTTCTCTACACAATTAGAGAGTCCCATAAACTGGCTGCTACCATTTGAGCAAAAGCATAAGGGAAACTTTTGATCTTGAATTAAATGTGGATGCTCAGAGGGAGGACTTAGAGTGCCCTTATCTGTTTTCCTAAGTGGTACAGAATTTTGACAATGCCATTCTACACAGCTGTTATGAGCACCATGGAACCAATGTTTATAATGAAGAATGCAATCTGTGACATTGGGGCGCCATGGTCCAATTTTATCATCGTGCTGCTGAATAGCTGTAGAATAAGAGGCTACAATATAGCTAACTACATAATCACAGGATGCAGGATCTGGTGCAAGTTGAAATACAGAATCCCAATTAGGTGGTGCGACTTGAATGGCTAACACAGTCTGACCCTTATACATTCCTTCTTTCAACCAGCTCAAAAATGCTCTCCAAACGTTACAGGCTATCTCACTGCGGCCTGCTAAGGAATCAGAATCAAAACCCCATGGTTTCCAGGGAATGTTCCGAAACAATTCTCGCTTTTGTCTGGCAATGGCGGCATGCTCTTCTTCATCAGAGGAGAGTGTGTTGTGTGGTGGTCGTGTATATATTCCCTCTAACTGTAGGGATGCAAACGTTACCACTCCTATGAGGGCGGCGATGCAGATGATCCACCAGGGTCTTCTCCTGGGGCCGGCATTTCCGCCCCCGGATCTGTTGCCCTTACAGAGTGGTTGAAGTGGATCCATGTGGAGGATAACCTGGTATGGCCCTTGTTGGCTAGGATCCTTCCACTTTCTCTTAAAGACTTTGATGAACACGTAGTCACCAGGCAGGATGACAGGTTCAGGAGCTTCCACTGGAGCCTGAGAGTCTTTTACCTGTGAATAAACAAATCTTACAGCATTGGTTAGCCCTCGTAAATATTGAGTCAGTGCGGTTTCCAAAGTTGGCAAATTTGACACCTGGCAATATATTCATTTACTGCTTCAGCCGAGTGAGGAGCAAACCAATCATTAGAAATTGATTGTATCATATCCCCTCTTGCTGAGTGGCACAGCCCATGGGCCGCTCTGCAAATATGTGGAGGAAGTCGAGATGATGCAACAACTTTCCCAGTAGAAGACTGGCGCCACAGGCCTGTATCAGGATCTTTTATGCAACCTCTAGAGGTCCATAGGTCATGTTCTAATGCTGCAGCTTTCTGGAGGTCTAAAACCTCTCGTAAAGAACACTGATGGACAGACAACACAGAGACAGACAGTTGGGCAACAGAAATGGACGCCTGCTTAGCAGCAGTGTCAGCGCGCTCATTTCCTCTAGAGGTGTAATCTTTGCCAGATGTGCGGGCCGCACACTTAACAACAGCTAAGGCAGAAGGCAACTGCATAGCACTAAGTAGACCTTGAACTAACTGCGCATGTTTTACAGGTGTGCCAGCTGCTGTGAGAAAGCCTTGTGATGCCCATACTCCTGCCCAAGAACAAACAACGCCACATGCATATGCTGAATCACTGAAAACAGTCAACTTTTTCCTTGCACCAAATTTACACGCTTCAGTTAAAGCTATAAATTCAGCAGCTTGAGCAGAATAGGTGGGGTCGGGGGAAGAGGAAGTATGAAGTGAGAAAGAATCAGATTGTGGGTGATACCGCACAATAGCATACCCACACCGTTTTTGTCCTGTTGTCTGATCTATGGACGCTGACCCATCAACAAACAATATGCAATCAGGGTCAGGCAGAGGTTCTAAATGTAGGTCAGGCTGTGAACGCATATCATTTTGAATAGTGACAATGCAATCATGTGGTTCTCCCTCATCAGGTGTAGGCATAAGTTCTGCTGGATTTACTACAGAACAAGGAGTGATAGTAATGTGGGGCTGCTGTAGAAGAACTTCATATCCACTACACCTTCGTGGAGTGATGAGAGAAGTAGAACTGTTCAGCTGGGCAGTGACAGCATGAGAGGTGTACAAAGTGCAAGGAGAACCAAGAACAAGTGGGGATGACTTTTCTACAGCAAATGCAGCTGCTGCTAAAGCTCTTTCACATGGATGAAATCCCCTAGCTACATTATCAAGCTGAGTGCTATAATACGCAAGTGGCTTGAAAGCAGTGCCTGACTTTTGTGTTAGTACAGTTAGTTTTGTGTCCTTGCAACGTCACAGGTGCGGGCCCAGTAAATGCTTCCTGAACAGCCATAAGGCAGGGCGGAACTGAAGGGCTAGTAGGCGGAGCTGAGGGGCAGTCTAACACAGTCTGACGCGTGTTCTTTGTTGCAAGCGTGTCTTCGTTGCAAGCTGCTAGTGTTAAAGCAAAATTCTTCATTGCAAACACTTATCAATAATCTAAATATCTTAATATCACAGCTTGATATCTTTTTTTAAATAATTCAATGCTAACGGTATATATACAATATGCTCATATACACAAGGAAAAAAAATCACTAGGATAAAGAGAATGCCACTCTGTTACCAAACAACAGTAGGAATAACACGGGAAAAATATTGTATTCTAAGATATCTTTATGCAAGATTAGGCCAATGCATTTCACTTACAACAACTAACACAGCAAGATCATGTACTGGATGATTGTCAGAAGATACGGCAATGGCACTAACAGGATCAAGTGATTCAAATGCTACGCAACTCAAAAGGTCCAGCGGCACTGACATACGCTCAGTCCTTTAACACAGAGCATACAGAAGTTTAGTGATCATTTCCCCGATACTTCCACATTTCCCAAATATCCAAAATCAATTTAACATGGTTATTTTCACTTCCTCTCTCCTCCTTCCCACACTCAAAATGTTAGTTCTGTTAATAAATGTCATACTCGGTTACATTCAAACATGAAAAACCCATAAAATGGCTATTAAGCAGGAAAAGAGAAAGAAGATGCACATGTACAGAAAAAGAAAAACAAAATGCATATATCGTCGAGGTTAACAGTGCCACTATTTACAGCTTCTCTCTTTACACATTCCACATAAATTTCCACGCAGTTCACTGTCTTTCCCTTCTGTATATCTTCACACAATAAAATTCTCTCATACGCACAAACAATGTTTTCACGCCCACACACACAATAGGCCTAATACAACACACACACACACAATATACCACTGAGCCAAGTTCACATTTATCGCTCACTACATTACAGAGTTTCTACTCTGTTTTGTCGACGTTAAGCCAAAGTAAACATTTATGGCTTTACAGGATACCTATCCTGTTTTCCTGATCAAAGGTAACATTTATTGATCAGCCCACGGGATTCCACACACCCCCAAACACTCACACACAAACTAGTCTCTGGGTTCGAGTCTGCCTTTGGACTCCGTCACCCCAATGTATTCCCTTCCAGCTGGCACCAGAAACAACGCTGATCGTAATGCAGAACTTTCATAAAAGAGGTGTCTGCTTACCTTGTCTTTTGAGAGCGCTCGTGATCAGTTGGTTGTCTGGTACCGACGAAGTTGGGCGTTCCACTGGGGATATTGGAGTCCCATCTGGGTTGCCAAAAAATGTAGGAGAAAATTTTCGTCTCATCCCCCCTCTTCTACTTCACCTGTAAAATCAATGCCAATTAATAAATCACAGTGGGTTCAAAAATTAGGCAGACGGAACACACTTCACAGTAATGACAGAGGCCAAAAACTTTTATTACACACTTGACAGCATCAGGGAGAGTATCTCAAAAAACATAAGATACTCAGCAATCTTTTGTATCGCACTGAACAAAGAAAGAACCCCAATGTTTGCAACCAGACCGAGTCCAATTCTTTTTTTATCTTACATTCAAGGTCCATCTTCTAGGTATTGCCCAGACAATGTCTAACTCCCATCTTCCTCCCCAACAACGGGCCTTACTTTGTAACTTACGGCACACATGCAGAATTATTCTCTTCTCTACTCCCTCTTGGTTCTACCTCGAGATATCTCACAGCTGCATACCTTCCCACAGTCTCCTGTACACTTCTGTCCCTTCTTTTTTAGTTTTTGCTCACATGCATGCAAAGTATAATAGGATGTGTATATATATATAGTTTGTTTAAGGCTAACATATTGGATTGTCTGGTTCCCTTATACACTTCCAGACCTCCACATACATAGTAGAGATAGAGTAAATGGCTGATATATCAATAACTTCAGTTAATATGTCAATAATTGTGGTTATTATAATAGTAATTATGATTAATACAATAATAACTGTGATTAGTGTATAAAAACATTAAAAGGGGGCAAATTACCTGAACAACTGGCCCAAAGATACAGGGGCGATGCCATCTTATTTTAGGCTCCGCATTTGTCTGTTTTTTTTTTCCAAGCACATGTTTCTGAGGCCAAGCAAAGCACAGGCCACAGGCTGTTGAGAGCAGAAGTGGAAAATGATCAGTTTTGCCTTGTTTGCATTTTCACAATATCATATGCCTGAGATAATAGACTTGCAGGCTTTCAGAGCACTGCAGACGAGACTAACAAGGGCATGTGTATTTTTGTAATATTTTTGTAATTAATAAACAGGTATATTTAATTTATATCATTTATCACAGTGTTTGTATTTCCTGTGGCCTTAAAAAGAGGACAGTGTAACTAGTTATCAAATGAAATACTTCGCTATTTATTTTACTTGATATTTGTGACTAAACCATGTGATTTTGAACAAATGCACCATTGTATTTCTTTTTTGACTCCTGTTCTCTGCTAGATATAATGTAAAAATAAAAGGAATGACAGTAAATACCAATGATAAAAGAAAATACCAGGAACAGTATGTGCGCTTACGGCCGTACGGGTGAAACCCGAAAAGGCTGAAGAAGCACTGAGCCCCACTCGGTGTGCATGGTGCGCCACCGTTTCCGTTAGCAGCGTTTGTCGCCTGAAAGGCTGCCCTGTTTGCGCAGAGAGCCCTCTGAGGAAGGGCTGGCAGGCAGGGAGGGAACGATGAGGCAGCAGGACGGCGCGTGTGCGCCAGAGAGAGCCGAGGCCCACTCTGCACAGCAGGCTGTGATCATGAGGCTGGGGCTTGGGGGACTGGATTAAACATTCATTCCTGCATGTTTTTACATTTATTTTCTGGAATATCAAGGGTTGCTAAAAAAATTAATACTCGTCCTTCAGCTCAAAGTTACTGCACAGCTTTATGTAACTGCGCACACACACACAAAAAAACCTAAATATATTTTCCTAATTATCACCAGTTGTGTCTCAGTGGTAAATATTTAAACATAACAAATGTTTTGTGCAGCATACTTTTTCTAAATAATCCATATACAGAATTTTGCTCTAGTGTTTTTTTTAATAATACACGGTTAATGATAATGCAACAGTTATATGCCCTTGACCTATGATGGAATTTACTTTTTTTTCTGAAAATGTCATGAGTCCAAGGTTTTGAAATATATGCTTGAACATGTTGGTGAGTTAATGGCCATTAAACAAAAATGGCTTGGGGATTGCCCCTGAAAGGTGGGTTTGTGGCTGGATTGATGTCATGGCTGTGCTGAAGACCTGTAGCCCTCCTTTGAGATGATGTAAAACTGTGACGCGTGGCCTGAGTAATGTGTCCCAGGCGTCTGAGACAGCTAAGCAGCATTTTTTTCCCATGTTGTTTATTCTGCCTCTCACAATCCTCTGAAATCCCCTTCCTGTCTGAGATGGAATTTATCGCTGCGTGCTGATCAATTTTAGACAGAGCCGCCAAAGTTGGTTTAGTCTGTTCTGATTTCTGTGTGCCAGCAGTACTGTGTGCCACAAAAGCCTTTTTCAGCTACTATTTAGAATGATTTTGTTCTTGGATGCAGCTACGTTTCAAGCGGTTTCGTGGGCTTATCTGGGCCGATTGTAACCCCAAAGTCTTGACTGTGGGCAGCCTGGCTTATCTCTTCTCCATGTTCTTCCATGCCTCTCTACTCCATGTTCTTCCATGTCTGGCGGTCTGTTAGACTCGGTCAGCCGCGCCCCACACAGCCAGCTTCTCTGTGTACCCATATCTGCTTGTTTTCTCAGGTCTCGAGCGCCGTATGCAACCTGTCTGATGTCTTGAAACAGTTCTGCAGATGGGTAGGTTTAGAGGGACAGAGAGTGGTGGGCATACAGTGAGATTTTGCAATGGGTGAGGATGTGAGATTGCTTTATATCAGGGCTCTTCAACTAACATTACAGGAGTCCTAAAAAACAGTGGCAGTGGCCCAGCCTTTGTCCACTTCCCATTTATAAAACAGTTAACAAATGAGTGGTATGCGTATTTGTTTAAAGAATCTGGACAGGTACCGAAAGTATGTGTAGCTATTTTTTGTCACATTTAGAATAAAACATTAACCCCCTTTGTGTGTGCTCATTTGTGGGAAGTGATCATCTTAGAACGTGCAAATGCTTACTGAAGAAATAGAACAATCGTGAAAATAAAACAACTGTTTCTGGCCCACAATCAGTAACAATTACAAAACCAAAGTTACAGGAAGACCAGTGTCCCGAACGCAACGAATAGCATCACACGGTAGTTACGAATATTCACAATATTATACTTACAATATAGTTATAACATAGTTATAATAGTTATAGGTGTGTAAATACAGTTATAATGTAGTTATTATTATAACAATAATACCTTTTTTCATTTGTTTCTCAATGGCAAAAGGTGAAGGGAACTCCATGACAGACCCAGAGGCAGAAGGGCAATTTGTTAGCGCATAGTTAAACTTGAAAGGACAGAATGAGAGGATGACATCTGGCATGCCTGTCCTCCAGGTCCCTTCTTTGTCTCAGTGCCACAGTGTGACACCACAGTCTATATCCCAATGTCTGACTGTCAATAGATGCATGTTAATGCAACAGGAACAACCTTTTGTTGAGCCCTGATTTAGAAAGTTGTTTGCTTAAACCATAAACATACAGTAACATTGATGCAGCACACATTCACATGGAGTAATCAGACACATCAATTCTCTTTTTATATCAAGGGTTGACTTTACAGCAGTGCTATAAAGATGGCTCAGAAGCTGCTTTCAGCACTTAATATTGGAATGAATGTCTAGCCGCATTCTCATATTGATTTCAGCTGACATGCAATCGTCCAGCCAGTAACTCTTTTTACCTTCCATTGCCGGACAGTTTTACATGATTGGAAAATGTGTGTTGAAAAGTCGGAGAAGTGCCCTCTCACTGTAAATTGTACGCAGTGAACGGCAGTTCAGAACCTCAAAATGAGCAGATTTCATGAAGGCATTATATAGTACAGTGGCAGAGTGGGCAAATTCCCCAAAGAAAATTTGATGTGAGCCAAGAAAACAAATAAACATTTGCATCATGTGCAGGGCAAGAGACTAAGGGCATCAGAGGTTTCATCTTTAAGCCCTAAACTGGATTCTTCAGAGGGGAAAAGATCAGAATGCAATTTGTGAGAGTTTATTAGAGGTATTGCGGCGGTCATTGGCTGAAAGGGCCTCTTCAGTAAACCCATCCGACCGCTTGTCACAGCACTGAAACACATTGACCATCTGCCTGACAGTTAGTCCTTTAAGTAGTTCATTTAAAAAAAACTGCTGGAAAATTGGCCGCTATCAGTGTCACCATGGATGCATTTTTCAGGCACCATTGTGAGAGGCTAGTTCTGGAGCCATTAATAGGAACGTAATAAACTCCATCAAATGGGATAATCACCTACCAGAGAGCATATATCCTATATATATATCCCAGTAAAGCCGCTGATCTCTCTCAGCTGTGGGGAGACTCTGCAATTTCCCCCATGTCTCGGATTACCTCAGGTAGTTGTCACGCTTGGATCGAAAGGGTGCGGCAGAGAGGGGTCGGGGTGGGGTTACTGTAATAAAAAGACAGAGCTGGGGAGCACTCATTAATTCACACTCTGTCTTTCAGATGCCATTGACTGTGGTCACTGAACAATGCGATGGCCAGCTCTGTGGAAAAACGCAGCGGTCACAATAGGCCATCAACAAGACACACTATTGTTCTGCAGATTAATGTTCCTAGAAATAGGCTAATGTACTTTGGTCATTTGGTTTCATATATACTCACCTACTATGAAGTATATTAATGGTCCATGAATACGGCATGAAACCTTATAACTTTTATTTATTACATTTTTTTGGCAGGTGAACTCTGAAAGGCCTTACTTTCTGATGTTTTAGATCTTATCAGATGAATCACTGAGTCATTTTTATTTTGTTGATTACAGAATAACATAAAGTTTTTGTGTGCATATCCTTCTAATCATAACATAACGGAACTTCAGAAGACTTTCCCTGCTCTCACCAGTCGCAGGCTGGCCAGGGTCAGTGAATGACCCCTTGAAAGTTGTGTTCTTGAGTGCAATTTGGGTGCCAGTTTTAAAATCACGACACGGCAATTGGTTTGAGGAACAATCTGAAAGGCTCTGTAAGATGGAATGCAGATAGACGGTAAGTGGTGCAGGTGCAGCTCTCAGAAAAAAGATAAACCTGAAGCGAAAACCAAGCCAACTGACTTCCGGAACGGCCTGAAATTTCACTCGGAGCGGCTGTCCAATCAGGACGGAGAGAGGTGTGATTGCGGGGCAGGTGGACACCAGCTGCTGTCTCGGTCGAGCCGTGGTGCAGTCTTGAAGGTGTGTGTTTGGCATTGTTGTCCAAATGAACCTTGATGGTACAGAAAAAGGCAAAAGTTTTACTGCATTAAGGATTTCTGCTCTGTTCTTCACAGAGTATCTGTGATATTTCTGCTCCTCAAATGCATACAAAGTATTAATTTTCACATTGGATTGGAATGGATTGTGATAAGGATTAAACATATTATGAGCATAATTCTTGTCTATCCTCCATGTAGAGGTACACACTGCAAAAATGAGTAATTAGCTCATCCAGGATTGTATGGGGCTCCAGGGATTTTTGTAAATGAGGTTTAATGAATATTTTAATGAGCTTTGGCAATATTTGAGGTATTCCTACAGAATGGAGGCTATTTGTTTAATGTTGTGCTCATTTTCCTGATGAGACGTGCTGCAGATGTGTAGAATTGACGTCATACTTGCAGATTGCTCTTGGTATTGACGCAACTCTCAGCGTTCTGCTCTTCTGGCGGGGTGTCTCTCAGAGCCGAGACGAGACGCGACGACCTGCCCCCTTCTTTGCACCACAAAGCCGTGCTGCTGTTCCACAAACACATTTGGGTTGACAGCGTAACCCTGTGGGCTGAAATTTGGGTTTAAATCTCAGCGGGGCTCCGTTTCATCAAGGCCCATTACTTTGCAGTAGCAGAAAATGTGCGATGTTCGCTACGCTCGTTGCATTCTCTCTGGACATGCTATGTGAACAAAAAGTGCCCCTTGGCCAAAACTTATGTGTTGTTTCATTGTGGGGGTCCCCCTCCCCCTCAAAAAAAGAATAAAAAAACTAAAACATGCTTTTAATTTCACAATTTGCTGCCCCCTGGAAAGGAGTAGCACATTGGCACCCTCCCTCACTCCCTCCCTCACTCGCTCGCTCCCTCCCTCACTCGCTCGCTCACTTGCTGCTGCTTTAAAATGTGCTGTCGCTTCAGAAATGCCTGCGCCCTGTCCGCGCTCCTCCCATCTTTGAAGTGAAGTTTGGCGAAATGGAGCGCCTCAGATGTGTGAGAGAGTGGCCTTGGGCCAGCTTCAGGAACAGAAGTCTCAGAGAACAAACATTTCTTCTTTTTTTTTTTTTCCTTTGCCCTTCAAAAAGAACAGGAAACCAGCCCACCGCGCAGTGAATTTTTTTAATGTGTTGTGTGCGGCCCTGCATTCCGAAGCCTTTGCTCCTTGGCAGCTTGACAGCTTGGGTCCACTGCACAAAGGGAGAGGCCACGTTTAAGATTTGACACGTGACCCACCTCCCCCCGCTTCGTTTTTGGTGTGAATGTATGAATCAGCCGCGCCATGGTCGGGCACGGCAATTAATAGCCCTGGCTCCTGCAAAGAGAGCAGCGCGGCCTTCCTCCTGTGTTGACCCTGTCCGCACGGCGGGTGTCCCCAGTCGGCAGACGTCGTCTCCACAGTAGAGCTGCATGCCGCCCGCCACGTGCCAAACTGCCCTTCCCTCCTCGTATTTTCCTCATTATCCTGGCGTTCGGGGTGCCTGTCTCCTGAAAGGTGGATGTCCACTATTGCTGCATTTATAACCCTTAGGCCCGCGCTCTCCCATCTGCTGTGTTAAATCTGCCTCCGACACCTGGGCAACGCTCCCCCGTGTTATTTGCCTTACAAAATCAATATAAGTGACGAAGATTGGGACTCCCGACAGCTACGCACCAAAGCGATGTCGATTCCAATTTTTAAAGCTCGTTCAGCGGCGGGGATTTTCTGCGGAAGCTCGAGTCCGTGTGAAAATGTGTTTCTAAAACAGTTTGCAATCTTTTCTTCCTCTCAGAGGAGCAGGTAATTGAATTGCTTCTAAATAGAACGTAAAGCCCTCTGCATCTTGCCTGCTCCGTTTCTGCAGTTTGTCAGTGACTTTCTGTAATGGCCTCAGTCTAAAAGAAAATCAGAAAATGCATGCTTTTATTTGTTACCTTTGTAGGCCACTGCAGCTCAAATAACATTGTGGAGTAACTTTTACTGATTCTGTGTACTGAAGACATAAAGAATTAACTTTTTTTCTGGGATAGTGGCACTGGTAGGAGGTAAAGCTGGTGGGTGAAACTGTTTTGTGTGGCCTTGGATTTGAGCCCATGCTGATGAGCCCAAGAACCTGAAGTCAGGATCTCACCTCCCTGTTTCAGTGTAGGCAGGTGGTGATGGATGGTGATTATCTCACTCTCCAACCGTATGCCTGTACAGCTCCCACGAGTGAGGATGCTCCCACTGCTGATTTGTATAGGTGACAGGAGACTAGTGTGGAAACCACAGAGACGTGCTCATCGACTCAGGCATGCTACCCCCTTCTTATCCTGCACACATCCTCCAACCAGTATGAAAAGGACAAAAAAAGAAAAACACAGACAACGGAGCACAGGAGAGAGACTTCATATTTCTAAGCAAATAGGACTTGACACTTACAAAATACCCCTTTATGTTCCTTTCCAATGCTGCATTATTTAGCTTGACATTTAAAAATAGTTTGCATTTGCTCTGTCTGTGGGTTTCCTCCATGGCAGAAAGGTATGTTTATCTTCTATTGTGGCCTCAGGGGAAAAGTATACCTTTCAACAGACAAAAAACTTTGTTTCAAATCTAAAGATATTTGCTTAGATGCTTCTTGTATAAATTGTTTCAGCTGTATCAGGGTCAGGTATTGGCAGCTGGCAAGTATATGTATATTATTATTCAGAAGTATTCATGTTTGTCCATTGATGTTAAGATTATCAGACGATTCCAAGATCACTGTCAGAGGATTGTTGAGGGGAAGAGTTATTGTGGATTCTCAGATTTGCACATGCTGTATTGTTATGGAGAGTTGCTGCTTATTATGCATGTCTAGGAATTAAGACCTTGACAGAAACTGTTTCTTTCTCTATGGATTTTATGCCTTATGCCTTGATTTTTCACCAGCTTGCAATTGCTTTTGAAAGTCAAAGCAATTATTTTCCTTGTTGAGCTACCCATAAGCCTCTACCCAGCCCTACTTTTTCTCTGCAGTTTTTTGACTCTTAATTTCATTGGTGCGGGCCAAACTGGCATGCTGGCCACTGGCCTCAGCACAGGACACTTTAAACTGCCTAGTGAGTACATGTCTTGGCATGATAGGTATGGGTTCATTATAGAATGTGTGGTTTATGGTAACATCCAACCTAAAACCACAGCAAAAAGTCCTCTCTAGAAGTCCTTTTTATGCAACCTGGTCACAGGGAGCCAGGCGGATGGAGAGGGAGAGTCACAGAGTGACACTTTAGGGGCTATGAGGAACCTGGGTCACCTCAAAGTTATTCTCTAGTGGGGAACGCTGTTGTATAGGATCAGATTAAAGGAGAAAGGTACAACAGAATAGATACTTCTGTGTGTGTGTGTGTGTGTGTGTGTGTGTGTCTGTCTGTCTGTCCATCTGTCTGTCTGTCTACAGAAGGACTTCAGACTCTTCCAATAGGGATTTCAAAGGGAGGACACTGGACTGTTTGGCCCTTCTTGGTGAGACACAGTGGGACAGACTGGTACTGTTCCCTCCCCTCCTCCCTCCTCCACCCTCTCTTTCTCCCTCCCCCTCTTTCTCTTGCTCTTTCCTGCTCTCTGTCTCTCTCTCCCTCTCTCTCTCTCTCTCTCTCTCTCTCTCTCTCTCTCTCTTGTTGATGCGTGATATTAAGCGTAGCACACTGTGCTACTTGGGGCTGTTATTTCATTTGCAGCTCGGTAACACAGTACCTGGAGCCGGCCGCCGTTCATTCCAGTGTCAGCTCCATCACTGCGCCAGTGAGGACGCTTTTCATCATTGCCGCTTCCATTGTGCGTCCTCCGCGAGCTAATCCAGAGCGCTTTCATTTGCCTAAGAGAGAGTGACATTATTAGAGCTGTCTCTTTCTTGTCTGCTGCTTCTCTCCAAGAAGAAGCCTTTCCCATTCAGAGCATGAACCTGATCTCAGCACAGGTAGCTACCTCCACTTCTTGTGTGTGTTTGTTTCAGTTAAAACAGCTTGCCTGCCAGCTGCCAGGTACGACCTCTTCCTCATTGTAAGAGCTTTTTCCTGTCGCTGTAGCGGAAGAGGCGCGTGGCGGTACTCTGTCCTTCCGTTCCTTTGCCCTGGTGCATTTATCCGACGCTGTGTCAGCCCTTTGTAAATCTCAAAAGCTCCTCTCTAGGGACTGGTTCCCTCTCCCCCAGAACCCACAGTCACTACATACCCCCCACTGGAGCTCTGATTGATTGGTTGATTGAAATTCTAATCGGCCCGGGGTTTGTCTCAGCAGCCGGGTGATGGAGGCGGGGAGCGCAGTAGGGGACAGTGAATAGGCCCTATCAGAACCCTCTCCATTACTGTAGGCCATTACTGTTCCACAGTAGCGGGGCTCTCAAGGGAAGTGGTGCAGGCAGACCTGAGGGGACAGCGAGGAGCTATAGACACAAGTACATACAGGCAGCATGCAGGTCACCCCTGTCAAGAAAACAGCAGTTAACTCAGTTCAGTTATTATCAATAAACAGAATAATTTGGCCCTTATCCCCTAAAGAGCTCACAGTACTCATGATCACAGCAGGCAGCGAGTCTAACATCTGAAAATCCCATTTCAGAACCACTGTACCACTAATTCCACCCCGGTATCATTCCAGTAACGGCTTCATTGTGCAGTCCCTTAGTCATTTAATTGCAACTACATACTTTTAAATTGCAGACTGTGATGACTGTTGAAGTCTTATTAAAGGCACATGGCCATGTTGTTAAAACATATTTAAAGTTACTTTAAGTTTCCTGTAAATTGTGTGTCACCACGACTCAATGAGAATTTGTTAACATGCCATCAGGGAGATGCACCTATCCTCCATTCTGCACCTGCTCTCCCGGTGCTCTGTGGGACTTGTAGTATCTAACAGATGCAGTTTAGTGTGCAGGTGTATCAGAGTATTGTATTGGTTGCACCTCTGCCTCCGTGTGAGTGCAGTGGAAGTTGGTTGTGAGAATTTGTTTACAATTTGCAGTTGGTTGATAAAGGGGGAAAGTCCAGCAAAAGAACAAAATAATGGAATCAATGGTAAATTCACGCAGCCCTGAGAAACACTTGTGATCATTCTTTTCATAAAACATGCAGCAATCTCTTTTGAAGAGAAAAGGCCTGTGGGTGGCCGCACACAGCCTGTGAGGTCACATGGCGTTCCTGTGGGGAGCCAGTGTGACACCGCGCCCGTGATCTGACCGCGCCGCGCCTCGTGCGTGTGCTCGCTCGCTCACGCCCTGCGGCTGCTCCTCATCCTCTGAACGCCGAAGCTGTGGGCACCTTTGATCACTGTAACCCGCCAGAATTTTCACGATAGCCTCTGCGCGTTGATACTAGATTAGACTCACCGTCTAGTCCCTCGTGTTTCGTAACGTGCCGAAACAGCAGAGGAGATCAAAAGCTGTCTAATGAGCAGAGCTGACAGCTGACGTGTAAAATAAGGACTCTGCTCAAGCTGTGCTAGGCCTCCAAAAAAAAAAAAAACAGGATTCTCAACCTGCTTTCACCTTTTTTATTTAATAAAAACAAATGAGAAATGGAAGGAACATGTAAAGAACATATGTAGACATGGCATCCATTTTATATTCTGTTTATCTCACAGTGAATGTTAATGACAACTGAATGAAATTCAGCTACATATTAAATGTCTTTAGATTGTGAACTGTTAGGCTAACAAAACACATGATTTTTCACCTGATATGTGTTGCCTGCATTAGCGTCAGTATTCAAGCTGACGACCTCAATAGAAAATGGCATGGAATTTCGCATATACATATGATAGTATTTTACTACATTTACTCAAAGTATATCTTTTGTTCTGTTTTAAAAAGTTCATATTGGGGAAGCCCCTTCAATTTGTGTGATTTACATCACACTATTTTGTCTGTCTGTGACTACAGAATCATATCCAATAATAACCACAAAAAAGGCACATTTTTAATTTTCTTTAATTTATGTTTTAGTTTGTAATTGTTATTGTGTTTCAGTAGGAAGATGTGTGCCAGCAAGCTGTGACATAGACTTTATGCTGGTGTATTTTACTTAGCTGCCTCGGTTCAATACCGTGAGGTGAAATCAAGGTTGAGGTTTCTGTGTGTGACACTGCGCTCAGGTTTTTGCCTGTGCAATTGCACTGGCTGGAGTAAATAGGATGTATAGAAATGTCTCCTGGCTCCGCTGAGTGCAAAGTGCAGAATGTGCAGCGCATCTCTCTCTCTCTCTATTCCCCTGGTTCTGGCTGTCTTTGAGGCCATGAACCCGGAGGATCTTTTCCTCAGCATCAATTTTTGGAATCCCTCCATTTTGCTGCGTGCCTGAGGTTGGCTGGAACCGGCACTCTCTATGAAGCGGGTTTCCGCACTTGTCGAGCATTGTGGGTCGCCGGCATGATGAATTGGGTGCTGCTAGTCCTGGGACTTGTTCGGTCACAAGTAATCCATTTTAAGTGTATGGACAGGGCTTGGTGGCCATAGAGGCTGCTGAGTTATAGCCTGCCGTCCTAGATTCGACAGGATGCTTACCCAGAACTGAAGGCGTTCTGTAAAGTTCCAGAGGCTTCACATCTCACCCTTCGGCCTGCATCCTGAAGCTTTTTTTTTTTCCACTGACATCCCATTGATGTGCCACAGACACACAGTAGATGTTCCACAGAGGTATGATAGATGCCCAAAAACATACCATATCTGTCCCGCAAACCTTAGATGAACTATAATTGTACAGTAGTGCAGGGACTTTGAGCTATTTGCAGATCCTGTAACCTTAAGGGGGTACATAAACCGGCAGGGACATTCCGCTGTGTGAGAACTTTTTAGGAAAATTAAAACAATACCTCATTACATGTGAAATGAAAGGGAGATAACAAGAGCAACCAGTTCCCAGAGGTAAATTATAAACATGACTCCTTTTAAGTGGCCTCTTTTTACCCCATTTAATGTGAGCGTTCTTTTCATTATCTCACTTAAATGAATTCAAACGGGCTGGCTCCAGGAGAGCCGTGGAAGTCCATGTGTATTTCGTCAATGAACACGGCCTCATCCAGGTGCAGCATGGATGTTCCTGACCCTGTAGAGAAGATGGAAGAGGGGAGGGAGGGGCTAAAGCCATTTGCATGGGGAGGCAAAAATGATGCTGAAATTAAAACAACAGCAGTAGCTGAACAGCAATGAGAATGACGCAAGCTCTCTCTCTCTTTCTCTCTCTCTCTCTCTCTCTCTCTCTCTCTCACACACACACACAAACTTTCTCCATTAAATTTCCTCTTTTTAAAACAGAAATGCAGCAGAGAGGGGGGAAAAAGTGCCTGCTCTGCATGCCTGAGAGAGGCTTAGCGAACCTTGCGGAGGGAGTAGGGGAACCTTCGTCAAGCCGGGCTCGACGAGGCGGCTGATTTCGCCGCAAATCCCCCCGCTAACTCTTTCGCTGTCCTGTCACATTTTTTTAAGCGACTCCAGACAAGCTGAAAATCCACATGCTCATCAGATCTGTGGGAGCGTCAGCCTGTTCCCCGCTAATCCTGCCAGTCACACTGAAGTTATGGCGGGATCTTCCTGAGATTAACTGGGGGGTACGAGACGTGAAAACAGACGATTTCTGATTTTCATTGCTTTTTTGTGTGCGCGTGTGTTGGTGTGTGTGGGGGTGGGGGGTAATAGAAAATCACTTGCTGGATTAGAGAGTAAGGCTTGTATGAGCGTGTCTTGTGTCCCTCTAATGCTCTCTGTCGATGCAGACAGTGTGATCTGGGGGTCTCGTGGCTGAGCTGCCTTTGGCAGTCTGGAGGCTTGTGTCTGGGTTTGGGTTTGCTGTGTCCTTGCAGGTCATTCTTTATCCACTGCCAGTCTTTTGGTATCTTTACTGTATGCCTTTTTCCAGGGCCACTTGCGCACCATGCATTTTGTAATAATTTGTCTGATTTATGCTAACTAGATACATGCAGGCTTAGAGCTGTGCTCGAGATCCGACACAACATGATCAGGACGTAAACCAAAAACCCTCCGGCCACATAAATAATCAGAGTAGTAATAGCTTGCATTAATCTAGCACATCTCATCTAGAGGTCCCCATGGGCTTTCGCAATCTGTGTTTCCTGGCCTCCCACCCAAGCATTGGCACTTTATGCCAGGTGGTTGCAGCATGGTGTGACTGCTGCCAGATTGAATCATATTTGGCCTGATTCATTTCAGTATCGCACTGGCCTCTCAGAGCGGGTATTCTGCCACATTGGGAGAGATGTTCCAACTCTGTATATTCGTCGTCAAAATTATTGAAAGTAAAGAAAAATTCATCCATCCCCTGAGGTGCACTCAAGGCAGAAAAAAATAAAAATGAAAAGATGTAAAAGGAAAAAAAGAGAAACAAAGGGACTTTTTGGACACGTTCCCTCCAGAACCTGTTCTCTTGTGGCTCTGTAGATCAGACGTGGGACTGCGGAGTGCAGCTGTGTCTCCGACTGTCTTCTCTTGGCTACAAAGAGGAGCGCGTTCTTGATCTCGGCGCAGGCGGATATCTCAGATGACTGCACGGGAGCGCTCGCACAGCACTGGTGCCCTCCAGATCCTGCTGGTACAGAGCCTGGAGCTCCTGCCTGGGGGAGGAGAGCGGGCGTCCCGCGGAGAGCCGCGTGGACCTGAGGGAAAACGACGGCTCGGCTGGTGTAGTTCAGAATACGGAGAGTCTCGGGAACGGCACGCAGGGAACGTCACCTAAACCAACCTGGTGTCCCCGGGCCACTTAGCCGTGTGCTAAAAGCTATCATCCGCCGCGCGAGCGGTAAAAGGAGCCGTCAGATGGCCGCGCCCGTAAAGGGAGAGGCCGGCGCCGATCGCAGCGCCCCGGCCTGTCGGGTCTCGTTCTCTTTCTTTTGATGCTTTTGACAGTTCCGTTTTGCACCGGCGTTTGCATGATTCATCTCTCGCTGCTGACGTCGCTGGCCGCACGGGTTGGCGTATATCGCCGCCCGTCAGCGCCGGGCGAGGATCTGTCTGAGGATTTGGCGTCAAACGCTCAGCGGTGTTCAGTACAAGCGTTCTTAACATTTTTTTCTCACTCAGCCGATTTATTTGTACTGTGAAGAATCAGATAACAGGGACTTCAAAGGCAGTAATCATCGATGCAAAGGCATTTTGCTTTTTGTAGTTGTTGAGTGCCCCCGGCTGTCTGTATGAGCCATGTTTCCCCTGGCCAGGGCTGGCTTATCCAAGCATCCTTACCATTAACGTAATTATCCCTGTAATTGATTTAAGGTGGTGCAGGGGCTGGGTCCGCATCCTTGTCACCCATGTTACTCTGTAACAGAAATGATGGCCAATGCCCGGGCCTCTTTCTTAATTCATTTGGCTGACCTTACTCACTGTTGAGTGGGTTTGGGTGGCTGTGGAGTTACGTTCCTGGCTGTGTGCACTGCACTTCGGGATATCAGACTTAGTAAATGCACAAAAGGGAATTGGTAAAAGGTGTCTTCTTTCCAACAGAAGAACAACAAGTATTAACAGCACTGCACCAGTTTGTCGGAAGTTTACTTGAAGATGAGCGATTGTTGTTCGCAGCAGACACATTAAAGTGTAGACGGAGTGCACAATGCCTGCTGGGAACCATTCAGGATGGTATCTTTATGTTTTTGTTTGTTTTTTGAAACCTCAGTTCTACCTGACCTTGAACCCCTATTCGGCATTGTCAGAAGAAAACTGTTCCTTATGCTAGTTGTTAACAAAATGTGGCAGTTGTGTTTTCCATAATTCAGTTTTTTTTGTGCTGGCATCCTGTTTACTGTTGTACAACTTTCTTCTCCCAAGGCAAATAAGAATTTTGGGCCTTTTTCTTTCTGAAATTTGGCCTGTGGTAATAATAAAAAGCAAAGACTGCTCTTGCATTGTACCGTGGTGAGATTGCCTTCTCCTCAGACAAACAGAATTTCTCTGTAATGTCACCTGCAGTAACAACACAAAGAATGTTAATTCATGACTGCCAATAAAAAGTGTGCCTGAATGAAAACACCCTCATTCCACTGCAATCACGATAAACACGCTTGTTTCCCCTCAGTCCACTCTGGCCTGTACTGAAAACCACCCTGCAGTGTGAACGTAAACAATGCAATGAAAGGCAACAAAATCTCTGGCCTTGACAGATAGCTGAGTGTGTGCTGGTGTAAAACTGCTTCTCAGAGTTATCGTAATTATGTGCATTTGTACCGCACTGAAATGGCTAAGGTGCTGTGGTGGTTTTGTGAAAACAAAACACACAAAAAAAAAAAAACACTGCTGTAGGAGAAGCGGAGCTGCCACCCACCTACAACAGTGTGCTTAGCCTCATTTCACCTGTAACCCTGAGAGTGTCTCTCTCACACGGCCTAAATTTAGCAGCACCAAAAACACGGTGCACCCTGCAAGCACACCCAATGCAGTTCTGTGTGGTAATCTGATGTCAGCACAGTCAGTGACAATGGCAGAAATGTCGACTCGGCAAGCTTTGTCACCGCTGTGTCAGTGCTTTGCTAAGTACTGGATGTTGGTGAGGTGGTGGTCAAAAAATGTGTGTGCTTGGGAAGTTTTAGGACGTGATGGTGACTGAGAGACAATAGAAAGACATCTCCTGATGAAAGGCAATGATTAATCCAGTAAATAGTCTTCATGCCCATATACTAAAACATTGACAGCCAAGTGAATTATGAATATGTTTCAGGCAGACCTGGCTGAGGGGGAAAAAAACGATGTGGCAGTCAACCATTTAAGAATTAGAAGTGAATTCTAAAATGCCTAAAGTGTGTGCGGTTTGCTTAGTTATATTTCCCTCAGCTAGCCATTACTTTAGTAGAAAGAAAAAATGGGTTTGTTCTTGGGGGGAAGGTAATTGCCAGCAAAAAGCAGTCACTCATAGACTTGATTCGTGTGAAACCATTACAAATTACAATCCAATTAAAGTTATGGAGCGCATACCTGTAATAAAACAAGCAAGTTCTGAGTATTGTTTAATAGAAACTTCGATACTTTCTAACAATAACAACATTTGAAGTGACTTTTCTCAGACTCCGGCATTATATTATAGAGTTAACATATGGTGTACATATTATGTACATGCTAGTAATGATACAAACTATTTAATGAAACATACATATACCTATGTATTTGTGTGTATCAATTTAGGGCTCACATGTGTAATTGTTTAATTCATTTTATGAACACATTACATTAAGCCACTGGCTTATTCTTTCTTTTGTCTTTTGTATGCCTTTGTATGCTGTCTTCCTCTTTCCCTGATGTCATTGCTGTTGGTATTGTCCATTGTTGCCTGAATGCCGTGGTGCTAGGACAAACACACTGCCCGATTGGCCGATGCACAATCCTGCCTTCCTCACACCTACAACTCATCAAACTCAATTTTGTTGTACTGTCAAAATGTCACAGTTGTTCTGGCACCTCGTCTGTGGCCGGCCTTCGAGCATTGCTCTCTGCGTTAGACACATACGTTCGCTCCGAAAAAAAAAAAAACAGCCCCACGGTGCGTCTCTCAGGGCTCATGAGAATTGCACAGATTTTTTTTTCCTCAGACTTAATTTCTCAGAGGAACGCGGTTAAACGTGCATTGATCCAAAGGTGCTTCTGTTTAAATGCAGCGCACACCGTTGGACATCATGATGTACCGTTCCTCATATGGTTTCCATTAAGGTTCCCCGGAGGCAGGCCGCAGGGTTTTTGTCCGTGGAGGTCGATGATAAGCATGTTAGATCCAACCCACGCCCAAGGCCACGCTCTCCATCACCACCGCGTCCCAGGTGATGGCAGGCAGCGGACGCGCAAAGGGAGTGGCATAAACTAAACAAGCAGAAGTGGAGCAGCTGAAAAAAAAGAAAAAACAAACCGCGGACTGGATAGGACAGGTGTGCAACTCGCTGACAGGTAGTTCCGAACGGGTCCGGGAGGTTAGGGAAGTCTTGTCAAGAACCTTCACGTTTGTGACATCACTGGTAAGTATCACAGACAGATCCACCAGAACTGCTCGACTGTTTAATTGCATTCATGAATTAAACATGAGATTATTTGTGGCGCCTCTGTTTTTTGCTCACGGTGCCCGTGCGTTTTATATTTAGAATCAGAAGGTTGACGGCAACAATGAAAAAAGAAAGCTGTTGGATGTTTTTTTTTTTTAAACCTAAAAGCAGTATGTTCTGCATTAATAATAGATTTGTGAGCCGGGAAACGAGTGCTGTAACGTGACAGGGTAATGGTTGTGGTTTTCGGAGGTCGTTTGAGGGTAGGGATAGTGCGTGATTTGTTCTGCCCTTTTTCGATGCGAGTCGTTTTAAAAATAAATCCCAGATTTGAGACACTTAGAATGGGCTTGAAAAAAAAAAAACCCTATCCATTTAGTAAATCTGACAGGTTTCTTGCACGGGATGCTGTTTTGGGCCCTTCGCTTTGTTTCATTCGTTTCTCTCGTGCCGATCCCCGACGTGCTCTCGTTGTGTCCTGCCCCTCTCCCCGCGGGAGCGGGTGCAGAGGGACGCTTCCAGAGAGGTCCCCAGAGGGACGTTTCACTACGCAGCTGCTGCGGGGACGCGAGTTTTGGGTGACGGGCCGCGGAGAGGAGGGGGTGACAGAGAAAGAAAGCCTCTGTCACAGGGGCCCCGGCGGAGGCAGGATCCGAGCCGCAGCTGACGAGGGAGGCTCTCGGCTACGTCAAGTAATCTGACCGCCTGGGACACAACTGAGACAATCGAGAGGAAGAGGAGCCAGAGGACAAATTATTCAGCATGCTGAAGCCGCTGTCAGGGACGATGATGCAAAGCCATTCACCTTGATTCGCAAGGGCAGGGAACTGCCACCGAATCGGATACGCTCGGGGCCTCTCCGGTGTCCCTCCAGGGGTGCGCAGGGTGGCGTGGAGCCGAGCCCGCGTGCTTCCTGAAAGCACAACGGCCACTCTCTCCGATGAGCCAGGGCTCATGTGTGCAGCGTTGTCAGTTTGCATGGTGTGACAAAGGCACCGGGTTCAGTTCGCTCCCCACCAAGTCTTCCTGGAAGAGTGAATCAACAGGATTGTTCAGAGGTGCCTCTTGTTCCCGCTCTTCACGGGAAGCGGCTTATGTAAGACAGGTTTCGCTCGCACGCGTAGGTGACTGGTGACAGACGGTCTCCTCAAACGCCCCAACGTGGATGAGAAGAGAGGTATGGGTTACCTGCTGAGACGCAGACACTAAAAAAAATGCCAATTCTTCATCCTAGACAGCATTGTTTTGGAGCTGCCACTGCTTCTACTGAGACAAGAAGGCCCTCTTTTCATAGCTACAGAGGAATAAATGTTATGGAAAACAACAACAGTGCTTGTTTTGTGCTATTTCATGTATAATGTGACTGTATTCTAGCACGCACTCTCCCATTCCCGTTTGCCACAAGGTACTGACAACATTGTAGTCTGGGCTGTGATACTTTTGTACAGAAAGCATCCTCAAAATCTCCCTAAAAAGTGACCATAACCAAATACATTCCCACTGTGATGGGAGAGAGAGACTTCAAGCAGACGGAATTATATTTCGGCTCACCCACTTTAGGTGGATAAACACAGTGCAGAAGGAGGAGGTAAAGGGATTCACTCTGTCTCATTAATGTCAGCCGAGAGCCATCTCCAACTCCCAGGTTGTGTAACTGTCCTGCATTTGCATTTGTGTTTGATTATAAACCCGCCAAGTTCGAACCACACTCCTAATCATGTGAACCAAAGCTCTCAGGCCCAGTGCCAGCGAGTCGCAGGTCCATATGCTTCTGACCAGATGTTACTCCTGTGTTTTTCGGCTTGGGGCGGGTAGGTGCTTTCTGACACTCCCAGACGATCTCTTTTTAATTTCTCTTCCTCGAGGAGCTTAATCCCTACCAAAAAAAAAAAAAACTTGGGGCACTATAAATAATCCGTTTTGAAAAATGACCGCTCTCATCCTTTTAGCCCAGTTGACATTTTAGGTGCAGATGTGACAGAGTCTTCCCGGAAGGGTTCCTTTTTCCTGGGCCATCCGAGCACTGTCGCTGCGAAAATGAAGCAGCGCTCTTTGTGTAATCTAACAACTCATAAATCAAAAAAAAAAAAAAAAAAAAAAAAAACGGAGGGGGAAGGGAAGTTTGTTTTTCCTCACGGCCCGTTCGCTTTTGACAGAAAAAAATTCTTTTGGACACTAAACGGAGTCCCATCAGATTAACAAATCTTAAGTTGCTTCATGGTTGTGGAGGAACTGACATATTGTGAAGTAAGGAAGGACTTTCGCTTCTGTCTTTAGCTCATAAAACACCCATCTACAGTTTAGCCGTCTTTGCCCCTTGGTTTGGCTTAAAATAGCTCTCCCTCGTTACTTCAGTTTTTTTTATTACCACAAATTACAAGTATCTGCTGATATTAGATGGTGGAAAAATTGCCCTGAAATGCCTCTCCCAGGAACTTTTCTTTAAGTTATTTTTTTTCTCAGTGGAAGAGATGAGGTGCTCAGTCTGGCTTTGTAAGCATTTCCTCTCCAATCCCCCGGATTGGTAGCACAATGACAGAGACTTATATGAGCGATTAATCAAATGTCATTTCCATAGGAAAAAAAAAAAAACAGCGGATGGAGAGACATTCTGCCTCTTCCAACGGAACAGAAAATGTTTCCAAAAGCAGGTAGCATGTCTCACACAGGGGGGAATTACAGACAGAGGGGCTTATTCTCCACAAGCCCTAAACAGTGTGTTGCGGCAGCAGGTTCTCCTCCAATAAGCCATATTGTTTGGATTGTTTTCATAGGTTTTCGACTTGAATGGTGTTGCAGAGTGAGGCGCCGTAGCGCCCACTGTCTAGCGCAATAATCTCCCTGCCTGGGAACTCATGACAAAGCTAATCCCAGCCAATATTACTGTTTGACAAGTGCTCATTCACACAAATTCACAAAGCTTTTAATCTTTTACGAGTTCAGAAGTTTGCCCAACGAAATAAATTCCCTTTCTTAAAAAAAAAAAAAGTACAGTCAAGTAAATCTAGGTGCAAGGAGAAGTTTCAGCATTTTCTTCAATAAATATTTTATGCCTTGTGCAGTGGTCTTTGGATTGGGCGAATCTGTGGCATAAGTAAGGTGTTGACTGCCAATGTAATTGGGCCTTGTTGTTGAGCTCATTTAGTGGGACACTCTGCTATGGCAGTTGTTAAGGCTTTTGATTGATTCAGCTGATCTTGGCAGGCCTGCAGTTGCACAGTTATTACTGGTATACTTTCCTGTTCATTCAGAGTAAAGGTCCCTCAGTCAGCACACTACGCTCTCTCTTATTAATGGGAGGTTAATAAGGGAAAAATCACATGGCTTGCAGACAGCCAATCAATGTTTGAATATCGATAAACCACAGTGTGTTGATTATAAAGTCAAAGTGTCTGTCTAGCAACAGTAGTTGCCGATATTGTGCTCGTTTGCTGGAACAAAATGCATTAGAACACGTGAATGTTCACTTGTACCTGAAAAAGTACTGGAAGAAAGCGCTTAATATTTTATGTTGGTAACATTTACCATGTTTCTCTTAAAAGTAAAATGAACATGTGAACACAGCACCTATCTGTGAATAATTTTTGCCTCATACGCAGTGCAAGTCAAATACCTAAATACGAAACAAAATTAAATTTTACGGTTTGCTGACCATCAACATTACCCATTTTACAGAATCATAGCAGGGTTTCTCTGATTTTGAATTCAGATTGCGTGGCCACTGGCTTTCAAAATACCTGTGCAAGTTGCAAGGTGATCGTGGATGGAGCGGCACTTTAAATTCCAAGTGCGCGTGAATCCAAAAGCAAACGGAGCACCAGATATGGAAAGGACGAGCAGTCGTTTGTCTGGATGTGGTCTCTGCCCCCATCCCATCGCAGTGCATGCTGGGAAGTGGCATTAACTTTAAGCCAGCTGTAAAATGGTGGGCCGTACGTGGGAAGCGTCTTGCATAATTAGCTGCTCCGCGGAGCGGGCCACCGGGGCCGCTGACATGCGTCTGCCTTGGTGACAGTGTTCTATCCTCCACAGCTGCTCCTGACTCATTGCACCCAAAGGGAGACCACGCTCCACAAAAGTGTCAATGTGGCGGTGCCATCTGACAAGGGGGCAGTACCTACACCTCGAAAGGCACCAACCCCCCTCCACCAGCAACCCTCCCCTCCCCCAGCCAGTCTCTGGAGTACTGTTCAACATTTAAGACAAAGGGTCAAATGTTAAACTGTGAAGTTGCTGTTAGACTCTTTTGCCCCAGCTGACAAAGCCGCCTTAAACAATTCATACTTATAACATTGCCCCATAGTGCATTCAACCAGCTGGTGGTGGACTAGGGGAGCATATAGTGTAGTGGACAGAGCATTAGATTCTCTGATGAATCATTGGATTGAATCTCAGGTGGGACATTGATGTTTTAACCAAAATGAAAAAAAGACTTTACCTTATTTCTTTACTGAGGAAAGAAACCAACAGCAACTGCAGAAATTGGTTGCTGAATGTGTGAAATTATGTGGATACTGAATAGATAGGAGAAGCACATCTGCTACTGTAACTTTTATCTTTGGTTAAATGTGCTGTTTAGACAGACTTTCTGTGCAATTTCTGTGCAAGTGAAAGCACTGATTTTTGGTATGTGTATTTACATAACTTTGAAGTTCAAGGTTATATGTGTGCACTTGTGTTTTTGTTAACACGTGTTTTTGTATGCTTCTGTCCAAGTATGTAACTCTGTGTGTGTGTGTGTGTATGTCTGCATGTGTATGTGTATGTTTTTTGTGCATCTATTTGCATCTAACACAATTCTGTGTTTGCAGGTGCTCACATTTGTGTGTGTGTATGTGTGGTGTGTGTGTGTGTGTGTGTGTGTGTGTGTGTGTGTGTGTGCGTGTGTTGTGGAGGTGGAGTGGAAGGCAGGGGCTGCAGTGCTTGTGTGACAGTGATGGGGAGAGTGACGGGAGTGTTGTTAGACTGACTGTAGAGGGGCTCTGTGTATAGCCACTGGAAGGGCAGCGTAGGGAGGGGGCGGGGCAGGGGGAAGGGGGACGGGGGACGTGTGCATGCACAGGAAAATCAGGAGTGACAACGGGATCGCGCCGCCGGGCGTTGCGCTGGACGAGAAACGCCAGTCATTTGGAAAAGATGTTCCGCATTACCAAATGACTTGCCCTTTGCTGGTGCGCACGCACACACACTCGCACACACACACACACACACACACACACACACACATACACACATACATATACACACACACACACACACATACACACATACATACAGCCATGTGTGACACACAACACAAGTGAGGCACCCCTACCAGAGGGTATCAAATTGAATAAAAGAGAAGTTATGTATGTAAGGGTAAAAATAGCTGCAGCTGCTGGCTTGGAGCTTCCTTCATCCAAGCTGGGAGTTTTCTGCATGTCCCACAGCAGAGTGAGAGGCTCTCTGTGGAGCCATGAGGGTGATGACTACAGCAGAGTTTCCAGTGACCCACCTTTGCTGTGTGTGCCATTCTAATGAGGCCCAATGTAGCGGCTTTGCTTTTGATGTAGTCGGAACTGATGGGGACTCTCGTAACGCTCAAGGTACTGCTGACCTTATTAAACCTCACAGGTAGGGCCTAAACCTGCATATATCGCATTTGTTTGCAAATGAATTTTTTAATACAGGATTAGCATGACTGCTCTAGCATACTGACTGACTGTGTTGAACTTGAAAAACATTTGCATTGCATCTTTCATCTGAAGGGCGAAGGAGCTAACTGAAACATACCAGGACACTCAAGCACACGCACACACACACGCACACGCACACACGTCCAGCGAAGTGCCCCCTCCGCTTGCTGAAATCTGAGGGAGGCGGGCATTCTGAGCTGGAGCTTGCCCTCTCCCGCATTCAGAGTGACGGGATAGGATGTGGGCCCATGAAAACGGAGGCGGCAATGGCGTAATGCGGAGCAAAGAAGTCAGTAGATCAATGAAAATGTGTTTTTATGGCCCGCTGTGTGACAACACGCATCAATTCACCTGCCTGTCAGCCATGCAGCTTGCTGGGGGGGGGGTGACGACACGGTATCATTCGTCTGTACGCTTTAGCTAATCTTATCATGCTGCTGACAAATTACACAACAAATTGAGTGATTGCCTTCCAACAGTTAGTATAATTTGAGCAAACCACCAGCACAAAAAACTCCCCACTGGTTTCACCTGTTCCTTGTTCTTTCTGTCGGGTGGAGAAGAGGAAGTGCGCACAATGTCTCCCTCCAGCATTTAGTGCCATTATGAACCCTTCTTCCTTTGACATGGATTTATTTTGACCTCATTCTGCATGAGCAATATTTTTTTTTCTGCTCTTTTCCAATGAGCGATTGACGAGGGGGACTGCGGACCTCTGAGAAGGGCCCATTGAGTCGCATGAACCGTTAATAGTCTGTTTTGGTCTTTGATTTTTAGACTCTTTATTCAGAGATTTTTTACCCTCTGCTGCAGGGGCGTTTCACACCAGGGGGCGATGCAGAGGCTTGGCCCAGGCCGTTAATAAGACATGAAAGATAAAAGTTGTCCGTGTTCATTCCCTGTCAAAGGGCTCCCCGGAGAGGCCGAGGCCTGGAATGTGCTGATGTGGTGGGCGCTACGGAGCCACGTCACCTTTGACCCCGCATATCATTTATGCTTTATCATCCACCGTGTCCCTTTTAAAATGTGAATTCCCGACAATTAAGAGCTTTTTGTATTCATCGCGTAAAGCTCCTGGCCAAAGCGAAATGGCCCCAGCTCGTTACGGAGCTTTTGAACCGCTGCCCTCTATTAGTGAACAAGTTGTGAAGTTGGCTCGTTCTCTTCGCTAAACAGAAGAACTTGCCGCACCTTCCCCCTTCCTTTTTTGCCTCATTTAATTAACAAAATGGGAAGAGCGTACACGTCCCGTCAATCGCTGTTCTTTTATTGTCCGAAATTATAGCTGCTTCCAGAAATGACGCCCCTGTTACAACTGCATGAGGCGGAACCCGCTGCTCCAGTGTGCCTCGGTGTCCCTGGGTGTCTCAGACTTTGCACTCTCCCGCTGGGGGCCGCAGATGTCTTACGAGGACATGGTCTTGGCCACTTTGACTCTGGGGCTTGTCTGAACGGTCTCGTTCCACCGGGGAGCAGCCCTGGAGCAGGGGCCGAGATCTGATTTTCAGTGCTGAGTGCTGAACCGCGCTTAGGGTCTCGCAGGGTCAGAGCCGTGTTTTTCTGGAGCGACGCGATAGTAACGATTGTTTGGCCGGTCCATCCCGGCTCTGACATTGTGGTTTCTCCTGAGTGATGTTTGCGAATTAGCATTACATGGCTTATTGGATTTGTGAAATTTATGCCGGAATATTTCATGAAGGGTTGAGAATATTGCTAATAAGGGCCTTGCGGGTATGTAATGAGGTCGCGTCTCGGGTCCTACAGGAGAAGACTGGCGGCGGGGCATCAAAGGCCCCATCTGATCGCGACTTTGAACCTCCTTCAGAATGTGTGCTCTGGAGCTCAAGCCACAAAGGTTTTAGTTCAAAGGAGCGGGGTGGAAAAAAAAGGGGGCGCAAAATAAAGGCGAGCTTTGGAGCGCAAGTTCAAGAGAGGGGTGCCTCGCCTTACAGAACAGAAGTAAAACAAATAATTCCACTAATTTCGTTTTGGCCTGGCGGAACGGGGGGAAGCGGGCCACGGAGCGGTTTCGGTCTCGCCTGTGCTTCGGGGAGCCCTCGCTCCCGCAATCGGCCCCCTTTTTAAAAATCTGTTTTTGTGCGCTCTCCTCAGATGAACTCCCTCGAGAGCCCGGCCTCCTTGCAGCATCGGCAACCCAAAATCTCGTTAAGAGAGCTGAGCAGGAGAGGAAGGGGGGGAGGAAAAAAAGTTTACAAATTATGCCTCTGTTAACAGCTTTGCGGAGTGGAAGAAGATGCGTTGCCCAACGTTGCTGGCCTCCAAGGACATTGTGCGTACCGGTCTAATGGATTGCTGGTGGATGGCAGGAGAGCGGAGGAAGGAAAACACTATTACGTTGTTTTAAAGACGGTTTGTTGCTCATAGCCTCCCTGCGCCTGCTGTGGAGCTGAACTTGAAACAGTGCCTGTGCTCAGCCTATTGACCGGATATGAAAGTGGGGTGGGGGCGCTTTTAGTGTAGCCCCTCCCCTCCTCACCTCTCTCCTATCCGTGATGTTCATGACAAGCCCCCCGCCCATGTGACCACAGCCTCTGCAGCTTCATTGGCTGTGGTGTGTGTGATGGTAGAAGTGTGGCGGGCACGCGCAGGCCTGACTCCTGCTTGCTGTCATGTTCTGGCAGTGCTGAAGTGGAAAGAAGAGCTCCAGAGCCCCCCCCCAATCTGTCCAGTTGATGCGGCCCAGAGAGGGTCATCACACACCGCGTCGTTAGCGCCCTCCGTCTGTGCTGCGGCGTCTCGCTGCCAGATGGTTGTGGGATCAAATCCCAGACGGGGCACTCCTGTTCATTCCGGCAGGTTCTCAAACAAATAAAAGATGAATGCGTTTACGCCCAGATGTACAGCCAGGGCATCTGCTTGCTGAATAATGTAATGAAATAGGCTCTGCAAAGATGAAACGGCACCCTTGCCAAGGATCCCCAGCTTCCTCTAAGCGTTGTTTTGCAATAGCTTCAGACAGTCGTAATGAGGAAAGCGTTTCTGCTCCGCTAGTTGTGTACCACAGAGCCCATTATAATAGCAAGGCCCCAAGGCAATCACGGGGGCAGGCTGGCTTTTGGGCAGGTAGTGACTTTTTAGACAGCGACAGGGCTCCTCAGAGTTGTACTTAAGGTGGTTCAAATGGGATTTGTGTTTGTTAAGGCTTTTATGTGCTGCATGGTGTGCAAGGAGCCACTTGTTGCTTTGCTGTGTAATTTCACAACAGTGTATGGGTGCATTAATCAGACAAACCACCCACCCCTTTCACTGAATACAAGGGCCTAATTAATAATTAAGCTGCTGTCTAGACTTGAAAACATTTTAAAGGTATGGGAAAATGTCATGTTTAAAGGCCCCATGGTGGAGTCTGCGCTGAACGTAAGTGGCTCTCCTTCGGAAACATCCCTAGGTTTAATCGCTCATTTTTATCGGTCGACTATAACCCGCCCAATGTCTTCTCTGAGACCTTTCCACCCCATTAGCAGACTAGAAATTGTTGTCTGGCAGTATGTGATGCTAATGTATCACCTGTGAAGGGAAACGTTCTCATCTATCTCACCAATGTCACTTTCAAAACTTGACCATACATCAGTAAGCAAACAGTCAGATCTGAGGCTGCAGTGTTGGAGTAGTTTATGCTGCTGCACTTTCACAATGGTATTGTAGGTTAGGGTACTCCACTGTCATAGCAGTGTAAGGTGTAGGTTATGGTGCTCCACTCTCATGTACAGTTGTACATGAAAAGATGTACAGTACCAGTCAAAAGTTGGGACTCACTTGATTAAGATAATGGGAAACATGCATTCAAAGACATTTTGATCTAGAGACTTATACTTAAATGTTTGAAAATTGTTTTTCAGACAAATATAAATTGTGAATTTGATGCCTATGCATGAATTTCTTTTCCAAGAATCTAAAATATGATTTGTTTAACACTTTTTTGGTCACTGCATAATTTCCATTTCTGTTATTTCATAGTGCTGATGTCTTTACTATTTTAAAATGTGGAAAAAATGTATGTCCTTTTGACTTTTGACTGGTACTGTAGGTTAGGGCAGTCCCCACTCATAGTGGTGTAAGGTACAGATTAGGGCCCTCCACTCTCATAGGAGTATAAGGTATAAGTTATGGCACTCCACAACGGGGCATCTCCTTTTAAGTACTAAATAACTGTAAATGACAGAGAGCTGGGCAGGTGGACCAAATGTTGGTGGTGTATGGATGCCCTCCTGTAGACCAATTATTTGACAGTCATTGAAGCATCTTAAGTCTCTCCTTCTAAACCTCAGTCATGATCCTGACACAGCAACAAACCTGACACTAGCCTGAAGCTCCTATGGTATTAGTCTGGCCCAGCTGGCCACCCCCCATTTCCAGCACAATGAATGCCCTTGAAGAAATGTAAGAAGTGTTTATTGGTTTACAGTACCGTTAAAGGGCCTTTGGGGTGGCCACATTTAATATTCATCAGGCCCCAAAGGGTTGGCTTTTGGGGGACATCCAGCCTTTCAAGGTTTGTCCTTATTGATCTGGATCTCATTATCTCTGTGCCCTTGAGAGAGCACCTTGAACCTGGGCCTACTCGAGGGTTAAAAGCACGCGGTCAGCACAGTATCCGCCTGTTTTCAGGCAGGAATTAGGAAGGTATTTTCTGAGCGGAAAGGTGGAGTAATATGTTTTGCAGAGGATATCTGATCAACACCACTGACTAGGACAAATTAGTGCGTGGGCACTAATTTATCAGCACTTCCCTATCATTGCTTGCGTAGGGCCAGATTCATAAAGGGTTGACACATTTACCACAGAATAGAGCTGCAAGGATAACTTGTAAGCTGCGTTTTCCTATCTGGCTGCCAGACAAAGGCCCCCTCATGTATTGTGCAATTTCAAGGCAGTGCAGGACCCAGTTCCAGCTTTTATCTCCTTCCAGTTAATATAGTTTTCTCCTTTGGTGAATTTTGCAGCGCTTGGTGAAGCTCCTTCTTTAATGCTCATGCTCCTGTAGCCTTCATCGGGGCCCTGAATTTGTAAATGATAAACAGAACAAGGCAAAAAAAAAAAAAAAAACAACCACCTTTGCAACCGCAACACAACATTTTTCGAATAACTGCTTTCAGCCGACTGCACTGAAGAGCTCAGGTCTTGGGCGAGGGGAGACTTTATTCCAGAGGCAAGTGTATATTATTTCATCTGTCCGTTTTCAGGAGTTTGCCTGGTGAGCCGGCAGGGGGTCCTGCCTCTGCCACTTCAAACCTGGAGCCAAATTCTTATGCCATGATGTCCTAGTTAGATAGCTGAAAGGCATACAACAAAAGATGCGGGTAACCACAAATGCAGCTCCATAGAATAAACACTGTAACTGCCTTTCTGCTCGTACAGAGAACATGGAAAAATCATTACACTCATAAAAGCAACAAACAACTCTGCAACTACAGTACCACTGCATGGACGGAGTTAGGCGTGAAGGTGCCACCACAGTAAAAAGTTTATCGTAGAAACTTCAGAGAGAACCCTGGTTTTTTAAACTTGTTTTTTCCCTCACTTCAGGATATTGGTGAAAGACTTTCACTCCAAATTTGTGTAGCCTCCTCTTGTTTGCAGGCACTACACCAGTAGGAGGAAGAAGGCCCAGCCACATAATTAAGATGGACAGGGTGAAGAGCGCTCGGGGTGCACTTGGAATTTATTCAGAAGTAAACCCATTCAGTCCGCTTTGGTGTGCATCTACCAGGCATTGTTAAAGGGCCTTCAGGCAACAATATGCAAACGCAGTTGAACCCAGTTGTCCAATTTAGACTAAAACCCTGCTGGTCTCCAGTTCTGCTGTCGCACGTGGGGGGGGGGGGGGCTGCGGTGATGCCAGGCAGTGGTCCACCACGGCCCTCCGGCACTCTGCTCCCCAGGCCTCGGCACGTCTGTGTGTGTGGAGTTATTTTCTGCGGGATTTGTTTAGAAAGTTGGACCTGCTCTCCCGTATTTGAGCGGATGTTTGGGAATGGGAGGAGGGAGGGGAGCGTTGTATGCACAGAGGGTGGATGGTGCCTGCCCTCGGGCTTGGTGTCACCGCGGTAATGCTGGCCCCAGGGCAGATTTAATGCGCACAGAGACACCAAGATCGTTCAAACCGTGTCTCCGTGCGAAAGCGGGGGGTTGGGGGGGGGGCTCGTCAGAACCAATCTGCTGGGCTGCCTGTCTCCTGGAATCCCATCAAAGCCGAGAACGTGCCAGGGAAGCCTTCCTGGCCACCTGCGCTTTGCCGCTCCGTCTCTCTCTTACCCGGCTCGTCTGATGAGCTGGCAGCTCGCGAAGCTAGACTGCTCACTGCGGGCACGTTCATTCCTATTCCTCAGATAGCTCAGGACAGTATCTTGAAAGTTTTATCTGAAATGCTATTTATAATTTTCAATTCTCTTGAAGTGCGGTCACCCTCATTAACAATCTAGGCCACTGCGAGGTATCGATATGCAGGATCGAGCAGACCGAGAGAAGATAAATATGGCTCCCGCAGTAGAGCCAGCAGTAACTAATTGAGAGTTTTAAAAACTATGTATGCTTTCCCACTCCACTCTGGCTGTCTCAGCTCACGCTGCTCATTTGGGCGAGTTTCATGCTCTGTGGTTTCATCTCGGCTGCGGTAGAAAGTGCCAGCTTTTGTTCATTTCATTATGTTTTATTTTTGAAGACGACTATAAAGGCATAAAGTGAACTTCCGTTGCTCTCACTCAGGGGAAAATCCTTTAGGCCACAAAGTGTGTAGGCCTCTTTTATTGCAGTAATGTGATTTGTTTTGTTCACCTGCTTTATTTCCAAAAGCTCACTGGTTCACAGGGACTGTTCTTCCAATTGAAGAAGTGCGTTCCCTCCACGTGTCTCTTTTTTCCAACCTTTTCATCATGTGCCGCACATTTCACTGCACGCCGGCCTCCCTTCGTTTGCGACTCAGAGTAAACCTCAGCGGGTCTCCCTCCGTGGTGCCCCGAAACTTTGCCCCGTTCCCCTTGGCGCCGCCTCGCCCCGCCGTGCCCCCTGTCAGGGGCTCGACCTTTCCGTCGTTCTGCTTGCACCCTCTCCGAGCCCTGCTTATTAGAGATAAGAGCGCGGGGGCCCGTTATCGGCGGGAGAGCAGGAATCGCTCTCCCCCTCCCGCCGGTCAGCGATGCGCCTCGTGGTGGGCAGCGATATGCTGCCACGGGCCCTGGCGGGTCACTGCAGCGATTTAATCCTGCGAGAGGAACACGGCCTTTTATACACGACATTCACTACATCTCCTCATTTTATCATGGCACTGCCTGGCGTTTCTGAGCCTGCATTTTATTTAAATATAGTTCTTATGGTTCTTATGTGCATAAGTGTTACATATATATGTGTGTGTGTGTGTGTGTGTGTGTGTGTGTGTGTGTGTTTGTGTGTTTCCCAGGTCCCTTCTGTGCCACTGTAATCCTGCAGGAGGGTACTGCTTTATTTTCAGTGAAATTTGCTGTCACTGGGAAACCTCCGGGTGCCAGCCTTGCTGTCATACCCACTCATGTACGCTTTCACATCAGCAGAGAGAAAGGTTTCTGTCCCGCCCTGGACGTCCTGACAGAGGCTTGACCCCTCCTGTAGGCGGGGGGCCTCTCTCACAGGGGGCAGACAAGGGGACAGCTTGCGTGGGCCTGCTGCACCCGGACAGCACAGTTTTAAGTCTAAGAGAGAGCGAGAGCGAGAGTTTTACTTCCCTTGGATTTGTTTGCCACCTTTATGTGAAACTGAGTGTTCCATTCTCGTGGTAAAGAACATGGCAGCTGTTGAAATAATAAACGCCTACGTTTTCTCCAGGCAGTCCCTTTAATGAGCTCTGCCGTCACTGCCTCCCAGCAGCACGCCGGGGTGACCCGCGGTCCGGCTTTGTGCGTGTGCCTCGCTGAACGCGCCGCCTGTACGTATCGTCGGGCAGTTGGCTCGGAGCACGCGATCACGCAGGCATGGACAGCGCGTGCGGTTGGAGCACATCGGCGGGCGTGCCTCCTGCCCCCACACGGTCGGAAGCATATGATGGAGAGGCTCGCGGCCGTGTCCCCGCGCAGACGGGGCTTGTGTCCGGGCTAGCGCGGTCAGTGCCAGCGGTCGCCGCGTCCTGCGGAGCGGAGCTGCGATTGAGTGATAGCCGGACCGCGCTGCTGTCAGCGCCCGCGGAGGGAGCTGCCAGCCGCTCGGCGGTGCCTGCTTAGTCAGTGTGAAGAATGTGAAACGCCAGCCAAACGGCTGCCGGCTGTAATATCACATTCTAAACAGGCAGCACCTAAACAGCTACTTTCACAGAGGCTGTGTGTTAAAGGCGCAGGAGACTGTAAAGGGACTGCCCACGTGAGGTGGCTGGAAGGCTGGGTGTTGATTTCTTTTGAGCTGTCGAAGGAGGATGTTGGGCCAAATAATTGTAAAATTGCCTAAATAATTAATAGTAATTAAGACCGAATTTAGATGTGTTGCGCGCAGAGCAGTGCTGGTTGTTATTGGCATTGGCCATGCTGGTGACATAGCAAGCGCTGATGAGCCTGTCACTGCAGCTAACCAACTGTGCAGTGTGTTTAAACAAAGTTTCGTGCAGCTTCAGCAATTCCCTGAAGTCATGAGCAGACGCAGCACAGCCTGACGCAGACTTTCGCCTGGGGCCCGCTTCTTGCACACTAGCGATCACGTTGCGTTTAGTAATTATTGAAAAAGGATATTTGTAATTCCAGTCTATGTCTCAGCCGTGAATTTGGCTGGAATAGTTATTTGTTTGTTCTTCAGAAAGGCCATTTTCTTGCTTTTTGTGGAAGTACTTTTAGAGCTCTTTATTTGACTGGAGCATTTCAGGTAAAGGGCCTTGCTCAAGGTTGCATTAAAACCCTCGGTTCCAGTGTTCTAACCCCCTCACCCTACTCCTGCCCTGGTTGTAGTGTTCTTTGTCTTTATTGTCTGGAGGATGGAGACCTGCTGTGAGATCCTGTGACCCAAAACTGAGGCAGTTCCTCTGGGGCTTCGGAAAGGGAGGAAGGTCCTTCCTGACTGAGGCAGGACATTCAAACAGAATGCCCTGCTTTCTGATCTGTGAGATGAAGCTCTTGCCTTGAAAATGTAATAAAACTTAACCATGCATGAATTTAACAGAATTGTAGCAGTGTTTCATGTAAAGTTTTTGTGAATCCAGCTACTATACTATAAAGGTTTGTGATGGAAAAAAGCAGAAGGAAACTACAACCCATTATTTTGTATGTACACTTAATACATACTGCTGTGTCATGTGGAGTTCATATTTTCAGTGATGCTGGACCTTAAAGTTATAGAAAAGAAACCAGTTTGACATGTATTCAAAGTCACTCTCCTGTCATCTGAATACTGCTCCCCTGAAAAGTGAGGGATAAATGTATATCCAGCCCTCCTACTGTAACACCTTGGGGTGTAATAGAAAAGTTTTGGGATGGAGGAAAACCAAGCAAGCCTACACCTCAGTAGTATGTCTGTATACATAATGCATATAGGTATATAGGCATATACAGTAGATTATAGAAGAAAAACCAGTTTGGCATGTTTTCAAAGTCACTCTCCTGTCATATGACAACTCCTTCCCTACACAGTGATTTGTTTGATTTCCAGGACTTAAGTGATGACTGATAAATACTGGTTCCTGTCATAGCATGAGTTTATGGGTTAGTGGTTGAATGCTTCAGGACAGCAGTCAATGCATTGATGGTGCATGGACACACACTCCTTAAGGGACAAACTCTACTTATTCTGGTATGGGGTGTGATACAAGTGGCTAAAGCAACAATCAACACTGATCAATTGCCATTCAGCCTTAGGATGCCTGTAAGGATAGTGCTGTTTCTCACTGATATTTTAATGCACATTTTGTATGTATGCCTGGGTATGTAAGTCAGGGCAGTCCAGCATCTTACAAAGCAGAGCATCCACTAAGCACCTGTGAATTAATGTAAATATGTGTGTTTGTGTGTGTGTGTGTGTGCACGCGCATTGTGTGTGTTACAGGATTGTTTTTTCTTTGCTGTGACCAATACAATTATATTTTCATGGTTGACATTGCTGCTGCACACCAACCAAAGGGGCAAAGTAAGACGGTCGGGAAAAGTTGTACTTGCATCTTGTGAGATAAGAAAGCGGCAAATCAAATCCCTCTGCAGCCATAGATTAGAAAAGAGCATGCTGCTCGTGTGTAATATAAATCACCTATAATTTCCCTTCATGCCCTTTTTCTGATGGTGTGATAGGTACGATAAAAAGGCATAACCTTTATGGCATTATGTGGATTAAATAAAAAAGATTTCGTTATGCTATTGAGTGTGCCGGCATTGACGTGTAGGGGTAAAAAGAAGAAATTAAATAAGTACCTTAAGGAAATGCAAGACACGGTCTGTGAAAAATCATTGTGCCTTGTTAGAGTCCTTTGTAAACCAAGGCCATGGTTATATGTAAATGTTAATACTGTAGAGAAGCACAAAGTGATGTAAGGAGAAAAGTTGTATGAAGTATTGCCTGAAAGAAGCCATAAGAGGACAAGGGACTCTAGGATACCTTTGTCAGTGTCAAAGATGTATTAAAGATGAACTGAAATTCTCAAACAAACCAAATATCACACGTTCTTATGTATTTATCATTACTGTGTGAAGGGCAAAATTGTAAAACATCAGCAAACCATCAACAGAAACATCAGAAAAGCAATATTATATATATTTTTCTAACGCTCTGTAAGTACGTCTAGCACAGGCATCTTGAAATGACGAAAGATTTTATGTCACAGGTATAGTTGTGATCTCTAACTATACCGAACTCCATCTAGCCACTTTTAGTTTATGCTCAGTCATAAAGGTTTTTTTATCAGATTTATCTAAACTTGCTATTTTCCATGGAGGACAAATACAACATCAATCAACCCATGGAGCTTTTTCCAGTCAGTCCATACATTTATGACTGAGTGTAACTTGGCTTCAACTTTGGCAGCTTTTAATAAAGGCACCAAGAAAGTCAGGAATGAGACGAAATTAATTTTTCTTTTCTATTATTCTCTCAGTGCCTCATTTGTCAGCAAATCCATGTGAAAAATAAAGTTGATTACAAGCGAGATTTACACATCCCTCATTTCCCCCGAACAGCCCGCTCCCTATAATAAAACAATTCCATTCCGTTTGTGCTCATGCTGAAAATGCTACACCGTCATGTTATCAAGTCATCAGTCATTCCTCAACAGACTGGAAGATAATAATGTAATTTCTATTTACTCTGCAGAGGCGTACATCTCTGTGAAATTTCAAAGCAGGAATGTCCAATCTTTGGCCCTATATGGGCTACATATGAAAATCCTTTCAGATGTAGATGAGCACAGACCATCAGAGGACTTGTGGCTACACGCTGGCTGCAACGTTATCTTTCTAAGAGACTTAAGTCTTTGACAAAAGGTGGAGTGATTGTGCAACAAGTCTAACTTGTGCATTTGGGCAACTCGGCTTCGGCAGTTACTTAGAACGTTGTCTTTCATTTACACAGTCTCACATCTACTGAATTAGCTGGCTGATTATCCCTTTACCTCTCTTTTCTTTGCTTTATTAGCACTTCTTTGCACTGTCTCTCTTCTTTGACTAGAAGATCTGTTTTCTTTGTCTGTCTGTCTCCCCTACATTGTAGAAAACCAAATAATGATGGGGCTGCTCCTTGCTTCAGTTTATTAATTTTCAACTGAATGAGTTTGAAAACCATTTACTAATTAGCACATTATCATTGTTTATGATTGTGCAGCTCATTTACTAGTTAGCACATAAGCTAGATCTGTAACTGTAGAGTATATCAGGTACTCATTTTTTCTTAATTCAGTATAGTTGAACAAATTTCAGTTTCCTCTCTGCTGCAAAGGGAGACATTGTTCTCCCAGAGGTGTTGGCCAGGAGCACCTTGTGTTGCTAAGGGAGGAGGAGAGATGCATTGTTCTGCCACAGAGTCCTGACTTCCCCGCAGTCCGCATCTCCCTTCCCCACATTTCCATTCACATGCAGTAATTTTAACAGGCCTATCTTATCCAGAGGGACTTACAAAGAGGTCAAAGTGCATTTAATAAAGCTGCAGGAACAGCCAAACATGCTGGACACTAACAACTACCATCTGACCAGTTGAAGGTTTTGGGGGCATGAATGTGAAACGGATGGCCTGCTGCTTCGCCCAGAGACGCGTCTCTGTGCCCGGCCTCCATCTGCCTGTCCGCTTTATTTATTCCTCTTTCCCCGTAAGCAGCTTTTGCTTCTAATGTCTTCCGGCAGAGTGTCTTCACAGAGGAAGGATATTGTGTCTGATTTGGAGACTTCCTCTGAGCGCAGGAAGAGCGCCTGCCCCCACTCGCAGGATTAGCGGAATTTTCTGAATGAGGGGAATGTGTTTGGATGGGACGGGGCGATTAAGCACGCGGATTTGAAACACACAGCCGTGAAAACACTGCGTCAAACTGTGTCTGCCTACACAAGGTACACAGTGCAGGAACGGCGGCCAGGTTCAGGGAAGGGGTCGCAATGTATGCTACCACTGATAAAAACACTGTGCAGCCATATTTCCAGACTTTATATACGCACTGTACGTGTATGACAAACTCCTGCCAAGAATTTCATGTTTTGTTTTGTTTTTATGCTGAAACCAGGACTTGTCATTTGTTTTGAATAGCCAAAACAATCATTTGGATTTCATGGAGTCCAAATTCGGAGCTGCTGCTTTGGAGTGATTAATCGGGAGGTTTCCGGTGAAAGAATTTCCATGAATTTCTCCATTCAGCTGCAAAGGGGAAATAACAATGATGTGTTGGCGTGTTACCTAACGGTGTCTGCGTCAAGCCTTCGTGACTGAGCATCCTCTGCTTCCCACAGTGGCAGAAGAATAGGCATAGCTGTGAGGTCCCGAAGGCCTGCTCCTACCCCATCCCCCCCCCCCGCACCACCATCACCATTGTCTCTGCAGGATGCTTACTTGCACCCCATTCTGCTGCCCCAGCTCTTATTACTCTGTTGTTATGGTCATTTATCTGCCTGTCCTTTCTGTACCATTCAACAAATATCATTGATTTATACCACAGGATGTTTTTCTGCACACAACAGCAGTATCCCGGTGGGGATCCGAGCCTGAAACCAACCGGGTACAAGCCCAGCTCTTCAACCGCAACACAGTACTGCCACAGGCTACCGTTTCCAGCCAGCCGCTGTGCAGACTTCTGCTGGAGTCTGTCAAAGCACTGTGGCTTCTGTGGGTCTTCAAAAGGGTGTCCCTCCCAAAGGATCTGATGACGTGCATGTCCTCAGACTGTCCCATCTGATGAACCCTGATAGATCCATAGTTAATCTGAGCTTTTTGATGATGAGTAAGAATAAAAGAAGAAGTAATACTTGCTTAAATTGGTTACTCAAAGTTGAGGAGAAAATGCCCCCAGGTTCAGATTCCGAGGTGAACCCTGCTCCCGCTTTGAAACTGTTCTTGATTGGATTGCCTGTCAGGATGTTGAGAAATCGAGGTTTTGTAATGTATTAAGTAAGGTTAATTGATTCATGAAATTTCACAAATATATGTAATATAAAAGGGAAATGAAAAAGATTTAAATGTGTTCAGACACTGGCATTAAGTAAATCCCATAATCCGGCTCTAAGCTTTTTGCTCTTGTTTTGAGGTGTTAATTAAGGGCCCTGACGTAATTACATTCCGGCAACAGTGAGAGAAACCACAAAAAAAATTACAGTCACACACTCCCCCACGCAGCAAGCGGAGCAACATGACATTGATACAGGGGTGGTGTGAGAATCTCTTTTAAACCAGAAAATCTTCACATTTCTATTCCCTTTGTTTATCTCAAAAAGCTCTGTCTCATGTTTTTATGTCATCGGCTTGTTCAGTGAAGCCTTGTTTTCCTTTTGTCACCGGCAAGTGTACCTGAAATCATGACACGCCGGAGCCAAGACGGGGAACGGGGACCGCAGCTCAGCAGTGGCTTGAATCGGCCACATTTTTATGCTTGTTGCGCCAGCTGACAGATGCCCCTGCCCAGGGGCTTGGGGCTGCTGCAGTCACAAGAGCTTGGGGTTTATTGGGTCATCGTCATCAAGGGCTGTGTTTGATTCGCTTCCCTGCACGTGCAAAGACTTCATAGAAACAGTTTGGGGGAAACATCTATAAATGCTCCCCAACTCAAGAATCAGATCAGCGTAACCCCTCCCACCCCTGCCACACACACACACACACACACACACACACACACACACACACACACACACACACACACACACACACCCCATGTGTAGAAATGCCCCCCGGGAGCTTTTCTGGCCATCTTGGCAATTGCTGTCACAGTAACACAGACAAAAAAAACTCACCTCTGTTCCTGATTTGCATTCCATTAAAGTTACAGTGTGCATAAAAGGACATGGCCATTGCATTACTGTCAAAATGAAGCCCCTGGGCGTGTCTAGTCTCAAGCAGGTGGAGAGTGAATAAAAATGGATTATCTGGCACCTACCTGTATAAATACGACTTGTGTGTCACTGGTTTTAGGGTTTCAAGATAATCACTTGAAATAACACCACACGTGAATGAAGGACCAGTGTGTCCTCACTAAACACCCTGCTCTCTGGCATTGCTAGCTGACTGCGCTCTTTCTTTATGGGCATCTGTTCTTTACAGGTACTGCACGGTATGTCATTTGGATGGGATGGCTATTGACTTTCATACAGCCACCTCCATATAAAAGAAAGATTAGTGGTTCTGCTCAAAAGAAAGATGAGTGGATCTGAACTGAAGTCACCTCCCCCAGGAAGTATGATTGCTAATGAACTAATGATATTTTGTCACTTACCTGGTCAGTTTTATTGTGACTGTGTAAATAACATGGTTATCTTGAGATCAAGCTAGAGGGAGGTTTGTGTTTATTTTTATTCATGAAATGTTCTCTTTCGTTTTGATGTCACTGATCATACTAGAAAATGTGACATTGCAGAACATGGCACTAAACAACAAACCTCGGAAAAGACAATCGTCAGACACAACAAAGCAGCTGCTTTCTGTAACAGCAACAATTCCGGCCGCGCATAAACCGTAAACCATAAACCTATAGACTCTGCACTGTGCTGACTGCCTCCACTCTGGCCTGTTGTCTGCGCAGTGGCTGACAGCCGGTGGCGTGTGATGAATTTCAGCGGAACGCCAAACATGGAGCCACTGCCCTGGACTCTTTCTCCCCCTGTCAGAGCCGGGCTGCCACACTCTGGCCCCGTCCGCGGCAAAACAGGTGTGCAGCGATCCGTCCTCTGAATTCACTCTTAAATTACGCCGGGGGGGCCGGGGTTGTCACACACTGGGCCCGTATCAGCTACGTCCTGTCTGTAACCGGAGCAGTAGTATTCATCCTGGGAGAAGGTGATAGTTTTATTTTTTTTTTTTTTTCTAATCTAGGAGGGGGAGGTACTTATCTGACAGAACTGTGCAGACAGGGATTAATGACAGATTTGATCGCAGCCGTTCACGGAGAGCGAGAGTTCCTCGCTGCCTCCTCCTCCGCACATTCCGCTGGAAAGCCCGGTGTGTACAACGGGCGCTGTCACGTATGCCCGGCCGGTTCCCGTCAAAGTTACTTACAACAGTGAATCTAATACTTCTGTCACTTGAAGTCATGCGTGAAATGCCTCTGTCTTTCAGTTTGATACAAAGTGTGTGTTTGTTTCTGATATGCTGTGAAACTTTTCAGCCAGGAACTATTTTGAATATGTGTGTGTGTGTGTGTGTGCTTAGTGGCTTGCTAGGAAATAAATGCAAGGCCTCGCACACAAACAAACACAGGGAGCTGGTGGTGAAAGCGTGAGGCGTGGCACCACAGTTGGGTGCAGATGGCATTTTAGCGAGTTTGCCCTCTTACTGAGGGCACTCTGGGTGAGAGCCAGAAGGCACCTGCAGTTTGTGCATGGACTTCCTCCTGCAGAGGCCACTGAACTTAGATTAGGCTTGGGTTATTTATTAGCGCCTTTTACTTGACTTTGTTTTGAAGGGATTTAGGGAGACAGGGTTGTTTATCAAGACAGCTGAATTTGTGTTCCATCTTACAGGCCTTGGAGAGTGCAGAGCTTTCAGAGGTTCATGTTAACTCTGAGACGTTTCCTGGAAAACACCAGCAGCTCCCAAACCTTCCGACTCGTGTTTGTGTATGCCTCAAACCTATTACCGCTACCCTCTGCGGAATACCTCCGCGGTCGATGACCACGTGTCTCTGCGTGTTCATAATTCAAAGGGTTTGTGGTTCTTCTGACTTGGATCGTGGGTAAAAAAGGAAACAAGCACAGAAATTCTCTGGCCCAAATCTTTCAGAATCATCTCACGTCTTCCCCAGGCTCCCTTTTCATCAGGTTTTAAGGACTCACGTTGTGCGTGTGGCAGGAGGCACCCCTGTAGATTTCACAGTTGCTCTTGTAGTCATTTCCTCGTGGAAGTCGGTGGCCTTTTTTAATTTGCAGAAGTCTGGGAATGGTTTTCTAAAATGGGAGTCATCGAGGGATTGTGTAATTAAGAGGACGGTGAAAGGCTCCGGTGCTGGCGGCCTCCGGGTCCCTTTTTCAGAGACTTTCATTTGGGAGATTCACATGGCAAACGTTGAGTGAGTTCTGTGCCCCTCAGTTTTCATCGTGATACCTTTTCCTGTAATATCTTGCTCTAGTGTCATAGGGAGATGTATCAATCCAAAGGCCAAAATTATGCTCTGTTTATTTGAGGCGTGCTTTGCACCAACATATGACTAAATACTGTAGAATGTGGCGGGGTGTACATAATCATCGGTCTGGAGAATCTGTGGATCTGTGTGAGCTAGAGGGGGGGAGGGGATGGGGGACGGAGGCCAAAGAAGAACTAGAGAATGAAAGATGATTTTGTATTGACATTCTCCTGTGAAATTGTATTGCAACTCCACTCTCGGTGCACTTTGCATGCAGTATGGTTGTCATTGTTAGGCTGCTGCTGTACGCTATCTGCCAGCCCTCATAGAGCTGGTGTGTGTCGATAATATTGCCCGTCAACACTAGGTGGTGTTATTTCTGTCCCGCTGCAGGTGTGCTATTGTGATCTGAAGTATGATTTAACTTGGCTGATACCAAGATTGATTCCCTGGGATTCCTTGAACGGCTGGGATTCCTCGTTGATCTGTCTGAAGGGAAAGCACACTCCAGTCTTGTGTGTGGTGTGGGCTTCTGTAGATGCACAAAGCTGGCCCGAGCGGGACTCCGTCAGTGACGGATGAAAGGATGGAGCAGGATGTGGGCCGCGGGGGTCGCACACTCCCGTACAGCCACCAGCATTATGTATGGATAGCGGGTGCGTTACATCAGTGGTGGCGCCTTCACTCGCTCAGCAGGTTTACTGCGGATTTCCCGCCGAAAGCTGAAACAGGCAGCCATTCAAATGACTGCGATGGCTGAAAGTAATCACTCTATCAGACAGAACAGAATATGCAGCTTAGCAGGATTTTTTTTTCAAAAGGCTATCTCTCAGAAATGAGGCTTTAGCCTTGTAGAATGAGCGGACGCTTGCCAGCCGACGCCGCCGACCCATTCTGGAAGGGAATGGAGCGCCTTGTTGCACAAGTGGCTCCCGGATCAGATTGGCGTGTTTAAGGGCCCGTTACAGGGGTGTGACTCAGTGAGGCAGGAGGGGCTGATGATCCGGCCATTTCAGCCACCCCTCTGTGACTCACAGTCACGGTGGAAAATGGCAGATCAGAATTTGAGCGCCCACATCTTCACTGCTTCTCAGGTTTTGTTCAGACATTTTAGGATGGCAGTATTCTTTCTTACATTCACTCTAAAGCTGCACCGCCAAACTGTGTTGGTTGAGAAACTGTTCTTCAGTGAACTTTTATCTGCAATTGCTGGACACACACATGTGCTTAAGAACAAGACACTGGAGGTACAGTCACGTGTTGCGAATGTGTGAAAGTGATGTGTTGTGCATGTGTGAAAGTGATGTGTTGTGAGTCTGTGAAAGTAATGAGTTTCGTGCATGTGAAAATGATGAGTTGTGTGCGTGTGAAAGTGATGTGTGAGTTGTGAGTTGTGTGAACGACTAGGAAGATTTTACACACGAGGGAGGGAGCAGGGTAGGCCTGCAGGAAGGGTTGTTGGGGCCTCAGAAGAGGCATCTCTGTTTAGACAGTGGGGCATTTTCACGGGCCAATTAAAGTTTGCTGTCAGAGTTACAGTAGGTGGTCCGGACTTAGCCTGAGCGAATAAAGAGCGGCAGCTAATTACATCAGTTCTCACAGTTCACAATGACCTTCACCAAAGTTAGGAAGGGCTGGAAGGAGATCCCTGGCTTCCAGTAGAAAGAGCGGCATGCGATATCCCTCAGTCCGTGAAAGTACAGTACGACGTACTGCCAGATAAAATCACTGGCTGATCGGGATGAAGAGAGGGAGAGATAAGATTAGATAAGCCCCACCTTTTTAAGATTCACATAAATCAAACCGATACACTTTTGTCTTATCTGGGCTAGAACAGGATCTGATAAAGACCTTGTCGCATTTTCTTTAGAGTGTTACTTGGTGTAAGCTCCATATCGGATGCTTCACTCCGCGGTGAGACGGTGTGTTGCTCACAGCCTGGTGGCATTTGCAGTGGGGGCTTGGAAGACCACGCTGTGACGCTGACGGAGTTGGTGAATGGCTGATGATGATGATGATGATGATGATGATGATGATGGATTGCATTTGTGTGGCACCTTGGAAGGATTTCAGAGCGCTTGAAACTGGGACCCACGCTCACCTAGGTGATGCAAAGCAGCTATTTGGCATCAGAACCTCAGTTTAGTGTCTTGTTGGAAAGACAGCGTCTTCTCCAGCACAGTGTTCCTGTCACTGTGATGGGACACTGATCGCCTGTTAGGTCCAGAGGAAAGACTGCTCCCTACTGGCCCACCAGCACCACCTCCAGCAGCAACCTGGCTTCCCCAACATGTCTTCCACCCAGGCAGACATCGTGCAGGAGAAAGTCAAAGAGCAGCATGCCCGCTGGCAGCCGGGAGGATTCACGGCAGTTTATTTAAGGATGGCTAGGTATGTGGATAAGTAGATTCGATTCAGGGATTGTAGATAGATTTTCCCTCAGGTGGCGACCCTGGATCAGTTAGATAAGCTGATCCTGGATACTGTCTCTGTGCTTTTTTGGGGGGCTGTGGGAAGTACCCCGTGCTGCAGGGTGCAGATTATGAAAGTATGTGTCATCGGCAAGGTTCCAGATCGCTGTGCACCAGCACCTGTTCTGTTATATTGTGTTCTCAGTGTGTGTATTATTACAGCAGTATCTCCACCTGGGAATTGAAACTGCAGTCCTCTGCAGTCAATGTCCAGCGCCTGCTGCCCTGCAGAGGGAAAATGGAGGGTAGGGACTGGGATTGAGGTCGACCGCAGAGACACAGGGTCCATAGGAGGGACACATAGCCGTGCATAGCCAGGGTTAGCTCTGCTTCCGAGAGGCTTAAAGATGGCAGGAGAGACTTACTAAAAAAAAAACCAACAGCTATCCACACCCCCTGCTGCTGGAATTTGTCTAAGGAGTCGTCCTTGCCAAGCGAACATGGCTTTAGCTCTTGGCTTTTACAGTCTAAAGCACTCCAAGGGGAAAATACTTTCTTTTGCTCATTTTATTCCTCTCTCCCTGTTAAAACGCATCCACACGCATCTGGCATGGACTCCTTTGCCAGCAGGAAGTGAGTTTCGCGTTGCTACAGCGGCGGGCCGCCGCGATGCACAGCGTCTACACGCCGCAGTCGAAATAAGTCTTGTCCGAGCCGGTTTGTACACTTTGATGCGCGCCGCTAACGATCTGCTCTGGGAGGAGGATCGATGCCCCGGCAGCTCCTGGCCCACAGCGCGGCGCGCTCGGCTGTGCCTTTGATCTGTAACTAGCCCAGGCCCTGCGCGGAGCCCCGGCCCCTTTCCCCGTCATCAATCTCCCGGCTCCAGGCCCTCGCGATGGCCGCCGAGGCAGGCTATTGATCTCCGATAACCGCGCTGACCCCCCGTCGCCACGGGAACCGCCACCTAGCTTGCCCCGCAGCTACGCCCCATCACTTGACATTAAGCTGCCTCTCATTGCGCGAGACGAGCATTAAAGCGGAGCCCGACATTGACCAGCTGTCGATGCGCTTTACAGACGCAGGGGTGGGGGAGGGGGTGGGTCTCCTGTTAGTGTCACCCGCTTTTGATTTGTTTACTTACTCATTTGTTCATGTTCCTCATGGGCGGATGGGACTCTGATGTGTTAATCACCTAAATGACCTTAGGAAAGTGGCTTCTTTTTTTCACGTTGCACGTGAGAGCTCTCTGCGAGTAACCTTGCGTCCACCAGTGTTTTGTTTGCGCCACAAAGTTCTGAGGATGACCTCAGCTCCCCAGTTCTTATGGTCCAACTTTTCTTTTAGTAGTTTTAGTTTTCATCAGGGGTGCTTTTGTACTGCGTTGCTGCCGTGTGTGCGATGCTTGGGACTGTGAGCGATCTGCCATGTTTAATGAAAAAAAGATTAGAAATTTGACCTACATTGAGGGAGATCTGAGCCGGCCTTGGGAAGGCTAGTGAGGTCACTGGCGCGGTGTCGGATTTCAGATGATAAGAGCTGGCTGGCTGATAGGAAAGGGGGTGTCGCATCGAATTTTGATCGGGCGCTTTGCGAATGTGTGTGCATGTGCAGAAATGTGTCTGCACTGGTGTGTGTGTGTGTGCGTGTGCATGTTGGTATGCGTGTGTGTGTGCGTGTGCATGTGTGGATGCATGAGGCTTTACACCCTCCCAACAGGCCAATGTTACAGAGTTCAGATAAGCAGCAGAGAGGTAGCTATACTAATAATCAAGAGAGATCAGGACCAGTGAGTACGTGGGCTTCCTTTGACCTACATTCACTCTGTGAATGTCTGTTTGTTTTTCTGTAAGTGTGTGTGTGTGAGTGTGTGTACACGCACACATATGTGTTCATGTGTGCGTGAGTATGTGTGTGTGGGTGCATGTTATTGTGTGTTTATTTTCTTTGCCATTTTAAAATGCCTTGCAAGAATCTGATTTTGGAAGGCACACCATCTAGAGAATTTGTGCGAATCCAATTAGACAGTGTTCAGAAAAGCTATCCTTTAATGACTCACTCTGGCCATTAAAGATCCCATGACGCCTATCACAAAGAATAAGGGGCTCCCCTGTGTCCTCGTCAAATTTGCAACCTAAGTGTCTCAATCTGACCTCTAATGATCCCCCAGTTTAATTGGCTAAGTAACTCCTTCCCTGTCCACCTCAGCTGGTATGTAGGAGCACTCTGGTGCAAAATGGCCACCATTTATCACCACATGAGTACTGTACATTGGTGGTGGGGGAGGTTACCCCTCCTTCACTGTAAAGCTCTGTGTTCCATGAATGGTAATATATTAGTGCAGTCTCTTACTATTATTATAATTGCCATTGTTATTGTGATTATTATCATTCCATTGTTTGAGATACAATGTTTGGAAGGAATAAATCTTGTCAAGCATTGAATGCACTTGTGTTTTGATCAGGTGTATTTTGATTCTTGTATATAATTTTCGTCATATTTGTGTCATATCATAAATGTTGCTCTTTTTGGTTCCAAGATCTCATGATTTTTAATTCAATTTTTCTTATTTATGAACATGTCTGTTCATAATTTTACGGTTTTCTGGCAGTCACATCGACTGATTTAACAGCTATCCAATAGCTGTTTTTCATTACTGGATTGAATTTCACTGACTGTCCAGAATAGTTCATTAATGTATGCCATTTATCTTAAAGCCTAGCATATTGGCAGTCCTAGACATTTATCACTTTAGGAAATAATACACAGAGAAACGTTTGTAGAATCGAGAGAATAACTTCAGTTATTGGTAATTTTCATATAATTTTCACTGTATGTGCAAGCTCTTGATCAACAACAAAAAGTTTATGATGGATGTGTTGGCTGATGTCATTACATAACGGTAAGGTAGAATTTGTAGAAATTGCGCAATGAATGAGTGTGACAGCTTGGTGAAACCAGTCCCAGTTTTTAGTGAGATATATCAGGGTTTTCTTGGAGAAGTCGTTTAGGGGCTTTGGGGGAGGAAGGGTAAATCTTTGCACCCACTCTACACATTTGTATTTTTGCTAAACTCCAGGTGACCCATCGCTCTCTCTCCTTTTCCACTTCTTAACTCCAGTCCCTCCATAAACAGGAGCGGGAGTTTGTTGCGGTAGTGATTTACTCCTGGGGGCTGTTCAGAGCAGCGCTTTGCCGCCTGAGTGTAGCACTCAGAATCACAGGAGGGGGAATTGGTTACACATAGCGAACAGAACCACTCTGCACAGCAGGGCTTGTTTTATTGGGCGGGGTTGGGGGTGATGGGGGGCAGTTGGTGGGCGGAGAATGGGTAGATGACCACATTCCTCCACTCACGCCCACTTCTTCCAACTGCAGCATGTGGCTTGACCCCCTCGAATGGCTGTGACATTCACCTCTGCTCAAATTTCAAGGGTGCCGGCCAATAGCAGCACAGTGAAAGAGGATCCCATGTGAAATGCCTCAGAACTCCTGGCCAGTGGTGTTAGGTTGGACCAGGGGAGTGTGTGTTATGTTCTCAGTGAGAAATGACAGTTGTCATTGCTGTTAGCAAACAGTAGTTGGCGCTGTGAGTTTTTGGCGTGACCTGTTCATGTGTGTCATTGCAGTAGTTTATTTAAAAAACCAGCAGAGTACAAATGGTATCGGTGTGTTCGCCTGCTTTTGTGGGTTGTTCCAGTTCCTCTGCATGTAATATATTAGCAAACATAATAGTGTGTTTGGGGGGACAGCAGGGGTGGTGGTGTGGCAGGCCTCTGCTGTTGCTGCGGAGGGGGCCGGCGGTGCGGAGGTCTGACAGGCTGGCCGTCAGGTCCCGGCGCGTGCCGTGAGCCCAGCACAGGAGAGGCCGGGCCCGCTGGGTCAGCATCCCTCTCCACGCGTGAGCGGCGGCGTTTTCCTGCACACTCAGCTGAAAGCGGTGCAGCCGTCGTCTCGCAGCGAAAGAGGGACGTGTGCGGGAAGCATTACTGGCAACGCTGAAAAGTTCAAAGCCCCCATTTCATTAGCCGACACTCGGAATCTCTGACAGCTGCACGGGGGACTTTGGCGGGTTAGGGGCGTTAAATCATTTACCCGCCAGCCCCTTCCCAGCATTCCCCTCATCATCCTGCCTCAGGATCATCATCTCCCTCATAAAGATTTTCCCCCCGTCTGGAGCACAGAGATCGAAGATTGGATTGCCGTATTGGAGATTACTTAATTGGGCAGAGTTTTTATTTATTTATTTGTTTTTTTTCCTGAAGAGTCACCACTCGCACTACCGGGCTTCACATTTTCACCCATCTCTGCGATCACACTGAGCCCTTTGTCTCCCCGGTCGTAAAGCAGAACGAGTGACAGGACTCTCAGCATCCCTCCATCACAGGATCCAGCTCGACAGTGGGCGTAAATGAATCATGAAGGACGTGCCGATCTCAGCGTTCATAGAGCAGACAGCTGTCTGGCGCCGGGGGTTCACGCCGAACGCGGGGGGGTGAGATACGGCGTCCCGGCCGGTGGCTCGGACGGGCTCCCGGCGCGAAGCTCTCTGGAGCGGGGTGGTTTACGGCCCGCGCTCTGGGGGGGCGTGCTGGCGGGCCTTCGGCCCTCTAGCTCCCCGGGGGTGGCCTCTCCCCACGGCTCGGGATGCTGGGAGTGAGAGAGCGAGAGAGCGAGCGAGCGAGTGATGTAGTGAGACAGGGTGAGTGGACTGGGTTTAGGGAGCGAGTGTGATGTAAACTCAGATGGCAGGTAGTAAAGTGAGTGGTAAGATGCAGGGTGTGCAAGCGGAAAGGTCCGCGGGTGTTTGAGCCGGTGCTTTCAGGGCGTCTAAGCGAGGAGTTTCAGGGCATCTGATGAAGTTCAGGTTGTGTGAGCCATAGCATTCAGACGTACAGTACCTGTCAAAAGTTTGGACACACTTATCTTCATTTATTTTTACTACTTTCCACATTTAAGAATAATAGTAAAGACATCAAAACTATGAAACAACACAAATTGAATGATGCAGTGATCAAAAAAGTGTTATCAACAAATCAAAGCTATCTTAATTTTTTTTTGGAAAGAAGCTCATACTTCACAATTTCTATTTGTCTAAGAAACAAAATTCAAGCATTTAAGCATAAGTCTTTAGATCAAAATGTCTTTTAATGTATGTTTCCCATTATCTTAATCAGGTGTCTTGTGTGAGTTTGAAAAAATACAATTACATTCAGCCAATGACTATCAGAGGATTGCATCCATCTCATTTTGGTGCTCATGCACAAGTTTATATGGTGTGCAAAGAGGTGAAAAAGGGGAAAAATCATGACGAAAATACTTAAAAAAAAAAAAAAAAAAAAAGGAGCCAAACAAAAGCAAGTCCAAAACTGCGATACCATTTCTCAGGTAGCTAGTTTATGAGCTTGTTAATGCACAGACTAAGAACTGTGTAAATTAGTACCTTGCAAACTAATGATATATTATGATGATAAATTATGCTGGGAGGAGTCCAGCAGGTAGAATCTCATTTCAAATCTTAAGAACCTGCAATCTGTGGAAACCCTGAAAATTCAGTGTGTGAATTACACTGTAGTAAAGAAGGTTTGCAGATTGGGCAGGCTGCTGTTGTGAAAGATGGTGGTGGGAGAGGCATGCTGTGGATTACTTTGTTTGTTTGAGACCCCAAATAACTACTGATCCGTGTATGGCTGAGGGCCTAAATTGGATTTTCATCTCTTGGATTTAGAGAAATGAGTGTGCCTTTACCCTTCGGATTGTTTAGTTTGGCCTGGCAAGTTGACCCGGGGTATAAAGAGGGCTTTTTACCGGCCAGTGAAGATAGGCTCCAAAAAGGTGCTTGGGTTTATTTTGTTTTAGTGTTATTTTAGTTGCTATGGTGGCATTTCATGTGACTTCACTGGTTTTGAACTATGCTTGCATGCCTGCCTTTTGTGGGTTTGTATGCACACACACGTACACACCCACACACACACACACACCCACCAGCAGTTTTGCTGCCTTCGCGAGTCCTGTCACACTTTATAGATACTGTATTGCACATGAACCTCATAAACAGATTTTCTGCTCTGATAATTTTACTTGCCTGCCTGATACATGTTCGTTAACTGCTTCAGAAGAGTTTAACTACTGCCAGAAGAAATGCATTGCTGCAATTGATCGTATGTAGATCTGCCACATGACTTGACTTTAAATTGATTAACTTTGACTTTGCCTTTGTGGCTTGTCACTTTTTCATCCTTGAGTGCATTCAGCAGAATTCCACCTTTATCTTTACTCAGTTTACTAAGTTTATCACAGCGTTTCTGGTTTTCTTAAAGTTTATTTACAGAGAAAATTACGTGCAGTATTTGGCGAGCTAGCAAATGTAATTTTTGAACCTGTCAAGAGTGGCTTAGAGACTGGCTCCGATTCAGTGATTGCAGAATTGTCAGCATATAATAAACATGCAGGTTCAAACATCTATAAAATCTGTGTAATAGGAGATATAACACACTGGGATGTTCCAGTTGATGACCCACTGTGTAAGTTTTGAAATAACCTTGAAATGAATACTTTTTTGACTTTTTCCTTTGTAAGAATCAAATCCTTTGTGCTTGGTAGTGATCTGTTGCCAACAAGACACTTACACACTGTGAATCAAACCGCTCATATGCCCTGCATCTAAGTGTCTGATTCCTCAGCCCTCCTCCCAGATTGTTCCTCATCCAAATAGCTCTCCTCATTCTTATGTAGAATGGAGACTGTGGCACTCTGCCCAGACCACTAAAGCTTGCTCTAGTAAACTGTGCTCCACAAATGTGATATCATCAGTGAAATGTGGCCTGCATGCCAAGTGTTTTAAAATGTGATTTTCATGCTCTTATGTCTTGATGGACCCCATACATGCTTGTCTGGATAGCCACCAGGCAGCCCACATCATACTAAAGCTGTCTGGGGCGTTGGCAAAGCAATAAAGATAATGGATAAAGGATAAAGCTACAGAAATGATATCACAAGATTAAGCCTGAGACAGTAATGATAAACAGTCACAGAAGCTGGGTGTGTCACACTAATAAATGGTCTTTCCTTTCCTCTCTCTTCCCCTGCAACCCGCCCCCGAAACCTTTTGCCCCTGCTGTTGGGCGTGGCTCACTGACGATGCTGCTGTTTTCCTGCAGGTAAGTCCATTTACAGTTCTAATCTAATCACAGTTCAAGTCATGCAGAGCCAATCAGATAACAGTCTGTTCTGTGAATAGCAGCGCTAAAGAGTACCAGTATCGCATGAGCCAGGAGTTGTTTTTTCCAGAGGGGGAGGCTGCTGTTGCCAGATGCCGGCTGTTGCTAAACCAAGCACAGCATAGATGGACTGCTCATTTTCAGCTCCAGCAGCAGTCCAGGCAGTGTACTGAAGTCATAAAAAGTATATTGACAAAAAGGCAATTGAAGCACAAAACTGGCATTCATAACAATGTGGGCATAGCAGAAACCACAAGGAAATCAATAAATGGCATGCTTGTTTAGCTAGCCAAAGTGCACACTCAAAATTAAAAAGGGAGAATGACAAATACCAGGGCTGTACTGATTCAGCAATGACCAATTTACAATTTCTAAAGAATCCCTCTGTTGATAATAAGCACATTGCTGGCATCAGTCTTAAAGTTAAACAGATAAGGATATTTTCTTTTTTCTGGAAAAAAAGTTCATTTCTTCTCCATTGGAATTGCAGGCTTTGCTGTGTTTTAAAATCCGTTTATGATCAAAAGAAAAGCCCTCAGAAGGGGTGGGTTCATGGCAGAGCACTGTCTGCAGAGAGGGCTATCAGAGAGAGATACAGGAGTCAATAAAGACAGAGATGCACTAGGGAAACCTAAAGAGTCTTACAAAAGTTCAAAAAGTACTTTAGAATCAAGGGAAAAGGGCCCTTCTCAATATACAAAGAGGAAGACTTGAAATAAAGCAATACTAAATAGTGCAGATAAAATAGGCAGCAAATAAAGGAATGGGGAAGTTGAATAGTTTCTTCATAGCCTTGTATTTTTTCTGACGTTCGAAAAAGTATGTGTTTGAGAGCAGCTCTCGCTGTTTGTAGTGTGGGTTCCCTTATATCACATCTTTCAAATTTGGGCTTGTGTCTTCCAAACTCCAACAGATGTTACATCAAACTCTCACCACTTATCAAAACATTTCACAGTGCAAAGCTTAAAAGTGCAGACTTTTAATTAGGAGGAAGCTGGTGAAAGAGTCTTTTGACAAAATACTCTATTACATGAATACATTACAGAAAGTGATAAACAACCATCACGGATCCAAGAAAGCAACTTGAAGCACAAGCCTGTCTTATCTGAAGTAACGACTGCCTTGGAATTTTAAAAGATCAGAACTGACACATTGTTGTCACAGTTCACAATTTAGTGTGGGCCCTCTCTGATCACTTGGAAGAAAGGGCATTTGTTATGTTCAAGGCACTTCCCTGTATTTTATTGAGCGCAAAAGAACAAAGCAGAAATCCTTCAAACCTGTGGTCTCCACAGAAGGAAAACCTGTTAGAAGAATTCATCGAAACAGGTGTGAAGAGGTATGATTACTGTTTCTTAAAAGTAAAGAGAGATGGCAGGTTTTGAGGGGGCTTTTTTAGGTGTTGTGGTGTAGGTTATGCTTTGATATATAAAACCAAAGTGAAGTTGACAGTTCTATTGTAGATCTGACACTGACGGTGCGTGATTTTCTGTTTATGGCACCTTGGTGGATCCAGCGAACCTGCTGCACAAAATTGGGTCTCACATCAGAACCTGTTGTTTTGTGTTATTATTGAGGGAGAAAGGGAAGAACAGTTGGTATTTTGTTGGGCAGTGAAGGGGGTGCGATTACACGTCTCCAAACTGAATTAAGACTAGTGATGGCTCTCCGAGATACTGACACCACAGATAAACAGCCCATGGACAGGTTTCGTCTCTCTCTTGGCAGAATGGATTATGCGCCTCTGCCTGGTATCAATTTTTCACAGATGAACCCCCTTTAATCTGGTACGGTATCTAATCAGAACCGCCGAACCGTGAACGCACATCCTAAATATAGTCCCTGCTGCAATAGGGAGATTTGAAATGCCTCTTTATGGTACTGATAGTGCCCTGGTCTCTTGTGAGTCATTGAGGCAGCTTATTAAATACTACGCTTTTGTAGCGCTGGGCTTCACCATACAGTGGAAGTGTGCAGATGAAACAGAATCAACAATATGTTGAGAAATCTGAGCTCAACATAAACAGAAAAAAAAAAACGTTTTTTTGGTGTTGCTCTCAGTAATTTTAAAGTTTGCTCAGAAGACAACAATGGCATGGGCTAGCTGTGATCACAAGAGACATTCATACAATATGGCAGATCTCTGAGAGACACTTATGCTCTACAGGCTGATATCAGTACACCAGCCATGAAGTGAAGTTAAACCAACATTCTCATTTATGTATATAAGTGTAAAAAAAGGAAAACTTTGGGAGCCCAGGGTAGGACTGTTAAAGCCAAGACAGCAGGTCTTTTTTCTAACAAAGCAATTCATGTAAAAATGCTTGTATAATGATTGAAATAAGCCAAATAGGGCTTTCATGTTTTCATCTGTTTAAGTGCTCTGTGATTCATAAGCGGAATGCATGCCTTGAGAAACCATATTTTATCTGATTTATTTCTGTTTGAAAGCTGCACTTCCCACCTGGCAGCCACCATGTAATTTACAGGGGAGCCGCAGGTGGGGAGGTTACCATTATAGCCACAATATATGGAAGAACCAGTCCAACGTCATATTTATAACCTTGTTGGAGTTCTTAATGATTTGATGGACAAGCAAGAGCAATTTAAATGATGATACCCAATTTAGGGGGAATACAGATTTGATATTGCAAACCCATTTTCCTGCTGTGGCAACCTTTTACGCACACTGTGAGCTGTAGCATGCTGGAGTCAGGAGATGATTGCCATTCATGGTATCTATTACAGTGCTGCAGTCGAGTAGACGTTCAGGCCCATCCGCACACATCAGTCACACAGTTATAGAACTGACCCGGAGGTGATGTGTGAGAGGATTTGCTGTGTTTGGAGAGGGGCTTTGATGTGTCTAACCAGCTACTGGTCATCATATGTCTGTCTACGTGTGATTAGATTGACACTGAAGGATTGAGGAATACCAAGAAGTGACAGGAGAGACTGCTTTTACTCATTTGACCAAGTGCTATTTCCTCATGTAATTCGACAGCCATTTTGTTTTATCTGTCAGTTCATATTTGGAGTCATTTCAATGATTTTTTAAAATATTATTTTTATCAATGTTGGTTTTTTAAATGGACAATGAAGAATTGCAATAAGAGAAGCTAGCCATACTCTGGGAAAGCGCTCAGTGTGGTGTCCACGGGTTGCACAGTGCCCCCTTTCATGATGATAAGAAGCAGAGTTTTGTGGGATTCTGGAGAAAAGCTTTGCAGAGACTCATATCAAATCAAAAGGGGACAAAAAGGAAGAAGCGAGTTCACTTGTTTCATTTTGGCAGATAGCTTCAGATGTCTCCGGGTTTTCAGACAGGCAGGCTCTGCCTGACATTTCCAGGTCACACTTCAGAGGGAATGCTGAAGACTCTTTGTCTTCTAGCGCCCTGTAGTCTAAAGCCGAGCACAGCGCTAACGATACAACACTTACATCACATTCATTCATTTCAGGAGTCTCTCCCCCCCCATGCCTTGACATGTATTATTGGCTGTGATATCTCACCCAAGCAGAAAATTTATTTCATGACAAGTTAAGCGTGGTAGTTGGATTTGACTGACAGTGCATACTGTAAAGGCCAGAACAGTTTTGGTATTAAACCCCATTAACACCGTTTACCTTCTGACATTATTTACCCCCTATTCTCAGTCATTTGGCACAGTCATGGTCTAGACCTGTAAATTCCTCCCTCTGAAGTGACATTGTGCACGTTTCACATAATACAAAAGTTGTGCCTTCGCTGATTTGCTTCACATGGCTTCAGGGCCCAGCAGCAAACATAGAGACATGAACTAATAACAGTGATTTTGCCCTTCTGCTATACTTTTTCAGAGATGTTACTTCTTTCCTTGCGCTGCCTTTTCCTTGTTTTAAAGGTGACATTAAGGAAAAGTGTAGTGTAGGTAATGTAATCTTAAAGGAAAAAAGAAAGTGGAAGATTGAATTGCAGGTTTGGCACTGGGTTTCAAGAAGTAAATTAAAAGCACACATATTTTCTTACAAGGAACTGTTGTGCTTCTAGCTTAGGTAGATGAAAGCCCTTCAGCCTTTATACTCTTCCTGTGTTAAGACTCAAGAAGGTTGCATTTTTCATGGGTAGAAGGCAACTTAGCATCCAACCAATTCAATGACATTTTCTTAAAATATCACACATGCTGGGTGCTATGGTATTTAATACCACATAGGAGATTCAAATTCAAATGTCAAATTTGTAACATTTTCTGTGAATTATGCCAATACGTGTGAATGAGCCCATGATGACTTCTACATTCTACATATTTAAAAAGATTTAGTATGAGAATGATCCTGCCTCGGTATTATTGAATACTACATGTTGTGGATTCTTATGTTTGTAAGATGATAATGCAGGCAGAACAAAGGGGCTAGTCCCCTCAAGTCTCTAACTGCCTTCAGCAGAGCTAGTAGGCTATTAAAAATAGCTAGATAGCAGTGTACAGTTAAAGGACTGAGCCTTTAAAGGTACGTTTTTAGCCTGCTGTCAAGCTACCTAACTTAACATGACTAAATGCTACAGGCTCCTGTGCAGACTTGTCAAGTACTGTGAGTTTTGTTGTTTATTTTTATACACTACCCTACGAAAAGACTTGGGACAGGGGTAGATATGAATAAAATTTGTCTCTTGTCTATTCCAAGATCAGCAGCAGAGATTCCATCTGCACTCAACAGTTTCTTTCCACCGCCTAAACAGGGCATGAAATGTTAGAATAAAATATTTCAGAAAATGGATTCATTCAAAATGCTCCAGCCGATTACAGTAATGAATCTGAAACATTTATAAATTGCTGAGGGCTAATATTGACATAGGGTGCATAGAGTGATGCTGTTCAAAATCTGGCAGTGCTTCTATTTTGCGTGGTGAACTGGTGTTGAGGATAGATCAACTCCTCCTTCTCTCTCTTTTCTTTCTCACTCATTTTGTCTTTTTTAAGAATCTTTTTCCTCCTTCTTTCATTGGGGAGCACTGCAGAGGTCTGCAGCTCCAAGTGCTCCAGTTTAGACTGGAGGAACCAGTGAATAGGACAGTCATTTAAGATTCTGCGGTCTGCCGACACGCAACAGGAAACCCTGGCCCAGACCGCACAGCATGGGGGCCCGATGGATCAGAGCACAAAGCCTCAAAACCACAACAGTCCCAACGGTTCTGTCCTTTTACATCCTTTTTTTCTACACTTTCTAAGTGTTTCAGCTTTTAAATTATTTTCATTTCAACTTTTTCCCCGTTACTTGAGAGTGCTCACATGAACGTTGTTTTTGCCAAAGCTTTTCCATTTGTCATGCTAATGTCTCTTCTCCCCTGTATTCACACACCTTTAAATAGATTAAGGCCTTGAGTAAATTACTTAGCTAAAATCAACAACACATTAGCAGGTAAATAGCTCTGCTTCTCCCTCATTGAGATTTACTGTCCTGTTTATGGTGCAGAACACCCAACTGAGGAGAGAGGAGGAAGCGCAAAAGAAAGGAAGATGAATGAGAGATGCATTAGAAGTCGTACGCAAGAATGATTTCCTTATTATCTAAATCTGAGAGGTAATACAAGACCTAAATAACCTCCAAATGCATTCTGAACTGTTTCATACTTACCTAATGCATCTAATGACCTACGCAGTTAAAGGCAATTTTGCCTCTCAGGGAAACTGAACTGGCATAAAGAGTCCGCTTGGCTGTTTGTGTTTTCAGCTCATGGCTGTGATTGTGACCAAGCCAGACAGGGACGCCTCCCAGGGTCTGGTTTTATTATATCTGTCTGACCTTCTTTTCCTCTTCTTGTTGTTTACTGTAGTTTTGTGTGGTCGTTTTCGCGTGGGGTGTATCTCGATGTCGGGCATATTGATATCCCCCCCCCGACCTCGAGAGCCCTTGCGGTGATGTAAAAGAAAGGCTTGGCGAGCGCACCTGTCTGGGGCGAGGCTCATGGCCGTGAAGGGAAGCGTGTCCTTTCCCGCTCGTATCGTTTGATGCTCTTTTTGGATGACAGCGCTCTGGCAACCTGCGACAGGGTAAAAGAAAGTCAGCGAGCTGGTAGGAGCACTGGAGAGGAAATCTAAAGTGCCCTTGTCACCGTTCTGTCAATATCTCTCCCCACTGAGATATCAGTGTACATCACCCCCCGGGGACTTCCTCTGAGTCCACGTCTGAGTTATCCCACTTCTCCGCTTATTATATTTATATATTGTGTTTTTTTCCCCCACTACTTCAAAGGTCTGAATGTGAGACCATACTGTCACACAGAAGGAAAATATAGAAGTGGGGACATGTAGTTTTTATGTACTATACAGTGTGATACAAACAAACCAAAATTTCCCCCAAATGTCTCATTCATATATTTTTACAAGTCATTCACAATGGTTACTGACGTTTGAATGTTTTCCTGACATTGTCTAACACTGTTTTAAGTGAATGTTATGAAGCCTACACAATGCCTGCACAACAACTACAGATTGGGTACATAAGGGGTAAATGCTTCGGCTAAAGGCTTATGATGCTAACTGCTTATGACAGCTGTCTTGACTGTTTTTTATGTATTACTGTAGGAAGACTTATGGAGGCAGTATGTCTTTTTTTTTTTTTACATGTGCTACGTTTGTCCTAGTTACAGCATATTAAAAGACAGTGGAATAGAATAAGTCACAATGACCCAAATGAAAAGTGTTGCAGATAGTTCTGTGTGTGACGTGTCAGATATCAGCTGTTCTGCATTTTAAAATGTAACAGTGTTCCATACTATGCTAGGTTTGTTATTAGTAGGTTGGTCAGAGTTTTGCTGTATGTCCAGCTCAGGTCATGTTTGTGCCTATCTTATGATAATACAGCAAAAATGCTTCCAGAGTACATCGGCCTCAGATCGCCGACACAAGCCAGAAGCTTGTTTTGTATGAGCAAAAACTTTTTAATGAGTTTCTGTTTTGATAAAGATGGTCTGCTAATCACAACAGGGAAATAATAGATAGCGCCCAAATGTTTAATTAAGGATGTAACACTCACACTCCCATAATTACAAAGAGGCCCTCAGGCTAAAAAAGAGAACGCAACGCTGCAGCTCTTTGAAATGTTACAGCGAATTATGAACGGCATATTTAGCACGTGCTTCAGACGGCGTCCAGACAGCTCCGGCTCCACCAATTTTTTCCACCTGCCTGTCCTTTGATTCCAGTTTTTTTCATGGATTCCCGTGAACGTTACCTCACCTGACACCTTGGGTGTCAGCTCTTGACAGATACTCAGGCCCCCTAATTTCAGCTTACCTGAAACATGTGTCAGAGACTTATTCAAATTCCTGCGATCAAACTTTTCAAAAGTGAGGATCTAGCGCAACGAGAGAACTCAGCTCTTTAATCCCAGACTTCTATTTTTGACTCAAAGGAAACTATTTTGGTTCTTTTTTGCTGCTGCTGTTGCTTTTTTTCTGGTAGTTTGAGGTTAGGACTGGAAGCTACTGTCTTCTGCGGGCATTTGGGCAGCGATGTTTATTTTCCCTGTGCATATAAATGAGGATAACGGAGGCTGGTCTGAATCTACATGAAGAAAAGCTGTTGCATTCTCAAGTGCAAGTCAACAAAATGGAAGTGTTTTTCAGGACATTATAGTGTTTCCCAGAGGAGTTGGTGGCTACGTTATCTCAGGACTATTATTTGAGCTCACTTGGGTTCCTACCCATTCCATGTAGCATACAATGGCACATCCAGGACAGATAGGATAACAGCTCTCAATTTTGGCTCAGCCAGTGAAGCCAGGGTGTTTGGATTATTTAGGATGTTTGCGGCTCTTTGAATGTGACTGTGTTCCACCTGGGTTTGACTTTGAACGGATTTTTTGTGGTTTAGGAAAGGGAAAATATATAAGAGCAGGTGTCGAATATTAGACTTATAAAAAATAAGATTGACTTTTGTGTTGCTAAGTGAATGTATCAATATCGATTCCTTTTTGGATGTTATGCTTTTAATATAACAGCCCAGGTAATAGCTGGATCAACAGTGTTATGTATACGTATGCCTTACAACAATATTCTACATTTTGTCACTGTATTGTCTCATCCTATTATTTGTCTGTTACCATGTTGATACTCTGCACTGTGAACGATAGATCAAAATTTCTTTAAACAATAAGTCAAAGACATGTTTGTGGATTTCTTCAATGTCGCTGAATGTCAGCAAATAGACCGTCATTGTGATATTCAAACACAACTCTTGGAAAGCTTGGAATGTGTCTTTGCTGTTTACCTGCATCACCAAATCTGTTTTCCTCTCTCTCTCTTTCAATTTCTCTCTCTCCTCCTCTTTTTCTCTCTCTCTGTCCCATCTGCAATGTGAACCTGACTTTGAAAGAAGTGCAAAGTTTATGCAAATTCATACTTTATTGTCACGCTAAAAAAGTGCCTCTTCCTTGTCCTTCTCATCTGTGCTCAAATAATTTTAGCAAGGCACATTAGCACATAAGACCCACAGTGAATCTCTAATCCCTGTCTTGTCCCAGAGACAGAGAGCTGCCACAGGAATTACTTGCTCCCAATTATTAACGCTAATGACCCTGTTTCTCCCTTGCTCCCTAGCCTTACGGAGCAGATGGATGCAGACAGAGGGATGTTGTGGAGAGAGGGATGAATAGTGGAGATGGGGAAAAACAAGAGCTGATGTGGAGGGATGAGATGAGGGAGCAAGAGAGAGGGACTCGAAAAGATGCAGCAGGCGCACGTGCCCCCTCACGCTGGCCCGTCGCACTGCTGGGGCCTCAGAAGAGTGCAGTCAGCTCCAGGAGCTATTTTCGGGAACCCTTTTTTGCAGTTCCGCAGACTTGCGGTTTTGTCTGCCTCGTCCGTTTAGCCAAATGTCGTGTGATGGGGACTTCTTTGTCGGAGTTCGTGCACCTCCGCTAGCCACGTGCTGCTGCTTATTCTTTTTCAGCTCCGAACAAAAGGCCAAGAAAAGCTGCCATATTAGATATGTCTAAGGATTTAGGGAAAAGAAAAAAAACAACTGTGCCCAGTGAGGGCTTGTATCTTTGTACCCCCAAATGGTTTTGTTTTGCTATTATTGAGGACTCTGTGTTCCATCTCACTAATGTGCATCGGTTCAAGCCTGCTTTAAGTCATACAGGGCGGACGGAGAATTGCATAAGCCTTCAGAATCCCATTCTTAAAATAGGAAAAGAAGATGTCAGTATTAAATAGGATGAAAATGTAATTTTTGTTCATTGAGGAGAAAAATTTTCTGATTTAAGGAAAGCCAGTCTGAAGCCACTAAACAGGAATGAATGGCTGTCTAAAATGTATTTCTGCAGTAGTTGTGGTAGGAGATTATGCATTTGTTAAAAACTCAGCAACATAAAATTCTATTATAAGAATAACTCTACAGTTACATGTAAACATTAATAGGTAAACTTGGGTTACTTTCATTGAAATTTCATGGTCATGTTAAAATGTTACATTTGCAGCTTTCTACACCTTCAATATCTCTGTCCAGAATTATTTTCTTTTTGAAGTTGTCATTACTGAGTTTGTGCTTCATACCTTCATCAACTTGCTGGAAGTCATGCAAGGTGTGCTTTTTTGCATTTGCATAACTGTTATTTTGCTAATGCACTAATACACAGAGCAAAATTAATCTCTTGACATTTTACTGCTGAGTTAAATAAAATTGCTCAAACTTTTTTTTAAGAACAGCAGGATGATAGTCTATAAAATCACTTGAGTACATTTTACATTTGTTTTTTTGTCCACAAAAAATGTTCAATTCGAACAGTGTGACATTCAGAAAACAGGCTGTCTTTTGATAAGATGTTTGGTACAGTATTGTTCAAAAAAGCTTATATCAGCAGTTTTTAAATCCACTCGCAACAAATGTCACCTCAGATCACACACCCTCACAGATGGGCTTTTTAAGTGCAGTATCTGAAGACGCACAAAACAAAGGAGGTGGGTGTACCACACTTTTCAATCAGTGCAGCCAGAACCACTTCTGAAACCATGCAGGTTGAGAGCACTTTGTGTAATTTTCATTCCCAAATGTTGGACAGGGAAAGTTGTAGTTATTTGGCTGATAGGGGCTCAATTAAAGGCGCAGGGGAAAACAAGAATATCCAATTGATACTACAGACTTGGGTTGTGGCTGCAGCAAGCCCGTCGACTGCAGGTCATCGATCTGCAGATCTGCCATTTTGACTTAGACTTGTGAGAAATTTTATTATTCTTATTTGTGCCACGTTAATTTGATTTCTGTATTTCACCAAATTATTATCTAAACATCGTCTTACCTGAGGCGGATTCTCAGAGTCCTTAATTTAATTTAGGTGTGAGGATATAATTACAATTTTTTTATTACGCAGTTGAAGAAGGCAAGCAGAGCCAAAGGCCACACTCCTTATAAAATTTATATTAACCTAAAATATGGCTAATAACAGTAAACACAAGCACTTTATGCCCATATATACACATTTACCCAGAATTATAATAATAACCATGATGAAAAGTAGCATTACACTTTTTAATGTTTAAAAGTCTGGTTGAATGCAGGCCTCTCTGATCTTCCCTGTCTTCCCTATCCTTTCTATTATTGCAAGGTAGCACCAGTACATTCATCTTCCAACAATATTATAATATTATAATATAATATAGTAATATGTTCAAATGTGCTATTGTAGTATCACAATGTAATTCTTTGAATCTTTAGAAAGCTGCCAATCAAACGACAAACAGCTGTTTGAAAAGTTGCGTCATGTTTGTGTGGAGCGACTGCATGAAAAATATGCTGGAGTGAGGCATGGTTCATTGTATTAATCACATATATTTATATTATTTGTATGACTTTTACCATGACATTAAATGTTTGGAGGCCGGCACCTGCACCTCATCTTTCCCTCAGGTGTAGTGGATTCATCAGCTCCACATCCCACAGGCCTGTAAAGGGCCGAGTCACTAAACCAGCCTTTCTGTATACCATACGCTCCTCTATTGGATATTTGAAAAACGCATATTACCTCAGTCCAGGTATATGTTTCCACAGTAACTCACTCAGAAAACCATAATGGCAAGATGGGCTTTGAAAGGTAGTCATTTTGGTATGATGTTACCAGTGAAAAGGCAGCCAGCAGATTAAACACTTTATAATGCTCTATAACACTCTATTAAACACTTTACACTCTATAAGTTATGAAAATGAATAAACTTGTGTCAGTTGGACCCTATTTATTTTTAGTGAACTGTGCCCTCTAAAATTGTCCCAAGTGATTGAAAGCAAATCAGCAGCATTCTGTGGGAGCTTGAAATAAGATTAATAAAATGAAATAACGTCCAGTGAAGTTGAACAGTGCAATATAATGGTACGATAAAACGTTAGTACCATTTAACTGTTTCCATCTACACGCGTATTGATGAGTCCGCATGTATATTGTCACTTGGGGCCATGATCACATTTTTCATCTGTGCAAATTTTACACATGCATAAACACACACAGTGTCACAAAGAGAACGATCACTCATTCCCAGCGCACGCACACACACACACACACACACACACGCACACGCACACGCACACGCACACACACACACCCCATCCAGCAGGCCTCTCGTCTCACTGTCACATGTCTCCTGGAGCCCCTGGAGCTCCTCAGTGTGAACTCATTCCCGTCTCCCTTTGGGACCTCTGCTCTGACTGCCCCGGAGCCAGTTAGCCCGGCAGGAAATCATCAGGGCACCTCCTAGACACCTGGAAAATGAGTTCAGAGAGCTCAATTAGGCAGCTAATTAGTTCAATTAATTAGCTGATTAGGAGCCCCCAGAGGGTTACGCGGCGGCATTTGCGGCGCCGGAGTCACACGCTGGTCTGCTTGGCAAAGCCAGGAGAGCGGCGTGTCAGTGCAGGGCGGGCGGGCAAGCACACCGGGCCCGCGGGGCTGTGTCCACAGCCGAAGCAGAGAGGGGGGAGGGGAGGCCGGGTCCCGTTTCTGTCCCTCTGCAACATCGACGGCAGCGTGCCGCGCATGCATCCTCGTTCGGCTTCGGAGCGGCGAACGGGCACGAAGCTGGCTGCTCGTTCCTGTGGATGGCGTCTTTTATTTCCACCAAATAAAGAGAACACTTCAGAACGCTCACAGAAAGAAAGCACTTAAAGCCCTTCCGTTTTAAACAGAAGATAAGAAGGATTACGTCGTTCGGCTAAGTGGAAGCATTGGTTTAAGTGCAGTGCCTCAGTATTCTCTTCCTTTTTTAGGGGTTTACGCTGAAATTAAGACACGTTTGTAGGCCTGATTACGATTGATTTTTTTTTTTTAGGCCTTGTGAGAACTTTGGCATTGTCCGCTTGTAATTGTAACGCAAAGAGCTTCCACTCTTTCATGGATGTAATTGAAGGGATGGAGAATGTGTGTGGGCTAAGGTGCCAATACTGAAATCCGCCTAAGTGACTGAATTGCATTCAGCTCTGCAGCAGTGCTAGTTTGCTGCTAATAATTCATAACCATTAAAACACAATATAACCTCATGTTTTATTCAAGTTAGACATTAACTATTGCAAGCATTACCTGCTTAGTTGGTGCCACATGGCACATCCTTAAATGTCTTTGTGCAGCCTCAGTGCTCATGCGTGTATATACCACATTGTAAATATTATATAAATGTGTGAATATGCCATAGTTTATGACAGTAAAGTAGGTGTGGGTTCAGTTCCCATGAGAAGGATGATGCATTGATTTACACAGCTCTGCAAGCCGTTGTGTGCTGAAGTGCACTTTGTAGCACAGCAGCCTTGGAAGACCAGTATGTGGTTAGAAATAAATGGGATGCAGAGTTTTTGATGTTTTGCACAGCACTGGGTTGCATTGAGTCTCATCCATCATGTTAACACTGTGCAGGCGTTGAAAACAGTATGTTTACCCCTTCCTAACATTTATTAATAAACAATAAATATGCTTGTGGCACTATTCTCCAGTCTAACAACACAGTGTTGTCTAAACTTACAGATAAACTGCACATATGCAGTTCCGTATTTTTGTATATTGAATGCAAGCACTGTGAATAAGTGTAGTAAAAATCACATACTTTCCAGAATAAAATTATAAATGGATTATGGCTTGTAATCATACAAAAACAAACCAAAAACCTATAGACTTAACTTCATATAAGCTTGGAATTCTGTGTCTGCAGAGTCAAGTAAATTCAAAAGGAATCTGAAATTGAGCATTTGGTTATTACTGTGTGTACATGATTCAGCTCCCACCTGCTGCATTAATTAATCCAGTTATGTAAAAACCACAGTCAGGGTTTAATCATAATTCAGAAGTTAGAGTGGTAAATTATGTCCAGACTTGCCGTTTTAATCAGTTTGAGTGAGCACGGTTTTTCTGCTGGCTGTCAGACTTTTGTGGAGTCTTCTGTCAGCTGATCCACAGAGAGGCTCAAGGCATCAGGAACCCTGTCTGTCTATCAAAACAATAGGGAGAAGGCTCAGTGTTTGTGTTCAGGGGGTTTACTTCACTATAGAGACGGTGGTCTTTGTTTCACAGATGTTGATGGGGACATGGTAGAGAAACAATACACCCTCTGGTCATTGGACAAGAATCAACGACTTGGGTTTCAGTGACTGGGGAACTTAATCTTACAGTTGTACTTAATTTGGTCCTGTGAGTATTAGCAGATATCACCCAGTGGAGCCATATGTGATTTTAAAACACTGGATTGAAGCAGCATGATTTGCATTATCTGGTTTATACTAATAGATGCTGGTTTAGGCTAATTGATGCTGGTCATAGCCAGATCAGAATGTGAGAAAGACACTGTGTGGACCCCGACACCTTCTGCAAGCTCTGTCCCAGTTCTCTCCGAGTTCCCTCTCCCAAGTTCTCTCCGACTCCATTTCTGCCACTGACAATTCCATCGGTCTCAATAAGTGCAGGGAAGACCAGGTGAGATTGTGATTAATACAAGTCATCCCGAACTCACAGTGTGGAAAACAAACAAAAATGAGTCAGAGCCGAGGAAGGGGCCGGCCTCCCCGCTGCAGTGCCAGCTTTAACATTTTCCTCTTTCCCTGTCGGTGATTTGGTGCTCGGGACGAGATTCCCTGAGGAAACGCCACACATGACCTGGTCCACAGGAGCATCAATCATGGTCTCCACAGGAAGTGTCCGCGAGTCGGGCCGGGCTCCACGGAGCGGGGCCATCTTGCGCTGGCGTTGGAGTTGGTGGGGGGCCTGAGGGCTGAAGCATAGCAATAAGATTTCATTTTACTACCATGGGCAGATTCTGCATAAACAGCTGTGCGTCATACAAATGCACACAAACGTGCACACACATCCTGAGCTCCAGAACATAGACCTGAAGGAACTCACACACACACCCACAGACTCAGGAGCGCACACACACACACACACACACACACACCCACCCACCCACCCCCCTTAATGAACACACGCTGCCGTCACACTTGAGCAGGGTGTGGAACACAGAAGACAATAAATGCTAGTTCTACCTACGTGTCTAATCTTGTCAGAAAGTGCTGTGTCTTAAGCATGTTAATCTATTCCGCTGTGACTGAATTAGCCTGTTCAGGAAAGCAATTAGTAAATCAATTTGCTCTACACAGCCAAGCAACTGCGTGGTATTAAATAATGAATTAATCAAATGTGCAGGGGAGACAAACATGTAGAAAATGAGGAAATGTTGAAGATCAGATCAGCTAACAGGGGCCCTAATCTGGTTCAGGGCTGAATTTTCTTTTGTTATTTATTTATTTATAGTATTTGCCTTTAGCCCATTAGCCAATCCCCTCCTACTTACATGAAAAAAAAATGTATGTAAATATTAACATACCCTGAGGCGATGGAGCCGTGTTCTGTCCGTGCAGGGCCTGAGAATTACGGAATCCTGCTCACTGCCACCCTGTGAGGACAAACAGGTGCCGACAGTACGAGTCCATGTCAAACACACTGGTAGAGACAGGAATACCGATCAGGCTTGATCTGGGTCACCTCCTCTGGGTTTCCACGTCAGCCAAGAAATACAGTAGCACTGCTGTTTCCTCTCATACCTCTGCCCCCTGTGCCAGAGCCAGGACTCAGTGCGGGCACGGAAGGACCTGTCTCCATATCCATCTTCGGCCATTAGAGACCGAGCCTCTGGCAGTGTTTGCGAGCGGCAAGATGGAGAATGGCTCAGTGCTTTTGTCTCTGGCACCTTCTCTCATGCTGCTGCTGATGGTTAAAGTATGCTCAGACCCGACTTCATGAAACCAGGGTGGGCAGCTCTGGTGCTTGAGTGCCAAGATCATGTGCATGAGTGTATGGTAACCATTGATCCTATTAAGTAATTAAGGAGGGGAACAAATGATACTCTAACACTGTCAAGACCAGGGATATCTACACTTGCTGTGAAATGTCTGGTCACACAGTCTGGGTATTTTAACCGCTAAACGTTTTATGATGAACTGGAACGTTTCTTAAACATCAAACTCGAGTCCGAGTCACTTAGAAGAGTCGGTGAAAGCCAGCGAATGAGAGTAAACTGTGCATTGGTCTGACAGGTTTTTTGACACGCTGTCACGCCGTGTTAAGGTTACTGTCCGCAGCCACAAGTCTTCTGAGAACTGCAATGGAGACGGATTTTCCTCCATTTCCCGCCCTTCATGTCTTCCCCTCTGCATCCGTATCCTCCCTGTCCTCTTTCTCCTCTCCTCTCCTCTTCTCCCCTCCTCCCTCTCTCTCCCCTGCTCTCTGCTGTTTTCCCCTCCCCTCTCCCCCCTGCAGTTTCGGGCTGCTTATGTAAACATTGCCCCTCGGAGCTGGGACCCCCGCGTGGCGGCCGCTGCGCCGTGCCAGCACATCTCATCGGGTCTCCGCGGGCAACAGTAACAGCTTGGCAGAGAGTGGGGTTGATCAGAGGAGCAGCCTCCTTCACACATAACAGCTATTTGTTTTCCAAACATGGAGAGCGAAAAAAGAAACCAGGATTGGGGAGGGGGGTGCCACCGGAGAGAGCCATCCCCTCCCAGTGGGAACGACATGGGGTGAAATCTGCAGCAGTACAGCAGCGCTTCAGTTCTCTCTTTGTTGTTCTCTCTGGTGAAGGACCCCCTCCTAATTTAGCAGCATATGACCTGGCCTTACCCAAGGCTGGCCCCGTGCGTGAAGCCTATTGGCTACCGGGACCTCCTGTGGCAGTACTCTTGCAAGCAGTATGTCTGTAACCACAGATGCTTGTCAGGTTGCCTCTGATGTACTCATAGGGCGAGTCACATGACAGGGGCCTCCACATCAGGCGGCCAGTGGCCTTGCCTGACACCTGACCTCACACCTTAAGCCACGGACTGCACCCAGTTTCTGACCGAGAATCATTTATTTATCAAGGTCATCCTTACCAAGTGCTTTGTGCATGGCTAAACAAATCAATCAAAACTTTGAAAAGAAAAATAAAATAAGAACTGTCTGCAAACTATTTGGTTTTGTAACTACAAGGTTCTTAGAGTTCCCACTATGTGGTTCTCTGTGTGAGCAGGCCCAGATCGTTTAGTTATTTTCTCTTTTATCTACCTTTCATTATTCAAACACTAATAAAGTTTAATGTGGTGGTCAATTTCAGTCCCCTAGAATTAAGAACATTGATTTCCTCTAACAAGTCTATAAACTTCATAAGTGAGGAGGGAGTTTTCTTTTGCATGCTGAATAATCGGGCCACGTTAAATATGATCGATGGTCCTCACCTTGGAGGCTGGCCGTATTGCCATCAAGCAGTGTTTTACAGCCAGCAGGACAGAAAAGCGTTCCCTGAGACCTGACGGCATAGTCACATTGAAATGGCGGGCACACAATGCCAGGTTTCTGTACAGTGTCACAGCAAGCTTGGGAACAGTTCTAATCCAAGCACACTGGCCAGCGCACAGCTTTTTAATTTCTGTATTACCTGTCAAATCGTACCTGTATTGTGAATGATGCCTTTTCACTGCCAAACAGTTATCAAAAGCCAATGCTCTATCTGTCAAATTATAATGGGATGCACATAAAATCCATGGCCTGCCAGATTCTTGGTCATATTGTCTGCAATGGTGAGGGCTGTGTGGATTGCTGGCAGAAGTAACAATGAAACATTTAAGCTCTGTCTCTTAAGATGCCTCGTTGTTGTAAATCCAATATGACCACACTTGTATCGGCCTGGAGCATCTGAGGACAGATGCGGTCATCATTCACTCTGTTGATTACAAGGTTTCTGAAGGAGAACCCTGGAAGTGTTAGCTTGGAGGACCCAAATATCTCTGGCTCTTGGATATTGCAAGGTCTCCTTTCTTCTGACCTAGCCTGAAATGATTGCGCCTGTGTTTCTGCTATCAACAGAGGGTAAGGGGCAGGGACATGGATATGTGTAAGAATAAAAGTCAATTTGTTTAATTTATTAGCGGCTTTTTTAAGTGCTAGCTTTTGTTTAAAGGCTGTGCTTACTATGACCCTACAGAAGTAAAAGCAAGTGAATCAAGCTATAGAGTGACCAGTGTGGCAGCATGTTGGTGTGATGTAGCTTTCTGTTTTGGGAGGTTTAGAGTTTGGAAACACTCCCTTTACTCTTCTGTTAAAAGTCATGGTCTTGATCAACAATGAGTGTCTTGGTGCATGATGCCACTTCATTTATAAAATTAATATGTTTATTACGCCACAAACCACAAGTGAATTAGAAATCCATTTCTGTTGTCTTTGTGTAATTAATATTAAATAGATGCTTTTGGCGCTGTTTTAAATTTCAATTTATGCTTCCAGGATATCCTTAGGACTTCTTGTTTTTTGTTTGTTCATTATTTACCATGCATGCCTGCATGGAAGATATCCCATTTAACCAGAATGAAAGGAATTACCTTACTCAACTGACAAACGAGACACAAATTGCTCAACAGAGCTGCATCCCTACTTGTAGACAATAATAATGTCCTTGGCAAGGAAGAGTAACAGTCATCCTCTTCAAGGTAATGAGTATCTCTGGGATTGAATAAATAATGCATTATACTTAATGCTCTTCAAGTGCCTTCACCCTCGCGTTTTTTACGGCAGTTTAAAATCATAATTGCTGTAATTTGATGAAAATGGTGTTGAGAATTATTCATTTCTAGGTGTTTATAATTGCCTGGTGCTTTAGTTCTATCTGCTTACTGATTTCTGTGCTTCTTGTCAGAGAGCTTGGAATGTTTAAGGGTGCTCTCTGCTTCATGCCATGGATATGGCCTGGCTTTATGACACTGTGAATTTACACAATGCAACCACTCTGCAGCGTCAGGCTCCACTCAGCTGCTCCAATCACTAACCATGCACATCAACCAAGTTATATTGTGTGACATACCCTCAACTGAATAAGAATGTGCTTATTAGGCTTTAGGAATTTTTCATTAACAGTAAGGAATAACAGATCCCACCCTCAACAGGATGTGATGACTGTGAATTTCGAAAATGTATTTGTTTTACCACTTGTATGACTGAAAGTGAACTTGGGAGGTTTGATCTGGAATGGTCTTGGAAGACCACTAGGTAGCCTGAGGTAGGCTAACATGTGGAAAATGTTTCTACTCTACTTCCATTTTAAAATGATGGGCTCTCGAACCTCAAGGATCATGCTCGCTGAAATGTGGTTTGTCATTAATCCGGAGATTTCAAAGGGATTCAAGTATGAAGGAAAAATGAATGTAGGTCATCAAAGTCTGTTTTAATTCTGATTAAAACGTGTTTTGGTGTTCTTTTTGAGAGGCTTTGTCTCCAATTCTCTCTTGGCCTGGGATTAAATTGAAAATGTAGCTCCTAATTCACAGCTCAGAAAATTTTGAAGAAGAATATGATTTCCTGATGATTGCTGTAAAGTCCATGATCCCCAGTGACTCTGTCACAGAACTCTGCCTTTCAGAGGGAACCCAATGGAAAAAGACAGGCTCTCCTCTTCAGAACGCCCATAAATGTCTGTGAATTGTCTGGCTTAGAGGACAGAGCTAGCACTATTGCAGAAGGTGATTAAGTTGCAGCGAGAATGTTTTTCTAATGGTGAGCTAATCTCACCTCGCAGTGATATATTCAAGCAAACTGAAGGTGATGTACACCTCCTTAAAGGTCCTTATTAGCCTTATGTCTGTTAATTAACTGTGAATCAAAGGCCATGAATAGCACACGTGGGAGCTTCAGACTATCAAGGAGAGATTGTCAGATGTAAATTCTGAATAGCACGTCTTTGTGCGTGTTGTGAAAAAGTTTAAAAGGGTAGACCTGGAAAAAAAGGATGATGGATCCTCTTTTGTGACAGACCATTAGATAGAAGTTATTGGTTTGCCCATAGTGCTTAGCTTGCTTGCTCCCTGGTAAGGGTGCACTGCCATACGCAAAGCTGAAAAACTAAAAAAAAATGTTTTCCACAAGCTGAAAAAGAAAGAAAGATTGCCTCAAACAAATTTGCTGAACATCTACATTAAATTTGCGTGGTAGTGGAAGCACCTATCTGTTTTTGAGCCTTTTTTGAGCAGGGACATTATCAGAGCCTAATGAAAGTACTTTGAGGGAGGCACAAATAGCAGCAAAAAAAATCCATAGTGAATTAGTCCTGGAGACGCTTCAGCCATGTGACCCCGTGTGCATGCAGTCTTGTACCAGCCTGTTCATGTGTGTCTGTGACACGTGCTCAGTGGGCAGAGCCCCAGTGGAGGCACATTTACCTCAACCCTCCCCTCTTTGCTAGGACACACATGGCATTAGCAAACACTGTTGATCAGAGAGACTGCACAGTGTGCATTACTGCCTGGCTTAGCTAAGGGCCTTGAGTTGCTTTTGAAGTTCTTGACAAGTTAAGCGGATTTGTGATGGAATGACAGGAGCCAAATTTTTGTGTGAGGTACACAGAGTTCAATACCTGTAGAGAGTCACGTATTAATGGAAGAACATTTTTTTTAAGGAATAATATGTATCTGTGGACAGAGGAATGAGAGGGTTGTGTTTAAATCATGTACCTTAGTGTCTTGTCTGCTTTGATATGAAGGCAAAAGAGTTTATTCTAGTTCAGCTTTGATAAACTTTACACCTTGAGGCGATGTGTGCTTGTTTGAATGTTCATGATATTTTCACTTTGTGGATTACCTTTTTCAGGGTTTTTCAGCGTACTGTTATGGACGGGTTTTTGAAAGACGTTGAAAGTTTGGCTGAATCATGCAAACTTAAAACTGAACAAGGCTTTTCAGAAAGATGAGTCAACATTTCTGCTTTGTAAAGCTTTTGAAACTGCTGTCAATATCCACAAAGCAAGGTAGCAGATTAGAAAGGACAGCAAGTTAGTGGTTATTGAAAGTCTGGCCTTGAGTGTGCGTTGCACTGCCCATTGATAAAGACTGGCGTTATAGATGAACAGTCTCTGTCAGCAGCAATTAAAATAAAATGGAGATAATTGAGCATCAAAATTCAAAATTAATTTTATACTCTCTCAAGTCTGTTATATGGTCAGCAGTGAGACCTGGGCTGAGAACAGAAAATTGCCGCTTTGCAGTTTTCTGTTAGCTTCAGTTCTCTAATTGGCCCTCTAATTACTGCTTTGTTACAAGGTGGTTGTGACCAGCGTAGTATTGGAGCAAGTTTGATGGGCATATTCAAGACCAAGTAGAAACCAGCTGCTACAGCTGTCTTCAGAAGTATGGACCAGCACAGTGATGCAGTATATTCTTAACAAAAATGTGTAGCAAATCTGCAAGTTACTCACATATACAAACCATCTATTTGCTAAGTCTGTAACTGAAAACTTTCAAAGATAAGTCTGCTATCTACAGGGAACACTACAGGGAAATGGCCATTGATCTCCACAAGTTGGGAGATGGCTATAAAAACATTCACAAAAAAATGAAATCTATAACTTTCCGTATTAATGTCAATTTTCAAACAATTTAAGGCTACCGGTACAGTGGCAAACCTACAAAGAGCAGGATGTGGAAGAAATGGTGTCTTCCAGATACAAAATGTCAGAAAGTACCTAGAATGCAAGAATGTGGTATTCAGGGTCTGGTTGTAAGGAAGAAAGCCTTGACCAGGCTGCACTGTCTTTTAATTCCCCAAAATGAATGACAATTGAAAGCATAATACAGAGTTGAAAATGAGCTCTTGGGATGTTCTCATCCTTGCTATGTTTGTTTGTTGTAAAAAGGTGAAGTTTTTTCTGAGAAAAAACCTTTCCCCTATGTGAAATATGACAGGGGGTTATTATGTTTGGGGTTCTTCTGCATCTATGGTTCCGGGGGTCCTTGTTGTTATAGGAGTCATGAACTCCAGCACGTACTAGGACGTTTTGGCTGAGAGCTGCATCTCTCTTCCGAAAGGCATAAGGCTGGCTACACATAAACATTCCAGCATAACATGACGACAATTTAAAGCATTCATCCAAGTCTATAAAGAAATGGTCAAAGGAGGACAAAATAGATGTCTTTACTGTTCATATCAATTTCCCTACCGCAATCCAAACCAGCACATGTGGTCTGAAGTTATGGAGCAGTTCTGCCTTGGAGGAATGGCCAGTGGCCCTTCAGAAGGGCCAGAACCTCATGAAACGTGACAGGACATGTCTTTCAGGGTAATCCGTGCCAGAGGAGGAGTTAGAAAAGACTAACTACAGGACTGTGAAAAATGTCATCCTTGTGTTTTTTGTAATAGTATTCATTAGTTGTGAACAATATGACTTTTCTCTTTGCATTGTTATTGCAATTAAAGTATAACATTTTTAATGTTTTAAGATGGAAAAAAAAGAATAAATATGAAGGACGCTGCATCTTTTTGGAGCAAAAAATTATGAGTCCTGTCCTTTTTATTTGCAGTTGACAACAGTGAATAAATTTTGCTTTTGGCTGAATATGATGCTGATGAGTCATAAGAGACCCATGTTGTGAAGGTTTACTAGGGTGCTGTCGGGTTTGCAATGATGTAATGGGCAGAGGGGAAAAAAGGCAGTAAAAGAACATAATGAAGAAAGTGGGCAATGGTTTAAGTTTTGGCTTTTATTGTGTGGCCATCTGACTATATACAACTTTTGTGTGGTTAGATGGTGCAAAAGATCGCAAGGACTGAGACCTATGGGCTTTTGCGGTTAATTCTACAGGAAACATGAGAAAAAAGCCCTTTTCTCAGTGCTTTATAGTTATGGGGTATGCACAGTCAAGCTATACAATTGCAGATGGCATACCTGTCATTGCAACTTCTGTTGCTCAGTGAATTTTAGAAGTATACAGTGTGATGTAATTTTAGGTACATTCAGGGTTCCAGAAATATACAGTGTGATGTAATATCCACAGCTCTGTGGGTTACAGAAGAGCAGAGTGCCATGTAATCTTATAATCTCCTAAACTCAGACTTCTGAACCACTACAGTGTGATACAATCTCAGAACCTCTCTGAATGCAGTCCAGTGTGATACTACACAAACTACGTGTTATGGTGCTGTTTGTGTTCTTTATATGCTAGCAGAAAATGTTCTGTTTTAGACCATGCCCTTTCAAGAATGTTCATAATGAGGTAGCAATCGTAACTCCTCTACCTCTAACTCAGCAATGGCAGTGGTAGAATGTCCATTGTGATACACAGAGCTGAATATCAGGCCATAATAAATAGAAACTTGTATCTTGTTGTATGAAAGTTTTATAAAAGTTGTATCTTGATGGTGTCTTGGAACACTTGTAAAACAACTAATTAGTAGCTCAAGTTGACAGTGATCAAACCTCATACAACTAGCTTCTTGCAGCGGCCAGTCAGCACACAGATATTGTTTACTGGAGGAGCTTGTATTAATTTGTAATAATTTTTGTAATTCTTTTTTAAATGAGATTCCTCATTCAGACAATCAAAGTATCTAAAATGAATTCTTATTAAACTGTTGACAGATGGAGAGGAAAAAAATACACTGTGGACTCGGGAAAAATTCACAGTCACTTATAGTTTATGAATGTTTGTACAAGTAAAGTGGTAAATACAATGTTAACATGAAACACCTAAGTTAAATTGTATTACCTTGCTACTTAATGAAGAAACCAGCTGTTTGCCACATCTGGCTGAGCTTTGAGTTAGCTAACTTGTTTGAGGTTTCAAATAATTGGTGGCTTGGTCAGTTAAGCTAAATAGGCTAAACAGGCTGTGTAAAATGATTTAAGAAAGGAATACCACGTAAGTTTAGAATTGATTGACACAGGTGTATGAGATGTAAATGTGATGGAACATTCAGTACAATTTAAATCGTATTTGAATTGCACTATTTAACAGTAATGGCGTCACATACAACTGGTGTATGCAACTTCAGTTGAGTGCAAGTTGCTTTTTGGAATGTTGGCCATCGTTTCAGAAGCTCACTACCTCGTTTCAGAAGCTGTAGAACTGTACAGTGAGAATCTGTGGAACTCTTCACAGAGTCTTGCAATGTTGAGTGACAGCACCTCTTTGTCTTTCTCATACTTCTGGTACAGTGCAGTTTGTTAGAATCTGTACAGCACCTTTGCATTACCTTTTGTCCCTTAGCAGACGCCTTTATCCAGAGTGACGTACAAGATGTGAATGCATTTAATGTTACATTTGCATTTACCTTTAAGCAGTAGACTTCTAGTACTGGTGGCACCACGATGCAGGATTGACTCTCCAGCAGTGAAAAGAAGTCTCTGGTGCTTTGAGAACATGACTCATGTTTCCGTCATACACCTACAGACTAAAGCATAACAGGATTTCACAGTGGTCTTGGACTGGCAACAGACAAGGCCTTGGAGGATACGCCCACCAGAAATTCACCAGAAGTGAGCAGTGAGCACGTTCCAAGCTACCGCACTACCGTTACCTACTCCTTGCGTTAAAAAGCCAATCACGGTTGCCAGCAGTGTTCTGTTGGCGGACACACTCCGGTGATGATGACTAATCGTGAGAGCTTAGTTACCCACAATGCCTCTGTTGAATCAAGTAAGGTTTCCTTTTTTTCCTTCACTAAACTGAAATCAGTTTTAAATCCTCCAAGGCAATGACAACTTGCAGTTAAAGTACATCAGCATTGTTACAAGTTGCTATTGATGTGTCTGTAAATGATTTTCTTTTTCAAGGACTTTGCCTATCTCCATATTCTTCATATGTTTTGTTCTAGAGTCTTGGGTGAGGGCATATTTCATTGGTGTTTCTGCGGCAGTGATGTTTTAAAGATGAAATCATTTATATTCATGCAGACACTGTACTATATATTTTAAAAACCTTGAAATTGATGAAGGTTATTCAGAGAAACTGGTTGATTTTGCTATTATCTGTTTATTTTTCTGTTTTTCTTTTAGTTCTGTGAAACTCTGTTGAAAAGTATGATATATTAATGAATCATGGGTGATGTTTTGGCCTAGATTCAAGTAAATGTGAGCCTGTTTATTTTCTTTCAGTACAGAGACAACCTGAGATATTATATGAATTTACCCAAATTGGAGACTGTCAGTGGGTGGACATTCCGGGAATGTATGATGTTTTGCTTTGCCACAAGAGCCAAAACACCCTGAATGTGAGTTTTCTTTCTGTTGCACAAATGCAGAATGAAGGCCTCAGCATCTCCCCATCAGAGAATGTGTTTGCATATGTGTTGTACATTATCTTGTCTCTATGGATTTTTAAATGTGGTTATTTTCAGGTCCTGTGGAAAATCTTTATTTGTAACAGTTGCCATGTCTGTCACACACCAGGTGTACTCAGTTGTTTCGCAGTCCTTGTCACTGGCTGGGCCACTGCTAAATGTCTGGCACTCTGGGATCCTGGGGTGTTCTCCAGTTCAAAATTACACAGTGGCATTTTCTGTAGCGATTGAATTGGCGGCACTCTTTCTAACACTCCGTCTCGTACTAGCGCTGAATTACATGTTGTTGGTTGCTGTTTCTTGGGTTTCTGTGAGAGACGTGCCTGTTACTTCCCTTTCAAAGTCTCTTTCGACGCTAACCGCATCTGAATTACAAAAACAAAGATGCCGTTCCCCTCATGGGTGTGGTAGCTCCTTCGGCTGAGGTTCCCCATAAAGTTATTAGTGTCTCTTACTGCGGGTTGGCTAATACGAGGTATAAAAGATAAATGAAAGCCTGAAGCACTCTGCCGCCCTGGGAGCCTGGGAGCGCTTATGCACTGCAGTGGGGAGAATCGCACAGCCACTTACCGCCACTCTTTATGTGTCTGAGCTGCGGAAATATTTTATTTTCGCTACAAGCCTTCCCGCGCTGCCTGGGTTCAGATCAGGCGAGTTCATCCATGACCGCGTGACTGCAGAGGATTTGGAGTTTTCGTTTGTTCGTGCAAGTCCACTGGCCTTCGCCATCCAGCTTTTTTTTTTTTCCTTTTATCTCATTGTGTTGTTTTAGTTTTCTCACTGGGGTTCTTTGGGAAACGATCTTCACATTGTCCCAGAGTGAAAGGCTTATATCTTTTCTTCTGGGTGGTGGGATTGTGCATTTAGCAGTGGTGTTTTTGGAACAGTAAATCAGCATTTATTTGAGTTTTTTTTCTTGACAGCCTGCCCAAAATGCAGTGAATGAAACAGCAAAATAAGCCTAGTGATTCTCGCCTGGACCTCTCAGTCACTTTCAGACTTCGGAAAGGCAGCTTGCACTGGGCTACTGGACACGGGCCAGAGGGTGTGTGTTCTGGGCAGGGGCACTCTGTTGATTTACCCCTGCAGAAAGGAGCTTCACCTGGATCTCCTCCAGGACAGACATTCACCGTAGCATCGCGAATGCTAATGTGTAAAATGGATGTTTGAGTGGATATTAGCTCCTGCTGAGAAAGCAGATTGGATGTGTGTACACAGCATGGTGTAACAGTGGTGAGAAGGTGGTTTATC